>CM075981.1:44978901-45073330 GCA_038087875.1 Malacoraja senta | reverse complement strand
AATAGGCAACATTTCGGGCGAAAAACCCTTCTTCAGACTGATGCAAATGAAGAGGAGGAGCCAGAGGGCTGAGGGAGAGCTGAGAAGGGGAGGAGACAGCAAGGGCTACCGGAAATTGGTGAATTCAATGTAAATGCCACTAGGGTGCAGACTGCCCAAGCGGAATATGAGGTGCTGCCCCTCCAATCTCCGGTGGTGCTCACTCTGGCCATGGAGGAGGCCCAGGACAGAAAGGTCGGATTTGGAATGGGAGGGGGAGTTGAAGTGCTGAGCACCGGGAGATCAGGTTGGTTAATGCGGACCGAGCGGAGGTGTTCGGCGAAACGATTGCCAAGCCTACGCTTGGTCTCACCGATGTAGATCAGCTGACATCTAGAGCAGCCGATGCAATAGATGAGGTTGGAGGAGGTGCAGGTGAACCTCTGTCGCACCTGGAACGACTGCTTGGGTCCTTGAATGGAGTCGAGGGGGGAGGTAAAGCGACAAGTGTAGCATTTCCTGCGGTTGCAAAGGAAAGTGCCTGGGGAGGGGGTGGTGCGGGCGGGAAGGGAAGAATTGACCAGGGAGTTACGGAGGGAGCGGTCTTTGTGGAAAGCAGACATGGGGGGAGATGGGAAGATGTGACGAGTGGTGGGGAAAATGACGGAGGAAAATGTTGGAAGTGGCGAAAATGACGGAGGACTATTTGTTGTATGTGACGGCTAGTAGGGGTGAAAGGTGAGGACTAGGGGACTCTGCCCTTGTTCCGAGTGGGGGGATGGGGAGAGAGAGCAGTGTTGCGGGGTATTGAAGAGACCCTGGTGAGAGTCTCATCTATAGTTGGGGCGGGGAACCCCCGTCCCTGAAGAACAAACGCTGGTTTATACTAAAGATAGAAACAAAGTGAATGAATGGATGAATGAATGATTGAGTGAACAAAGTCACAGTGAAATTCTTTGCTTGCATACCCGTTATTGCAAAAATCGCCACATAAGGGTGCTGATGAAATTACAAAGTATACACAGTATCCGCGCTAGGTCCCTCTTTGTTCGAACCCTCCCCCCTCCCCTTCCCCCCTCCCTCAGGGCCATCCCCCCCACGCCGGCTCCTCCTTTGTTCTTTCCCCCAGCAGCGGCGTCCTCACTCCACGTGGTCCATCCTCGTCCGTCGGTCAGCGCCATCATCGACCGCCGCACCGACCATCTCAGTGCTGGAGTAACTCAGTGGGTCAGGCAGCATCTCTGGAGGAAAGGATGGGAGGTGTTTCAGATCAGAACCCTTCTTCATCAATCTATAGAAAATGCAGTGTTGTTCCTCTAGTTTGCACATGGCCTCACCTTGGCAGTGAAGGTGGCTGAGGTCATGGTGGGAGTGGGATGGAAGGGAACTAAAATGGCTGGCAACAGGCAGATCCAGACGGACACAGAGCAGTGGTGCTTGGCAAGGCAGCTTTCTAGTGTGTTTACGTCATCACCGATGTACACGAGGCCATATCATGAGCACCAAATGCAATAGATATGGTTGGAGGAGGAACTAGTCAATCTCTGTCTCACCTGGAAAGAGCTGTTTAAGTGGAGGTGAGGCAGGAACAGGTGTTACATCTCCTGTGGTTGCAGGGGAAATTGCTTGGAGAGGTGGGAGGGCATCACTGGGAGAGTGGTTCAGCAAAACTGTACCATTCAGCTGCTTATTGCACAGGTGATGTTGCAAATCTCCACACCCCCACCCCCACCATTATTAGTGTAGCTGTCCCTGGCCCTTTATTTTTAATCCATGTGTTTGAGATTTCTGCAAGGTACAGGGGAACTGCTGTATTTTAATCAAGGCACTGTGTTATTTTTCTATTATAATATTGGCTGGCAAGGATAGCTCTTCAAGCTCCATGATTAAACCTTTCGGGCTGGACAAATAATATCCTGGAGCTTAATGGGTCTGTCATGTTCGCACGATCTGAAAAGAAAATCCATCACAGTGCTTGGCTTGGCTGGCAATTGAGGTTCAGATTCATCTCATCTTGGTATTATCCAGCCCCAAAGAAACCACAGTCAACAGTGCATCTGGACTTAGAATCAAACTGATGAGCACAAGTTGAATTTAATTTGGTCTGGGGGTGGGAGGGGGGTGGGAGGGGGGTGGGGGGTTGAGTGTGGGATTTAGCAGATAAAGCTCAAAGATTTTAGTGTGTAGAAAGGAACTGCAGATGCTGGTATATGCCAAAGACAGACACAAAGTGCTGGAGTAACTCAGCGGGTCAGGCAGCATCTCTGGAGAAAAAGGATTAGTGACGTTTCAGGTTGTGACCCTTCTTCAGAATGAAAGTAGAGGGGAGGCAACAGGAGGTAAGAAAGGCCAGAACAAAGCATGGTCGGCAACAAATGAGCAAGGAAGGGTGGAGCCCAGAGTGGCCCATTGTTGGCTGGGAAAGAGCTGATAACAAAGTGCAGTGAAATGAAAGTGGCAATGCCTGCAGATTGTGCAAAAAATACAGAACAGTATCTACAGAACAAGGATGATTAGGGTGGGAGGGAGGGGGGAGAGGGAATGCAGGGGTTTACTTGAAATTAGAGTAATCAATGTTCATACTGCTGGGTTGTAAGATGCCCAAGCGAAATATGAAGGACTCACTCTGACAGTGGAGGAGGCCCAGGACAGAAAGGTCAGTGTGGAAATGGGAAGGGGAGTTAAAAGAGAGACTAAATTTTTGCCAAACATCTTGGACTTTTTCTCAAATGCTCTGTTCTACTGAAGTCTGTGAAATGATTGGCTTTTGGAAGTACACTCTATACGAAAAAAGGTTACCATTTCTGAAGAAAGGTCCCAACCCGAAACGTTGTCCGTTCAATTTCCTCCACAGATGCAGCCCTACCCGTTGGCTTTCTCTAGTAGTTTGTATTTATTCAAGATTCCAGCATCTGCATCTCTTAGAAACATATAAACATAGAAAGTAGACAAAAGTGCTGGGGAAACTCAGCGGGAGCAGCAGCATCTATGGAGCGAAGGAAATAGGCAATGTTTCGGGCCGAAACCCTTCTAGAAAAATAGGTGCAGGAGTAGGCCATTCAGCCTTTCGAGCCAGCACTGCCATTCAATATGATAATGGCTGATCATCTAAAATAGTAAGATTAAACGGGAACTTACCAGTTTGAAGTTTGATCTTGATTTTATGAGGAGTTACGATGAGCGATTACGTGAAGAAAGGGCCGTCAGTCCGCATGCGCGTCAATCTTCAAAGCAGCGGTGTGAAATCACAGATAAGAGAAGTTGACCTGAGGATAGTAAGATTTTGAAGAACTGGAACTTCCAGATTACCTTGATAATATGAGGGAGGGAGCGGTGGGCACGTAATCGCTCATCGTAACTCCTCATAAAATCAAGATCAAACTTCAAACTGGTAAGTTCTCGTTTAATCTTACTATTTTACTTCGGAGTCACGTAAGTGACTATGTGAAGATTTTAAAGCTCTGTGATTTCACGCCCTATACGAGTCCAGGTGTCACACACTGAATGGATTGACCATGGATGAGTGAAAAAAGTAAAGCATTCAGACATAACGTAGTTAGGTAATAATACTGATGCTTTTAATATGAAAAGAAAAATAATAGTAACCCCTCCCATCCTGGGGGAAACTACAAAACAGAATCTAAAATGGTACGTGCAAACACCCCCGGTCCGGCAATAGGTTTGTTGTAAAACCGGTGGAACATCCGTTCATTGGCCCATCCTGCAGCCGCTAGGATGTTATCAAGGGGAACGTACATTGCTCTCGCTGCCGACGTAGATGCAGCCCTGGTGGAGTGAGATTTAAAAGTGTCAATGTTCACTCCTGCACTCGCCAGTATCTCCTTTAACCATCTGGAAATGGTGTGTGCTGATACCTTGTGGTAAGGCTTTTTATAACTGATTAGCTCAGAGCCTCTGAGGCCCTTGGTGACTCTTATGTAATGGTGTATATGTGATATGACACACATCCGTGGATCCTCGGGGTATGCCAGGAACTCTAGCTTGAGCCCTGGCACCCCTGGCCTGCTCTGTTTGATCAAATCATCTATGAAAAAGGTTATTACATTTACATTGGTGGTCATGATGTCGAGGCGCAGCTTGTGCGATGTCTGGACTCGTTGCGCAGTTACCAGCGCCATCAGCATGACCACCTTAAGGGTGAGCTTAGATAAGGGTAGGGAGGGAGCTGGCGCCCACTGGCGAAGCAGTGTAAGCACCACGCTCACGTCCCAAATGTCCTTGTACCGGGGCCTGGGTGGTATGGAATTAAAAATGCCCTTCATGAACCTAGTTATTAAAGGGTGCGTCCCTACCGACTGGTGCCCTGACCCCAGCATTAAATAGGAAGATAGTGCACTTCTGGCACTATTGATGGCACAGTAGCTTAATTTTTGGTCATAGAACAGGGCAGATAGGAACTCCAGGACATCCGTGATGCGTGCTGTATCATACGTGATGTTTGAGACAGAACAGAACATCTCCCACTTCTTGATGTGAGAGACGTACTGTTTTTGTGTACTGTCCCTCCAGGCCGCTGTTATCGCATCCACGGTTCGTTTAGACAGTCCGAGCCCCAAGTATGTTCTCCTCAGAATCTGCAAACCAATAAATTGATTCGGTCATGAAGTGGATGGTTGCTCCCCGTTACTGGGTGAACGAGTAGTTCCCTGCTCTTGGGGACAGCCATAAAAGGCTGTGTAATCATTCCCAGGACTTGTGGAAACCAAGACTGTGTAGGCCAGTCAGGCACTACCAAAATGCCTGTGGCGTTGTCTTGCTTGATTTTTGCCAAGCATCGGCCGATGAGGCAAAATGGGGGAAATGCATACAGAAACATTCCTCCCCTATGTACAGCAATGTTACAAAATTTTGAGATTTAAAAAATAAAGTCTGCAATTTATCCCATCAGATAAAGCATAAAAAGAAGTTTAATTTGACACTTAATTCACTTTCATATCTTCAGTATTAAAAAAGTTATGGCCATTATCATACTCAGAAATTAGCATCTAGTTCCCTATTGCTTTTCCATTGACTTAACACAAAGGCTGTGATCGAGGACAGTTAAAAGCCCATAACTTTCTTAAAAATTAAGATAACTGAAAGACATTTTCAGTTATTATAGATTGAAGCATTCTGAAACAAATATGAAACAATCTTACTTCGAAGACATGAAAGTAAAGCATATAATTAGTTAGTTACCTAATTGTAGCTAATTACAAAATTCAATTACTAGATCTAAACATCTATCAATTTCTTAAGAATAGATTAACATTTTTAAATAGCCTAAGTGTCCAAATAACATTCACACAATAATTCACAATATAACATAATTTTTAAATCTAATTTTCATGAATTTACAGGCCAAATGGAAGGAATTGAATGTTTAATACCTGTAAATTAATGGGCATTTAATTCATCTTGTGAGTGAGGATTACTGGAACGCGATCTTTTGGAACGTTGATTTGCGGTGAATTTAACCCCGTATTGGCATGAAAAATACTGCCGTTAATTCGGGGAATAAAATCACCGTGTCGCATGAAAAAATGTGAATTAAAGGCTTCTTAAGAAGCACTTTTATACATTTAAAGAAAGCACTTTCGTTTACCTGTCCCATGCGTGAAATCCGTCCCCGTTATCGGCGTTGACGCTTCAGGAGCTGATTTTTTAAATTATTGTAGCGCTGACATTGACGATTTAATAAAAATAAAAAATTCACAAATCGTCACTAGGAACGATTCATCAGCCAACGCTTGTACTCCAACACAATATTAACTAGGACAAGCGAGGAGAAACCCGCGTTTTAACCCCGCCCCCCCTTAAAGGCGCCAAAATCGCGCACACGGCCAGTGGCAGAATTACAGCGTGACTGAAGGTAAGTTTTGTAACATACCTACTATGTAGAGAAAATGCATCTACTGCCACTGCCCCAGGGTCTGGCTCCCAGGACACATATTTGGGTAACTGGTGATTTAATCTGGATGCGAACAAATCAATATCCGGGATGCCATACCGGGTGATTATGTTGTTAAATACTGCACGATTCAACATCCATTCTGTGTTGTCCTTGAATATCCGCGATCTGGTGTCCGCCACCGTATGTATCTACCTGGTAGATAGCGAGACCCAAATGTCCCTCGCAATACACCAGTGCCAAATAAGATTTGCCAATCTATCACAAGATAGAGACTTAACACCACCCATGTGATTGACATACACCACCGCGGTTGTGTTGTCAATCTGAAGTTGAACATGCACATGTTGCATAGTGCTGCAATAAGCCTTAAGCCCATAGAGTGCCCCCAACAACTCTAAGTAGTTAATACCATGTTGCTGAAGAATTAAGGACTCCTGCTCATTCCACATACTACCGCAGCTGGAGATGGTATCAGTTGCTCCCCATCCTAGGCCGCTTGCATCGGTTTGTAAGACGACCGATGGAGTATCCAGCAAAATTTTCCTGGAGCTATGACGTATATTCATCATCCACCATTGTAATTCAGCAATGGCCTCGGCTGGCAATTGCATTGGTCTACCGAATTGGCCAGCGTGGGATCTTATTGCCTGTTCCTTTGCACGTTGTAAATTTTGATAGTGCAAAGGCCCGTAACGCACAGCTGGAAATGCAGCCACTAGTTTGCCAACTACACTCGCTGTTTGTCTAATTGATGGCTTTTGTTTAACAATAAGCTCGTTGCAGGCTTTAGTTAACTCTAATTGTTTGCCCCTAGACAGAGTCACTGACATGTGAATTGAATTAATTGTAAAGCCCAGGTAATCAATAACCCTGGTAGGTGTCAAATTGGACTTAACTGGATGGATGAGAAAGCCCAATCTTTCAAACATGAGTTTGGTGGCTGAGACAGATGATTCTGCCGATTCCTTGGTGACCCCGAAGATTAGAAGTCATCAAAATATGCCATGACTATGTGATTCTGAGCTCGTAGTAGCCCCAGAATAGGTTTTAATAGTTTGCTAAATAGTCTGGTCAGCCCATTAGGCAATGCTTTGAACTGCCATAATTGACCCATCCAGTTAAATTTCAAATATCTCCTGTGCACCCTGTGAATAGGTACTGAGTAGTATGCATCTTTAAGGTCGATGCATGCCATATAACCACCTTTAGAAACCAGTTGGATTGCAGTGCCAAAGTTATCCATTTTGAAATGTTTATACTGCACAAAAGTGTTGAGTTCAGTTAAGTCTGGGATGATACAACATCCTCCATCCTTTTGGCGAATATATTGGATACAAACTGGTGAGGTTCCGGATGCGACCTCTCAATGACCTCTTTATTGGATAGAGTTTGGATTTCAGCTTGTATATCCAAACTTTCCTGGTGTGAGAAAACATATGTGCGGTTTGGTGAATGTTGTGTGGGTGGTAATGAGTCAATAATGAACTCAATTTTGAACCATCGTATACTGTGCAGTATAAACGGATCCGCTGTGACCCAACACCATTCATACAAGAAATGTTGCAATCTCCCCCCAACCTGTGCGTGAGGCATGTGTAAGGTGTTCCACAAGGAACTAGGTAGACCTACCTCAGTAGTTACTGGCGGTATGGTGCAGGTTTTCGTTCGCGAGGCTTGGGAAGTAGAGCTGGTGGCGGGTGCCCACTGCGCATCCTTGCCGTGGGCCGGCTGGGGACCACCCCTAAAAAAGACCTTGATGCCTCCAGTTCGGGTCTTCCACCGGTTCCGGGGCCCCTAGGCAGGTATCGCCTGGTGCTGTAGGGTGCGTAGGGGTGAGCCTGGTATGATGAGCCCCTGGGTGTGGTTTGGGCTCTACTCATGAGGCGGATGGTCTTCGCCTCATCGTCCAGCTCCCGGATCAGCTTTGGCAGATCTTTCCCAAATAGATAATTGGCCGGCTGGACGTTGCTGGCCTTGCACAGCACAGCAAACTTGGGGTTTTCGACAGTAATGCCACTGCGTCCTGTTGAGTGTCGGTCAGTAGTTCCCCATCTACAGACCTAGCAAAGGCCGTGATACCAGAGGCCAGTAATTTCAGGACTTTCTGGAGCTTTACTTCCTGGGCTCTGACACCCGCTCCAATGTGACCCCAGATGGAGTGGTTCACGGCCGGCACATTGAGGGAGGCACAGTTTGCAGGAGCCGGGTACCTGTTGGTGGTCTCCTCCATAGTCAGGTCTTTGAGCTGGTTAGATGCCAAATAATTAATATTGTTGGCCAGGTCTTCATCCAGGGGTGCTCCTAATGGTGAGGATATGGCAAATCTGGATGCCAATAGTGGCACTTCAGACCCGTGCCCGTGGGAATGCTCACCCACTGTGCTTCCAAACTCGGAGTCAGGAAAATACTGACCTGGTGTATTCCCCCCTCCAGTGAGGGAGACATTTTGCAGCCCCACGAATAAAGCCGCTGGCGCGGGCTGCTGTGGCGACCCGTGTTGATACTGCTCCCTCCTACGGAGCTGATCATTCTGGAGCCACCTCTCAATTAGATGCCCCATATGGGTAACTCACCCGTGGACACTTCCCAACGAAGGAGGGGATCCCTCCTGGCCCGACTCATCTGAGTCTACGGGCCTTGCAGATTTTCGTGTGGCCTTGCGCCCCTGCGGGTCCGCCACGGTGCTTTCCTCGGGCACCAGGTCTGCTGCTGCTGGCTCCACCACCAGCGACAAGGTCGGTGACACAGACAGTCGCCCGCTACCCTCATTACCACGGTCTTCGGTATCCGGCTTCCCCGCAGACCGTCTTCACCTTAGACATAGCTGGGTCCAACTTGCTGAAAAACAAGACTCACTGAACCCGCCAATACGACCGCAGAGTAGTTTTAGAAAACACTTACCTGCAGTTTTTAAAACTTACCGCTGGAAGGATGCAGTGCGCCTGCCAATCAGTCGTCGGCGCATGCTTCAGACGCATGCGGACTGACGGCCCTTTCTTCACCTAGTCACTCACGTGACTCCGAAGTAAAATCAGTACCCCGTTCTTGCTTTTTCTCCATATCCCTTGATTCTGTTAGCCCTAAGAGCTAAATCTATCTCCCTCTTGAAAACATCCAGTGAATTGGCCTCCACTGCCTTCTGTTGCAGAGAATTCCACAGATTTACAACTATCTGGCTGAAACCGTTTTTCCTCATCTCAGTCCTAAATGGCCTACCACTTATTCTTAAACTGTGACCCCTGGTTCTGGACTGTCCCAATATCCGGATGCATCTAGTCTGTCCAATCCTTTAAGAATTTTATATGTTTCTATAAGATTGCCTCTCATCCTTCTAAATTCCAGTGAATATAAGGCTAGTCGACCCATTCTTTCATCATGTCAGTCCCGCAATCCCGGGAATTAACCTGATGAACTCATGCTGCCCTCTCTCAATAGCAAAAATGTCCTTCCTCAAATTAAGAGACCAAGGTTGCACAGAATACTCCAGGTGTGGTCTCACCAGGGCCCTCTACAACTGCAGTGGGACCTCTTTGCTCCTAAACTCAAATCCTCACACAATGAAGGCTAACATGCCATTAGCTTTCTTCACTGGCTGCTGTACCTGCATGCTTACTTTCAGTGACTGATGCACAAACACACCAAGGTCTCGTTGCACCTCCCCTTTTCCTAATCTGACACCATTCAGATAATAATCTGCCTACCTGTTCTTGCTACCTAATGGATAACATCACATTTATCCACATTGTACTGCTTCTGCCATGCATCTGCCCACTCACCCAAACTATCAAAGTCACCCTGCAGCTTCATAGCATTCTCCTCGCAGATCACACTGCCACCCCCACTTGGAGATGTCACATTTAATTTCCTCATCTAAATCGTTAATATATATTATAAATAACTGGGGTCCCAGCACCGAGCCTTGCGGCATCCCACTAGTCACTGCTTGCCATTCTGAAAAGAATGTGTCTGAAAAGAATGTTTCCTGCAAAATAGTTAACAAGTTTGGAGATTTAAAAAAACCAGTCTAATACAAATTTCCCAATAGGTTTTGAAGAGACTTCTGAGAAGTGTGCGATGACATTTCCATTCCCGTAATATATACAGTATGTAAAAAAAAAAAGATTAGAGCAGCATGCAAATATCTTGGCATCATGTTAACTCATCCGAAGATAGACACAAAATGCTGGAGTAACCCAGCGGGACAGGCAGCATCTCTTGAGAGAAAAAAATGTGTGATGTTTCGGGTTGAGACCCTTATCTATCTTTGGTTTAAATCGGCATCTGCAGTTCCTTCCTACCTATTAAATCATCCCATTGCTTTGGGAGAGGCCCTGATAAAACTGGTCGGTGTACATCAGAGTGGAGAACACTCCAATGTCTGGATTAATACTTCACAAAAAGAGGATGGAGATTGGGATAGTCAGATGTAAATCATCTCAGCCCTAGGACCACTGTGCAAGAGATCCTTGGACAATGTCCGTAACACAACCAACCTCAGGTGCTTCGTCAATGATTTTCTGCACATTATAAAATCAGAAATGGGGATCCTCACTGATGATTGCACAATGTTCAGCTTTATGTGCAGCTCCTCAGAAAATGATAGAAACCACATGCTGGTTTATACCAAAGATAGACACAAAGGTCTGGAGTAACTCAGTGAGCCAGGCAGCATCTCTGGAAAAAAATGGATGGGTGACGTTTGGGGTTGGGATCCTTCCTGACCACTTCCTGTTTTTCATGATTTTAGAAAAAACGCTGCCACATACGGCTGTGATTTTTGGCCAGCTTACTCAGAAAACCCCTCTGCTGCGCAGGACAAGAGGATTTTTCCCATCGATGAAACATAAAAGAGTTATTACTGTTTTTAAAATGTTGACATTCTCTCCGCTGCCCCTGCTGGTGGTAGGGGGAGGGACTATATAACCCGGAAGTGTTGTGCCTCAGTCAGTCTTTGCAAG
Source organism: Malacoraja senta (assembly GCA_038087875.1). Classification (NCBI taxonomy): domain Eukaryota; kingdom Metazoa; phylum Chordata; class Chondrichthyes; order Rajiformes; family Rajidae; genus Malacoraja; species Malacoraja senta. The sequence continues at coordinate 45,062,479 of CM075981.1, read as the reverse complement.
ATGGAGGAAGTGAGAGGGTCACGTCTCTCAGTCTAAGCTGTGAATAACTCTGAAAACATGTCTACTAAACTGAGAGTGTGATTTTACTGACCTTGGGTGCCCTTAATGTGGTTTGAAAATGAAAATGTGGTTGGATTGAAGAAAAAGCACTGCAAATGGCTGGAGGGGTTTTGGATTGAAATAAAAAGCACTGCAAATGGCTGGTGGGGTTTTGGGTTGAAGTTAAAAACACTGCAAGTGGCTGGTGGGGTTTTGGGTTGAAATAAAAAGCACTGCAAATGGCTGGTGGGGTTTTGGGTTGAAGTAAAAAGCACTGCAAATGGCTGGTGATCTATACTTGACAACTTCCTGTTTGCACTGTATATTGATTTTAGATAAAATGCTACCACTTACGGCTGTGAATGTTGGCTGTCTTACTCAGTCCCTCTCCTCTCATCAGGTGCAGAGTATTCTTCCCATCAATGAAAAATAAAAGTGTTATTAGTGTTTAAACAATGTTGAGAATCTCTCTCCTGTCAATCACACCATGTAGGCCACACCTTTTCCAGTGGGAGTGGGGAGGGATTATAAAACCTGGAAGTGTGGGTGTGGCTCAGTCTTTGCATGATGGGGGAGGGAGAGGTCACAACTCTGTCTGAGCTGTGAATCAACTGAACACACTGAATATCTACTGAACTGTCAGTGTGGTGTTTTGTGTGGTTTTATGTTGGGTTCACCCTGCTTGAAGTGGTATGAAACTGCATTTGAATGTGGTGGCCTTGCACCCTGCTTGAAGTGGTATGAAACTGCCCTTGAATTTGGTGGCCTTGCACCCTGCTTGAAATGGTATGAAACTGCACTTGAATTTGGTGGCCTTGCACCCTGCTTAAAGTGGTATGAAACTGCACTTGAATTCAGTGGCCCTGCACCCTGCTTGAAGTGGTATGAAACTGCACTTGCATTTGGTGGCCTTGCACCCTGCTTAAAGTGGTCAGAAACTGCACCTGAATTTGGTGGCCTTGCATCCTGCTTGAAATGGTAGGAAAATTGACTTGAATTTGGTGGCCTTGCACCCTGCTTGAGATGGAATTTCAAGGAATAGCCATTAGTCAACTGCCAGCCCACCAGCCATGAGTGAGCTGCCAGCACATCAGGCTTGTGGGACTGAGTAGCCACCTCAAGAATCCATTTGGCCCACAATGTCCATACTAGCCCTCTGGAGACCTGTCCAGCCCACAACACCCATACCAGCGCTCCAGAAAGCCCCTCCCGCCCCCACACCACTGCCCCACAGGCCACCAATATTGGAATTGTTGGAGAGGTGGAATATTGCGTTGGGGCACCAGCCCTCCCATGTGAACATGGGACCCAACGGGTCCCACTTAGTCTAGTATATTACTAAAATTCTCATCTTGTTTGTTTCTATGTGTGTGTGCATTCGTGTTATGTGCGTGCGATCTCTGATTCGGTGATGTCCTCAAATTTTGCCAAAATGGTAGACGATAGCACTACACGTTTTGGACCACATTACTCACAATTGTCATGTGGTGGTTTGTATCCAGTTTGGATCAGATTGATGTTATATTTCAAAAGTATTCACATTTTTAAGTTTACAAAACCCCAATTTGAGAAAAAAATTCTTCCCTCTGCACTGTCACTTATGGCTATGACCTCACAATGGGATTGTAGCTCTGCTCGATACAATGTTGCTATCCCAGGACACTGAGTCCTGCCAGCCCTTGCAAGTGCAATAGCAAGCTACTATGTTGCAATCACTTTTTTTTTTAATATTCCTGGCAGCAAGAATGTTTTAAAGTTTAATGAGGGAGGTTGAATAAGGGGAAATGAGCCACTCCTGCACAGTTGGGGGCTATGGGTGAGTACTGGAATATTGCGTTGGAGGAATGGCTTGCGTTAGGGGAACGAGTAAGTGGTGGAATATTGCGTTGGCGAATGGGTTGCGTTGGGGGACCAGGCCTCCCGAGGGGGTTATGGGTGAGTGGTGGAATATTGTGTTAGGGGATCAGGCCTTCCATGTTGCAGGAACTCAACGGGTCGCACTTGGTCTAGTATGCCCATAGATGGTAGGTAAAATTCACACCGCAAGTGTAGAGGAAAAATACATTTCCTCAGGCCTTGACATTCATTGAAAGCAATATCACAAAAACCCCACCATTAATACTGAAGACAAAGGGTCTCGGCCCAATACATGACCCATTCCTTCTCTCCAGAGATGCTGCCTATCCCGCTGAGTTTCTCCAGCAGTTAGTGCCCACCATCAATACATTGACCACTAGTATTGACCAGAAACTCAACAGAACAATCAACATTAATACCATAGCTACAATAACAACAGGCAATGGCTGGGTGTCCTGCATCAAGTGACTCACTCCTTGATAACCAAGGAGCATGATGGAAAACCCTGTACTCACCTGGATGAGCGCTGAGCCCTCAATGAAAAATAGAGAGCCTACAGTTGCTGGAAATCTGAAATAAAAGCAGAAATATCTGGAAACCCACTACAGGGGTACCTTTTACACACAAAGGGAGGTGGGTGTATGGAACAAGCTGCAAGCAGAGATAGTTGAGGCTGGGACTATCCCAATATTTAAGATACTGTTCGAGAGGTACATGGATAGGACAGGTTTGGAGGGATATGGAACAAACGTGGGCAGGTAGGACTAGGGTAGGTGGGACATGTTGGCCATTGTGGGAAATTTGGGCCGAAGGGCCTGTTTCCATGCTGTATCACTCTATGACTCTATGAGTCTAGGTCAGGCAGCATCTGTGAAAAGAGAAACAATCAGCGTTTTCGTTTGGAAACGCTTCATCAGAACTCTCAGGTAACCTTTTCATTTCACCACAGGACAAAACAGCTTATTGATGCTGATTAACCACACACAACTTTAAATGCATTCCCCACCAGTGCACAGTGGCTGCAGTGTGCATCAAATACACGGCACACTACTGTAGCTTACCCAGGCCACACTAAGAGCATCTCTGCCACCAACTCCCTCTACACTAATGGACAAGAACAAAGTCAGGAAATCCACCATCTGTACTTTCCTCTCCAAGATATACGCCATTCTGACATTGTGTAGAAATGAACTGCAGATGCTGGTTTACACCGAAGATAGACACATAATGGTGTGAAGAGGATTGGGTGACGTTTCAGGTTGAGATCCATCTTCAGACTGAGAATCAGGGAAGTAGCTCTATTGGGCCCAATTTTCTATTGGGCTGCTATCTTTCAAAGTAGATGAAAATGAATGTTAATAACGCACTCTACCATATTCCTAACCTTGTTTGTCATTTTAGAAAGACCCTTTCTCTTCCTTTGTTTACATTCAAGAATATTGCTGGCCTTTCCTTGTCACTGTGTCTAAATCTTGCAATGTTCTGCCCAATGGCACTGTGCAAGTACCTCCACTGGAGAGACTATTAGTTCAAGGTGGCACTTCACCATCACCTGTTCAAGAGCAGTTAGGAATTGTAAATAAATACTGGCCTTACTGCCATCATTCACATCCAAAAATGAATAGAAAAAAAACTTGTTTTCCAACTCTGACATTGTTACTAATGATAGAATGAAGATCGCTTTGATATTATGGGTGACACGGTGGTGCAGCGGTAGAGTTGCTGCCTTACAGCATTTATGGCACTGGAGACCCGGGTTCGATCCCAACTATGGATGCTGTCTGTATGGAGTTTTACGTTCTCCCTGTGACTGCATGGGTTTTCTCTGAGATCTTCGGTTACCTCCCACATTCCAAAGAGTACAGGTTTGTAGGTTAATTGGCTTGGTATAAGTGTAAATTATCCCGTGTGTGTGTAGGATAGTGTTAATGTGCGGGGATCGCTGGTCGGTGCGGTCTCGGTAGGCTGAAGGGCCTGTTTCTGCACAGAATCGAAACTAAACTATATTGCCTTATTTAGAGTAGAAGATCCTCACTGACCTCTTCCAACGATAGTTGAACACCTAGAATTCAGTGTTTTTGTGCTGGAATCTCTAGATTTCTATTAGCTTGCTTTTGTTCCCATTGAATTTGAAGCCTTACATTTTGAACTTTGGTAGAGCTGCTGCCTTCCAGCGCTTACAAAGCCGGAGACCCAGGTTCGATCCCGACTACAGGTGTTGTCTGTAAGGATGCACAGAGTCTCTTTCCCAGTGTAGGTGAATCGAGGACCAGAGGGCATAGGATTAAGGTGAAGGGGAAAAGATTTAATAGGAATCTGAGGGGTAACACACAGAGGGTGGTGGGTGTATGGAACAAGCTGCCAGAGGAAGTAGTTGAGGCAGGGACTATCCCAACATTTAAGAAACAGTTAAACAGGTACATGGATAGGACAGGTTTGGAGGGATATGGACCAAACACGGGCAGGTGGGACCAGAGTAGCTGGGACATGTTGGCCGGTGTGGGCAAGTTGGGCTGAAGGGCCTGTTTCTACACTGTATCACTCTGTGATTCTATGAATCCTTCACATGAAGGGCCTTAGCCAACATCACCAACCCTTGCACCATTCATTCTCTCTCAATCTCCATTTCATCACAGACATTCCCTTTATTCCCCATTAGACATTCCCTTTGCATTGCTCCCCTTCCTAGTTCTCCGACCAGTCTGACTGTTTAAATGTTATCTCTGTATCCTTCGTTGTCATCTTCTATCTAACAATGATCTATTCAACATTTTCCTTGTTTTCACGTTTTCATACCTTACATGTCCAGTCTGAAGAAGGGTCTCGACCCGAAACATCACCCACTCCTTCTATCCAGAGATGCTGCCTGGCCTGCTCTGCTATTCCAGCATTTTGTGTTTTATCTACCCTTGATTCCCTCTGCACCTCCCATTCTCATCAACTTCCTCATGTTATATTTCCAAACTTTCAGCTCTGATGAAAGGTCATTGACTTGCTTTTTCCCCCATAGTTGCTGTCTGATCTGTTTGCTATTTCTAGCATTGTCCATTTTTATTTTTAAATCAACAAATGATTGACTTTTTGGTCTCTCACATGCCATTACTATGATAGACACAAAAACCTGGAGTAACTCTGCGAATCAGACAGCATATCTGGAGAAAAGGAATGGATGACGTTCGGCTCGACACCCGTCTGAAGGATGGTCTCGATCCGAAACGTCACCTATTCCTTTTCTCCAGAGATGCTTTCTGGCCCGTTGAGTTACTCCAGCTTTTCGTGTCTATCTTCTGTTTAACCCAGCATCTGCAGTTCCTTCTTACACTGCCATTTCTATGCCTTTGATTTCTGATGTCATTCAAAAGGGGAAGGTTTATTCAACTCATGAAATATTACAATACAGATCAATATATCTGATAAAGCAGCAAATCTCAGCAGACCATCTAGGATGGCTCCTTTTGTACTGCATTGGCCTGCCTGATGGGAGCATCGAATTAATTTCATGTGACAAGAAAGAGGGGTTGAGGAGCCAAAGGTTGTAAGTGAAAAATGATGTTGACTAGGTCGTTTTTCTTCTCACCAACATCATAGGTTGAGAAAAATCAATGTAGTAAGCAGTCATTGTCGCCATGACAAATCATCTTCTAAATTTCTATCTGCACCGGCTCATAAATGCTGACCCTGTAGATATATGTACTTACAGGATCATTTTTAAGAAATGACAGTTTGAGCTCTCGGTGTTTGAAGGATTTTATTAGTTCTTTCCAGCTGAAGAAATTGCTTTATATTTAATGAGTTAAGCTTGGAGCTTCAGTGTTGGAACCAACTAGACTCAACTTCACTAGCCCCTGCTGAAGTTCAGACTGGTGTCCCTATGTAGGTTTCTCAGCAGCTGACTGTAATCCACAAACTCCATGTGACGTTCCTCACTGCCAAAAGAAATGCTCAATCAACAATTAGCTGCGTAATAACTTGCCACCTGTGTTGTGTTCAGTTCCTCAATAAATGAAATAACACATATCAAATTATATTAAAATAATCAGATTTATTTACAAGAAAATTACAATGTCCAAAAGGAGATCAAAATATTTTAAATAAAGAACGCGAGACAATATTGTAACCACAATACTTGAGATTTCGAAGCAAAATTAATTAACTTTTTTTCCAAGCTTCAAACTTCAATTAAAATCAAATAATCTAATAAATATTTCTAGTTGTTAATTTATTCAAATCTTCCTGTATAGTGTATGTAAAATGACAATGTCTTGTTCACTTGGGAAAGGCTATTGATACAGGATTAGAGGTGAACAATGTTTATTGCCTTCCTTGAAATTAGCCCCTTCAACTCATTGAGTCCGTGCCAACCACCAAGCATCCACATGTTATCAGATCCACACGTTAATCCCATTTTGTTTATTCCCCCACATTCCCACTACATCTTTCCCCTCCCAGATTCTAGCACCGTTCTCCGCACATGAGACATCATTTCCATTTAAACCAATTAAGTGACCAATCCACCATCTTTGAAACATGGAATGAAGCTGGCCACACAGAGACATGCAAACTGCACAGAGGCAGTGCTGAAACTGCATGGAGGCAGTGCTGAAGGTTAGGCAGCACCTCTGGACAGATGGAACGGGTGACGTTTCGGGTCGAGACCCATCTTCAGACTGTCTGAAGAAGGGTCTCGATGCAAAATGTCACCCATTCCTTCTCTTCAGAGATGCTGCCTGTCCCGTTGAGTTACTCCAGCATTTTGTGTCTATCTTCAGTGTAAACCAGCATCTGCAGTTCCTTCCTACACTGAAGGTTTGGGCTGAATCTGGGTCACTGCAGTTGTGAGCTATATAAGAGGCCAAGTAGCCTGTACTTCATCACTCAACAAGATCATGGCTAAACTTTTGCTTCAGCTCCAGTTTCCTGCACTAACCTCAACCAACCCCACATCCTTCATTTTCTTCATATCCAAAAATCTAGCAATATCTGATTTCTGACAATGATTTCTAAGTTAAGTACCCAAATCTGCCATTGCTCCAGCTATTAATCCAATAATTTGATTACATATTAAAAGAATCATATGTCATTTGACACTTTGAAAGCACCGTTTCAATGTTAAATACTTGTATATTATTCCAGTGGAATTGAAATCAGTCAGCTTCATATTTACTGTATATGTTCTGGAAGAGGATCAGGCACTATCTTTGATTTAACGGTTTCAAATGTTGTTTATCCAAAAATTAATTTGTGCAAGCTCGGCCAATATTATGGCTAAGCTCGTTGTCTAAACAATCTTTATCTACACATTTTTGTTAAAGAAGCAAACGCCTTTAAAGGCATTTCATTGAAGCATTATCAAACAAAAATTGACACCAAGCAACATAATCAAAGAATAGGCAGGATGACTGGAAGCTTTGTAGGATATTTCAGAGGCCAACAGTGAGATGTTTAGATGAAGGCGGATAATTTGAAAGCACAGGCCCCCAACAGCCTGTACACAACCAATAGACAATAGACAATAGGTGCAGGAGTAGGCCATTCGGCCCTTCGAGCCAGGACCGCCATTCAATGTGATCATGGCTGATCATCCCCGATCAGTACCCCTTTCCTGCCTTCTCCCCATATCCCCTGACTCCGCTATTTTTAAGAACCCTATCTAGCTCTCTCTTGAAAGCATCCAGAGAACCAGCCTCCACCGCCCTCTGAGGCAGAGAATTCCACAGACTCACCACTCTCTGTGAGAAAAAGTGTTTCCTTGTCTCCGTTCTAAATGGCTTACTTCTTATTCTTAAACTGTGGCCCCTGGTTCTGGACTCCCCCAACATCGGGAACATGTTTCCTGCCTCGAGTGTGTCCAAGCACTTAACAATCTTATATGTTTCAATGAGATACCCTCTCATCCTTCCAAACTCCAGAGTATACAAGCCCAGCTGCTCCATTCTCTCAGCATATGACAATCCCGCCATCCCGGGAATTAACCTTGTAAACCTACGCTGCACTCCCTCAATAGCAAGAATAGCAAGAAACAGCAGGATGGCTGCATTTTCGTCAGGGCTGGAAGAGATTATAAGATTGAGGAAGGGTGAATCATAAATGATTTGAAAACAAGAGTGAGAATTTAAAATTAAAACGCGGCTTAACTGTGTGTCAAATAGATCGGCATGAACAGGTGCGGTGTGTGAATGGGACAATGCAAGCAACAGAAAAAACAGCAGATATTTTGTGAGCTCAAGTTTAGCAAGAAGAGAACAAGGGAAAAGGCAAATTCTGAAGAAGGGTGTCGACCCGAAACGTCACCCATTCCTACTCTCCAGTGAAGCTGCCTGTCCCGCTGAGTTACTCCAGCTTTTTGTGCCTATCTAAGGGAAAAGACAATGAATGTTGAAATTTTTAAGAAAGAATTGCAGATGTTGGAAAAATCAAAGGTAGACAAAAATGCTGGAGAAACTCAGCGGGTGAGGCAGCATCTATGGAGCGAAGGAATAGGTGACGTTTCGGGTCGAGACCCTTCTTCAGACTGATGTGGGGGTGGGGGGGGGCGGGAAGATGAAAGGACGAGGCGGATACAGTAGGCTGTGGGAGAGCTGGGAACGTGAGGGGAAGGAGGGAGAAAGCAAGGACTACCTGAAATTGGAGAAGTCAATGTTCATACCGCTGGGGTGTAAACTCCCCAAGCGGGGTATGAGGTGCTGCTCCTCCAATTTGCGGTAGGACTCACTCAGGCCATGGAGGAAGCCCAGGACAGAAAGGTCGGATTCGGAATGGGAGGGGGAGTTGAAGTGCTTAGCCACTGGGAGATCAGGTTGGTTAATGCAAACTGAGCGGAGGTGTTGGGCGAAGTGATCGCCAAGCCTGCGTTTGGTCTCATCGGTGTTTAAATAGTCAGATCTAGAGATAACAAAGTTGTGAATGAGGGTTTCAGCACGAGATGCATTTCTACTTTCTTAATTAACGGAAATATCAATTCACTAAACAATTATAGCATTAATGTATGTTAACAAGAGAGACTTGAATTTACAAGAAAATGATAGAAAGAATTGTTTTGAATGGAAAGAGTGCTGTAAGAGGTTGGGTCTTGTAGACACTCGGGACTGAATATGCTCATTTACAAATACATACAAAGGATCTCAAAGTAACTCAGCAGGTCAGGCAGCCTCTCTGGAGGACATATCTGGGTGTCATTATGGGTCAGGACCCTTCTTCAGATTAAATGGGGAGAGAAAGCTGAGAAAGAAGTTGGGTGTGGGCCACGGTTAGGCAAGTGATAGGTGGATTGTATTGTATTGTATTGTATTGTATATCTTTATTGTCATTTCCTGAGTATTCGCATACCCAGAGGAAACAAAAAAACGTTCCTCAACCAGTGTCCATTTCAGTGTGCAGTAATAAATAAACAGAAGTAAAAATACATATATCATGAACAAATTAACACTCTACTCTACTAAACATCAACAGGCGTTCCGATCGGCAGCGGCACGACAGTGGCTCTGCTGCAGTGTGTCCAGGTTGGTGGTTGGTGTACGATACTTTGGCAGGGGACAAAGTCCGTTTATCAGTCTTATAACCTGCGGGAAGAAGCTGAGGAGCATCCTGCTGGTTTTGCACCTAATGCTCCGGTACCTCTTCCCAGATGGCAGGATGGAGAATATGTGATGCGATGGGTGGTAGGGGTCTTTGATGATGGAGATGGCTCTGCTGATACATCTCTTCCTGTATATGTCCAGCAGGAAAGGGAGTGGAGCACCAATAATCCTGCTGGCGGTCTTCACAATCCTGTCTAGTTGGTGCCGTTCGTACGCCTTGCAGCTCCCGAACCAGGAAGTGATGCCGTAGGTTAATGTGCTCTCGATTGTCCCCCTATAAAAAGTTCGTAGGTGTGTAGTGGGGAGACCTGCTTTACGTAGTCTTCGGAGAGGGTGTAGTCGCTGCTGGGCTCTCTTGACCAGTGCTGTGGTGTTGGTCGTGGACGTCAGGTCATCTGACAGGTGGAGTCTTAGGAACTTCACGCTGTTGATACGATGAGGGGAGGTTTTATTTGTAGATGGGTGGACAAAGACCAGAGATGAAAAGAAGACCAAAGGCTAAAGTGAGGAGGAATACATTGTGAAGCCAGAGAAAGGATGTAGGTGGAAGGGGACAAGGGGAAGGAGAAAAAGGGGGGAGAGGGTTAACTAACAACCCAATGATATGAACATTGAATTCTCCAATTATAGATATCTACCCCCACCCATCACCCCCTTTGTTGTTACTTTGATCCCCTTCTGGATGCACATCCATTTCACCCACTGCCCAACCCTGCTTTTCCCCTTCTCGCCCATCCCCTTTCAACTATATTTCTTCCTCTAGCTTCACAAGGTTATGTATATCAATACCTTATCCATGTAAGGTATGTATCCATTCCTTATGATGGTCCATATGGATGCATAAGATTCCCTATTACAACCGCTCAACTTAGAGAGGGTGCATTGGGACTGGCATGGAGAACCCAGTCCATGCACTCAGTACGCACAGATGTCCAACTTGATCAGAAGCATAGACCACTTCATATCACTTACCTGCCCCACGGCTACAATGAGCATACTTCCTCCCCTCCAGAGATGCTACCTATCCCACTGAGTTATTCCAGCATTTTGTGTCTATGTTCGGTTTAAACCAGCATCTGCAGTTCCTTCCGACATACTTCCTCCAACTCTGCCTCCTGTAAAGATTCCACATTCCCAGTTTAACTAATCAGGGATTAGTTAATTTATTATAGGCCACCCAATAGCCAGTGGGACATAGAGGATCAAATATATAGACAGATTACAGAAGGATGCAAGAACCACAGGGTTGTTGTAGTGGGTGACTTCAACTTCCCCAATATAGACTGGGACTTACTCAGGTCAAGAAGATTAGACCGTGAAGAATTTCTAAAGCGCATCCAAGAAGGCTTCTTTAAACAGTATGTGGATAGTCTGACTCAGGGAGGAACCTTACTGGACCTTGTATCGGGAAACCAGCCTGGCCAGGTGACTGGTGTTGCGATGGATGAAGAATTTGGGGATAGTGATCAAAGATTAAAATAGGGACAGGTCTGGATGCCAGGGGATAGTATTTGATTGGGACAAGGTAGATTACAATGTCATTAGGCAGGCGCTAAGGAGGGTAAATAGGGAGCAGTTGTTATTGGGTACGTCCACAGATGACACAAAAGCAAATGTTGTACCTCTTTACAAGAAGGGCTGCAGGGAAAATACTGGGAACTATAGGCCGTTGAGCTTAACATCTGTAGTTGGTAAGTTACTGGAGAGTATTCGGAGGGATAGGTTATACAGGCATTTGGATAGGCGTTGGCTGATTGGGGATAGTCAGCATGGTTTTGTACGTGGGTGTTCCTGTCCCACAAATCAAATTTATTTTTTTGAAGACGTGACCAAAATGTTTGATGAGGGCAGAGCTGTAGATGTTGTGTACATGGACTTCAGTAAGGCGTTCGACAAGGTTCCGCATGGTAGGCTGCTCTGGAAGGTTAGATCAAGTTCAAGTTTGTGTTTATTGTCACTTAACCAACTAAGGTACAGTTAAATTTGAGTTACCATAAAGACATACTAAGTGAAAAGAACACAATACACACATAAAATAAAATTTAACAGAAAAATCCACCACAGTGGAATCAACCTTCCTCACTCTGATGGAAGGCAATCAAGTTCATTCATCTTCCTCTTTGTTCACCGTGGTCGGAGCCTTGAACCCTCCGCAATTGCCGTTGCCGACGGTCCGATATCCAAGCCCTGTCGTCGGGATGATGGAAACTCTGGCATCGGGACGGATTGGAACACTCCGCGGCATGCAGCTCCCGAGTCGGCCACTTCTTACCGGAGACCGTGGGCTTCACGGTGTTAAAGTCCATAGGCCCCGTGGTTGGAGCTCTTCTTCTGGCGACCCTCGGCAAAGGATCACCCGTCCGAGATGGTAACACCGCGCCGCCGCTGGTCGATCTCCAGGAAACGGAGAAAATTGCATCTCCATTGAGGTAAGTGACTGAAAACAGATTCCCCCTATTCCCTCCCCCCCCCCCTCCCCACACATAAACTAACCAAGACACATTGAAACATTCATTTAAGACATATTTCAAATAATAAAAGCAGAGAAGGAACGCGACAGGCTGTTGGCGAGACGGCCATAGGATCCACGGAGAGAAAGCTGAATGGACAGCAAATTGGCTCCATGGAAGGAAGCAGAGGGTGATGGTGGAAGGTTGCTTGTCAGACTGGTTGAGTGAGTGGGCAGATGCATGGCAGATGCAGTATAATATAGATAAAAGTGAGGTTATCCACTTTGGCAGCAAAAACAAGGGGGCAGATTATTATCTCAATGGGGTTAGGTTAGGTAAGGGGGTGGTGCAGTGAGACCTGGGCGTCCTTGTACACTGAAAGTTGGCTTACAGGTACAGCAGGCAGTGAAGAAAGCTAATGGAATGTTGGCCTTCATAACAAGAGCATTTCAGTATAGGAGTAAAGAGGTTCCTCTGCAGTTGTATAGGGCTCTGGTGAGACCACATCTGGAGTATTGTGTACAGTTTTGGTCTCCTAATTTGAGAAAGGACATCCTTGTGATTGAGGCAGTGCAGTGTAGGTTCACAAGATTGATCCCTGGGATGGCGGGACTGTCATATGAAGAAAGATTGAAAAGACTAGGCTTGTATTCACTGGAGTTTAGAAGGATGAGGGGGAATCTTATAGAAACATATACAATTATAAAAGGACTGGACAAGCTAGATGCAGGAAAAATGTTCCAAATGTTGGGCGAGTCCAGAACCAGGGGCCACAGTCTTAGAATAAAGGGGAGGTCATTTAAGACTGAGGTGAGAAAAAACATTTTCACCCAGAGAGTTGTGAATTTATGGAATTCCCTGCCACAGAGGGCAGTGGAGGCCAAATCACTGGATGGATTTAAGAGAGAGTTAGATAGAGCTCTAGGGGCTAGTGGAATCAAGGGATATGGGGAGAAGGCAGGCACGGGTTATTGATAGGGGACGATCAGCCATGATCACAATGAATGGCGGTGCTGGTTCGAAGGGCCGAATGGCCTCCTGCACCTATTTTCTATGTTTCTCTGTTTCTAGACTGGAGGTCTGTGACTAGTGGTGTGCCTCAGGGTTCGGTGCTAGGCCTGTTAATGTTTGACATCTACATCAGTGATTTGGATGAGAACATACAGGGCAAGATTAGCAATTTTGCTAATTATACAAAAGTTAGTGGCTTTGCAGATAGTGAAGATGGTTGTGAACGATTGCAGCAGGATCTGGATCGATTGGCCAGGTGGGCGGAGGAATGATTGATGGAATTTAATACATAAAAGTGTGAGGTGTTGCATTTTGGGATGTCGAACAAGGGCAGGACCTACACAGTAAATGGTAGGCCTCTGGGTAGTGTTGTAGAGCAGAGGGATCTAGGAGTACAGGTGCATGGTTCTTTGAAGGTCAAGTCTTGTACTGTAGATAAGGTGGTCAAAAAGGTTTTTGGCTCTTTGGCCTTTATCAGTCCGATTATTGAGTGTAGAAGTTGGGAGGTCACGTTGGTGAGACAGGATTTAGAATATTGTGTTCAGTTCTGGGCACCATGTTATAGGAAAGATATTGTCAAGCTTGTAAGGGTTCAGAAAAGATTTACAAGGATGCTGCTAGGACTAGAGGGTGTGAGCTCTAGGGAGAAGATGAGTAGGCTGGGTCTCTATTCCATGGAGTGCAGGAGGATGAGGGGAGATACAAAATCATGAGAGGAATAGATTGGGTACGTGCACAATCTTTTGCCCAGAGCAGGGGAATCAAGGACAGAAGGGCATAGGTTCAAGGTGAAGAGGAAAAGATTTAATTGGAATCCGAGGGGTAACTTTTTCACACAAAGGGTGGTGGGTGTATGGAACAAGCTGCCAGAGGAGGTAGTTGAGGCTGGGACTATCCCATCGTTTAAGAAACAATTAGACAGGTACATGGAGGGATATGGACCAAGTGCAGGCAAGAGGGACTAGTGTATCTGGGACATTGTTGGCCGGTGTGTGTGAGTTGGGTGGAATGGCCTGTTTCCACACTGTATCACTCTATGACTCTATGACACGTGGGAGTTGTTTAAAGGCCAGCTGTGGATCAGCTTGTTCCAGTAAGGAGGAGGGATAAGGACAAGTGCAGGATCAGCTTGTTCCAGTAAGGAGGAGGGATAAGGACGGCAAGGTAATGCAACTGTGGATGACCAAGGAGGTTGTAAATTTGGTCAAGAAAAATAAAATGTATGTTTTGGCGGTCTGATAAACGACTACTGGAGTTTTCAACAATACCTTATTCAAAAGCTCAAGTTGCAGCATACAGGTTTAACAGACACGTCTGGCCACATCGGTGGTCAGCGTTGAACTAACGCGCGCAAGGGAAAAACCGCGCAAAAACAACAGCCCCTCACAAGTCACGTGACCGTGGCTTCCGAACGCCGGGTTCGATATCTGCGTGCGCTAGCAGGCGCCGCTACAATGTCACATTTAACAAGGTGGCAAAGGCAGGTAGGAAAGACCTCAAGTGGGCAATTAGAAGGGCCAAATGGGGTCAAGAAATGTCATGGCAAGTCAGATTATGAAAAATCCCAAAGCTTTTTATATGAACATTAAATATAAGATGGTGACCAGGGAGAAGGCAGGGCCGCTCAAAGATAAAAGAGGGAATCTATGCTTGCAGTCAGAGGGTGTAGATGAGGTGCTAAATGAGTACTTTGCATCTGCATTCACCGGGGAGAAGGACTTGGAGGACAGTGAGATCAGTGTGGAGAATACAAATATGCAAGGGCAGCGTGAGATCCAGAAGGAGGTGGTGCTGAGGCTGTTGAAGAACATTAAGGTGGATGTGTCCCCAGAGCCTGATGGGATCTATCCCAGGTTATTGAGGGAGGTAAGAGAGGAGATTACGGTGGCCTTGACAACGATCTTTGAATCTTCTCCAGTCACAGGCAGGTTCCTGGAGGACTAGAGATTGGCGAATATTGTTCCTTTGTTTAAGAAGGGAAGTCGAGAGAGTCCAGGAAAGTATAGGCCGGTGAGCCTCACGTCAGTAGTTGGGAAACTATTGGAGAGAATTCTTCGAGATAGGATTTACTCCCATTTGGAAGAGAATTGGGTAATTAGGCCATGATCACATTCAATTAGCCATGGTCAAATTGAATGGCGGTGCTGGCTCGAAGGGCCGAATGGCCTACTCCTGCACCTATTGTCTATAGGCTTAGCCAGCATGGTTTTGTGCACGGCAGGTCGTGTGTCACTAACTTGATTGAGTTTTTTAGGGGGTGACGAAGGAGATTGATGAAGACTTACATGGATTTTATGTAAGGCTTGTCATAAGGTCCCTCATGATAAGCTGATCCAGAAGATTAAGATTTACAGGATTCACGATGGATTCATAACAGGCGATTTCATAGAAGACAGAGGGTTGTGCTGGAAGCTAGATACTCCAGCTGGAGGTCCATGACCAGTGGAGTTCTGTGCTGGGACCTCTGCTGTTTGTGATATATATTAATGACCTAGACATAAATGCGGATGGGTTTCTGAGTAGGTTTGCTGACAACACCAAAGTTGGAGGAGTTGCAGACAATGAGGAAGGCTTCCTGAAGATACAGCAGGATATAGACCAGGTGGAGAAATGGCAGATAAAGTTTAACCCAAACAAGTGTGAGGTGTTGCACTTTGGGAGGTTCAATGTAAGGAGAGGGTCTACAATTAATGACAAGACCCTTAAAGAGCATTGATGTGCAGAGGGATCTTGGAGTCCTAGTTCATAGTCCATTGAGGCTTGCAGCACAAGTAGGTAGGGTGGTTAAGAAGACTTACGCTATGCTTACCTTCATTGCTAGGGGCATTGAATATATGAGTCAGGAAGTCATGATGGATCATAGAATGCATTAAGTCCTGCAGTGGGGGCTCCACCATCATCAGCGATGATAGGGTTTACTTTCGAATTTATTCTGAGCAGAAACTTGAAGCTAAACCTCTGAAAATTTGCCATTCCTTTTGTATCTTTTACAGCTGAGTTTAGATTTGTACCAAAGCACCCCAATCTTTTTTAGCAATTGATAAAACTGATGCTTCTGTAGCACTTGGAGTAAACACTTCCTCTGAATTAAAGTCCAGTTGAAATTGTACAGAAACACTTCCAGAAGAACACTTGGCACCTCAATCACAATATTCTGGTAGCACTTGGTGCGTTTAGCAGTTAATTTCTGCTCATGGTCTTTGCCTGTATAATGCTCATCTTCTGAAATTATTCCCAGTAAAGAATATTACCTGTCTTGTGATTTTGCTTTTCTCCAGCACTATTTGCGTATGAGCATTTCTCCTCTGTTTTTACCATGGAGAAAGAATGAGGACTGGGGAGCATGAGGCACACAATGGAAGTGTCTTGAGGCCAGTCAGTATTATATTTGAGGAAGTGCTGAAGGTCCTAATGTGTACAAAGGTAGACAAATCTCCCAGGCCTGATCAGATATATCCAAGGACACTGTGGGAAGCTAGAGAAGAGATTGCAGGAGCCCTGACTGAGATTTATGAGTCATCTTTAAAGATGGGTAAGGTGCCAGAAGACTGGAGAGTGGCAAATGTTGTGCTGTTTTTTTAAGAATGGCTGCAGGAAAGAACCTAGGCCAGTGAGTCTAACATTTGTGGTCAGAAAGTTACTGGAGAGTATTCTGAGAGATAAAATATACAGGCATTTAAATAGACAAGAACTGATTAGGAATAGTCAGCATGGCTTTGTATGTGGGAGATCGTGTCTCACAAACCTGAATGAGTTTTTGAAGATGCGACCAAAAAGGATGATGTAGAGTTGTAGATGTTGTATCTATAGACTTCAGCAAAGCATTTGACAAGGTTCTGTTATGGTAAGTTGTTCTAGAAGGTTAGATCGCATGGGATTCATTGCTGAATGGATAGAAAATTAAATTCCTGGAAGGAAGCTGAGAGTAATGGTGGAAGATTGTTTTTCAGAATGGAGGCCTGTGACTATGGTGTGCCTCGGGGTTTGGTGCTGGGCCCGTTACTGTTTGTCATTTATATTAATGATTTGGATGAGAACATACAAGACATGATTCGTAAGTGACTGTTGGCATTTACTAGAGAGAAATGTGAGGTGTTGCATTTTGGGAAGTCTAAGCAGGGCAGGACCTACACAGTGAATGGTCGGGCTCTGGGGAGTGTTGTAGAGCAGAGGGATCTAGGAGTGCAGGTGCATGGTTCCTTGAAGGTGGTGCCACAGGTAGATAGGGTGGTCAAGAAGGCATTTAGCACATTGGCCTTCATCAGTCAGAGTATTGACTATAGAATTTGGGAGGTCATGTTACAGTTGCACAAGACATTGGTGAGGCCTCACTTGGGTTCAGTTTTGGTCACCCAGTTAAAGGAAAGGTGTTGTAAGCTGATATGGATGTGGAGAAGATTTACAAGGATGTTGCCAGGATTCTATTCCTTGGAGTGTAGGAGGATGAGGCGTGATCTTATCAAGGTGTACAAAATCATGAGAGGAATAGATAGGCTAAATGCACAGAGTGGGGGAATCAAGAACAAGAGGACAGGTTTAAGGTGAGGGGGGGAAAGATTTAATAGGAACGCAACAGGCAACTTTTGTACACAAACGGTGGTAGGTATATGGAATGAGCTGCCAGAGGAGGTAGTTGAGGCTGGTACTAACACAATACTTAAAAATGATTGGGCAAATAAATGGATAGGATAGGTTAAGAAGGATATAGCCAAACGTAGGCATGTGGGACTAGTGTAAATGGGGCATGTTGGTTGGCATGGGCAAGTTCGGCCGAGGGGCCTGTTTCCACGTTGTCAATGACTAATTCCACCACGCAAATTGTGACAAGTCTATTTTTATTGGGTGAAGGAGCCCTTTACTAAATACATTTGCCAAGGGGGAGCAGCATGTTTGTGGGAATAGGGGAGCAGAAGGAAAAGGAACCAAAATAAATGGTGGAATTATTTTCTGTTTATGTTGTTGTTCATACCTCTTGCACAAGCAGATGGTGGACTACCTATTATGCCTGTGTTAAACCTAGCAGTGAGGCCAGTCTTCAACAATGTTTCATGTGGGTCATTGGTTCAGCATTACATGTGGTTGTACCTGCAGGATATCCCCACACAATTTAAATAACCAATGTTTTTCTAAGAAGCCAAAAAAAAACTGTCTTGCTTGCGTAAATGAGTCAGATCCGTTTATATATGGATTTTAGCTAAAGGGAAGGGAGAATATCTATATTTGTGATATATTGTTGTTGTATTTGGATTTTAGCCACAGCAGGGCTTTTTTTCTGTTAAGAGATGTTAAAGCTGTGTATAAAATCACCAGAGTAGATCAGCTGGATGCACAGAGTCTCTTGTCCAGAGCAGGTGAGTGAAGGACCAGAGGACATAGGTTTAAGGTGAAGGGAAAAAGATTGAATAGGAATATGAGGGGTAACTGTTTCACACAAAGGGGGGTGGGTGTATAGAACAAGCTGCCAGAGGAGATAGTCAAGGCTGAGACTATCCCAACGTTTAAGAAGCGGTTAGATACGTACAGATACGTACATGGATAGGACAGGTTTGGAGGGATATGGACCAAACGTGGGCAGGTGGGACTAGTGTAGCTGGGTCATGTGGGCCGGTGTGGGCAAGTTGGGCCGAAGGGCCTGTATACATGCTGTATCACTCTATGACTCTAGCTAGAATTTGCAATAAAAAGATAAAGCTCTGGACATGAGCAACAAAAGGACAAAGCAATCAATGTTTCATTTA
This sequence comes from Malacoraja senta, assembly GCA_038087875.1. NCBI lineage: Eukaryota > Metazoa > Chordata > Chondrichthyes > Rajiformes > Rajidae > Malacoraja > Malacoraja senta. The sequence continues at coordinate 45,043,807 of CM075981.1, read as the reverse complement.
GGAACAGATGGAGTAATCTACTAGAAAGACTTATTTATTTTTCCCTTTCAAACATTAGTTACCTGCTCTGCATCACTTTGCATTTGTTCCTTTCACCGCTGGTCTTTAATTATTTTACGGACTTCTCCTGGGGCGATGGAAATAAGCAGGTAAAAATTCTAAACGGAACATTTATTTACAAACATTGATGATTTGGTTGGTTGGGAGGTTAATTGAGCATTGTAAATTAATTCTTGTTTAGGTAGGTGGAAGGAATTCAGGGGGGTGTTGATAGGTATTTACGAGAGAATTGATCACAAGGAAATACGCAGGGAAATGAAATAGATGGGATTACTCTAAAGGCCAATATAGATTTGATGGGTTGAATGGGCTCCTTTTATGTCTTAAGGAAATATGAAACCCAAAATTAAATTAAACGTGATTCATGCTGTCATACAGCACAGAAATAGGCCCTTCGGCCCAAATCGGCCATGCCAACCATGTTCCACAGCTCTCCAAACATTTCCTATCTATTTACCTGTCAAAGTGTCTTTTACATTTTATTGAACCTGCCTCAACTACCTTCTCTGACGGTTCATTCCATATAGTCTCCACCCTCCATGTGGCAAAAGTTCCTATTACAACTTTCCCCTCTCACATTGAACCTATGTTCTCTGGTTCTTGATGTTCCTACCCTGCGTAAAAGCCTCTGTGCATTCACCCAATCAATTTACCTCATGATTTTAAGCACCTCTATAAGATCATCTTGAGCCTCCCATGCTCCAGGGGTTAGAGCTTACCCCTATCTCTCTCTGTATCTCAGTCCCTCGAGTCCTGGCAACATCCTCATGAATCTTCTCTGCATTCTTACCAGGGTGACCAAAACTAAACACAAATACTGCCGCACCAACGTCTTCAACAACTGTAACAGACTAACAGAACTTCTATACTCAGTACCCTGACTGATGGCGGGCAATGTACCAAAAGCCTTCTTGACTACCCTATCTACCTGTGACGTCACTTTTAGGGAATTGTGCAACTGTACTCCTAGATCCCTCTGCTCTACAACAGTTTCCAGGGACCATACCATTCTCTACAACACCTCACACCTATATGCATCGAACTCCATCAGTGCACTTGCCGACGATAACATCTACTTTAGTGTCATCAAACTTGGTAATCATCAAAAATAGACACAAAAAGCTGGAGTAACTCAGCGGGACAGGCAACTTCTCTAGAGAGAAGGAATGGGTGACGTTTCGGGCCGAGACCCTTCTACAGACTGGGAAGTCAACTTGGTCGTCATGCCTTGCACATTCTAATCTAAATCATTAATATAAACCACAAACTGCAGTAGGCTCAGCACCAATCCCAAAGGCACACCACTAATCATAAGCTTCCAGTCCAAAGAATTAGTTTTCACCCCCACCCTCTGCTTCCTTCCATAAAGTAAATTTTCTATCCAGGCTGCGAGCTCTCTCTGGATGCCATGCGATTTAAACTTCCAGAGCAGCCAACCATGCGGAACCTTATCAGACATCTTGCTGAAGTTGATATATACAGACTCTACTCCCTTGCCTCATCGACCGTCTTGGTTACTTCTTCAAAAAACATGATCAAATTCATGGGTCCCACGTACATAACCATGTTGACTACCTTTAATCAGCCTCTGCCTATCCAAATGCATATATATCTTATCACTCAAAATCCTCTCAGTAACTTACATATTCTAGACGTTAGGCTCACTGGTCTATATTACCTAGGCTTCCCCTTGCAACCCTTGTTAGATAGAGGCACAACATTAGCCACAGACTGCTGGCACCTCACCCATATCTAATGATGATGCATATCTCTCCATCAGGGTTCCTGAAATGTCTAATACAATTTCCCGTGTCCAGTGTCTTCGGAAATATCTGATCAGGCCCAGGAAATGTATCTTCCTTCATATGCCTCAGGACTTCAGCCTGGAACTCCTCACCCAGCAATGCACTGGGAACATCTTCACTCTAAGGAGTTCAGTGCTGAAACAAATTGGTTTTCCAACACTCCTCAAGAGCAATTAGGAATTTGTAATGTGTATTAAATGATGAGCTTATCCACATCATTCACTTCATATGTTTAGAGCCAAAAGGACACTCTGTGCCTGGAGTTCAGTTTTAGAATCATTGTCCAAATGTAAAGTTTGAAAAAAATACAGAGTTAAATGAGTCTACAGCCCCTTCCCTGTAGACATATTGTGAATATCATAGCAAGTGTCAACTGAAACAGTATAACATATAAAATGACCATGTGTTACTGGGGGGTATCAACATGTGTTCAGTAAAGCAGAACGATTGGTGCTATGGGTCACATTAGTCACACGAAGTATGGATTTTGTCCATTCATTGCAGTAGAATTCCATTTCAGAAGCTAACATTCCTCCATCACTTTCATGAATTTTCCCAGAACAGACTCCATTAAGACGCTGGTCTCCCTTTCATTGTTAATCAACATTACTCTCAAAGGTTTTTCTCAAATACTGTTCATTACCTCTAACAAAAGTCCTCACATCACCTCTTCACCAATGATCTGTCCACTTGTTGCCCTTCAACTGCAAATAAAATGATTAAATTGAATAAGTGTTTCAAGAGAATGCCAAGTCAGACCATGCAGCCCACCATACTTGTGCTTGAACGAGCAGTCATCAGGTCATAAGGGATAGGAGTAGAATTAGGCCATTTGGCCCATCGTCTACTCCACCATTCAATCATAGCTGATCAATCTCTCCTCCAAACTCCATTCTCCTGCCCTCTCTCCATAACCTCTGACACCCATACTAATCAAAAATCTATCTATCTCTGCCTTAAAAATATCCACTAACTTGGCCTCTACAGCCTTCTGTGGCAAAGAATTCCACAGATTCACCACCCTCTGACTAAAGAACATCCTCCTCATCTCCTTACTAATAGAACATCCTTTAGTTCTGAGATTATGACCTCTAGTCCTAGGCTCTCCCAATAGTGGAAACAATTTGTCCACATCCACTCTATCCAAGCCTTTCATTATTCTGTATGTTTCAATAAGATCCCCCCTCATTCTAAATTCCAGCAAGTACAGGCCCAGTGCTGACAAACACTCATCATAGGTTAACCTACTCATTCTGGGATCATTCTTGTAAACCTCCTCTGACCCTCTCCAGAGCCAGCACATCCTTCCTCAGATACGGTGCCCAAAAATTGCTCACAATATTCCAAATGTGGCCTGACCAGCGACTTATCGAGCCTCAGCATTACATCCCTGTTTTTGTATACAAGCCCTCTTGAAATAAATACTAACATCAAGTTTGCTTTCTTTACTACCAAATCGACTTGCAGATTAACTTTATGTGAATCCTGCACCAACACTCCCAAGTCCATTTGCACCGATTTCTGGATTCTCTCCACATTTAGAAAATAGTCTATTCCTTTATTCCTACTACCAAAATGCTTGACTCCACACTTTGCTCCACTATATTCCATCAGCCACTTCTCTGCCCACTGTTCCAGCCAGTCGAAATCCTTCTGCAGAGCCCCTGCTTTCTGAATACTACCTGCTCCTCCACCTCTTTTCCTATCATCCGCAAATTTGGCCTCAAAGCCTTCAATCCCCTCATCCAAACCATTAATATACAATGTCATGTTCACAATAGTCATGTTCACTCTTTTGTTCCCATATCCGTAACTTGGTCCTTTTCCAATTTAATTTTAAAAGCATATTGACAACAACAGAAATATAAAGCAGGATTATTTAAATTTTAAAGATGCTCCAGGGACAGTTAAACCTTTGTGGGTGGAAGGACAAGTCGTGGAGACTTGAGACGCGTATGATCTAGTTTTATAATGAATGTACAACGTACAACGTACAACAACACATTTCTACTAAACATTTGTAGAATGTTGGTTAGGCCTCAGGAGGTGTATGGCGTTCCGTTCAATTCAGAAGGAGGTCAAGGATTTAGAAAGGGAACAAAGAAGATTAATGGAATTACTCCAGGGAAGCAGGATTTCAATTATGAGGGGGGACTGGAAAAGCTGGAGTAGTCCCCTTGGAGCAGGGGTTCGAAGAGGCAATTTCACAGGCATGTTAAACAACATGAAGCCTTTTGCTGGACTCAATAGAGGGGATTGTTCACAATGGCAGAGGAAATTAAAGTGATGGGCAAGAAAAACCCATGGTAACACCGCAAAACATTTTGCCACACCACATGTTGTAAGATCTGGCTTGTGATGTCTGAAGGGTTGCAGAATGTTTAAATATTAGCAGGAAAATATTTCAGGGTGATTTAGTTCTGACACAGTCCTGACGGACTAAATGGTCTCCTTCTCTGAGTCAAAGCAGGATAGGATATTCACGGAGAATGGTAGGATTGTGGCGGTGTAGAATAGCACCAAAGAGCACAAGTACATTGTTGCCTGAAAGTGTCATCACTGGGAGACAGGTTGGTGCAGGAGGCTTTTGGAATGGTGGCCTTCATCAGTCTAGGACACCAAGTATCTAAGTTGAGATATTAGGTTGCGATTGTACAAGGAGGTGGTGAGATCATAGTTGGAGTATTGTGTTCGGCTTTGGTCACCCGATTAAAAGAAAAATGCCAATTAAGCTGGAAAGAATGCAGAAAAGATGGATGAGGTTGTTGACAGGACCCGAGGGATTGAGTCAAGGTTTCAAGGTCAGTTTATTGTTACGTGTACCAATTAAGGTACAGTGAAATTCGATTTGCCATGCAGCCATACTAAAAAAAAGCAACAAGCCACACAACTACATAAAGGTTAACATAAACATCCACCACAGAGGATTCCAACATTCTTTACTGTGATGGAAGGCAATAAAGTCCAATCTTCTTCCGCTTTATTCTCCCGCGGTCGAGGCAGTCGAACCATCCGCAGTCGGGGCGATCGAAACTCCCACGTCGGGGCGATCGAAACTCCCACGTCGGGGCGATCGAAACTCCCACGTCGGGGCGATCGAAACTCCCACGTCGGGGCGATCGAAACTCCCACGTCGGGGTGATTGAAACTCCCACGTCGGGGCGATCGAAACTCCCACGTCGGGGTGATCGAACTCCCGCGTCGGGGCGATTGAAACTCCCACGTCGGGGCGATCGAAACTCCCACGTTGGGGTGATCGAACTCCCGCGTCGGGGCGATCGAAACTCCTGCAGCTTGGAGCTCCCGAAGTCGGTCTCTAACCAGAGACCGTAAGCTCCACTATGTTAAAGTCCTGCAGGCACCTGCGGTTGGAGCTCCTGAAGTTGATCTCCAGCAGAGGCCGCCAACTCCTCAATGTTAGGCCGCAATGCGAACGGAGATACGATACTGAAAAAATTGCATGTTCGTCCAGGTAAGAGATTTAAAAAAGTTTCCCCCAACGCCCCCACACTCCACCCCCACCCTCCACATGAAACAGACTAAAGAACACTGAAAACATACATTTAACACATACTATTAAAACAACATGGAAGGAAGAGGCAGACACACTGTTGCCAAGGTAGCCATTGGTGGCGCCACCCGGTTATGGTGAGAGGGTGGCAGGCTGAGCCTTTATTCCCTGGGGTACAGGAGACAGAGGGCTGATCTTAAAGAGAGGTATAAGATCACCAGGGGCATACATAGGGTGAAAAGGCACACAGCCTTTTTCCCAGGATTGGAGGATCAAATTGTTGAGATCACAGGTTGAAAGGTGCGAGGGAATGATTTAATAGCGAACTGACGGGCTACTTTGTCACACAGAGGGTGGTACCTACCTGTATATGGAACCAGCTGCCCAAAGAGAAAGATTGATGTAGGTACAAAAATAATAGCTAAGGGACATTTAGACAGGTATAGGGATAGGAAAGATATAGAGGGATATCAGTCAAATGCGGGCAAATGGCAAATAGTGTATATGGATATCTTCTTCGGCATTGACGAGTTAGGCCAAAGGACCTGTATCCGTGCTGTATGACTTGATGGCTTCCTGATTCTATGACCCTCCACAACTCCCTGGTAACACATCTTCCCATCTCCACCCCTTCCGCTTTCTGCAGAGCGTTCCTCCGCAACTCCCTGGTCAACTCGTCCCTTCCCACCCAAACCACCCCCTCCCCAGGTACTTTCCCCTGCAACCACAGGAGATGCAACACCTGTCCCTTTACCTCCCCCCTCGACTCCATCCAAGGACCCAAACAGTCTTTTCAGGTGAGGCAGAGGTTCACTTGCACCTCCTCCAACCTCATCTACAGTATCCACTGTTCCAGTTGTCAACTTCTGTACATCGACGAGACCAAGCGCAGGCTCAGCGATCGTTTAGCTGAACACCTCCGCTCAGTCCGCCTTAACCTACCTGATCTCCCGGTTGCTCAGCACTTTAACTCCCCCCCCCATTCCCAATCTGACCTTTCTGTCCTGGGCCTCCTCCATTGTCAGAGTGAAGCCCAGCGCAATTGGAGGAACAGCACCTCATATTTCGCTTGGGTAGCTTACACCCCTGTGGTATGAACATTGACTTCTCTAACTTCAGATAGCCCTTGCTTTCTCTCCCTATCCACCCCCACCCGCTTCCCAGTTCTCCCACCAGTCTCACTGTCTCCGACTACATTCTATCTCTGTCCCGCCCACTCTCCTGACATCAGTCTGAAGAAGGGTCTCGACCCGAAACATCACCCATTCCTTCTCTCCAGAGATGCTGCCTGTCCTGCTGAATTACTCCAGCATTTTGTGTCTCCCTTCTATGACTCATGTTCCTGTCTAAGATACAAAGATATAGAGGTCTGGTCCCACAATGCCATTCACGCTGCCTCAGCAAGGCCAGCAGCATAATCAAGGATGAGTCGCACCCTGGCCACTCCATCTTCTCCCTCTCCCAGGCAAAAGGTACAGAAGTGTGAAAACGCACACGTCAAGATTCAGGGACAATTTCTTCCCAGCTGTTATCAGGCAACTGAACCATCCTACCATGACCAGAGAGCAGTGCTGAACTGCTATCTACCTCATTAGTGACCCTCATACTATCTTTGATCAGGCTTTACCTTGCACTTAACGCTATTTCCTTACCATATATCTATTCATTGTAAATGACTTAATTATAATCATATATGGTCTTTCGCTGACTGGTTAGCACGCAATGAAAGCTTTTCACTGTACCTCGGTACACGTGACAATAAACTAAACTGAATTCAACTGAACTGAAAGGCTTCCCTCCCATTTCTTGAATGTATCTCACTATGTCTAAAAGAGCTTCATCAGCCAAGAATTGTCAAAAACTATAAAAGCGAAAGTACCTATGTGAAATGGGAAAATGTGGAAAAGTGATGCCCTATGAAAATTCAGATTTTAAAGAGTATCCAAGGACTAATACTGTCAGAGATTATAGTGAATATGCTGACCAACCTCTGAGCAACATAACAATGCACACAAATAATGATTGCTATCAGTTTTGTGATAAGTCAATAAGTGCATTGCTTCTCCCGGGTCAAAGGGCCAGTTTTGTGTTTTTGCTCATGGTCTTTATAGGTAAAATAACATTTCAGATGGTAATTGCATCCTGTGAGTGTTATATATATTTTTTAAATAAATGTTTTACTTTCTAACCGCTTGGCATTCAAAAATGCCATTTCTGCACATGAATGATTACATGTCTGGGGATGATTGCATTTTCAGAAGCATATTTATCATCAGGTGTTGTATTTTGCTGCTGAAATACAAGCCCTGATTTATAATGACACACTTGCCTGGAATATGAACAAATAATTGTCCTACAGATTGCTTCACCAGATAGATTCCACCTGCTAAGATGCTGAGTGCAATCGGTGATGGTTCCCGATAAAACATAACCTTGAATAAAGCAAACATCCGTTGCTCACATCTGGCACAAATTCCGTCCCATTAATTGAGTGATGCCACTATCCAGACTGTGATCAAAACACAGCGATGCAGTGGCCATGCTGCTGAACCATGAATAAAGAGCTCTATGGAAACGAAGAACTGCAGATGCTGGTTGACCAAAAAAAGCCACAGAGTGCTGGAGTAATTCAGCTGAGCAGGCCACACCTTATGTAATGTTTTGGATCAGGACCCTGCTTTTCAAGTAAGGTCCTGACCCGACCCATTAGTGGGAGAGTCTAGGACTAGAGGTCTTAGCCTCAGAATTAAAGGACGTTCCTTTAGGAAGGAGATGAGGAGGAATTTATTTAGTCAGAAGGTGGTGAATGTGTGGAATTCTTTGCCACAGACGTCTGTGGAGGCCAAGACAATGGATATATTTAAGGCAGAGATAGATAAATTCTTGATTGGTATGGGTGACAGATTTATGGGGAGAAGGCAGGAGCATGGGGTTAGGAGGGAGAGATAGATCAGCCATAATTGAATGGCGGAGTAGAGTAGATGTGCCGAATGGCCTAATTCTGCTCCTATCACTTATGACCTGATAACCCGAAGAAATGTCTGCAGAAGAGTCCTGACCCGAAGCATCACCTATCCATCCTCAGTAAAGAGGTTGAGAATAATGTTAATCCATCACAGTGCCTACAGAAGTTTTGGAGCCAATGGGTTGTCTTCAAATTAATATGGGTATTGGCAGAGTGTGGACAAGGGCATCCCACTTGATAGTATGAAAGAAAGACACACAAAAATCCCAGATGGGTGTCCTTTATAAATTACATGATGATTTTGTTAAGCATCAAGAGAAACAATGATGACATACAAGCAGCTGGGCAGTGCTGGTGCTGGTTCCTTTAATCTACAGCACTCCCCACCATTCACTGTGAATATTCTACCCTGCTTTGATTTCCCAAAGGAGGAGACCATTCAGCCTATCAAGTCTCTGTCAGAGAGTCATAGAGTTATACAGCATGGAAACAGGCCCTTCAGCCCAACTTGCCCACACCGGCCAACATATCCCAGCTACACTAGTCCCACGTTTTTTTTGTTATGTTTGAAGAACGTTTTTTGTGGGGTTTTTGTCTTTATGTGGGGGGGAAGAGGGTACGGTAAGGGGGATACCGTCCTTCAGTCGCTTCCTGGAGAGGACGCGACTATTTTTCGAGTCGCGTCCTCGCCCCCCCCCCCCCCTACCTACTGGATTGGCGCGGCCTTTCCTGCCGGGACCGACCAGAGCTCCAGCAGCAGCGGCGCAGCGTTGGAAACATCGCGGAGCGGGCGATGCCTTACCGGGGATCGCCGTTTGGAGCTCCGGAGTGCTGGGCCTGCTGCACTGACAGCGCGGAGCTGTGGTTCGCGGAGCTCCCAACGCGGGCGGCGCTGACCAACATCGCGGAGTCCTGCGACTCCGCCCGGCTCGGCCTGTGGACTTCGGGAGCCGTGGACTCCGGTGGGAGGTGGCTGATTTGGAGGTCCGGGCTGCTGACGATGTTCTCCATCGGGGTTCCACCGTTCCCGGCGAGAGGGCCTGAGCATCGGGCCACCCGTGGTGGCGACTGCGGGTGCTCGGGAGGCCCCGACTACGGGTGAACATCTGGGAAGATCGGCGGGGAGGCTGGCTGGACTATGGTACCTTCCTTAACTTTGGTGCCGCTGTGGGGTTATGTTCTGTCGTGGACTTCTGTGTTTGTGCTTTTTTATTGATTTATTATTTATTTTTATGATACATGACTGTAAGGAAAATCCATTTCGTTGTCTCTTAATGAGATAATGACAATAAATTGAATACAATACAATACACCTGCCAGCATTTGGTCCATATCCCTCCAAACCTTTCCTATCCATGTACCTGTCTAACTGTTTCCTAACGTTGGGATAGTCGCTGCCTCAACTACCTCCTTTGGCAGCTTGTTCCATACCCCAACCACCCTTTGTGTAAAAAAGGTGTCCCTCAGATTCCAATTAAATCTTTTCCCTAAACCTATGTGCTCTGGTCCTCGATTCACCTACTCTGGGCAAGAGACTCTGTGCATCTACCCGATCTATTCCTCACGATGAAGCTCAACAAAGGAACAACTCCGTCCTGAAATATTTCCTTGCTCGTTTTTAAACATTCTGCACCCCTCCAACCTTGACAACATGTGTTGTGGCGTCATGTTTCATCATGTTACTCCTGTTGTTTTACCAAGCACTTTAATGCCTTCTGTCATTCTAAACACCCCTTCTACCGAGTCTATCAAAAGGCTTCATGTTGTTGAGCATGCCGGTGGAATTTCCTCTTGAAACCTCTGTTCCCAGGGAACTACTCCAGCTTTTCCAGTCTCTCCTCATAATTGAAGTCCTGCTTCCCTAGTGTAATTCCATTAATCTTCTTAGTTCCCTTTCTAAATCCTTGACCTCCTTCTGAATTGAACGGAACACCGTACACCCCATGAAGGCTGACCAATATTTGATAAATGTTTCGTTTAATCTGCGGTTGTACACTGTACATTTATTACAAAACTAGAGACTTCATTCTCCGCAGTTTGTCCTTCCACCCACAAACATCTGTTCATATTTACCTGGTCCATAAAGCACCTGTAAAACGAAATTATCCAGCTTTATATACTGTTATTATTAACATGTTTTAAACGTTCAATCAGAAATGGCTGTGCATTCAGGTATTCTGTTGTGCTGCTGCAAGTAAGAATTTGATTGTTCTATCTGGGACATATGGCAATAAAACACTCTTGATTCTTCAGTCTCGACTCTAATACGTTTAAGGCATGATGGTAATGAAACGGTTAGAAGCCTGTTCATCATTTCAGTTATGTGCCTAGTGGCTCTGGGTAAGACCATCATCAGCAGTTATATTAAAAGACAGGTGACTCTGCGTCTGTTGCTCGGGCGGCACGGTGGCGCAGCAGTAGAGTTGCTGCCTTACAGCGCTTTCGGCGCCAGAGACCCGGTTTGATCATGACTACGGGTGCTGTCTGTACGGAGTTTGCATGTTCTTTTTCACAAAGTGAGTTGTGAGTGTGTGGAATTCTTTGCCTCGGAGGGCGGTGGAGGCTGGTTCTCTGGATGCTTTCAAGAGAGAGTTAGATAGAGCTCTTATGGATAGCGGAGTTAAAGGATATGGGGAGAAGGCAGGAACGGGGTACTGTTTGTGGATGATCAGCCATGATCACATTGAATGGCAGTGTTGTCTCGAAGGGCTGAATGACCTACTCCTGCACCTATTGTGTATTGTCTATTGTGTATTGTTCTCCCCGTGACCGCATGGGTTTTCTCTGAGATCTTCGGTTTTGTCCCACACTCCAAAGATGTACAGGTTTGTAGGTTAATTGGCTTTGTGTAAAAATGTTAATTGTCCCTAGTGTGTGTAGGATAGTGTTAATATGCGGGGGATCCCTGGTCGGTGAGGACTCGGTGGGCCAAAGGGCCGGTTTCCATGCTGTATCTCCAAACTAAACTAAACTAAAATGAGTCAGTGTTACAGGGTGTGAAGCTTGAAGTGCAGCTTACACTTCAAGTTAAAAGCCCTCACACCGTTTCTTCCTCACATGGAGCCCATAAAGGAAGGCAGAGAAGTCTAGGTCTAAGGTCAGCACTTCGCAGTGTTGTGAAAGCTTTCTTCTGCACAAGTGGTTTTGATAGTTCAGGCTACTATTGCCTGAAGGAAAGGTGGAGCAGGCCGCACTGCAGGCAATGCGACACTAATCCGCACACCTGCTGCTTCAGCATGTCAGACACTCAGAGGCCTCGGATGGATGACTGAGGACTGTGTAGATAGACACAAAAAGCTGGAGTCAGGCAGCATCTCTGGAGAAAAGGAATGGGTGATGTCTTGGGTCAACTGTGTATAACTTGCAATCAGTCCCTGATTTCTTTTGTGGCAGTTTTTATCCTTCTTTGTGATCAACTTGCACGGCACACATAATGTGGTCCATTGTGATCCAGGTTTACAAAATCAATTAGGAAAGAGATGCATTGATTGAAATGAAAGCTGATTTCATCTCTACATCCCTTTGAGAAGGCTACAATTCTACAATTCCTTCACTCACTCCCTCACTCTACCTGTTGGTCCATGGCAAGGGAGAGGACATGGAATCAGTTCTCTTTGAACAGACAGGAACTCAGCAACTTCCCCATAAGCAACAATGTTTCCCAGATTTCTTCAGCAAATACCGTATTAGCTCCAGATGGCTGGACGTTCATTGGCTTCACCTTCATAGAGTCATAGAGTGATACTGCGGAAACAGGCCCTTTGGCCCAACTTGCCCACACCGGCTACACTAGTCCCACCTGCCTGCGTTTGCTCCATGTCCCTCCAAACCTGTCCTATCCATGTACCTGTCCAACTGCTTCTTAAACGTTGGGATAAAGCCTTAACTACCTCCTCTGGCAGCTTGTTCCATCCATCAACCACCCTTTGTGTGAAAACTTACCCCTCAGATCCCTATTAAATCTTTTCCCCTTCACCTTGAACCTATGTCGTCTGGTCCTCGATTCGCCTATGGGCAAGAGACTCTGTGCATTTACCCGATCTATTCCTCTCATGTGCCACTATAAGTGCCATCATAAGTACGCTCCCTGCCCTGTGTTGAAATGGGAAAGCTACGGCAATTGGAAGATTGGGGCAGGAGGGACAAACCCCGCAGTGCCAGAGGACAGCTCAAGGTCAAGGTCAAGGTCAAAGCAACATCTAAGCCTTTGACTGTCCAGATCCCACATGAGAATTAGACACATCAATCTCTCTGACCTGTTATTCCTGCATTAAACAGATGCCTGATATCTGGTTCCTTTTGCAGATGCATTCCCCAATGGACAAGTAGCCAGAAGCAGAAGGAAATGGCTCTTGCGTTCTTCTTGATGCTTTGCTTAATCCGTTGGCAGCACTCACAATATGCATCACTACCTTCACACATAATTGTGTGCAGCCCCTACAATGGGTTAATATTGTCACCTGTACAGGCAGAGTGAGAAACTATTATAGGCCATCCAATTTAAAAGTTTCTTTATTTTGCCATTATACATAGTTGAGTAGGCCATTCTTGACAAGGACTTTAGTTGCCTGTGTTTCTGTATGTGTGCTTCTGTATGTGCATGTGTATTTCTCTGTGTGCGTATTTCTGTGTTCCTCTGTGTGTGTGTGTTTCTGTGTATGTGTGTGTGTGTGTGTCCCTGTGTGTCCCTGTGTGTTTCTCTGTGTGCGTGTGTGTGTGTGTGTGCATGTGTGTGTTTCTGTGTGCGTGTGTGTGTGTTCCTCTGTGTGTGTGTGTGTGTGTGTGTGTTTCTGTGTGTGTGTGTGTGTTTCTGTGTATGTGTGTGTGCTTCTGTGTGCTTCTGTGTGTACCTGTGTGTTTCTCTGTGTGCGTGTGTCTTTCTCTGTGTGCGTGTGTGTGTGTGTGTGTGTGTGTGTGTGTGTGTGTGTGTGTGTGTTTTTCTGTGTATGTGTGTGTGTGCTTCTGTGTGCTTCTGTGTGTACCTGTGTGTTTTTCTGTGTACATGTGTGTTTCTGTGTGAGTGTATATGCATATATGCGTGTGCGAGGGTATGCCACGGAAGGGTGGGGCAGAGTTGTGGGGTTCGAGAGAAAGGTGCTTTGTGATAGATTTCCTATCCTGAAGCTCAATCAAACATTGCATTATGTGAAGTTATTACATTTAATCCCTCTGACAAAAATATACTTAACCTTAATGCAGCCTGCTTACCTGGTCAAACATGTTAGTATAGCAAAACCAAGGAGCACAATGATCATGCATATGAGGGGGATCATAAAAGGAATGACTTTGTCAGCTCTGAAGCCATTGCTAAGTGGGACTTGTTCAGGGGGGCGCTAGTCTGTAAAGGGCCTGTCCCACTTTCACGACCTATTTCACGACCTTTTTTACTCGTGGACATTTTTCATCATGCTAGAAAAAACACCCCGACCTACTTGATGCCACGAGTACCTACGACTAGCATCACGGCCTGCTACGACCTACCTACGACCTCCTACGACCTCCCACGACCTTGTGACGACCATGCTGCGAGTATGAGTCAAGGGCAAACTCGGCAGAGGTCATGAATCAGGTTGTTAAAGTGGGACAGGCCCTTAAGGGATACACTTTAACATCAGATATGTTTGATGATAATGCATGGGCCACAGGTACTTTGTTTTAATGAAACAATGCAAAAAATGGTTCTTACTCTAGGCCACTCAGTGCTATCACTGATAATGTTTCATGAGCAATTCCAGTATACGGACTGAGATAGAATTGCATTTACTGTATCATTTCTAATGTCCAGAAAATGAAGTACATCCAGAGGTAAACTGAGGGCATGCTGCACAATCCAAGGTGCCATTCTACAAATGAGACCAGATTGTGCTGATTCTGGTTCATGTTTTGCAGCTGCTGCCGCACTAGTACGGCAGCCAAAGCACCGTGCAAGATGACATCATCACCATGACCCTTCCGCTTGGCATAGCGGGCATCCATTGGCGACTCGGCCACAGCTGGTGGGAACCAAGGCACTGCCCACAAACCACCCTGGTGGCCTTCTGACACCTTCTGCTGCCAGGGATCCATTCCTGTTCCCAAATCATTCCGATGACCAAAGGCATTCGGAGGCAGTTGAAACATAAATAAAGAATTTTACTTCGGAGTCACGTGAGTGACTACGTGAAGAAGACCCCGTCCAGCCGCATGCGTGTCATTACGTCAGACGCATGGCGCAGCGACCAGTCGGTGGAGCAGCGCTCCGCCAGCGGGTACGTTTAAAACCTCAAGGTAAGTGCTACAGCTTAGTCGGAGGTCGTTTTCTGCTCGCAGGCTTGTTTTTTCAGATACAACATGCAGAAAGCATCAAAGGTGAAGGCGAGGCGAGCCGCTGGAAAGACCATTGAAGACCGCGGGAGTGCGGGTAGCGGATGCTGGCCAAGTTCACCTGAACCGTCGTTGACAGGGAGGCCAGCGACTGCAGACACGCTGCCTTTAAGCACCGTCGCCGCGCCGTTGGGGCGTAAGGCCACGACAAAGTCTGCTAGGCCCATAGACTCAGGGGAGTCGGGCCAGGAGGATTCCCCTCCGCAAAGGGAAACCGTTCTTCCACAGTTATCCCAAATAGAGCTCCTGATGGAGAGGATGCTCGATAAGGATACACTCCAGGAGGAGGTGTGGTGTCCACGCCGGGCTGTTGGAGAGCCCGTGCCAGCAGCGCCTGAAATAGGGCTGCTCAATCACTCCCTCATGAAGGAGGAGAGTTTGACGGGTCAGTTTTACACTGACGCCGAATCAGTGGTGGAGCAGAGCCCAAGGAGAGAAGGGCATGAGCTCCAAATACCAAGTCTGGCAGCAAGGTTTGCCGTCCCCAGAGAGTCAGGGGAGCCTTTGGGGGAGGAGTTGGCAACAACGATAAATTACTTACTCTCCCATCAGCTCCAAGAGCTGACCATGGATGATACGGCGAAAAAATATGAAAACCCGGTTAATTGTGCCCTCCTGAAAGTACCGGCGGTCAACCATGTCATATGGGGTCAAATGGATGTTGGAAATCGTTCCCAAGAATTAAAGCTCCAGCGGGTGCAGAAGTTGCTTGCCGCAGGCATCACGGCGTTTGCCAGAACGGTGGACGAGGGGCACCTGTCTGAAGCTCAGCAGGATGCCTTAGCTCTTATGTGCAGTGCACATTTCGAAATAAACTGTTTGCGGAAAAGTGCCATACGCCCTACTATCCACCCCAAATTTGCATCGCTCTGTAAGCCTAGCAATATTCAACCGCCAAATCTGCTGTTTGACGAGGACCTCGCCAAGAGAGTAAAAGATCTCGACGACGAGGCAAAAACAGTGGGTTTAATTAAAGCGCAGATTGGCAGCAAAAGGGTTCGGAGGCAGTTTCCCTACCGAAGGGGTGCAATGACCGGTGCCGGGGAAGGAACGAGCCGTTCATTTCCGAATGTGCGCAGCTGGCGCACTCCTACTGGGACATGGGCAAACGTGAATGTACCCATGAGGAACCGGGGGCAACAAATTCCACCGGTAACCATGGAGGTAGGTGGGTTTGCTCCTGATAGTAATATGTTAAGTGAAAAACACCTACAAGTTGGGGGTAGACTACACTTGTTTCTAAAAGAATGGTATGAGATTACTTCAGATCCGTTTGTGCTGTGCAGTATTGAAGGGTTTCGAATTGAATTCTATCCCAATTTGTGTCCACCCACTCAGCATGTTCCTAGCCGGACACTCATTTTCTCACAGGAAGAGAATATCGAGATACAGGCAGAACTTGAAAAATTATGCAATAAAGGGGTAATTGAGAGGTCGGTTCGTCAACTGCACCAATTTGTGTCAAATATTTTTCCTAGGTCAAAAAAGGATGGAGGATGTAGAATAATTCTAGACCTGATGAGCCTTAACCCTTTTGTACAATTTAGACATTTCAAAATGGAAACTTTTGCCACGGCTAAACAACTGGTTTCCAGAAGTTGTTATATGGCAAGCATAGATCTTAAAGATGCATATTACTCAGTGTCTGTTCATTGCGATGACAGGAGATATTTGTAATTTAGCTGGATGAGTCAATTGTGGCAATTCAAAGCACTGCCTAATGGATTAACCTCAGCTCCTAGATTATTTACCAAATTGTTAAAACCAGTCCTGGGGCTACCTCGGGCTCAGGGTCATATTGTAATGGCCTATTTGGACGATATTTTAATTGTAGGAAAGACTCGGGACGAAGCTGAAACATCCATTTCAGTTGTGAAGCTCGCTTTTGAAAAATTGGGGTTCATCATTCACCCAGATAAGTCCAAATTAACACCAGGCAAAGTTATTAATTACTTGGGTTTCACTATTAACTCAGAGCAGATTTTAGTGACTCTGCCCAAGGATAAAAGGCTGCAGTTAATTGAAGGCTGTATTAAGCTCATTGGAGAACAACGACCTTCAATTAGACAAGTGGCAATCTTGATTGGCAAATTTGTGGCTTCTTTTCCAGGTGTGCAGTTTGGACCTCTGCATTATCAGCAATTACAAAGAGCAAAAGAACAGGCACTGAGGACACATTCAGGTCATTTTGACAGGCCCATGGAATTATCAGCTGAAGCCATTGCTGAAGTACAATGGTGGATCATGAATGTCTCAAGTAGTTCCAGCAAAATTTTGGTTGACCCACCTTCCATTGTCTTACAGACTGATGTTAGTGCTCTAGGTTGGGGTGCTACGGATATTATTTCCCGCTGTGGAGGCAGATGGAAGAGGCAAGAAGCACCTCTTCTGCAATTACGAGGGATTAATTATTTAGAGCTTTTGGGAACATTTTATGGGCTTAAAGCTTATTGCTCTACTAAGAGTCACTTGCATGTTCAGGTTCAGATTGCCAACACTACAGCTGTGGCGTATGTTAATCATATGGGTGGAATCAAGTCAGAATCTTGTGATAGATTGGCAAATCTGATTTGGAGCTGGTGTATTACCAGCGACATTTGGCTGTCAGCAATCTATTTACCAGGTAGATTCAACATAGTGGCAGACACAAGGTCACGCCAATTGAATGACAACACAGAATGGATGTTGAATCATGAGATATTTAACAATGTTGTGGCTCGGTTTGGGATGCCCGATATCGATTTGTTTGCATCCAGACTAAACCACCAGTTACCTAAATATGTTTCATGGGAACCAGATCCTGGGGCAGCAGCGGTCGATGCATTCTCGCTGCATTGGGGAGGAATGTTTTTATATGCATTTCCTCCATTTTGCCTCATCAGTCGGTGTCTACAAAAAATTAAGCAGGACTCAGCTTCAGGAGTATTGGTGGTACCTGACTGGCCTACTCAGCCATGGTTCCCTCTCGTGTTGCAGATAATCACACAGCCTTTTATGATTGTTCCCAAACATTGAAACCTGCTGGTGCACCCACTGGCGATCAACACCCTTTACATGATCGTATTGATCTATTAATTTGCAGATTCTAAGAAGGCCATACCTGGGGAGAGGACTATCCGATCACACCGTGGATGTTATTACTGCGGCCTGGAGGGATAGTACCCCAAAGCAGTACATTTCTTCTATAAGGAAATGGGAGGTGTTCTGCTTACGGCGGAATATTTCATATCAAACGGCAGGCATCCCAGACATACTGGAGTTCTTGTCAACTCTCTATTTCGATCATAAGTTAAACTATAGTGCGATCAAAACAACCAGAAGTGCCCTGTCTTCATACTTATGGATGGGATCAGAGGAATGTCCAGTGGGGTCACACCCTCTAGTCTCTAGGTTTATGAAGGGAATTTTTAATTCTAATCCTCCCAGGCCCAGGTATTCATAAATCTGGAATGTAAGCGATGTTCTTATGCTCCTTCATCAGTGGACTCCTGTCACAGCCCTGTCTTCGGCTAAAGTCACCATGAAGGTAGTCATGCTCATGGCGCTGGTTTCAGCCCAATGTGTGCAGACATTACAAGAGCTGCGAATAGACAGGATGGAGGTATCAGCAGATGCCATTACTTTCTTCATCTATGATCTACTAAAGCAGAGCAGACTAGGAGTGACAGGGTTTAAGATTATTTTTTCGGCATACCCTACGGATTCCCACCTATGTGTGATGTCACATTTGTTATATTACATCGATGCCACCAGAACCCTAAGAGGTGTGGAATCAGCATTGTTTATTAGCCACAAAAAAACGCCTAGTAAGGTATCGTTTCAGACTATTTCAAGGTGGCTGAAGCAGGTTCTGGTCTATGCTGGTATCGACACTGACAATTTTAAATCTCATTCCACCAGGGCGGCATCAACATCAGTGGCCAGGGCAATGGGTGTCCCTATAGACAATATTCTCGAGGCCGCAGGATGGTCAAGTGAATTGATGTTCCAAAAATATTACCATAAACCCATTGCAGAATGAGGGGTATTTGGCCATTCTGTTTTGAGTTCAGTTTTATAGTTTCCCCCTGCGACAGAGGGGTTGCTATTGTTTCTTTGTAAAATAAACCTTTAATACGTTTAAATCAATGTTATGGTTTAATGCATTCTTGATTATTTACTCATTATGAGTCATTCGATGCAGTGAGACGCCTGGAGTTGAGTCAAAGGCATGAAATCACAGAGCTTTGAAATCTTCACGTATTCACTCACGTGACTCCGAAGTAAAATAGTAAGATTAAACGAGAAATTACCAGTTTGAAGTTTGATCTTTATTTTATGAGGAGTTATGATGAGGGACTACGTGCCCTCAGCTCCCAACCCCTCTCACAAAGGTCAACTGGTAGTTCTAGGTTTCTGGTCTTACTATTATACTTCAATTACTATTACCTGTGATTTCACACTGCTGCTTTGAAGATTAACGCGGATGCAGCTGGACGGGATCTTCTTCACGTAGTCCCTCATCGTAACTCCTCATAAAATAAAGATCAAACTTCAAACTGGTAAGTTCTCGTTTAATCTTACTATTAAACACTGTAAAGGACCTGTCCCACGGGCATGCGACTCCATGCGGCAAGCACGACCTAACCGCAAGCGAGTGCCGTGCGGGGGCCTCGCGGAAGTCGCGGGGCCGGTCCCACTTCGATCGCGGGAGCCGCATGGAATTGTGCGGAGCTGGTCCCGACATCGCGCGGGGCTCCGAAAAACTGACACTGTTCAAAAATTCTGTGCGGCAACGGCCTGCCGCATCGAGGCCGTGAGCGCCGCATCGACGGCCGTGCGTGCTGCATCAACGGCTGTGCGCAACGCCTCGACGCCGGACGCAGCCGCATTGAGGCCGTGCGCTCCGCCTCGCCGCCGTACGCACCGTCTTGACGGCATTCGACCTCCGCGCGGCCCCCGCTTCCGATTTGGTAGCGCTTGCCGCATGCAGCCACATGCTGGTGGGACCGGCCCTATACGGGGATCACTCGACCTCCGCGTGGCCCCCGCTTGCGGTTAGGTCGTGCTTGCCGCATGGAGTCGCATGCCCGTGGGACAGGCCCTTTAGTGTTCAAAAACACAGGACCATTGTATGAATTAGTTACTAACATAACTATACAGCAATGAACAGGTGCAGAAATGTAACATTAGGTATAGCCAGTGGGAAGAAGCATTGAGATAATCTTGTACCAGTGTCTATTTGATCTCATTGAAAGTGGCACCATAGGTAGATAGGATGGTCATAAATTGAGTTTAGAAGTTTGGAGGTCATGTGTAGGAAAGAACTGCAGATGCTGGTTTAAATCGAAGATAGACACAAAATGCTGGAGTAACTCAGCGGGACAGGCAGTATCTCTGGAGAGAAGGAATGGGTGACGTTTCGGTTTGAGACCCTTCTTCAGACCCTTCTTTGGTGGTCATGTTGCAGTTATATAAGACGTTGGTGAGGCCACATTTGGAGTATTGTGTTCTGTTTTGGGCACCATGTTATCGGAAAGATCTTGTCAAGCTGGAAAGGGTACAGAGAAGATTTGCGAGGATGTTGCCAGGAGTCGAAGGCCTGAGCTGTGGGGATAGGTTGAGTAGGCTGGGACTCTATTCCTTGGAGCGCAGGAGGATGAGGGGCGATCTTATAGAGGTGTATAAAATCATGATAGGAATAGATCAGGTAGATGCACAGAGTCTCTTGTGCAGTGTAGGGGAATCGAGAACCAGAGAACATGTGTTTAATGTGAGGGGGAAAGATTTAATAGGACTCTGAGGGGTAACCTTTTCACGCAAATTGTGGTGGATGTATGGAACAAGCTGCCAGAGGAGGTAGTTGAGGCAGGGACTATCCCATTGTTTAAGAAACAGTTAGACAGGTACATGGATAGGCTAGGTATGGAAGGATATGGGCCAATTGTGGGCAGGTGGGACTATAGATGGGACATGTTGGCCGATGTGGGCAAGATGGGCCGAAGGGACTATTTCCACGCTGAAAGACTCCATGACTGTACCTCAATATAGTTTTGCATCCATCACACACTGGACATCACACTTAAAAGGAAAACAAAAGGAAAGGCTATCATGGGGATTTGAACGTCTATTTGAATATGAAGTATTCTTCCTGCTTGCAGACAATATCCAGGGTAA
This sequence comes from Malacoraja senta, assembly GCA_038087875.1. NCBI lineage: Eukaryota > Metazoa > Chordata > Chondrichthyes > Rajiformes > Rajidae > Malacoraja > Malacoraja senta. The sequence goes on along the minus strand of CM075981.1, from coordinate 45,022,947 downwards.
CCGGGTCATTCCGCTAACAGGTCTGCTGAAGCAACTGCTATAAGTGACAAAGATTAATTTTATGGACATATAACATGCACATTTCTCTTGAGAATAGATACAAAAAGCTGGAGTAACTCAGCGGGACAGGCAGCATCTCTGGATAGAAGGTCTTGGTGACATTTCAGGTCGAGACCCTTCTTCAGACTGAGAAATTCATCTTGAGAAATTCTCCCGCATGTGTCGTGAGAAGTTGCTGCAGTTTCCAACAGCAGTTTTGTTCTTCCTCTGTTTTCTGACAGGATTAATTTTATTTGCAGAAGAATTGGCTGCTATGAATTCAGAAAAATCCCTCTCCAAACCCACAAAACATTGACTTCATATCTACACAACTGCATTGCTGACGGGTCTGGTATCACAAGTGACTTGGTTAATGCAAAATGAGACCAAAATGGAGAGAAGTCCTGGGATGTGGTCAACATTGTGTGCAGACTGATCTCTCTCAACATCTGCGAGTAGAGATCTTTTACAAGTGACTGAGATATCTATATTACTAAAAGTAAGATCTTGACCACTTCCTGTTTTTCTATTTCATGATTTTAGAAAAATCGCTGCCACTTACGGCTGTGATTTTTGGCCAGCTTACTCAGAGCCGCCCTCCGCTGCGCAGGATAAGAGGATTTTTTCCCATTGATGAAACATAAAAGAGTTATTAATGTTTTAAAAATGTTGATATTCTCTCTGCTGCCCCTGCTGGTGGGAGGGGAGGGACTATAAAACCCGGAAGTGTTGTGCCTCAGTCAGTCTTTGCAAGATGGGGGTGTGAGAGGGTCACGTCTCTCGGTCTGAGCTGTGAATAACACTGAACACATGTCTACTAAACTGTGAGTGTGGTTTTACTGACCTTGAATGCCCTTAATGTGGTTTGAAAATGAAAATGTGGTTGAGTTGAAGTAAAAGCACTGCAAATGGCTGGTGAGGTTTTGGGTTGAAGTAGAAAGCACTGCAAATGGCTGGTGGGGTTTTGGGTTGAAGAAAAACCACTGCAAATGGCTGGTGGGGGTTTGGGTTGAAGTAAAAAGCACTGCAAATGGCTGGTGGGGTTTTGGGTTGAAGTAGAAAGCACTGCAAATGGCTGGTGGGGTTTTGGGTTGAAGTAGAAAGCACTGCAAATGGCTGGTGGGGGTTTGGGTTGAAGTAAAAAGCACTGCAAATGGCTGGTGGGGTTTTGGGTTGAAGAAAAACCACTGCAAATGGCTGGTGGGGGTTTGGGTTGAAGTAAAAAGCACTGCAAATGGCTGGTGGGGTTTTGGGTTGAAGTAGAAAGCACTGCAAATGGCTGGTGGGGGTTTGGGTTGAAGTAAAAAGCACTGCAAATGGCTGGTGGGGTTTTGGGTTGAAGAAAAACCACTGCAAATGGCTGGTGGGGTTTTGGGTTGAAGTAGAAAGCACTGCAAATGGCTGGTGGTCTAAACTTGACAACTTACTGTTTGCACTGTATATTGATTTTAGATAAAACGCTATCACTTACGGCTGCAATTATTGGCCATCTTACTCAGTCCCCCTCCGCTAATCAGGTACAGTGGATTCTTCCCATCAATTAAAAATAAAAGTGTTATCAGTGTTTTAAAAATATTGAGAATCGCTCTCCTGTCAATCACGCCTTGAAGGCCACACCTTTTCCGGTGGGAGGGAGGAGGGATTATAAAGCCCGGAAGTGTGGGTGTGGCTCAGTCTCTGCATGATGTGGGAGGGAGAGGTCACGACTCTGTCTGAGCTGTGAATCAACTGAACACATTGAATGTCTACTGAACTGTGAGTGTGGTGTTTTGTGTGGTTTTATGGTGGTTTCACCTGCTTGAAGTGGTATGAAACTGCATTTGAATGTGGTGGCCTTGCACCCTGCTTGAAGTGGTCGGAAACTGCACTTGAATTCGGTGGCCTTGCACCCTGCTTGAAGTGGTAGGAAACTGCACCTGAATTTGGTGGCCTTGCACCCTGCTTGAAATGGTAGGAAAATGGATTTGAATTTGGTGGCCTTGCACCCTGCTTGAGATGGAATTTCAAGGAATGGCTGTGAGTCAACTGCCAGCCCACCAGCCGTGAGCTGCCAGCACATCAGGCTTGAGGGACTGAGCTGCCACCCCAAGAATCCATTTTGCCCACAAGGTCCACACTAGCCCTCTGGAGACCGTCCCTTCAGCCCACAACACCCATACCAGCGCTCCAGAAGCCCCCCCCCCACTGGCCACCAATATTGGAATTCGTGGAGAGGTGGAATATTGCATCGGGGGACCAGCCCTCCCGCGTGAACATGGGACCCAACTAAGTCTAGTAATCAAATATAATTGTTAGTGTTACCAGGATTTGCTTGAGTGTAACTTGATAGTGACAATAGCAACATTAACAAAAATATATTAATCTTTTTTTGTTAGAATTAGGGAAAACTATGTTAAAATACAGAACTCCCTCCATCCTCGAGGTCCTGTGTAGAAAAGAACTGCAGATGCTGGTTTGAATCGAAGGTAGACATAAAATGCTGGAGTAACTCAGCGGGACAGATAGCGCCTCTGGACAGAAGGAATGGGTGACGTTTCAGGTCGAGACCCTTCTTCAGACTTCAGAAACGTCACCCATTCCTTCTCTCCAGAGATGCTGCCTGTCCCGCTGAGTTACTCCAGCATTTTGTCTACCATCCTCAAGGTCCTGCCTTGCATCAATAAACAAAAACAGAAAACAATAATAGGATTGAACTATGCTAAAGTTTAAAGTCAGACAATAGAGTTCCAAGCTCTGTGCCTGTATCTAAACCTTGCTCTGCCTGGCTGGATATATTCCAGTTCCAGTGCAAAATCAGTGCTGGCAGCATAACCTAGATGATGTGGATCACTGTCAGTGTATCTGTAGGTCGAAGCAGAAGCTGAAGAAATAATGACACATGCACAGATCTAAGTCAAAGGGAGGGCAAGAAAGAAGCAGATAGAAAACAGAGAAGGACAAAAAGATTGGAGCTTCTACACCAGATACTAATGGGCCTGTCCCACTTAGGCGACTTTTTAGGCGACTATAGGAGACTATGCGGTCGCCACATGGTCGCCACATGTTCGCGGGTGGTAGCCGGGGAGTCGCCTTCATGGAACATGTTGAAAAATTAGCGGCGACCAGAATGAAGCCGCCATGGAGAGTAGCGAGAATTCTCGTGCCATAGGTAGGTCGCCAGGAGGTCCTAGTGGGTCGTCAGGAGGTCGTAGGTTGTCGTAGGTTGCAGCCAGTGCTTACCGGTGAATTTCATTGGCTCATTGGGAAAAAAAACGTAAACAGTTGATTTCAGAACCAAGGATAACCGACCGGTAATGTTTAATGTCCGCCGAGCTTCACAGCCGGGTATCTCTGGCTTCTGAAAAGTTGTCTCCACTCCTTCTCCCCACCCCGTCTCCCCCTTCTCCCCAACTTCTCCCCCCTTCTCTCCCCCCCTCTCCCCCCTTTTTTAAAGGACGTAAAAGACCCTTCCTGTACACTATGCGTTCACAATCTTAATTACAGCACCAACCTTCCTGTTCATCGTGATGTGTGTCTGTATCACATGGGCTTTGCACCGTGAATTTCACTCAGACAGTGCCCCCGCCTACATAACCGGCTGGTGAAGGAAGCGATGTGTGTGTGTGTGCGTGTGTGAGTGTATGCGTGTGTGCGTGTGTGCGTGTGTGCGTGTGTGCGTGTGTGCGTGTGTGTTCCACTCTGATAGTCGCCGTTCCAGTCGCCAGGTTTTCAGCAACCGGCTACGACTTCACTGTCGCCGGCAGTCACCTGAAAAATTTCCTAAGTGTGACAGGCCCATAAGGAAGTAACATAAGTCTCAACTGCAATCTTTAAAGCACTGCTTAATGCTTGGTTTAGTTTAGTTTAGTTTCGAGATACAACGCGGAAACAGGCCCTTCGGCCCACCGAATCCGCACCGACCAGCGATCCCCCGCACATTAACACTATCCGACACACACTAGGGACAATTTACATTTATACCAAGCGAAATAACCTACAAACATGCACGTTTTTGGAGTGTGGGAGGAAACCGAAGATCTCGGTGAAAACCCACTCGGGGAGAATGTACAAACTCTGCATAGACAGCACCTGTAGTCAGCATTAAACCCGGGTCTCAGGTGCTGCAAACGCTGTAAGGCAGCAACTCCACCGCTGCGCCACTGTGCCGCACTATAGTTGATGCTATAGTGTGTCAAAGCATTTTTGCTCTCTAATGAAGCCAAAATATCACTGATATGGTGAGGGCATCGACCCATTGAATAGATTGTTTAAATTGGCTTCTGTATGAAAGGTGACTGCAAAAGTGGGAACCTGCAGCAAAAGGAACTGCATCTTATCACGAGTCATTGAGCAGGGAGTGGAAATAATTAAATCGGGGTGCGGGGAGGCATATTACATCCTGTACTGTATATGTGATCCAGTCTCAAGCCAAACACTGCATTGTGATAGATAATAACTTGGGAGAAAGGAGATGACTCCCACTGTATTGTATAAAAGCTCCGCGCCTCCATTTTCAAAGTAGCTAATGCAATTGAAGTAGGCTGCTTTCTATTACCAATATGTTTACCAAATCTAATTTTGTTATGATTACACCCATTGAAACATGGAAGGGAACTCAGATTCAGTTGTCTCATTTCTATTCGCTTTTTTTCAACCACAATTCTTTTGCTGGTTCAGAAGTAGAAATGGCTATTTCCTGCTGTGCTGATTTCAGTGTTGACAGTAACATTTGATATCAAACAGTAGTTTGTGAGTTGATTCAATTCAACACAAATTTGAGTAAAATGACTAAAAGCTCGAAATCAGAAAGACCTTTTACATAACCAGTGTACTGTTTTAAACGAATGCCTTGATTGCCAGAATCAGATGCAGGAAAATGAGCTCATTAATGATATTTTAACAACGTCATTGACGGCTTTGATCAGTATTTATAGAAACCCTGATCTGGTCATGTTAATTTTACAGAATGTTCTTAATCTAAATATGAATCTCAATTCTGTCATTTCAAAATGTCAAGAATTCAAACACCATCTTCTCATAAATACATGATCAGTTAATTGTCTGAGAAAAGTGCACAGATACAGCCAGACCTGAACCTGTTTTGCTTTGCCTAGGTAAGTTTGTCTTTGATTGGATGAATTGGTATTTGGTATCGATGGGATACACAAAGAAATCAAAGCACTGCTCTGAAGTCCAGGTACTATTTGAGGCCAAACGCATTTCACGTGTTTTGAGTGGACTCTGCATCCTCTGATCCTCACCCAATCCTTTACAGTGATTTTCAGTGGATGGAGGAATCGTGGTGTCAATGCTCTTCAGATGGGGCAGCACAGTGGTGCAGCGGTAGAGTTGCTGCCTTACAGTGCCGGAGAACCGGGTTCAATCCTGAACTGTACGGAGTTTGTATGTCTGTCTTATCTGTAAGAAGTGATTGGCATGTAGGGGTGGCCTTCCCCATCGTAGTCGGCGTTTGAGGTCAGGATCTTACCCGCACCCCTGGAGCTGTGAGGCAGCAGCAACCATTGTGTACCATGGTGCACGTTATAGCAAAACAAGCGGCAAGCCCAATCATGGTACTGCTAGTCTATCAGTTGCCTTCACCTCAAAATTGACTTAAATCTTACCTTTACTCACTCTGCTCCACAGGACTAGAGCTCCGTGCATATTTTAACAACAAAAGCTGGCCTAGCACCATCTCAAAGTGTCAGAAGCGCACGTAGCGGTCTTATTCACAATCACAATCACAATTTGGGTAACTTCTGTCGTCATCTCATTCAAGCAAAGACCTTCACCAAAACACAATCTTGGAAACTTTCCAATCAGGTTTCAAGGCTCACTACAGCACAGAGTCTGCCTTGTTGAAGGTACATAATGACCTACTGCTCACCGTTGACTCCGGCGACTGTGCAATCCTGCTCCTTCTTGACCTCAGCGCAGCATTTGATACTGTCGACCACACCATCCTAATTGACCGTCTCCGGTACGGGGTTGGTATTGATGGCACTGCCCTGAGCTGGTTCATCTCCTACCTCAAAGGTAGGAGTTTCTCGACTAACATAGGCAACTCTTTCTCCTCCCCAGCTAATCTCTGCTGTGGGATTCCACAAGGTTCCATCCTTGGCCCCATTCTCTTCTCCCTGTATATGCTCCCCTTAGGTCAAGTCATTGAAAGACACGGCATTTCCTTCCATTGCTATGCAGACGATACACAACTCTATCTCCCCCTGAAGCCCAAAAAACAATCAAATCTGCTTAACCTTACCCACTGCCTCGAGGATATAAAGTGTTGGATGGCCCAGAACTTTCTCCAACTAAACGAGAGTAAGTCTGAGGTCATCCTTCTCGGCCCCTCGGACACAATCAAAATGATAGCAGGCAGCCTTGGAAGCCTTACCCCACTACTCAAACCTCACGTCAAAAACCTTGGCGTGATATTTGACTCAGCACTGAAATTTGACAAACAAGTCAATGCCGTGGTAAAAGCTAGCTTCTTTCAGCTTCGGACGATAGCTAAAATAAAACAATTCCTCCACTTTAATGACCTCGAAAAGATCATCCACACATTTATCTCCTCCCGCCTAGATTACTGCAACTCCCTTTACACTGGCATCAGCCAATCTTCCCTGTCCCGCCTGCAACTGGTCCAAAACGCCGCAGCGAGACTCCGACGGGCTCCCTGTGTGGTTCAGTATACATTTCAAAGATCCTCCTCTATGTCTCTACAAAGCCCTCAAAGGGCTTGCCCCCACCTACATTAAAGTCTTCTTACCACTACTCCACCTCCAGGTCCCTCAGATCAGCCGACTTGGGGTTGGCTGAATATCCTGGCGGTCTAGGCATAAGCTCAGGGGCGACCACGCCTTTGAGGTTGCAGGCTCCTAGACTGGTGGAACAGCATCCATTTCCCATCAGAACTGCCCCTCCCTCGACTCTTTTAAGTCAAGACTAAAGACTTATCTATACTCCCAAACCTTTCTTGACGTCCTTCTGAGTGAGGGCTACATGTATATATGTATGTATTTTTTTGTTTATGCTATTCTTATAACAAATGTAAAGCACTTTGGCCAACGAGAGTTGTTTTTTAAATGTGCTATATAATAAATGTGACTTGACTTGACTTTACAAAGACTGACTCAGCGAATGTCTAAACAGGCGGCCCATCTCTGTTGATGTTGACTATATTGACCACAGAACTGCTTCCTTGTGAACTGGGAGCACTTCCTCTGCACATTACTTTCTCCATTCGGACTGAGATGAGGACTAAATGTTTTCTCCCAGATAGTGGGTGAATCTGTGTTCTCTGCCACAGAAGGCAGTGGAGGTCAATAAGCGAGTTTGGTTATTCCGAAAAGCGCAAGGAATCAATGGGATTTGTCAAAGGTCACTCGCTATAAAGAAAAAGCCAAACAAAGCACTGGCTGCATAAACTGTGTATACATTCTTATCTTTGTTCATGATTTATGTGTAAAAAATATATTTTAATCTGAGGAACGGGGGTGCCAGGTAGCGGGAGTGTGGGGTGGAACAGTGAAGAGAGAGGGGGCAGATGCGAGTGGGAGACAGGGGGAGAGACTGGACGGCAGAGAGACATTCATGGCAGCTGCATGCACACAGGATCCACGCCTCATCCGTAGTTAGATCGAACCAGGGTCACAGGTGCTGCCAAACTGCCCTGGACTGCCCCCACCCATCAGAGTGTCCCATCCCCGCCCGAGAGGCAGCCGGAGACGTTCGCGGTGACCCCGGACCTGGAGCAACGGCCCGGAGCAACGGCCCACAGCTGCGCGGAGAAGAAGCGGCCAACTCCAGCCCAACCCTGCTCCAACTCCCCGAGGAGCCCGCTCCCTGACGGCCAGACACGCAGCCCGCACCCCCTGCCCCACCCAGCAGAGACTGGCCAACCCCCGTCGCCGGCGAAAGCCAAGCACCAGCCATCAATGGGATACACACAAAATGTTGCAGCAACTTAGCGGGACAGGCAGCATCCCCAGCCATCAATGGGGCCTACACACAACATTGCAGCAACTCAGCGGACAGGCAGCATCCCAGCCATCAAATGGGCCTACACACACAAAACGTTGCAGCATCTCCAGAGAAAAGGAATGGGTGACGTTTCGGGTCGAGACCCTTCTCAGAGATGTGCCCATCCTGCCAGCCACTGCGGCCAGCCCATATGCATCCCTGCCATGACCGGTGCTCGACCCCCTCCGGCACAGAGGGGGCCAACCGACAGCCACTGGACAAGTTGAGAGGCGCAGCGAAGGCCCCCGGCCTGCCAAGGAATGGGCCCCCTGGGAGCCGGGAGCAGAGCCAGCGGGAGCCAGCGCCTCCCCATCCGCGCCTGGCGCCCCCGCCAGTCCGCGGCTGCCGACCAACCCGGCGGGACAGGCAGAGACGATCTGGAACCAGCGCCTCCACCCACGCCGGCTGCAAGTCCAGGGCTGCCCACCGCCCGCCAGCCAGGGCCACCCCGGACACCCCCGGACAGGGACGGGACACCCGGGGATGGGGACGGGGACGGCCCAGCAGCAACTCAAACAGTGCCCACTGTGCCGGAGCCCGCCCGACCCCCACGGAAGAAACACAAGCGTGCACACTACACAGCAGCGCAGCTGCCGAGAATGTTTATAGCAAGTGACCTATGACCTGAACTGCGGTCGGAATATGAACTTGCTTATTCACTGGATGTTTTCAAGAGGTGTTAGATTTAGCTCTTAGGGCTAAGAGAATCAAGGGATATGGGGAGAAAGCAGAATGGGGGTACTGATTTAGATGATCAGCATGATCAATATTGAATGCGGTGTTAGCCTGAAGGGCAGGGTGGCCTTCTCCTACCCTATATTCTATGTCTCTATGTTTCTATGTTTCATCATAAAGAGAAGGCACAGCACATGCATGCTAATGTGAACTTGTAGTTATCACTGCACAATGCATTCATAGGTCAACCCCAAAAGCAGTTGTTCTTCCATAAATTCTTCAGTGCAGCTCATAAATTTGGCTGCCAACTGTAAATACAGGAGCGCAAGACTAGCACGAGCAGCAGCAATTGTTGACATTTATTGGACAATATTATAATGCAAATTCACATCAAGTAACTAGTGGTTGAAAAGAGATGATATTTCAATACCTGCAGAACAACTACACAGTCTCAGAGAAAGTTAATTTTGCTAATTTTTAAGCTTAAAGGCAAAGTTTCTCCTCAATGTTGTAAAAACTTAGTGCGACACAATGGTGGAGCTGCTGCCTCACAGCGCCAGAGACCTAGGCTCAATCCTGACTACGGGTGCTGTCTGTGCAGAGTTTGTACATAACGGGAATAACATGAATAACGTTTAGTGCAAGATAAAGTCCAGTAAAGTCTGATCAAAGATAGAGCGAGGGTCTCCAATGAGGTTGACAGTAGCTCAGGACTGCTCTCCAGTTGTTGGTAGGATGGTTCAGTGGCCTGATAACAGCTGGGACTAAACTGTCCCTGAAATTGGAAAACTGTCCCTGAATCTGGAGGTATGCGTTTACCCATGTACTTCTTGCATGATGGGAGTGGGGAGAAGAGGGGTGCGCCTCATCCTTGATTATGCTGCTGTCCTTGCCAAGGCAGCGTGAGGTATAACTGAATTCAATGGAAGGGGAGGTTAGTTTGTGTGATGGTCCAGGCTGTGTCGTCAATTCTCTTCAATTTCTTGTGATCTTGGGTGGAACTGTTACCAAACGATGCTGTAATGCATCATGATAAAATGCATTTTACAGTGCACCTGTGGATGTTGGTGAGAGTTGTTGGGCACATGCCGAACTTCCTAAGCCTTCCAAAGCCTCTACTTCCTTAGAAGGCTCAGGAAGTTCAGCATGATCTGGACAACATTGACACAAGGGAACCTTGTAAATATTGCAGGAAGAAGAATGTGACTGATGAGATTGTCAACAAAGGCTCAATGGCCTGAATGGTCTCTGTCTCTGCAATAATAAGTTAATGATTCGATTAAATAAAAATTGGAATATCATTCTCACAAGCCATTCTCTCTTTGGTGCAGAGTGATCAGATAGAACTATTTCATTGTATTTAAACTGCGAGTATTTATTGTCTTTCATATTGCACTGATTAATCAATTGATATAACCATATAACCATATAACAATTCCAGCACGAAAAGAGGCCATCTCGGCCCTTCTAGTCCATGCCGAACACTTATTCTCCCTTAGTCCCATCTACCTGCACTCAGACCATAACCCTCCATTCCTTTCCCGTCCATATACCTATCCAATTTATTTTTAAATAATAAAATCGAACCTGCCTCCATCACTTCCACTGGAAGCTCATTCCACACAGCTACCACTCTCTGAGTAACGAGGTTCCCCCTCATGTTACCCCTAAACTTCTGTCCCTTAATTCTCAAATCATGTCCTCTTGTTTGAATCATCCCTACTCTCAATGGAAAAAGCTTATCCACGTCAACTCTGTCTATCCCTCTCATCATTTTAAAGACGTCTATCAAGTCCCCCCTTAACCTTCTGCACTCCAAAGAATAAAGACCTAACTTGTTCAACCTTTCTCTGTAACTTAGTTGCTGAAACCCAGGCAACATTCTAGTAAATCTCTTCTGTACTCTCTCTATTTTGTTGATATCTTTCCTATAATTTGGCGACCAAAATTGTACACCATACTCCAGAATTGGCCTCACCAATGCCTTGTACAATTTTAACATTACATAACAACTTCTATACCTAATGCTCTGATTTATAAATGCCAGCACACCAAAAGTTTTCTTTACCATCCTATCTACATGAGATTCCACCTTCAGAGAACTATGCACAGTTATTCCTAGATCCCTCTGTTCAACTGCATTCCTCAATTCGCTACCATTTACCATGTACGTCCTATTTTGATTTGTCCTGCCAAGATGTAGCACCTCACACTTATCAACATTAAACTCCATCTGCCATCTTTCAACCCACTCTTCCAAATGGCCTAAATCTCTCTGTAGACTTTGAAAATCTACTTAATTATCCACAACACCACCTATCTTAGTATCATCTGCATACTTACTAATCCAATTTACCACACCATCATCCAGATCATTGATGTATATGACAAACACCAGTGGACCCAACACAGATCTCTGAGGCACCTCACTAGTCACCGGCCTCCAACCTGACAAACAGCCATCCACCATTACTCTCTGGTATCTCCCATTCAACCACTGTTAATAATAATAATAATAGATTTTATTTAATGGCGCCTTTACAAAAGTCTCAAGGACACCTTACAAAATTTAACAAAGATACATATAATCAGAGTAAAATAAGTTATAAAGACATCACAATACACAAATTAAAGAGAAATTCGATCCAAAAAAGACAACAACAAAAATTCAGAAACACAATGTGAATCCACTGTTGAAGCCATCTTGCTACTCCACCATTAATACCCAACAATTGAACCTTCTTAACCAACCTTCCATGTGGAACCTTGTCAAAGGCCTTACTGGTCCATATAGACAACATCCACCGCTTTACCCTCATCAATTTCCCGAGTAACCTCTTCAAAAAATTCAAGAAGATTAGTCAAACATGACCTTCCAGGCACAAATCCATGTTGACTGTTCCTAATCAGACCCTGTTTATCCAGATGCTTATATATATTATCTCTAAGTATCCTTTCCATTAATTTGCCCACCACTGACGTCAAACTAACAGGTCTATAATTGCTAGGTTTACTCTTAGAACCCTTAGAATATGAAATATTATATCCAAATAGTTTTACCAATAACAGATTGGTTATTAATTGATTATAGTTCATTAATTAGCTCTAAATTATAAAGACAGCTCAGACAGCACAAGCAATGTTCTAATATTCATGCTATAATATCATTTACTAATGAAGAGTTAAGCTAAATTGCACAGCCTGAGGTCCTTGCTGAAGACGGAGGGGATTGTCAGCAGAAACTGGGACAAAGGCAGCACGAAGCAAGACCTGGTCACGGTTGTGACTGAAAGCCTACAGAAGCACATCTGGAATCACACAGAAATAGCCCTGGGACGATGCCTGAGCACAGCTGGAATTGTACTGAAGCACAGCTGGAAGCTCTGTGGACGTCTTCTTAGACCATACTCAGACACATCAGGAATCATGTGCAGGAAGGAGCTGCAGATGCTGGTTCAAACCGAAGATAGACACAAAAAGCTGGAGTAAGTCAGCGGGTCAGACAGCATCCATGGAGAAAAGGAATAGGTGATGTTTCGGGTCGAGACCCTTCTTCAGACTGTGAGTCAGGGGAAAGGGAGACGAGAGATCATTTTCCCCTGACCCTCAGACATCAGGAATCACATTGGATTAGACCTGGACCATCTCCGCTGCATGGTGGTACAGCAGTTAATGGTCTCAGGTTCGATCCTGAGCTCAGCTGCTGTCCGTGTGGAGTTAGTGACCAAGAGGCTTTGCATCAACTCATTGAGAGGACTGCTGACATTTTGATCCAGCGTTAAAGTCGGTTCTTCCAGCAGATGTAATGTAATCGGATAAAACTAGCTATGTTGTCTTTGGGAGCAAGTTGCAGGATGATGGCTAATTGGAAGCAGAACCCCCCCCCCCCCCCCCCCCCCCCCCCGAGAAGGACATAAACACTCCCAGTGTCTGCTTTTTGAATTACCACAAATAGCACAAGGTTTAAGTCAACATTATAAAACCATTTTAAACAACATAGGTTAGAATACAGTAAAGGATTATGTTTAACCCAATCACTGGGCGCTAGTGTTGTACCATTAGGAACAAAATTGTTCAAACATGCTGCCCCTCTGGTCAGTACAAATATCTCAGAAGTAAAGCAGCATTTATTTGAAAATTAGATATTTATACAGATTATTCCTGAAATATTTGAGGTTTATTTATTTGTAGACTATTTCTGCTCGGGAAGATACTCCAGTAAAATGGCTCTGGCTAAAATCAACACTTCACACATTAATAATAGAGAGTCAAAAGCAAGTTACAGCAGATACTGAAAATCAGAAAAAAGATAGAGAAAAGAGTAGAAAATGCTTCACATCTCAGGCTGCACAGAGAGTGAGTCACGCACACACAGACACGGGTCAACGTTAATTACATCTCAAAAGAACTGCAGTTGCTGGAAAACTGAAGTAAAAACAGAAAGGGCTAGAATCACTGAACAGGTCAGTGGAGGGAGAGAGAAACAGAGTACTCTTTCCCTTCTGCCTTCATTGCACAAACGTCCTTGCATGACATAAAGGGCTGCTGCATACAGCACTCGAATAAAAAAACATCACCATCCTGGACTCCAATTGCCTGCTTGCAGCCATGTTTCCAAATGAGCCGATTTAAACAAGGGAGGTTTTTTATAGTGCAAAAAAACCCAGCATGACATCATTTTTACCATGTGATGATTTTTCAACACATCGGTAGACGTTGTTGGCTCAAGAGTAACTCGGGAGAGGAACTTGGTAACTCGGGAGACGAACTTGGAACATCGCAGGAATGACAAGTAAACGACAAACGTAGTCATACCCGTGGGAACTCGGTTAAACTCTTGATCATAAAGTTGGAATCTCGTACACAACCACGAGTCTTTCACTCGGGGTACCTCGTGGGTCAACTCGCACCGTGAGACAGGGCGTTAAGTGTAGATTACTTCTTCATTATATCACACATCAAACCTTGAGGAATGCCCATATTTCAAAAGGCAGTACAAGGACGTTTTGTTTTACATGGGTGTTACGTGCTTGAAAAGTGGCGCGTAATTCAAAAACAGGTAAATTAAACATATATGTGATTACTCTGAGAGCAGTAAATTTGAGCGCATTATTCTAAAAATATGAGCGCGTAAATCACACGTTGGTATTAAAGGAACAAGCGCGTTATATCAAAAAAGCATAAATCAAATCACACAATACAGGAGGTGCCTGCATTGATGAAGTTTATTCATACCCTTTACTAGTTATGATATTTTTTCTGCCTTGGGAACTGATGCGCTACAATGCTGAGAACTATATTCTGCACTCTGTATATTCCCCTTTGCTCTACCTGTTGAACCTGAGTTGCGTTTGATTGTATTTGTGCAGAGCATTATCTGACTTAGTTGGATAGTTTGCAAAACATAGTTTTCACTGTATCTCGTGACAATAATAATCCTAAACCGAAGATAGACACAAAAAGCTGGAGTAACTCAGCAGGACAGGCAGAATCTCTGGAGAGAAGGATTGGGTGACATTTCGGGTCGAGATCCTTCTTCAGACTCAGACTCAGACTCCAGAGATGCTGCCTGTCCCGCTGAGTTACTCCAGATTTTTGTGTCTATCTTCGGTTTAAACCAGCATCTGCAGTTCCTTCAGGCTACACATAAACCTAAATCTATTACGTGGGATTACTGAAAGCAATGGGCTGAAATTATCCTGAGTGATATTCGTGAAAAACTATGTTGTGTTATTTTGAAACTGCTCTGTGTGTTTTTAGTACTAGTATAAACTGGCTTAATTTCAAACTTGTATTTACTTTGACCTATTTTTACAGGAAGAGGTTGTATTTTTGTGGTTAGAGTGGTATGCAACCCTTGACAGAAGGTTGTCTATGTTACTTTACGGTTCCCGGAAGCTCGTGCAATTTAAACATGCAACAGTAATTGGCTGCTCTATAATAGCTTGAAGGTGAAGGTAGCCTTGAGAAGGGATCTTTCGGGAACTTGATTTTGCACTGCAGATGCGGATGCAGTCAGCATAACTTCTGTGTTCCAGTAATGCTTGACTGTGAAGTCACACCTGTCAAGCCACTTGGGACCGGGAAGCAATGTTTCAATTGTTTGCAACTGAGGACATGGGTCACCAAAAGCATATCACTGATTGAAGTAGTATGCTGTAATATACCATGGATGGGAGAACCATCACTGGAAGGGAAATGACAGCATGGAACCTACAATGATGAATGGGTTGGCAAAATACTTAGAAAGATGCAGCTGTGCGCAAAGGAGGACTGCAGTCCTCTAATTATCCTCTCTTTCAGCTGAATAGTACCGTCAGAAGAATCAATATTCCACGCAACAGTACATATTTCAATCACAATATCTAGATTTCCCCACAAACACTTTGCCTAAACTGATGACAAGTCAAGTTCTGCACAACATATCAGTAAAATAAGATAGACACAAAAAGCTGGAGTAACACAGCGGGACAGGCAGCATCTCTGGAGAGAAAGAATGGGTGACGTTTCAGGTCGAGACCCTTCTTCAGACAGAGTCAGGGGAGGGGGAGATACAGAGTGAGAGAATGGTAAGGTGTGAGAACAAGACATGAAATGGGATGGAGATGAAGGAAAATGTAGAATAGATAATTGTTAGCTGGGAGAAGGTAACAACAAAGCAAACAGATAAAATGTAATCGGGGACAGTCAGACGGGTTGAAGAACTGGGAAAGGGGAGGGTGGAGAGAGGGAAAGCAAGGGTTACTTGAAGTTAGAGAAGTCACTATAGATCAGTAAATACTTCCTACCTATAAAATCTATCCGATCTCCCAGTTGCTGGACACTTTAACTCCCCCTCCCATTCCCACACTGACCTTTCTGTCCTGGGCCTCCTCATTGTCAGAGTGAGGCCCAGTGCAAATTGGAGGACAGCACCTCATATTTTACTTGAGCAACTTACGCCCCAACATTGAATTCTCTAATTCCAACTAGCCCTTGCTTTCCCTCTCTCTCCATCCCCCCCCCTTTCCCCAGTTCTCCCACCAGTCATACTGTCTCTGACTACATTGTTTGTTTTGTTGTTGTTACCTTCTCCCAGCTAACAATGATCTATTCTACATTTTCCTTCAACTCCATCCCCTTTGTCCTATTTTGACACCGTCACACTTCCTTATCTATGTATCTCCCTCCACCCTGAAGAAGGGTCTCGTCCCGAAACGTCATCCATTCCTTCTCTCCAGAGATGCTGCCTGTCCCGCTGAGTCACTCCAGCATTTACTGTCTAACTTCAGTAAAATACTTCCCCCTAATACTCTTTATCTTTACTGTGCCCTTTGCCTTGCTTTGTGGTCTTGCTATTTCTTGCCGTTGTTTTCCGTTGATTGTTGGGTTAAATGGCAATAGAGAGGGCTCAAAATTGTCAGATATTTATTATTTTTAATTGTAGGGGCCGTTCATGCAGTCACTTTATGCAGCATGATTTCACCATCTTGTGCCTAGTGAAGCTCCACAGTTTACACTCCTAATGGAGAATAACCCATTACCTCCCTGCCAGATAGCGCAATTGGGATGTTTGTCATCAGAGATTTCTAGGGAGAGCTTTATAGCCTTTGTGTGCACCGAATGTTCCATAAAATGTGGTTTTGAAGTGTAGATTAATTCCAGCTAGAAATAAGGAACTGCAGATGTTGATTTACAAACAAAAAAAAAGACACAACTCCTGAGTTACTCAGCGGGTCAGGCAGATCATCCTGGAGCAGCATGGATAGATGACGTTACGGGTTTGGCCCTTCTTCAGACTGATCGTTTGAGGGGCTGGGGGGGGGGATAGAATGGTAAAAGAGAGGAAGGCAGGACAAAGCCAGGCAAGTAATAGGTGGATAGACTCAAACATCTGAGTAACTCAGTGGGACAGGCAGCATCTCTGGAGAGAAGGAATGGGTGATGTTTCAGATCGAGACCCTTCATCAGGCTGGTTAGGATAAGGGAAACGAGAGGTGAAGTGGAGAGATGAAGAACAATGAATGAAAGATATGTGGATGCAGGTGAGGGGGATCTTTAGTTCGGCAGATGGTTGGAGAGGCCACATAGGAGGTGACGGAAATGTCAGAGAATGATGTGTTGGATGTGGAGGCTGGCGGGGAGGAAAGGTGAGGACCAGGGAAACTCTAACCTTGTTCTGCCTATGGGTAATGGGAGCCAGAGCAGAACTACAGGACAGGTGAGGGATCCATCTATCACAGCAGCGGCAATCCACGCTTACGAAAGAAAGAGGACATCTCAGATGTCCTAGAATGGAAAGCCTCATCTTGGGAGCAGATGCACAGAGATTCCCAGATGCACAGATGCACAGAGTCTCTTGCCCAGAGTAAGGAATCGAGTAGCAGAGGGCAGAGGATTAAGGTGAAGGCGGAAAGATTTATAGGAATCTGAGGAATCTGAATATTCCCAACCCCCTCCCTCTCCACCTCCTGGACTTGCAACTCTATCTTCCCTCCCCCTCTCCTTCCACCTAATTCCTTCCTCTAGTTTCACAATCCTTTTGGAGACCTTCTGTCTTTGCATCTCTGGCATTTTTTCCAACCATCTGCCTACCAATCCCTCTCATCCTTCACCTGTATCCAACTTGCCAGGTTTTGTACTGCCCCTCCTCTCTTCTAGCTTTCTCTCCCCCCCCCCCCCCACACACACACACACACACACAATGTCTGAAGAAGCGTCCTGACCTGAAATTACTTTTATACATGTTCTCCAGAGATGCTGCCTGACCATTAGGTTACTCCAGAACTTTGTTTCATTAATTCCAGCTAGTTTCTGAAAAAAACAAAATCCAAAGGCTCCTTATGCAAACTAAATGTACTAAATGCATAACACCAACTTGAGAACTTGAGAAATAGCTGCCTTCCCACAGGTTGGTCCATTGAACAGATTAATCCATTGCATTGTTGCGACGTCTGTTTAAAGCATGTTATTGATATCACTGATCAGATCAGATCAGATCAGATAGAATTTATTGTCATTTAAACATTAAATTTCAAACGAAATTCAAACGAGCCAGACAATCCAATTGTCCATCTATTAGGTAAGTCATGAGATGTTCTCATTAGAATTGTTATACCATTTAATTGACCAGGCACACAGGATGGTTAAATGGTGCCATGTAAATGGACTACATGAATGATTGCATCAATTAAATACTCTAATCCTCTGTAGGAAGGAACTGCAGATGCTGGTTTACACTGACGACAGACAAAAAAATGCTGGAGTAACTCAGTGAGACAGGCAGCATCTCATGAGAGAAGGAATGGGTGACGTTTTGGGTCGAGACCCTTCTTCAGACTGAGATCTGGAGAGCAGGAGGATTCACAGAGTGGGAGCAGCGAGAGAAGGTGTAATCATTTTGAGGCCTTTCTTTAGCCATTTGGCCCAGCATGTCATAAAACTGACCTACTGATCGGATATGTGGTAGATTTCTACAATCTAAAAGACAAATACATAACAAACATACTGAAAGTGTATTTATGTATACACCTTGACACCTTGTTCTAAACCTATCACATCTGGGAATAGTGTCATGTGATCTTTAGGTGCCGTACATTACACTGCCAATAGATGGCAGTAGATGGCATTGTTCTTGCTCAATGGTGGCCCATGACACCATTACCATGGATGCAACCACCACAACTAAACAGGATGTTAACAGAGAGAAAAAATGACCTCAATGCTTATTGAATTTCTTACACAAATCCATTGTGCCTGAGGCCTACAAAATGCATCTCACATGCTGTTGCAGTGAAGAAACAACAAATTAGTTGGAAGGGACACAATGTGCTGGAGTAATACTACAGAGATGCTGCCTGATCCGCTGAGTTACTCCAGCACTTTGTGTCCTCTTCTATAAACCAACATCTGCAGTTCCTTGTTTCTAAAATAGTCGGAGGGCCCATCTTACCTCTGACTAGCTGGCACAGTCTGGCACCAGACATGGTGACTCTGGTGCCACTGTGAGGAGATCAAGGTTCTCGGCAAAACACAAGGATGCAGCTTCATGAAGAGCTCTCCCGGAGCAAAAGGAAACCTGCACACGGAGTTAAATTCTCCATCAGAAGAGAGAAAGTGCACCATGGCAACTTGTTCTCTAGTTCGAGGATGCCACGTGTGGAAGATCTCTCTCCTACTCAAGAATTGTAGGCTCTCAGCTACAGACATATATCTCTTCCTCATGAGCAGACTGTTCAGATTGTATGGAGAGCTGAGTTTGAAGGAATAAATGGCAAAGCAAAAACCAGATGGCTTGACTTGAACCATCTCTTGGTTTGCTGTGGGTCTAGAGGTTGAAACAATGGTGGAGCATTCTGACTGGTGTCAGAGGTTATGGAGAGAAGGCAGGAGAATGGGGTTAGGAGGGAGAGATAGATCAGCCACGATTGAATGGCGGAGTTGACTTGATGGGCCGAATTCTCCTCCTATTCCTTGTGACCTTATGACTGTCAGAAAATCATTGAACCACTCAGAGCCCTGAGATGTCACCTGGTGTGCCAGGTAAAGTAGGGTTGAATTGGACCCTGACAAAGCCAACAAATCACCTGCTACAACTGCCTTGCAGGAAGCACACTCACCCATGCCCCCGCAGTCAGCTGTCCCCAGCTAAAGCTGGCCCAACTTGGGCAAGAGCTTCTGGTGGACTATCAAGGACATATGTGAGGATGTGGAGCAGCCCTCCAGCAGGCAACTTGCCACATACGGCAGGGAGCCTGCAACGTGCACTGCGATATCAACAATCATCAACACAGTTGATAAGCAGGAAAGACATCAGGGTCTGTTGCTAAGAAGACAAATTTCTTGATATCTATTCACCTTTTTTTTTACCTTCTCAATGCAATATTGAAATGTGTTCCTATTTGGGGCCAATAACTGGGTACAGAGATGCAATGTTGTCATGGTAGCAGCTGGCACATGGCATTCCTGTGATGCCTCACTTAGAAATGTCCATAGTTTCCACGAGAACTTGCTCAAACTCTATCCTGCTTTTTGATAGTCACTGGCCCAGATTCTGCTCCATCTGCCATGGCCATTGTACTAATCCCATTGCCTCATTTAAACAGTTCAGTTTAGTTTATTGTCACGTGCACCGTCGTTCAGTGAAAAGCTTTTGTTGCGTGCTAACCAGTCAGCGGAAAGAAAATACATGATTACAATCGATCCATTTACAGTGTATAGATTCATGATAAGGGGATAACATTTAGTGCAAGCTAAAGCCAGCAAAGTCCGATCAAGGATAGTCCAAGGGCCATCAAAGAGGTAGATAGTAGTTCTGCACTGCTCTCTGTTCTCAGTCCATGATGGATGAAAGATCATCTCTCATTGATCGAGTCATGCGTAATAGAACATGGACACAGGCCCTTCGACTCAAACTCATCCAAAACCAACCAAGATGCCCCGTCTAAGCTAGTCCCTCTCCTAAATCTTTCCTATCAATGTACCCATCCAGGTGTCTTTTCCAATGCTGTTATTGGACCTGCCTCAACTACCACGGCACAGAGGCGCAGTGGTAAAGTTGTTGCCTTGCAGCGCAAGAGAACCGGGTTTGATCCTCATTACAGGTGCTGTCTGTATAGAGCTTGTGCCTTCTCCCCATGACCGCGTGGGTTTCCCCGGGAACTCTGGTTTCTTCCACACTCCAAAGACGTACAGGTTGTAGGTACGTCCCTAGTGTGTAGGATAGTGCTAGTAATGGGGATCGCTGCTCAGTGCCGACTCGGTGGACCAAAGGGGCTGTTTCCACGCTGTATCTCTAAACTAAACTACTTTCTCTGGCAGCCCACTCTATAATATCCACCACCCTCTGAGTGGAACAGTTGCTCCTCAGGTTCCTATTAAATCTTTCACCTCTCAACTTAAAACAATGTCCTCTGGTTCTCAATTCCTCTATCCTGCGTAAAAGACATTCACCCTATAAATTTCCCTTATGATTTAGTTTTCTTTAGTTTAAAGATACAGCGCGGAAACAGGCCCTTCGGCCCACCGAGTCCGCGCCGACCAGCAATCCCCGCATATTAACACTATCCTACACACACACTAGGACAATTTTACATTTACCAAGCCAATTAACCTGCATACCTGTACGTCTTTGGAGTGTGGGAGGAAACCGAAGATCTCGGATAAAACCCATTCAGGTGATGGGGAGAACGTACAAACCCCGTACAGACAGCACCCGTAGTCGAGATCGAACCCGGGTCTCCAGCGCTGCATTTGCTGTAAGGCAGCAACTCTTCTGTTGTTCCACCATGCCGTATGATTTTATACACCTATAAAAAATCACCCCTTAGCCTTGTGGGCTCCAAGGAATAAAGTCTTAGCTTGCCCAATCTGTCCCTAGACATCAAGGCCTCAAGTCTTAGCATCATCCTCATAAATCTTCTCTGCAATCTGTCCATCTTAATGACATCCTTCCTATAGCAGGATGACCAAAACTCAACACAATACTCAAAATGTGGCCTCACCAACATCTTGTTCAACTGTATCAGAAACTCCCAACTTCTATACTCAGTACCCCGACTGATGATGGCCAATGTACCAGATGTCTTCTTTATCACCCTATCACCCTATCAGCCTGGGTTTGACACCACTTTCATGGACCATGTACTCCAAGATCCCTCTGCTCTACAACACACCCCTGGGCCCTACCACTCACTGTGAAGGTCTTGCCCTGCTTTGACTTCCCAAAGTGCACCACCTCACCTTTATTTGCATTCTACTCCATTGGCCATTCTGCAGCCCACTTGATCTCGATTCTTCTGTCATTTTGACAACCGACCTACTTTAGTGTCATCTGCAAAATTCATTCAAACAGATGGGATCATATAAACAGTGGGAACATGTTTCCCCAGGGTGGATAGTCCAACGTTTAGAGAGCATAAGTATAAAGTGAGAGGGGAAAGCTCATTGGAGATTTGCGGGGCCCAAGAGTAGTGGGGGCCTGGACCACATTGTCAGGGGTGGTGGTGAAGGCAGATTTGATTATGGTTTAGAAAACATTTGGACAGGTACATGGATAGGATAGGTTTAGAGACATATGGGCCAAATACAGGCAGGTGGGATTGATGTAGATTGGGCATGTTGGTCATTTTGGACAATTTGGGCCAAAGGGCCTATTTCCATGCTGTATGGCATCACCTCCTGCACCCCCTGAGCTCTGTTTCCCTCCTCTCTGGCCATGCTGGGTTTGGGCCCAAGTTGCTTGCTTTGTTCAACTGGAGATCCTAAAATTAAGTTTTCCTTTTCCATTTCCCACTTCAGGTTTTCCCTTTGATTTAAATGTTTTTATAGGAGCCCTGGGAACCTATTTAAGAGTCGCCAGTGGCTTTTCATGACATTTCATTCTTTTATTTTTTTTAATGGCCAAGTGTTTCCTGGTTCCAAAACATTCCAGCCCCACAACCTTTTGGCTCCCGTAGGGCTCTCAAAGAGAAGGCAGGAACGGGGTACTGATTAGGGATGATCAGCCATGATCACATTGAATGGCGGTGCTGGCTTGAAGGGCCGAATGGCCTACTGCTGCACCTATTGTCTATTGTCTATTATTCCCCCGCAGTCCTGGTTGAAAGGCCGAGGGTTGTGTCCATACTTTGTGTAAATGCTTTCTGTAGTTGCCAATGGCATAAAATGCACCACAGACTTCCGTTGACTCTGATACTTCAGGCAGACTGAACCAAGCCCACATCATGCACGAGATGCATTTAATCAACCTACCCCTCTTCCTTTGCACTTTCCATACCACTAGTTGGAAATTCTTTGATTGTTCTACTCTAAGAACAGTGTGCATTTGTTTCATTGTTGCACCAGCTGCTGTAATTTCCAATATACGTCCTTTTGCTGTATAATTGGACAGCCTACAGTGGCAGCTCTCTCCATGAATGCATGTTTAGTTTAGTTTAATTTAAAGATACAGCGTAGAAACAGGCAATTTGGCTCACCGAGTCCATGCCGACCACCGATCACCCGTGCACTAGTTCCATGTTATCTCATTTTTTCCATCCTACACACCAGTGGCTATTAACCCCTGTAAATTAACCTACAAACCTGCACGTCTTTGCAATGTGCGAGGAAACCCGAACACCCGGATAAAACTCACAAGCAGAATGTGACAGTCCAGGGCAGATAGTATAAACAGAAGAATGTAGCATGGAGCAATTTCAGACAGTACTGTAAAAGAATCAAAGCTTAGTGGTCTTTATTTAAATGTATGTGGCATTTATCTAACATACATAAAATGACAACAAAGATAGCATATATGCTTATGATCCAAGAACTACTTTGGAGACTGCAGGGTCACTGGGACTGGGCCCTCTATATTCCAGGTTATATCATGGTCTAAAAGAAAGATGTTGCCAGGAATAAACGGTCTGAGCTATAGGGAGAGGTTTAGGCTGGGACTATTCCTTGGAGCATAGGAGGATAAGGGGTGATCATATGGAGGTGTACAAAATCATGAGAGGAATGTATCGGGTAGATGCACAGAGTCTCTTGCCCAGACTTGGTGAATCAAGGACCAGAGAACAACATAGGTTTAAGGTGAAGGGGGAAATATTTAATAGGAATCTGAGGGTAACTTTCTCACACAAAAGGTGGTGGGTGTATGGAACAAGCTGCCAGAGGAGGTAGTTGAGGCTGGGACTCTCCCAACATTTAAGAAACAGTTAGACGGGGACATGGATAGGACAGGTGGGACTAGTATAGCTGGGATACGTTGGCTGGTGTGGGTAAGTTGGGCCAAAGGGCCTGTTTCCACGCTGTATCACCTTATGACTCTAGGACTCAAATAGACCAAAAGAGAAAGGAAGGTGATGGAGGTATAGTTATTCAAGGAAGGTGTCAGAGCACTGTCAACTTGTGCTATAGAGGCAGTGAATCAGCCTAGGTTGAAACTAGGACTAGCAGCGGAAAGAAGACATGGGTGGCAGTACTCTATAGGCCCCTAAAATGTGACCTCATGATAGGGAGGAGTATAAATTGGGAATTGTTTGAAGGAAACTGTAGTTGTCATGACAGATTTTAATCTATTTATTGATTGAATTAACTGAACAAGTGAGGATATCATAGGAGAAGGATTTGTGGAGCGCATCAAGGATCACATCTTAGTTTTGGAACCTTCCCTGGAAAAGTCAATTTAGATTTGGTCATGCGTAATGAGGAAGATTTAATGGGAGATCTTCTGATTAAGGATCACCGAGAGGGAATGACCACAATACAATAAGATTTCAGATGCAGTTTGAAGATGAATACCACAGGAGCAAAACCACTATCTTCAACTTAAATAAAACCACTTATAATAGGATGAAGGTGTAGTTGTCTAATGTGGTTTGGGAAATTAGGCTAAGACATGGGTCAGTTAATGTACAGTGGCAGATATTCAAATACACAAAAATGCTGGAGAAACTCAGCGGGTGCAGCAGCATCTATGGAGCAAAGGAAATAGGCAACGTTTGGGCTGAAACCCTTCTTCAGACTGATGGGGGGTGGCAGGGGGCGGGGAGAAGAAAGGAAAAAGGAGGAGGAGGAGCCTGAGGGCTGAGGGAGAGCTGGGAAGGGAAGGAGACAGCAAGGGCTAACAGAATTGTGAGAATTCAATGTTAATGCCACCAGGATGCAGACTCTCCAAACGGAATATGTGGTGCTGTTCCTCCAATTTCCGGTGGTGCTCACTCTGGCCATGGAGGAGACCCAGGACAGAGAGGTCGGATATGGAATGGGAGGGGGGGTTGAGGTGCTGAGCCACCGGGAGGTCAGGTTGGTTTTTGTGGACTGAGCGGAGGTGTTCGGTGAAACAATCGTCAAGCCTCCGCTTGGTCTCACCGATGTAGATCAGCTGACATCTACAGCAGCGGATGCAATAGATGAGGTTGGAGGAGATGCAGGTGAACCTCTGTCGCACCTGGAACGACTGCTTGGGTCTTTGAATGGAGACGAGGGGGGAGGTAAAGCGACAAGTGTAGCATCTCTTGCGGTTGCAAGGGGAAAGTGCCTGGGGAGGGGGTGGTGTGGGAGGAAAGGGAAGAATTGACAAGGGAGTTACGGAGGGAGCGGTCTTTGCGGAAAGCAGACAACGGGGGGAGATGGGAAGATGTGGTGCGTGGTGGGGTCATGTTGGAGGTGGCGAAACTGACGGAGGACTATATGTTGTATGTGACGGCTAGTGGGGTGTTTTTCCAGGTACACAAAAATGCTGGAGAAACTCAGCGGGTTTTTCCCAGGTACGCAAAATAGTTAGATGGTGGTGCAGCGGTAGATTTGCTGCCTTACAGCGCATGAGACTTGGGTGCGACCCTGATTACGGGTGCTGTCTATACGGAGTTTGTACGTTCTCCCCATGCTCTGCATGGTCTTTCTCCGAGGGTTCCGATTTCCTCCCACGTTCCAAAGACGTACAGGTTTGTAGATTAATTGGCTTCAGTAAATTGTTCCTCTTCTGTGGGAAGGATGTAGTGTATGGGTGATTGCTGATCAGTGCAGACTCAGTGGGCCAACGAGCCTGTTTCCATGCTGTATCTTTAAAGTAAAGTAGTTCATAACCCTCAACTCAGTACATTGTAATCAGTGCTACAAGAAAAGCTGGAAAAGGTTAGTGAAGGTAGACACAAAATGCTGGAGTAACTCAGTGGGACTGACAGCATCTCTGGATAGATGGAATGGATGACGTTTCGAGTCAAGAAGCTCTTCAGACTTAGTCATGGGAGAGGGACTCAAAGAGATAGGGAACATTAAGGTGTGAAAACGAGACATCAAAGGGGAGAAAGTTCAAGGAAAATGTAAAATAGATCATTTTAGCTGAGGGAAGTTGACAACGAAGCCTACATAGATAACATTTAATCAGGAAGACAGTCAGACTGGTCGGAGAACTTGGGAGGGATGAGAGAGAGGCAAAGCAAGGGTTACTTGGTTAGAGAAATTAATATTCAAGCTGGGTTGTAAGCTGCCCAAGTGGAATTTGAGGTGCTGTTCCTCCACTTTGCATTGGGCTTCACTCTGACAGTGGAGAAGGCCAAGGACAGGAAGGTCAGTGTGGGAATGGGAGGGGGAGTTAAAGTGTTTAGCAGCCAGAAGATCATGTAGGTTTAGGCTGACTATGGTGATAACCTGAGATGATAACGGGTGGCAAATTTAATCACACTTTTTAAGAAAGGAGGGAGAGAGAAAACAGGGAATTACCAGTTAGCCTGACATTGGTAACGGGTGGAAGATGCTTGATTTGATTATTAAAGATGTAATAGCAGTGCATTTGGTAAGCAGTGACAGGATCAATCAAATTCAGCATGGATTTATGAAGGGGAAATCATGCCACTGGAATTTTTTGAAGATGTAACAAGTAGAATGGATAAGGGAGAGCCAGTGGATGTGGTATATCTGGACTTTCATGAAGCCTTTGACAAGGTCCCATACAAGAGATTAGTGTGCTAAATTAGAGTACATGGTATTGGGGGTAGGGTATTGACATGGATAGAGAACTGGTTGGCAGACAGGACGCAAAGTGTAGCAGTGAACGGGTCCTTTCAGAATGGCAGGCAGTGACTAGTGGGGTGCCGCAAGGCTCGGTGTTGGGACCCCAGTTGTGGGGGGGAGTGGGGTGGTGTGGGGGTGGGGTGGTGTGGGGAGGTGGGGTGGTGTGGGAGGGCATGGTGGTGTGTGGGGTGGGGGGAAAGGGAGAGGAACGTGAAGGGGTAAAGGGGGGGTGGGTGTGTGGAGGGAGGGGGGTGTGAGGAGGAGGAGGGGGGAGGGAAGTGGGGGGGAATGAGGGGGTGTGGGGAGGAGGGGAGGGGGGAGGGGGGAAGGGGAGGGGGGGTGGGAGGAGGGACTCCACTCAGCAGCCACCGGCCGCGGCACCACACAGCACCTCCTGACTCCACACATCGGCTTCCCCAACTCCCCACAGCAGCTTTCCCGACCACACATCGGCTTTCCCGACTCCACACAGCGGTTTACCCAACCCCACACAACGGCTTTCCTGACTCCACACAGCGGCTTTCCCGACTCCACTCTTGCAGACTCAATCAGCGCGGCTCACAGACTCAGTCCTGCCACCGGGTCTTTATTCTCCAGCTGGTGTCGGAAGGGGCGTTACCTTCATGTTGACTGACAGGCGAGAAGACCAATCTGCTGATCCCACGATTTTTTAAACCTTCATAACTTTTGTAATTGGAACAAAACCTGGTGCGCTTGGAGAGAGGAGAACGGTGAGTAAGGTGGCGGAAAAATCCTAGCGATAAAGGGGACCGTTTTTGCACAAATTTAAAAAAAAGGCAAACCGGAAGTGGTCAAGATGAGAGTTTTAGTAATAGTATAGATAGATATTAACGATTTAGACGAGGGAATTAAATGTGACATCTCCAAGTTTGCGAATGACTCAAAGCTGGATGGCAGCGTGAGCTGCGATGAGGATGCTAGGAGGCTGCAGGGTGACATATAGGTTGGGTAAGTGGCAGATGCAGTACAATGTGAATAAATGTGGGGTTATCCACTTTGGTAGCAAGAACAGATTATTATCTGAACGGTGTCAGATTAGGAAAAGGGGAGGTGCAATGTGACCTTGGTGTGCTTGTACATCAGTCACTGAAAATAAGCATGCAGGTACAGCAGGCAGTGAAGAAAGCAAATGGCATGTTGGCCTTCATAGTGAGAGGATTTTGAGTTTAGGAGGTCTTACTGCAGTTGTACAGGGCCCTGGTCAGACCGCACCTGGAGTATTATGTGCAGTTTTGGTCGCCCAGTTTGAGGAAGGACATTCTTACTATTGAGGGAGTGCACTATAGTTTCACCAGGTTAATTCCTAGGATGGTGGGACTGACGTATGATGAAAGAATGGATCGAGTGGGCTTATATTCACTGGAATTTAGAAGGAAGAGGGGATCTTATAGAAACATATACAATTCTTAAGGGATTGGACAGGCTAGATGCAGGAAAATTGTTCCCGATGTTGGGGGAGTCCAGAACCAGGGGTCACAGTATAAGAATAAGGGGTAGGCCATTTAGGACTGAGATGAGAAAACACTTTTCCACCCAGAGAGTTGTGAATCTGTGGAATTCTCTGCCTCAGATGACAGTGGAGGCCAATTCACAGGATGTTTTCAAGAGAGAGTTAGATAGAGCTCTTAGGGCTAACAGAATCAAGGGATTTGGGGAGAAAGCAGGAACAGGGTACTGATTTTGGATGATCAGGCATGATCACATTGAATACGGTGCTGGCTCAAAGGGCCGAATGGCCTACTCCTGCACCTATTTTCTATGTTTCTGTGTTTCTATGAATGTGTAACTGTACTTGCTGTCATTGCCAGTAATTGCTTCCAGTCTATGATAGGTTGAGCCAATGCTTGAAAAATGTTGTGCAAATTATTTAAGATTATGCATGTTTAAAGCAGAAATTGTAGCATAGAATATGAGATTAGTGATGTATAAATTAGGGGACAGATCTATGAGGATTATTAGTACCAAAACACACACAGTATAGATCTTTGTTCTTGCATTTAGGGTAGAGTTTATGGTTAAAAATTGAACAAATTTGTGTTTGGATAAATTTCAGGATCTGTATCTATATGTCTCCATAGGTATTGAGTTAATTGTATAATTTTGCATATATAAGTAATTATCTGCTGGCAAATTTCATACACATTGATTGTTCGAGCCACAAGAGACTACAAATACTGTCCATGGACCAAAGGAAACAAAGGATTATCGACTATGGAGGAACTCAGCGGGTAAGCAGCATCTGTGTAGACAATGGACAGTTTACTTTTCGGGTTACGATACGATACAATACGATAAAACTTCATTCATTCCCGGAGGGAAATTGGTCTGCCAACAGTCACAACACACAACAAGGTACACGAAAACTTGAAATTAAAATTAAATTAAAAGTGATTGAGACCAATTGCACTGAAAGAGTAGAGGAGAGATGTCCAGGATAAAGAGGTGGAGAGGAGGGCATGGACTGGCAAGCAATAGGTAGATCCAGGTGAGGAAGGGGGAATTGGTGAATGGAATCAGGTGGGGCAGAGAAGGATGGTGATGGCGTCGGAGGCTGGGCGGTGAATGGTGGAGGATCGCAGAGGCTGCAGATGATGGAATGTGATGGGAAAGGAATGTGGAGCAAGGGTGGTGGGGTACGCAGGTCGCAACATTGCGGGGAGAAGACGTGATGTGAAGAGTGTGTCGGAGATGAGCAGTTGGACAAGGTGGGGGAGAAGCTGGGTGAGAGTGGTGGTGTGTTTGTGGGAAAGATGGTTATGTGTGGGTGGATACACGAGAGGTAAAAACAAGCTATATAAGAACCGTGGAGAAGCAGGTTACCTGAAATTAAACAATTTGATGTTTGTGCTGTTGAGCTATAGATTACCCAGGTGGAAAATGAGATGCTGTTGCTCTAGTCTGGGGCTGGCCTCACCCTAGCACGGACTTTACCAACATTTAAGAAATAGTTAGACAGGTACACAGAAAGGACAGGTTTGGGGGGATAGGAACCAATCGTGGGCAGGTGGGACTAGTGCACCTGGGACATGTTGGCCGGTGTGAGCAAGTTGGGCTGAAGGGCCTGTTTCCATACTGTATCTATGACTCTAGCAGTGGAGGAGCTGCGGTCAGACCTTCCAGGGGAAAGGGAGGTTCATTGAAATGGTTTGCAACTGGGACACCAGGTGGGCACGGCTGAGGGAGCACAGGTGCTCGGCAAAGCAGTCACCTTGTCTGTATATCGTCTCACTGACATCAATAGTTGATGGATTGCACTGGTTAATGATATTTTAAAGGAAAAACTGTTCAATATGTAAAGATGTGAGTGCACCTTTACGTATTATATGCACCATTACAAGTTCATATGATGGGAGCAGAATTAGGCCACTCGGCCCATCAAGTCTACTCCACCATTCAATCATCGCTGACCTATCTCTCCCTCTCAACACCATTCTCCTGCCTTCTCCCCATAACCCCTGACACCCACACTAATCATCTATCCCTGCCTTAAAAAAATCCATTGACTTGGGCTCCACAACCTTATTGGAATTCCACAGATTCACCACCCTCTGACTCAAGTAATTCCTCCTCATCTCCCTCCTAAATGATGTATTTTAACTCTGAGGCTATGACCTCTGGTCCGAGACTTGCCCACCAGTGGTAACATACTCTCCACATCCAATCTGAATATCCAGGTGTGACTTTTGATACATTATCAGTTAAGTATGGACAGGCTGTAATAAAGGCAGTCTTGGTGGACATCAACAAAAAATAACCTTCAGACACGACATCTACTCTCACAATACCAGTGTGCACCATCTTATATATCTTCTGTAGTCCAAATGACATGGGATGTGCCACCATATGAAAGTCTATAACACAGTTTACCTCTTTATGTGTAGGAAGGAACTGCAGATGCTGGTTTAAACCAAAGATAGACACAAAAAGCTGTAGTAACGCAATGGGACAGGCAGCATCTCTGGAGAGAAGAAATGGGTGAAGTTTCGGGTCTGAAGAAGGGTCTCGACCCGAAACATCACCAATTCCTTCTCTACTCGTTGAGTTACTCCTGCTTTTTGTGTTTACCTCTGTGTGTGGCAGGTGGGTATATAACTTAGAATATTTTAGAGGTTACCTCTTGTAACAGCACTTTCTGCAGAGTAGGTTGATAATGCAACTGATGATTTGACTGGGCAGGCCCAGTAAGTGGTCATTGTAAGTGGTCTGGCCAAATTTTGCAGACAAAAGTGCTCAAGGGCCGAAGTTCGCTTCAAAGCCGGATCGTCTTTGACAAGAAGCATTTTAGGTGGTTGCATGAGAAGATTGTATATGTAATAAGTCAGTTTATATAACCAATGCAAATTCATGCAGTAGTGAATTGAAGATATGCCAACTACTTTTGATTTATAATGCGATTAAAGTCAGACCCAGGATCACATATCGATCTCATACTGTTCCGCATATTCAGGCATGATGAAATTTGTTCAAACAATTACTGTGAGGCAGTTGATTAAGGAAGTGTTAGCAATTATGGAGGAGACTTAGTGCCAAGGAATGATTTAACTCTTCATAATCCAAAATAGTTACTCATTATAATATTACAGCATATTTGACATAGAACATGGAACAAAAAACAGTACAGTACAGCCCTGTGGCCCAGGATGTCTGAGCTGAACATGAAGCCCAATTGAACAATCCCTTCTGCCAGCACAGTATCCACATCCCTCTATTCCCTGTATACATACGTGCCTATACAAAGCCTTTTAAACATCACTGTTGTATCTGCTTCCATCACCATTCCTGGCAGTGCATTCCAGACACCGACAACTCTCTGTGACAAAAGAAACAGTAAAAGGCCTGTCTCACGAGTCTGCGGTCATTGGCGGCGAAACGGGAAGAATCTGCCGCCATAGACCGCGCACTCGTGAGAACGTAGAATTCCGGGGCCGTGCGGCGGTGTTCCCAACACCGCACGGTGCTAAAATAAAACCGACAATGTCGAAAACTATATACTCACCGCACAACCTCCACCAGTGATGCACGAGTGCGGCACGGCCGCCCGCACGGGCCGCCGCCAGTGTGGCTCGAGCGCCGTGCGTCAAACCTCCACTGCCACAGCCTCCGCCAGTGAGGCACGTGCCTCCGCCAGTGAGGCACGTGTGCGGCACGGCCGCAGGCACAGCCACCGCTACAGCGCCGCGATCAGGATGGCCGCCGCCACAGCCGCCGCTGGTGAGTCACGTGCGGCGGGCCGACGTCATCGCAGTCGGCCCGCCCTTTTTTTTACCTACCGCAAGCACGTGGGACCCGCCGTGTTTGAATTACTCAGCCCCCGTGCAGCATCCGTGCGGCGCTCCAGTGGATAGGCTCGCCGCTCTGTCCCCGCTACCGGCGACACCGCGCTTCACCGCCGATGACCGCAAACAGGTAAGACAGAGCCTTAAAGCCCCTGTCCCACTGTACGAGGTAATTCACGAGTTCTCCCGTGTTTTCCCCTGATTCGAACTGGGAGAATGTCCGAGAATGTTCGTAGATCTCGTAGCGGCTCGTAATGCTAACGGTAGATACATAGGACATCCGGTAACTCGTGATGTTTTTTCATCCCTGTAAAAAATGTCCACGAGTAAAAAATTACTTGTGATGAAATTTTTAAAAACATTTTATACCTACCATTAGCATTACGAGCCGCTACGAGACATCCACAAACTCCTACATACCCACTACGGACATTCTCCAAGTTAGAATCAGGGGAAAACTCGGGAGAACTCGTGAATTAACTCGTACAGTGGGACAGGGGCTTTACCCTGCACACCTCCCGAAACATTCCCCTCTCACCTTAAAGTTAAGCCTGCTAGCATTTGCCAATTACACCCCTGGAAAAAGATTCTGATTGCCCGTCCTATCTACACCTCTCTCAATTGTATAACCTATCATGTATATCCTCAAACTCTGATGCTTCAGAAAAATATTCATGTTTGTCCAACCTCTTTTTGTAGCTGACACCCTCTAATCCAGGTAGCATCCTGGTAAACCTCTTCTACACCCTCTCCAAATCCTTCCTGTAATGGGACCACTAGGATAGCACACATGTAGCCTAACCAAAGTGTTTAAACCGCAACATGACTCTTATAGTTAACACCCAAACTGATGAAGGCCAACACACCATATGCCTTCTTTACCAATCTTTCTACTTACATTGCTACTTTCAGGAAGCTATGTACTTGGGCCCTCATAGTCTTAGAGTCATACAGCGTGGAAACAGACCCTTCGACCCAACTTACCCCCTCGCTCCATCAATGCTAGTAAGGATCCTGCCATTAGCTGCACTCTTTCACCTTACATTAGACCTCACAAAGTGCAACGCCTCAATTACTCAGATTAAACTATCTACCATTTCTTTGCCCATATCTGTAACTGATATGTACCACACTGTATCTTTCAGCAGCCTCCTTCGGTATCTGTAATGCACCGATTTTTGTGTAATCTGCAAATTTACCAACCAACTCACCTGCATTTCAGTCCAATTCATTTATATATATCACAAACAACGAAGGTCTCAGCACTGATCCATGCAGGTCACAGATCTCCAGCTAGAATGGCAGTCTTCCACTACTATCTCTGTCTTTCATGGGTAAACTAATTCTGAATCAAACTACTCAATCATTGTGGATCCCATGCATCTCAATCTTCTGGATTAGCCTTGTAACATGCCTTACTAAAGTCTATGTAGACAACATCCACTGCCCTATCCTCGTCAATTACCTTTATCATCTCTTCAAGAAACACAATCAAGTTTGTAAGGCATGATCTTCTCCAGACAAAGCCATGCTGACTGTCCCTAATTAGCCCATTAGCGAGTAAATCCTATCCCTGAAAATCCTCTCCAACAGCATCGCTGCCACTGACGCAAGGCTCACCAGTATATAATTTTCCTGGATAATCCGTATTTCTCATCTTGACAAAAGGAACAATATTGGCTACTCTCCAGTCGTCCATGACCTTGTCTACAGCAAGAGGCAATAAAATGATCTTCAAAAGCATCTTCAATACCTGATAGCTTCCAGCCTTTTCATTCCCCAATGTTCAACCATAACATGCAAACCTCTTGAGTCCTGTTATGATCTGCTGTGATGACAAACGGGTACATCTGTACCTCTGAGCAATATGCAACACAACCTCCCCTCCATCACCCCAATGCCCTTCCCCCGATTTACATATAACTGGGGCAGAATGTTGTGAATGCTTGAAATGCAAAAATGAAAATGTAAAATGCTGAAAATATATTCAAAAATTATTTTCCATCTATCAAGAGAGAGGCAAATTTGATGGCATACTTTTTCACTCATACAGGTATACTGGATGAGGTATATAAATAAAAAACAAATCAATTCCAATCCTTTATTCCTCCAATCCACCCACTTCCAGTTCTAAAGGGATAAATGGTGGACAGACTGCCTGGTGTCAGGAGCAGGGTGACCTATTTCCATCTTACTGTGAGATTTTACTTCGGAGTCACGTGAGTGACTACGTGAAGAAGCCCGCCAGCCCGCATGCGCGTCATTACGTCTAACGCATGGCGCCACGACTGGCTGGTAGGCGCGTCGCTCCACCAGCGGTAAGTTAAAGACCCTCAGGTAAGTTCTCAAACTTATTCTGAGGTCGTTTGTTCGCTATTTCTTGTTGCAGCGCTTCAAGAACGAACAGTGATGGACAAGGCAAGGGTGAAGACCAGACGGGCCGCGGGGAGACCAGTTATGGAAGACCGTGGGAGTGCGGTTATCGGGCGGCCGTCGATTTCACCATCAGAGTCGCTAGCAGCGCAGCCACGACTTCGGACTTGGAGCCTATGGAGAGCACCTTGGCTACCCCGAGAGGTGGAAAAGCCAAACAGAAGTACAACAGGCTGGTTGACGTAGACGAGTCCAGCCGGGAGGGTTCGCCTCCTACAGTGGGTAGCGTCTTCGGACGTCTATCGCGGATGGAGCATCTCATGGAAAAGATGCTCCACCATGATATACTCCAAGGAACGGAGTCATATCAGTGCGGGTCTCGGGGGCCCACGGCAGCGCCTGGTGCAGGGCTGCATAATGTCTACATCTCTGAGGAGGGGAGCGTACGGAGTCAGTTTTGGGCTGACTCGCAGTTCGGTGGTATGTCTGGGGAACATTCCACGATGCACGAGCTGCGTGAAGCGGACGTGCCTACTATGGTATCCAAATTTGCGATGCCGTCGCAAGTCGGGGAGCCGCTGGATGAAGAATTGGCGGCCAGCATCAATTACCTTGCTTCGCACCAGCTATAGGAGCAGGTAATGGTGGATACGGCCATGAGATACCATACGCCCAGCAACTGTGCTTCGCTCAGAGTGCCGGCTGTAAACAGCTCGATCTGGAGTTATATTGGTGGAGGCATCAAGACCCAGGAGGTAAAACTCCAGAGGATCCTGAACTTGCTAGCTTCCGGTGTCATGGCCTTTGCCAGGTCTGTGGATGGAAGTTCCCTGTCGGAGGTGCAACAGGATGCGCTGGCATTGATGTGCAATGCACATTTTGAGATCAATTGCTTCTGCAAGAATGCCATCCGTCGTGCCCTGAATCCCAAGTTCGCATGATTATGCAGGTCCCGCAACGTGCAGCCACCAAATTATTTGTTTGGGGAAGATGTGTCAAAGCAGGTCAAAGACCTGGATGACGAGTCAAAGGCTGTGGGGCTAATCAGAGCTCCACCAATGAACAGACCTTCGTCGTTCCGACGGCAGCACCCCTACGCCTCCACCAGTAGCAAACGATTCACAGAAAATGGTGGCAGCACTAAGACCGACCGCACTGGGCACAGGTCTTTTTTAGGACAAGGCTCAGGCCGGCCGTTATCGAAGATGCGCAATTGGTGCACTCCAGCATCTCTACCCCCCAAACATCGGGGGCGGAAATAAATACCGCAAATCCATCGGTAACCATGGAGGTAGGTGGGTCTGGTTCTTTCCGGAACATGCGGTGTGTGGGTCAGTTACATGTTGGTGGGAGATTACGTTTGTTTTTGAATGAATGGCGTTGGATAACATCAGATTTGTTTATACTGCACAGTATAGAGGGGTTCCAAATTGAATTTCTTTCTGATTCACTTCCACCCACGCAGCATACACCAAACCGAACCTTTGTTCGTTCACAACAGGACGGTTTGGATGTACAAGCTGAAATTCAGGCATTATATTCAAAAAGGGTAATTGAGAAGTCGAGTCATAAATCTATGTCCAATATATTTACAAGACAAAAGAAGGATGAAGGATGCCGAATCATCCTTGACTTGACCCAACTTAACTCCTTTGTGCAGTACAGACATTTTAAAATGGAAAACTTTGTTACTGCCAAACAACTAGTTTCCAAGGGATGTTATATGGCATGCATCGATCTCAAAGATGCATACAATTCGGTGCCCATTCATAAGGATCACCGGATATATTTGAAATTTAACTGGATGGGGCAACTATGGCAGTTTAAAGCGTTGCCTAATGGGTTGACTTCAGCCCCCAGATTATTCACAAAATTATTGAAACCAGTACTTGGGCTATTTCGAGCTCAAAATCATATAGTGATGGCATACTTGGATGATATCCTAATCATAGGGAAAACTCTGGAATTAGATAATTCAGGTATTTCAGCCACTAAGCTCTTGTTTGAGCTATTGGGGTTTCTCATCCATCCAGTTAAATCCTAGTTGACACCATCTAGAGTTATGGATTATTTGGGATTTACCATTAACTCTATTCACATGTCTGTAACTCTGCCTTGGGGCAAGAGATTGGAATTAATAGAAGCCTGTAATTATCTCATAATGAAGCATCAGTCTTCTATTCGACAAGTAGTCAGTATAATTGGCAAATTAGTGGCTGCTTACCCAGCTGCAAAATTTGGGCCTTTGCATTATCAACAATTACAACGTGCAAAGGAGCAGGCACTTAAACACCATTCAGGTCACTTTGATAAACCTATGCAATTGCCGGCTGAAGTCATTACTGAGTTACAATGGTGGAGGTCCAATATTCGGCATTGCTTTAGCAATATTTTGGGTGACAATCCTTCAGTTATTTTACAAACTGTTGCTAGTGCTCTGGGATGGGGCGCTACTGATACCATCTCTAGCTGTGGTGGCAGATGGAACATGCATGAGTTATCAATTCTTTAGTTGCGTGGTATTAACTATTTGGAGTTGCTGGGAGCACTCTATGGATTGGGGGCTTGTATTGTATTGTATATCTTTATTGTCATTTCCTGAGTATTCGCATACCCAGAGGAAACAAAAAAACATTCCTCAACCAGTGTCCATTCCAGTGTGCAGTAAAAAATAAATAGAAGTAAAAATACATATATCATGAACAAATTAACACTCTACTCTACTAAACATCAACAGGCGTTCCGATCGGCAGCGGCACGACAGTGGCTCTGCTGCAGTGTGTCCAGGTTGGTGGTTGGTGCACGGTACTTTGGCAGGGGACAAAGTCCGTTTATCAGTCTTATAACCTGCGGGAAGAAGCTGAGGAGCATCCTGCTGGTTTTGCACCTAATGCTCCGGTACCTCTTCCCAGATGGCAGGATGGAGAATATGTGATGCGATGGGTGGTAGGGGTCTTTGATGATGGAGATGGCTCTGCTGATACATCTCTTCCTGTATATGTCCAGCAGGAAAGGGAGTGGAGCACCAATAATCCTGCTGGCGGTCTTCACAATCCTGTCTAGTTGGTGCTGTTCGTACGCCTTGCATCTCCCGAACCAGGAAGTGATGCCGTAGGTTAATGTGCTCTCGATTGTCCCCCTATAAAAAGTTCGTAGGTGTGTAGTGGGGAGACCTGCTTTACGTAGTCTTCAGAGAGGGTGTAGTCGCTGCTGGGCTCTCTTGACCAGTGCTGTGGTGTTGGTCGTGGACGTCAGGTCATCTGACAGGTGGAGTCCTAGGAACTGCACGCTGTTGACCCTTTCCACATCAGCTCCATCGATGTGCAGAGGTGTATGGTGTTGTTTTCCCGCCCTCCTGAAGTCAACCACCATCTCCTTAGTTTTACCCACGTTGAGAATGAGGTTGTGGGATTTGCACCATCCTGTGAGCAGCTCCACCTCCATCCTGTACGCCGACTCATCATTGTCACTGATGAGACCCACCACTGTTGTGTCATCAGCGAACTTGTTGATGAAGTTGTTGTTGAGTCTAGCAGATGGGCTTATTGCGGGAATATGCACCATCTGCATGTTCAACTTCAGATTGACAATACCACAGCGGTGGCATACATTAATCATATGGGTGGAATCAATTCAGTATCCTGTGATAATTTGGCTAACCTCATTTGGCACTGGTGCATTGCAAGAAATATTTGGATTTCAGCTACCTACCTGCCATGTAGGTTCAATAAGGTGGCGGACACCAGGTCACGGAAATTCAATGACAACACAGAATGGATGTTGAATCATAACATGTTTAAGGATATTATCTCTCGGTATGGAACACCAGATATAGATTTGTTTGCATCCAGACTAAATCACCAGTTACCGAAGTATGTTGCATGGGAACCAGACCCTGGGGCAGTAGCGGTAGATGCATTCTCGCTACATTGGGGAGGAATGTTTTTCTATGCATTTCCCCCATTTTGCCTCGTCAGTCGATGCCTGCTTAAAATCAAGCAAGACTCTGCCTCAGGCATTCTCATAGTCCCTGACTGGCCTACACAGCCATGGTTTCCACTCATTCTGAGTATGATCATAGAACCCTTCATGGCGGTTCCCAAATGCAGAAATCTGCTAGTTCACCCCGTGACTGGGGAGAATCATCCACTGCATGATCGGCTACATTTATTGGTTTGCAGATTCTAAGAAGACCTTTACTGGGGCTCAGACTATCTGATCGTATGGTGGACGTGCTCACTGCGGCCTGGAGAGACAGTACTAAGAAACAGTACATAGAAACATAGAATATAGTTGCAGGAGTAGGCCATTCGGCCCTTCGAGCCTGCACCGCCATTCAATATGATCATGGCTGAGCATCCAACTCAGTATCCTGTACCTGCCTTCTCTCCATACCCCCTGATCCATTTAGCCACTAGGGCTACATCTAACTCCCTCTTAAATATAGCCAATGAACTGGCCTCAACTACCTTCTGTGGCAGAGAATTCCAGAGATTCACCACTCTCTGTGTGAAAAATGTTTTTCTCATCTCGGTCCTAAAAGATTTCCCCCTTATCCTTAAACTGTGACCCCTTGTTCTGGACTTCCCAAACATCAGGAACAATCTTGATGCATCTAGCCTGTCCAACCCCTTAAGAATTTTGTACGTTTCTATAAGATCCCCCTCAATCTTCTAAATTCTAGCGAGTACAAGCCGAGTCTATCCAGTCTTTCTTCATATGAAAGTCCTGACATCCCAGTAATCAGTCTGGTGAACCTTCTCTGTACTGCCTCTATGGCAAGAATGTCTTTCCTCAGATTAGAAGACCAAAACTGTATGCAATACTCCAGGTGTGGTCTCACCAAGACCTTGTACAACTGCAGTAGAACCTCCCTGCTCCTATACACAAATCCTTTTGCTATGAATGCTAACATACCATTCGCTTTCTTCATTGCCTGCTGCACCTACTTTCAATGGCTGGTCTACCATGACACGCAGGTCTCGTTGCATCTCCCCTTTTCCTAATCGACCACCATTCAGATAATTGTCTACTTTCCTGTTTTTGCCACCAAAGTGGATAACCTCACATTTATCCACATTATACTGCAACTGCCATGCATTTGCCCACTCACCCAGCCTATCCAAGTCACCTTGCAGCCTCCTAGCATCCTCCTCACAGCTAACACTGCCCCCCCAGCTTCGTGTCAACCGCAAACTTGGAGATGTTGCATTCAATTCCCTCGTCCAAATCATTAATATATATTGTAAATAGCTGGGGGCTCAGCACTGAACCTTGCGGTACCCCACTAGTCACTGCCTGCCATTCTGAAAAGGAACCCGTTTACTCCTACTCTTTGCATCCTGTCTGACAGACAGTTTTCTATCCACATCAATACTGAACCCCCAATA
The DNA here is from genome assembly GCA_038087875.1 of Malacoraja senta. Lineage (NCBI taxonomy): Eukaryota > Metazoa > Chordata > Chondrichthyes > Rajiformes > Rajidae > Malacoraja > Malacoraja senta. The sequence goes on along the minus strand of CM075981.1, from coordinate 44,983,694 downwards.
CCATGTGCTTTAAGTGTATATACTAATCTCTTATGTGGGACCTTGTCGAAAGCCTTCTGAAAGTCCAGATATAACACATCCACTGGTTCTCCCTTATCCACTCTACTAGTTACATCCTCGAAAAATTCTATAAGATTCGTCAGACATGATTTACCTTTCGTAAATCCATGCTGACTTTGTCCAATGATTTCACCACTTTCCAAATATGCTGCTATCCCATCTTTAATAACTGACTCTAGCAGTTTCCCCACTACCGATGTTAGATTAACTGGTCTGTAATTCCCTGTTTTCTCTCTCCCTCCCTTTTTAAAAAGTGGGGTTACATTAGCTACCCCTCCAATCCTCAGGAACTACTCCAGAATTTAAAGAGTTTTGAAAAATTATCACTAATGCATCCACTATTTCTGGGGCTACTTCCTTAAGTACTCTGGGATGCAGCCTATCTGGCCCTGGGGATTTATCGGCCTTTAATCCATTCAATTTACCTAACACCACTTCCCGGCTAACCTGGATTTCACTCAGTTCCTCCATCTCATTTGACCCCCGGTCCCCTGCTATTTCCGGCAGAGTATTTATGTCTTCCTTAGTGAAGACAGAACCAAAGTAGTTATTCAATTGGTCTGCCATGTCCTTGTTTCCCATGATCAATTCACCTGTTTCTGACTGCAAGGGACCTACATTTGTTTTAACTAATCTTTTTCTCTTCACATATCTATAAAAACTTTTGCAGTCAGTTTTTATGTTCCCTGCCAGTTTTCTTTCATAATCTATTTTCCCTTTCCTAATTAAGCCCTTTGTCCTCCTCTGCTGGACTCTGAATTTCTCTCAGTCCTCTGGTAGGCTACTTTTTCTGGCTAATTTGTATGCTTCATCTTTTGTTTTGATACTATCCCTGATTTCCTATATTAAGAAATGGGAAGTGTTCTGTTTACAATCTAATATCTCGTATGACACAGCACACATAACTAATGTATTAGAATTCCTCTCAAAACTTCATTTTGATGAGAGATTAAGTTACAGTGCTTTAAATTGTGCCAGAAGTGCTTTGTTGTCATACTTGTTGCTGAGATCGGGACACCACTCTGTTGGGGCTCACCCATTAATATCCAGGTTCATGAGGGGTATCCAACTCGAATCCTACCAGGCCCAGATACCCGTAAATATGGCATGTACGTGTGGTACTAACTCTGCTTCGCCAATTGGCTCCAGCAACATCCCTGTCCCTGGTTCAGCTCACTTACAAGCTAGTGATGCTCATGGCACTAGTGTCAGCACAACAAGTCCAGTCGCTGCATAAGCTACGTCTGGATAGGATGATCACTTCTGCCAGTAGTATAACATTTTATGTGTATGATCTAGTCAAACAGAGTGGACCAGGTACTTCTGGCCTTAAATTACTATTTATGGCATATCCCTTGGACTCTCGGTTATGTGTGGTCACACACCTCCAACAATATATTAAGGTCACCAACGGCCTTAGGGGGTCAGAACTAGCATTATTTGTTAGTCACAAGAAATCTCATAAAAAGGTTTCAGTACAGACCATCTCCAGGTGGTTGAAACAGGTTCTGGCTGATGCAGGAGTAGATACTGACGTGTTCAAATCTCACTCCACCAGGGCTGCAGCTATGTCAGTAGCGAGGGTCATGGACGTCCCGCTCTACCATATCCTAGCGGCTGCAGGATTGTCCACAGAGCGCACGTTTCAGACGGTCTATAATAAACCCATAGCCAGACCGGGGGTATTTGCCAACTCCATTTTAAGTTCCATTTTATAGTTTCCTCTCGGGTGAGAGGGGTTACTATTGTTATTTTGTCCATGTTTAAATCGATGTCATGTCTGAATGCATTATTTATTCCACTCATCCTTGGTCAACTATTACAATGTGTGGCATGGACTCGTTCCATGGCATGAATTCACAGAGCTTTGAAATCTTCACGTAGTCACTCACGTGACTCCGAAGTAAAATAGTAAGATTAAACGAGAACTTACCAGTTTGAAGTTTGATCTTTATTTTACGATGAGGGATTACGTGCCCTCCGCTCCCAACCCCTCCTCATAAAAGTCAGCTGGTAGTTCTAGTTTCTCGAATCTTACTATCTTCAGTTCAACAACTGTTATCTGTGACTTCATAACGCTGCTTTGAAGGTTGACGCGCATGCGGGCTGGCGGGCTTCTTCACGTAATCCCTCATCGTAACTCCTCATAAAATAAAGATCAAACTTCAAACTGGTAAGTTCTCGTTTAATCTTACTATTAGATGCCACTTGCAGTTCCTAATCTTGAAATACCCAATAGATGAAAGGAAGCAATGACCACTGTGGGGGTAAGCTACGTTTTGGCTTGCATCCATCCAGGCTTCCAAGAGCTGGAGTAAATCAGCGGGTTGGACAGCATCGCTGGCGAAAAGGAATAGGCGACATTCCTTTCTCCACAGATGCTGCCTGGCCCGCTGTTACTCCAGCTTTGTGTGTCTATCTTCAGTTTAAACCAGCATCTGCAGTTCCTTCCTACACAGCCTTCCTAACTTCCAGTGATTGGACACCAAATCCTTTCCATTGAGAGATACTTCCCGTTTGTTTGTTGGATGTGCAGCCCCATCCCACCCCCAACACTCCGCTGCTATCCACCAACTCTATGGTGGGCCCTGTAGACAGTGGTGGAACGTATGTATCTGAGTAGAAGTCAGACTGACCCAACTCCAAGTGAAGTTCCTGTCAAAACAAGGTGGCAGTAAAGTTATGCTGCAGTCATGCCTGTGTGAAACTCCACCTCACACATCAATGATCTACTCATCTACCTCCAGGTCATAGCAACTGGAGGAATGACGATCAGTTGGCCAGGGGCAACTGACTGATAGTCACTTTGTGGTCTCTTGGCCGGTGGTGGAGCAAAGGGAAACCCAGGTTAGCATCCTGCTCACTCAGCACAGAAGTCAATTAGAGTTTCAGCATGAAAATGGGGCGGCAATTTCCATTCATCCTTGAAGCACCAGCCAAAGTCCAATAATGGTCTCGCCCACAATACAAAACATCATTAAACTCAGAAGATCAACGAGACTAACACAGGAAATAGAGCCACCTTATTACAACTACTCTGCACTTCAGTCCTGTCACTTAATTGGATTAACACAAAAAGCTGGAGTAACTCAAAGCAGGCAGCATTCTGGAGAGAAGGAATGGGTGATGTTTCGGGTCGAGACCCTTCTTCAGACCCTTCTTCTCGACCCGAAACATCACCCATTCCTTCTTTCTTGCCGCTTGTCCCGCTGAGTTACTCCAGCTTTTTGTGTCCATTTTCTGTTTAAACCAGCATCTGCAGTTCCTTCCTACATTCTTAATTGGATTAAGTCCTTCAAATAAATTATCAGTGGCACACATGTGGATTTGACATGTTTGCGAGGTACAAGCGCATACTGATATATTGTGATAAATATGTTTCATCATTCCCATTTAATCTTCCTTTATACTGTATTTATGGAGTTGCATTTGTAAATGTTGGCATTTAAAATATTTTGCAGGGATTATCTTGTTCTTCCACATAGGATCCTTTTAAAATAAAACACAGGGAAATATGAATGGAAAAAGTTTGGCGCTGCACAGGGTGCCCAGCGGGGACTGATCGTGGTGAAATCCAGTAACTGGGAATGTGTCAGCAGGGGACATTGTCGGCTCATGTTCTTTGTTAGCTCCGAGACCTGGGAGCTACTCATAAAAGTAAATTTGGACATCTGGCACGGCCAGAATGTTTGCCCAACATTTTGTGCCCTTGAGAAGTTAATGAGAATTGTTGGTGAGAACTTGCACCATTGCAGTTCTGTTAGATAGATTTGGAGTGTGATAATTTTTGATGCAAATGGAATTGTCGGAAATTCACAACACCCCTGAATGTATGTAGGTATCTTAAGTTCCAGTTACTTTGTATGAAGTGCACATTTAAGATGTTTCATTAAAGGTTTAAGTGAACTTACTTGGCACCGATAGGTTTTGTTCAGTAGAACAGTCTTCTTTTCATACAAGATGTAGAGGATAATGAGGTAATGCACAAAAGGCTCAGCACAGTCATTATTGGTCTGCACTTAACTCGACGGGATGGATTTTCTGATTGGTTAAATCCTAATGAAAGGCATAAACTGGAAAGAAAAACCACGAGGAGAAGAGTAGAATTCTACTGGGCTGACCTTCATCAATTTAGCACCACACTCCCTTTTCCACAAGAGCCTGCCACTTTGTAGTTAATTATACTAAGCATAGGCTCTTATAATGTTACTTAAATGCCCATACGATTTCCTGATATTCATGTCAATGTAATACTTGTGGGCCTGTCCCACTTAGGCGACTTTTTAGGTGACTGCAGGAGACTATGCAGTCGCCACATGGTCGGCACATGTTCGCGGGTGGTTGCCGGGGAGTCGCCTTCATGGTCGTGAGGAGTTCCCACATTCTGGGAACTGGTCGCGGCCTCATTATGGTCGCCGTGAATTTATCAACATGTTGAAAAAATTAGCGGCGAGTAGAATGAAGCCGCCATGGAGAGTAGCGAGAATTCTCGTGCCATAGTTGGGTCGCCAGGAGGTCAAAGGATCACAGAGGTTCTCGTAGGTTGTAGCCGGTGCTGACTGGTGAATTTCATTGGATCATTGGGGGAAAAAAAGGTCAGCTTTGGTTTTCAGAACCAAGGATATCCAACCGTATTGTGTAAATGTCCACCGAGCTTCACAGCCGTGTATTTCTGGCTTCTTAAAAGTTGCCCCTTCTTCCCCCCCCCCCCTTCTCTCCTCCCCCCCTTTCTC
>CM075981.1:44868595-44978701 GCA_038087875.1 Malacoraja senta | reverse complement strand
CCTTGCACTCTCCCCCCCTTCTCTCTCCCCCCCTTCTCCCCCCCCACTTCTCCCCCCCTTCACCCCCTCTGCCCCCTTTTTTATAGGACTTCCCGTACACTGTGCTTTAGCCGTCTTTTTACAGTGCCACCCTTCCTGTGTGTGTCTGTATCACCTTGGCTTTGCACCGTGTGAATTTTTTAGACAGTGTAATCCGGGGGAGCATTGTCTAAAAAATTCACACGGGCTGGTGAAGGAAGAGATGTGTTTGTGTGTGTGTGTGTGTGTGTGTGTGTGTTCCGCTCTGACAGTCGCCGTTCCAGTTCCCGTTTTTTCAGGCGAATGCCGGCAACGTGACAGTCGCCGGAAATCCACAGAAAAATCGCATGTGGGACAGGCCCATTAGGAATCTACTCACCCACAGAGAGCGGTTTTTACTATTGCTGGAGTGTAGTCATTATACATTCTCTTTAAAAAGTCGTAATGTACAATCTGCAGCAGCATTGAGTCATAGTCATAGAGTGATACAGTGTGGAAACAGGCCCTTCGGCCCAGCTGCACTAGTCCCATCTGCCCGCGTTTGGTCCATATCCATTCAAACCTGTCCTATCCATGTACTTGTCTAACTTTTTCTTAAACGTTGGGATAGTCTTGAGATGAATGACAAATAATTCCTTTGTTTCTTTGGTCACTCTTTCCCTAATGTCATCACTTTGCTCTTATAGTCACTACTCTTTGACTGATATTAGGTCCTGTGCCCTAATATCCATTTCTGGGGTTCAGTACCAAATCTTGTCTTGCAAGGAGCCTTGGAACATTTTTATTATTATCGGTACTGCATATCGTTGTTACTGATTGTGGGTAGAAAATTTGATCCGTTTCTTTTGACACATGCTTAACATTAAGGTCATGAAGTCATGTGATAGTAGAATTAGGCCATTCGGCCCGTCAAGTCTACTCCGCCATTCAATCACGGCTGATCTATCTCTTCCTCCTAACCCCATTCTCCTGCCTTCTCCCCATAACCTCTGACACATATAGTAATCAAGAATCTAGCTATCTCTGCCTTCAAAATATCCATTGACTTGGACACCCACCGTGTCCATGCCGACCAGCGATCCCCGCACATTAACACTACCCTACACACACTAGGGACAATTTTACATTTATACCAAGCCAATTTACCTACAAACGTCTTTGGAGTGTGGGAGGAAACCAAAGATATCGGAGAAAACCCACGCAGGTCACGGGGAGAACGTACAAACTCCGTACAGACAAGCACCCGTAGTCGGGATTGAACCCAGGTCTCTGGTGCTGTAAGGCAGTAGCTCTACTGCTAGGCCACCATGCCGCCCTGATTGACTAGATTAACATTCAATAGATCATGAATGGAAAATATTGATTAAATCGCTCATTGGAACAAGAACAGGGTAGATAGCATAGAACTAGTGTGAATGGGTGATTGGTGGTGGCGTGCACTCGGTGGGCTGAAGGGCCTGTTGCCATGCTGTATCTCTAACTAAATACACAACGCATCAGATTTTTGTTCTTTTTAGGCGTAATCTAAAATTACAATTTTTACTATTTTGTCTCTATTGATAATACAGATCCATGGACCCAGCAATGAGGGCAAAGAACTGTTTCTAAAAGTTCCAGGTCAGACGTCAGCCAGATTCAGTGCCACGAATTGCAGTTAACATCCATCTCAAGGCCGTAATTGCCATCGACAGTAATGGCCAGATATATTTTTGTTCTTTTTCTCTCCATCCAAGGTTTGTAATGATATTCTCAGGGAATATGAACTTAACATGGCAACGACCTTGCTAACAACAATCAGCTGGCCAACAATCCAGCAGAGTATTGAACCTTTCCATCACATGGACACAGGCTGTTGTTGAACAAAGAGGCATTTTGCACAGGATGGAATGGGCATGGAAATAAATTTTCCACCATTTTTAAGGATGGTTTCATAGGGTCACCCAGCATGAGAACAGGCCCTTCAGCCAACTTTGCCCATGCTGACCAAGAAGCTTCATCTGCCATGGTCATGTCATAAGGTCATAAGTAATACGAGGAGAATTAGGCCATTCGGCCCATCAAGTCTGTCATTCAATCAAGACTGATCTATCTCTCCCTCCCAACCCCATTCTCCTAGACCCACCTGTTTGCATTTGGCCTTTGGCCCTCTGTACCTTCCAGTCCACGTACCTGTCCAAATGTCGTTTAAATGTTGTTTCAACTTGTTGCTGTTGTTTCAACCTGCTTCAACTATCTCCTAAGGCACCTCACTTCAAATACTCACCAAGTTGTCGCTCAGGTTCCTATTAAATTTTCCCCCTCTAACCTTAAACCGTTCTCCTCTGTTTCTTGATTTCCCTCCTCTGTACATTCAAACGATATATTCCCCTCATGACCTTATACACCTCTACAAGATCACCCCTCATCCTTTTGTGCACCAAGGAACATAGTTCTAACCTGCCCAACCTTTCCCTATAGCTCAGCCCCTCAATGTAGTGACAACATCCGATAAATCTCCTCTGTACTCATTCCAGCTTCGCAATGTCCTTCCTATAGCAGGGTGACTACAAATGAACATAATACTCCAAATGAGGAATCACCAAGTTCTTGTACATCTGTAACATAATAACTTCTATACTCAAAACCCTGACTGATGAAGGCCAATGTACAAAAAGCCTTCTTGACCACCCTATTTTCTTGTGACACCACTTTCAAGGAACTATGTACCTGCACGCCTAGATCCATTTAACATTTAGTGCAAGGTAAAATTCAATGAAATATGATTACTGATAGTTTGAAGAGCGAGAGAGGTGGATGGGGGGTCAGCACCGCTCTTTAGCTGGTAACTAGACTAAGTGGGTCCAGACCCGTTGGGTCCCATTGTCACATGGGAGGCTTGGTCCCCCAAAGCAATATTCCACCACTCGCCCATAGCCCCCAACTGCACAGGCACAGCTGACCAGTTCCGGTTGTGATGCCCCTGATCCCCCCTCCTCCCCCCACCGCCCCCACTCCGCCGCATGCCCTTCCCCTCCCCCCACGCATTCACTCCATCCGCCCTCAACCCCACTCTTAGTGGCTCTCCGGGGAACCCAATGGGCAGCCATTCCCGCCCATTGGGTTCCCATTGTCAATAGTCAAGAGTGTTTCATTGTCATATGTCCCAGATAGAACAATGAAATTCTTACTTGCTGTAGCACAACAGAATATATAATAATAATAAATAATAACAATAACTTAGAAAAAAGAACAAACAATAACAGTGCAATAACAATAATAATAATAGTCTATTGTAGTTCAAAGCTTATGAGGTTGTTGTGTTTAATAGCCTGATGGCTGTAGGGAAGAAGCTGTTCCTGAACCTGGACGTTATAGTTCTCAGGCTCCTGTTCCTTCTTCCCGATGTCAGTGGTGAGATGAGTGTGTGGCCAGGACGGTGTGGGTCTTTGATGATGTTGGTTGCCTTTTTGAGGCAGCAACTACGATAAATCCCTTCGATGGTGGGGAGGTCAGAGCCGGTGATGGCCTGGGCAGCGTTTACAACTCTTTGCAGCCTTTTCTACTCCTGGACGTTCAAGTTGCCGAACCAGGCCACGATGCAACCAGTCAGTATGCTCTCTACTGTGCACCTGTAGAAGTTCAAGAGAATCCTCATTGACATACCGAATCTCCGTAATCTTCTCAGGAAGTAGATGTGTTGATGTGCTCACATTATGATGGCATCAGTGTGCTGGGTTCAGGAAAGATCATTGGAAATATGCACGCCCAGGAATTTGAAGTTTTTGATTCTCTCCTCCATCATCCCATTGATGTAAATAGGATTGTGGGTCCTCAACCTTCCTCTTCCAAAGTCCACAATCAGTTCTTTGGTTTTGCTGATATAGAGAGCCAGGTTGTTGTGCTGGCACCATATGGTCATTGTGACATAGAACACGCAGGTATTACTGCGCAGGCGCAGCTGACGGGCGCGGCAAGTGGAATAGGGATTTATTAAAGCTTAAAATGTGAATAACTCTTAAAATATAACAACAATTTAAACGTTAAAGATAAGATTTATTCAGTTCAGTTCTTTCTTGTTGCGTTCTGCTGCTCACTGCGTCTCGATGTCTCTTTGCTGTTGATGAAAAAAAAACACACAATTTTAATATAGACATTATTGATTGGTCAAACTTTAACTTGAAGAAAATCTGAGAATTTACCTCAGAAGTCATCGTTCAACCAAGCACGCGCTTAATGCCAACATTCTTGGTTGATGTTCCTTCCTTCAAGAATGTAGGTGGAAAACGTTGACATTTTCCTTCACCTTTCCACAGCTAAGAGCCACACATAGTTGTCCATGCTGAAATGCCGGGTTCTCGAGGTATATCAACACTTTCTCCATTGTTGGTCCTTGCGCTTTATGGATCATCACAGCAAAACTTGACTGAATGGGGAATTGGCTCTGCTGAAGGGGAATGTCTTTGCCTTCTGTCAAGTTGAGCTTTATCCTGGGAATGAGAACAATGTCATCTTTCACGGCTCCCATGTTGAATCCTGCAACGATCAGATTATTGTGTCGCTCTTCCACAATCATCCTCCTTCCATTTCATAGCTTTGGGGGTACCAGGTTTCTCATTAACGTGAGCCCCGACTCATGGCTTTGGGACGGTTTCGGGATGACTTCGGGGCTCACGGACTCGGGACGGCTTCGGGACGGCTTCTGGACAGCTTCTGGACAGCTTCTGGATGGCCTCTGGACTCAGTGCGGCTCACGCACTCAGCTCGGCTTCTGGGGGTTTATTCTCCTCATCCCGGTGATTGACAGTGGGTGCCGGAAGGGCCGTCGCCGTCCGGGCAACTGACAGGAGAGAAGACCAATCTGCTGATCTTACGATTTTTAAACCTTAATATCTTTTGTAATATTCCACCGATCAGAACGATACTTGGTGCGCTTGCACCACAGGAGAACGTTGAGTAAGGTGGCGAAAATGGTAGCGCTATCCAGTACCATTTTTTGAGCAAATGTAAAAACAACGCAAACCGGAAGAGGACAAGATGAGAGTTTTAGTTAAGTACTAGACTAAGTGGGACCCGTTGGAGGCCTGGTCCCCAAACGTAATATTCCACCACTCACCCATAGCCCCCAACTGCGCAGGTGTGACTGACGGGTTCCCATTGTCACGCCCCCCTCACTCCCCCCCAACTCCACCCCTTGCCCTTCCACCTTTATGGAGGGCTAGTATGGGTGTTGTGGGCTGAAGGGGCTCATTTCCAGAGGGCTACTACAGACATTGTGGGCCGAATAGACTTTTCCTGGGCTAGTCGTGTAGCTGGGGACAGGAAGGGGGACTGCATCAGGTGGGGGCCAGCGGGAGCGTTCAGTAGCCAGGGAAGGGGGAAGGGGGACGGCTTCAGGCAGGGGCCGGTGGGGGGAGAGGAGGAGGGGTGTGGCCTCAGGCTGCGGCCGGTTGGGGGGGAGAGCGAGTGCTGCCGTGGCCTGCCGCTGCTGCCGCATAGGGGGGGGTGTGCGAGGGGAAGTGGGTGGGGAGTTGCAGGCAGGAGGGGGTGTGTGGGTGGGGGTGGTGCAACAAAGGATAGTGGGTGTATGGAAGGAGCTGCCAGAGGAGGTAGTTGAGACTGGGACCTTCGCAAAGCTGAAGAAACAGTTAGACAGGTACATGGAGAGGATGGGTTTGGGGGGATATGGGCCAAAGGCGAGTAGGTTGGACTAGTTTTAATGGGACTTGTTGGTCGGCATGGGCAAGTTGGTCCGAAGGGCCTGTCTCCATGCTGTATGACTCTCTAGGACTTCTGAAGGAGAAACATTGCACCATTCTACCTGCATCACAGCTTCACTATAACCAAGAGAAACAAAAGCACAACAATCCCAAACAAGAAGCCACAGACTGTACCTATACCTCCTGTCCCCCTTCTGCTCAGCATCCTCACTGAAGCCTCTTGAGCCAAAGCATCACACTTACCTCAACACACCCTCTCTCCCAACACAGCCGCTCCCAATAGGCTGCTCCGCTACACTTTGCTTTCTTTTTATTAATTGCTCAATTAGCCAATTCTTATCATTCAACCAATGTCTTCCTTTTGAAATATCCCACTGTTGCTCCGACACTGAAATAGACTGACTCACCCTATCCAACTGCTAGGCAGCAGTTTCATTTCTTTCCTGATACCACTATTTACTTTTAAATAAATGAAAAAATACAGAGCAAATTTACTTCCTTTAGGATTAACCACACTATATCCTCCAATGTATGTGCAAACACATTGCAGTGTTCCCTTGGCATTCAAATATATTAGATCATGAATCTGAGTCATGAATTCTCAGGTCAGGAACTGGATGCAAGATGCAGAAAACATAAAATGCAATGAGAGGCCTAACAAAGTACATAACTTCCATTAATTGAACTGATGTTTTCTGTATGGAGTTCGCATGTTCTCCCTGTGACCACGTGGGCTTTCTTCAGGTGCTCCGGTTTCACACATTCCAAAGATGTGCAGGTTTGTAGGCTAATTGACTTCTGCAAACTCCATACAGGCAGCACTGGTAGTCAGGATCAAACTGGTTTCTCTGTCACTTTTGGGACAGCAACTCTAACATTGTGCCACTGTGCCGCCTGGTTATTTAGCCATTGTGTGTGGGTGAATGACAGAATGTGGGAGAGCTAATGGAAATAGGGGGAAAATAAAATGGAATTGGTATAAATGAGCATGACTTGATTGGGTGAAGGTTTAGCTTCTATGTTGTGTGAACCTATGACCAGGAATCTATCTTGAGCTGCATGTTTTCTATTACAAGTATATCCTTCTTAAGATATTCCAGATGTGTCCTTTGGAGATTCCAGCACTTTGCTTACCAATGATGTAAGGCTAGCTTTTGCAATTCCCTGTTTTATCTTTCCCTTTGTATTAATTCATGAGTTTATTTCCACCTCACATCTCTATTTATAACCTTTGTGTGGACCTCGCTGGTCATTAATAATCTTTGGAGGCAGTACAGGTCCCAGCAACCTCAAGCCTTGCTGCCATAGTTTATGCATGGAATAGGTCATAAATGGACTCAAGACTAAGCAGCATTGGTGCATGCTCTTGATCTTTTTATCATAGACAAAATAAAAATGCTTCAAATAAATTAAAATTGTTAAAGCATAAACATTGATAGAGTTGTATAAAACATATTTAACTGATGTAAATGTATTAAAATATTGATCTCTTCTTAGGCTCCCCTTCGGTCATGGCTGACCATGGGTGTCTCCAGGGTGCTATTCCCTATATGGAGGACGCCTGTGTGTGACTTTGTTTAACGTGGAGAGACTGGTGCACAGACAGCCACCCCGCGGTCCTTGACAGATCTGGGTCAGGATCCAGTGGCATGGAGTCCAAGATGACCGGAGACCCTTTTCTGCTGCAGCCTTCATCCGCCTTCCCAGCCGTTGTGACGCTCCACTAAGGTCAGCCAACGTCCTCCGCCTGTTCCACCGTTGAGGTCTTGGTTGGGTTGCTCTTTGTCAGAGACCTCGCCCTCGACCTTACCACCATGGGTGACCCTACCAGGAGCATAGCTCCAGACAGCATCGCACTGAGGATCTCAGGTCCACACAAGCTTCTCCATCACGAAGAAGTGGATCAAAATATTAATATTCATTTTTAAAAGTGGAAAAATTACTTAACACTTAAGGAATGTTAGGGGGTCATTGAGTCATACAGCACGGAAACAGCTCTTTCTGCCCGACTTGCCCATGCTGACCAAATGCTTCATCTACACCAGTCCCACCGGCCCGTATCTCGCTCAACCCATCCTGTCCATGTGTCTGTCCAAATGTCTTTTAAATGTTTTTATACAATCTGCCTCAACTACTTTGGCAGTTCGTTCCATATACCCACCACCCTCTGTGTGAAAACGTTGCCCTTCAGGTTGCTATTAAATCTTTCCCCTTTCACCTTAAATCTATGAGCTCTGATCCTTGATTCCCCTACTCAGAGTAAAATAATCTGTGTATGCATCATAACTATTCCCCTCATGTACTTATACACCTGTATAATATCACCCCCCCCAGCCTCCTGCGCTCCAACGAATGAAGACCTATCCTGCCTAGCCTCTCTCTATATCTCAAGGCCTCAAGTCTTGACAACATCCTCATGAATCATATCTGTACTCTTTCCAATTTAACAACATCCATCCATTAGCAGGGTGACCAAAACTGAACACCAAATGCAGCCTCATCAATGTCTTGTCCAACTGCAACACGACATCTCAACTTCCATACTCAGTACAATGATAGATGAAGACCTGTGACCCTATCTACCTGTGACCCCACTTTCAAAGAACCATGTGTTATGGGAATAGCGCCATTGGTGGTGCAGTACCCATGATGCAATACCCATGAGGCAGTAGCCAAGATGGATCCTGAATGAAAATGGCTGAACCCAAGGCTCGAGTGTAAAGCCTCTGTTAATTAGTTGTGAAGTTGTATTGGAGCAGTTTACAGTAAGGAAACACAATATTAAAACATGGTGTCAGATCGGAGCCTGTTTCAGGGTTCGTCGAGAGTGTTGATTGGGTGCACGGCGACGGCGGATGACGTTTGTGAGTGAGTACTACCGAGAGACAATTGTGCGGCCTACATTGTTTCCATTGACAGAGGGGCAGATTTGTCAGGAAAATGGAGCAGCTAAACCCCCCTGGGCAAATGAATTTTGAGGCAAGGGACTTGCCAATGGAGTGGAGGCAATGGAGGGGGGAGTTTGAGCTCTATGTTGATTTGAGCATGGAAGGGAAGGATGACAAGACAATGAGGAAACTGCTCATGTATCTAGTTGGACCGCAAGGGAGAGAGCTCTACCAAACGCTGGAGACACGGATGCCGGAGGGCAACGTACAAGAAGTTATGCTAGAGCAGGCTCTCGATGTTAACCCATGAGGAATGAGACCATCGACATGTATTGATTCTTTACGAGGAGCCAAGAAAGAGGGGAGACTTTTGATTTGTTTTTAATAGAACTGAAGCTCTTGGTAGCTCATTGCGTTTCAGAGAGTTGAAGGATTCACTGATACGGGATAGAATAATATGCGGCATAAGAGATGACATGCTGCAGGAGAGACTTCTCTGAGAAACCTCACTTGACTTAGAAAAGTGTGAAGGCATGCCAGGCTTCGGTGCTTGCCAAGGCCAGAGTTGATGTCCTGTTAAGTGACCTACGACAAAATGGCTGTGCAGTGAGACAAGAGGGGAAAAGATGCCAGCCAACCATACAGTGCAAATACTGCGGATACAAACATGAGAGGAAAAGGAGAAATGTCCGGCATATGGCCAGGAGTGTTTCAAATGCCATAAGAAAGGTAATTTCGCATCACATTGCATGGAAAAGCAGGTGCAACAGTAGAAAGAAAAGAAAGGGAAAAAAACTGTGCATGCAGCGGAGGAAGTGGGGAGTTCCAGTGATGAGTATGATGACAGTCAAGAGGATGATGAAATTCACATAATGGAACTGCAACCAGAAGCAGTAAATGCAGAAAGTGTGCTCAGTGTTGAGGAGACTCAATTCCCAAAGAAAATCTTTGCGACCATGATGCTGAAAGAGAAGGAAGTAAAATTCCAGGTGGACAGTGGAGCCACATGTAACATCATTCCCAAGATGTATGCAAAGGATGTGGATGAAACCAAGCAAGTATCGTTGATGTACAACAATACGACAGTGGTGCCTCTTGGGAAAAGCAAGTTGAGACTAGGGAACCCAAAGAATGGAAGGAAATACAAAGTAGAGTTTGTAGTCCTGGAGGAAGACTGCATTCCAATCCTGGGAAGCAGGGCAGCACAGCAGATGGGGCTCATCTCATTGTGTAAAGAGAACATAATGACATTGAATGGCAGTGAAATCCCTCTGAGCAAGGAAAGACTGATGGCTGAGTATGCTGATGTGTTTGAAGGGACAGGTAAATTCGTGGCAAGTACCGTCTGCAGGTAGATGACAGCATAACGCCGGTGATCCATCCACCATGAAGAGTCCCTGTAGCCTTACTGAGTAAGCTGAAAGAGGAGTTAGACAGACTAACAGAAGCTGAAATAATTGCCCCAGTAGAGACCCACACTCCATGGGTATCCAGCCTTGTGTGTGTAGAAAAGCCCAATGGAAAGTTGAGAGTGTGTTTAGACACGAGGGATCTGAACAAGGGGCTGAAAAGAAGTCATTGCCCAATGACGATGATTGAAGTTGTCCTCACAGACCTGAATGACGCCAAGGTGTTTAGCACGTTTGACGCCAAGAATGGGTTTTGGCATGTGGAACTGGATGATGAGAGTTCTCAGCTTACGACATTTAACGCACCATATGGCAGATATAGATGGAGACACATGCCATTTGGTCTGTCCACAGCCCCTGAAGAGTTCCAGCGACGACAGAACCAAGTGTTGGAGGGCCTGGAAGGAGTGAGGTCTGTTGCTGACGACATCCTAGTGTTTGGGAAAGGAGAAACTACAGAGGAAGCAGAAAAGACCATGGAGAGAGATGGAGAGATGTCGTGACAGAAACCTGAAGCTGAACATAGAGAAGGCAAAGCTGAAGGTGAAGGAAGTCACTTTCATAGGACATAGGGTCTCTGCTGCAGGACTGAAACCAGATCCAGTGAAGGTTGAGGCAGTGCTACAGATGCCTAACCCAACGGATGTCCAAGAAGTTCAGCGATTTATTGGGTTTGTTAACTACTTGAGCAACTTCCTTCCTGTACTAAGCGAGCTATGTGAACAGCTACGCAAGCTGACACAGAAGGATGTAGTTTGGTGGTGGGCACAGGTGCATGACAGGTGCATAAAGAAGGTAGTAACTGCAGAGCCAGTACTCAGATACTATGATTCATCCAAGGAGCTGACAGTACAGGCCGACGTGTCAGAAACTGGACTTAACCTACCACAGAAATGGACTGTCAAATGCATGTTGGAATATGGACTGTCGGACACATGTTGGACTCGGTGAAATAAGATGCCATGGAAGAATGTAATTTATTGCTATACATGTAAAGTGCCTGTACATATGTGTTTTGTAAACAAAGGGGGATGTTATGGGAATAGTGCCATCGGTGGTGCAGTACCCATGATGCAATACCCGCGAGGCAGTGGCCAAGATGGATCCTGAATTAAAATGGCTGAACCCAAGGCTCGAGTTTAAAGTCTCTGTTAGTTAGTTGTGAAGCTGTAATGGAGCAGTTTACAGTGAGGAAACACAATATTAAAACACCATATACCTGCACTCCTAGATCCCTCTGTTCTACACACTCCCCAGTCCCTGCCATTCACCGTGAAGGTCCAGCCCTGGTTTGACATCCTAAAATGCAATACCTTACACATCTGCAGTAAACTCCATTAACCGTTCCTCAGCCCACCTGCCCAATTGATCAAGATCCTGCTGTAATATTCGATAACTATCTTTGCTACCTAATATGTCGCCCACTTTAGTGTCATCTGCAAAATAACTAATCATATCTTCTACATTGTCATTCAAATCGTTGATATAAACCTCAAAATGCAATGGGCCCAGCACTGATCCCTGAGGCACTCCACTAGTCACAGGCCCTAAGTTCAAAAAACAGCCTTCCACTATCACCCTCTGCTTGCTTCCATGAAGCCAATGCTCTGTTAATTCTGTATCCAGTCAGCTATCTCACTCTGAATCCCATGCGATTTAACCTTCCAGAGCAGCCTACCATGCTGAACATTATCAAATGTCTTGCTAAAATCCATGTAGGCTGCGCCTAGGGTTTGCCCTCATTAACCTTTTTGTTTACTTCTTCAAAATCTCAGATTATTAAAACATGTTCTCCCACCTACAAAAACATGCTGACTATCCCTAATCAGCCCCTGTTTATTCCTTATGCATATATCTTCTGATATATCTCTCAGAATCTACTCCATTAACTTGCCTACCACAGATGTTAGGCTCACAGGTCTATAGCTCCCAGGTTTTTTCTTACAGATCTTGTTAAATAGAAGCACAATAGAAGCTCCAATTTATCGCCACACATTGTGTTTAATGATAATAATAATAATAATAATACATTTTATTTATATAGCGCTTTTCAGGACTCAAAGTCGCTTAATGATGTACAGTGCATTCAGAAAGTATTCAGATCCCTTCACTTTTTCCACATTTTGTTACATTACAGCCATATTTTAAAATGGATTAAATTCATTTTGTTTATATTATCAATCTACACACAATACCCCAGAATGAAGAAGCAAAACAGGGGGTTTAGAAATGTTTGCAAATTAATTAAAAAGAAATAACTGAAATTTCACGTTTACATAAGTATTCAGACCCTTTGCTATGACACTCAAAATTGAGCTTTGGTTCATCCTGTTTCCATTGATTATCCTTACGATGTTTCTACAACTTGATTGGAGCCCACCAGTGGTAAATTAAATTGATTGGACATGATTTGGAAAGGCACACACCTGTCTATATAAGGTCCCACAGTTGACAGTGCATGTCAGAGCAAAAACCTAACCATGAAGACGAAGGAATTGTCCGTAAACCTCCGAGACAGGATTGTGTCGAGACACAGATCTGGGGAAGGGTATGAAACAATTTCGGTAGCATTGCATGTCCCGAAGAGCCCAGTGGCCTCCGTCATTCTTAAATAGAAGAATTTGGAACTACTAGGATTCTTCATAGAGCTGGCCGCCCGGCCAAACTGAGCAATCAGGGGAGAAGGGTCTTGGTCAGGGAGGTGACCAAGAACCCGATGGTCACTCTGACAGAACTCTAGAGTTCCTCTGTAGAGATGAGAGAACCTTCCAGAAGGACAACTATATCTGCAGCACTCCACCAATCAGGCCTTTATGGTAGAGTGGGCAGACCGAAGCCACTCCTCAGTAAAAAGGCACATGACAGCCTGCTTGGAGTTTGCCAAAAGGCACCTAAAGGACTCTCAGACCCTGAGAAATAAGATTCTCTGGTCTGATGAAACTAAGATTGAACTTTTTGGCCTGAATGCCAAGTGTCACGTCTGGAGGAAACCAGGCACCGCTCATCACCTGGCCAATACCATACCTACGGTGAAGCATGGTGGTGGCAGCATCATGATGTGGGGATGTTTTTCAGCAGCAGGAACTGGGAGACTAGTACAGAGAGATCCTTGATGAAATCCTGCTCCAGAGCATTCTGGACCTCAGACTGGGGCAGAGATTCACCTTCCAACAGGACAACGACCCTAAGCACACAGCCATGACAATGCAGGGGTGGCTTCGTGACAAGTCTGTGAATGTCCTTGAGTGGCCCAACCAGAGCCTGGACTTGAACCCGATCGGACATCTCTGGAGGGACCTGACAATAGCTGTGTATCGACGCTCCCCATCCAACCTGACAGAGCTTGAGAGGATCTGCAGAGAAGAATGGGAGAAATTACCAAAGTTCAGGTGTGCCAAGCTTGTAGCATCATACCCAAGAAGACATGAGGCTGTAATCGCTGCCAAAGTTGCCTCAACAAAGTACTGAGTAAAGCGTCTGAGTACATTCTGAATGCACTGTATATGTCATGCAGGCGCCTGCAATATCTTGTCTAGCTTCCCACCCTATCCTTGGATATATCTGCTCACGCCCTGGAGATTTATCTAGCTTCCTGCACCTTAGGACCTGCAACATCATCTTGAGTGTGATACGATCTGTCCCCAAGACAGGGTGGCACACACTGGCACAGTGGTAGAGTTGCTGCCTCGCAGCGCCAAAGACCCAGGTTTGATCCTGACCACTGGTGTTGTCTGTATGTTCTCCCTGTGACCGTGTGGGTTTTCTTGGTGTGCTCTGGTTTCCTCACACATTTCAAAGACGTGCAGGTTTGTAGGCTAATTGGCTTCTGTAAATTGCTCCTGGATAACCTAGAACACATGTACGAGGGATTGATGGTCAGCGTGGACTCGGAGGGCCAAAGCGCCTGATTTCTTGCTGTATCACTCTAAACATTTCCATTAACCATTGCAAATTCCCCACTCTTCATATCTTTCGCCATGATAAAATCTGAAGAGAAATATTAATTGAAGACCTTGCAATCTCCTGTGACTCCATGCATTGGTTTCCACTTCACTGCTTTGGTTTCGGACAGGTCCTGTTCTCTCTCTGGTTACCCTTTCTCATAATGTACCTAGAAAATCTCTTTGGATTTTCCTTCATATTATCTACCAGAACAATCGCATGTCCCTTTCTTGCCCTCATTAAGTTCCTTCTTAAGTATTCTCCTGAGTTCCCTAAGCTCCTCCGGGATAGACTTGATCCCAGCTGCCTTTACCTGTCCTATGCCTCCTCTTACTCTCATCATCCAAGCTTTCTTACTCCTACCTGCTTTGCCCTTCACTCCAACAGGAACATGCATACCCTGAACTATTGTCATCACACTTTTAACAACATCCCACTTTCTCGACATATCTTTGCCCACAAACAACCTCCTCTGATCAGTTTTAGTAAGTTCCTATTCTTCGTATAAACAAGCCAGGGCTAACTTTGCCAGCCTTGGCTGGGGTGGAGAGATGTATCTGATTCTTCTACCTGCCCCTTGATTCACTAGTGAGCCTAGGGACACAAGCATGTCAGATACATCCTGACTCAATGTCCTGTGTGTATGTCCTTCCATGCTGTGCAACACAGGTGGAAATGTGGGGAATGCAATGATGTGCAGGATCCAATTAGCTAATGGTCTGTACTAACTTTCAAAGGTTATGTAAAGGCCACAGATGGGTATAAAGTGCCTCCACACTGGTTCTTGAAGGAAGATGCGGAAATGTGACAACATAGAACTAGTGTACAGGTAATTGATGGTCAGCGTGGACTCGGAGGGCCGAATGGCCTGTTTCCACGCTGTATCTCTTTAAACATTTCCATTAACAGTTCCGTTCCTGTCTTCAGATCTTACACATAAAAACAGGAGAAATAAAGCACAGTTTGACTCGCATCTGAAAACCATCCGAACAATCTAACAGATCATAGTACAATTACATTTAAATATATGGCTTCTGCTTGTTCTTAGTTGTGTAGATGTGTTGAGGCCAAGAACATGCACAGCATTTGATTCCTACATACACAGGAACATGATTTGAATAATGAAGCAATTCAAGTTTGTTAAGAATGCAACAGGGGCTCTCTGCTTTATGTTTTTGATACCAAACTCCTCACTGCGAGAGTTAAACACTTTGAAACTGACTAAATAAGTACTAGAAATGCACAGTAAATAACTCAAGACCTGGACAAGACAGATAGTTATGCCTTGGGACCTGAAGTTAAATCCCCAAAATGTGAATCCAATAGGCACATCAATTTCAACTAATGGAGCACCTTTCATGGGGTGAAAATGCTCAGCATACTGCAAATGATCATTATAAATAATTGTCCTGTGAGGAAATGCTAGGGAGAGGTTTAGTAAAGGGACTCCATAGCTTGGGGCCAAAACATTTTGAAGGTGATAAAACTCGGGAACGACTAGAAGTACGCAACTGAGGAGTACAGATGAGAGTTTAGTTTAGTTTAGTTTAGAGATATAGTAAGGCCCACCGAGTCCACACCGGAGTTAAAGGATTCAAGGAGTCAAAAATATTACAATGTCGGGAGGGGTGAGACAAAGGATCGTAAATAAGAATGGGGATTTTAAAATCATGATATTCTTTAACCAGGAGTGTGTGTAGGTTAATAAACCCCGGATGATGGATCATAAGGTCATAAGTGGTAGGAGTAGAATGAGGCCATTCAGCCCATCAAGTCTATATCGCCATTCTATCATGGCTGATCTATCTCTCCCTCCTAACCCCCATTCTTCTGCCTTCTCCCCATAACCTCTAATACCCGTACTAATCAAGAATCTATCTCTCTCTGCCTTAAATATAGCCACTGACCTGGCTTCCACAGCCTTCTGTGACAAAGAATGCCACAGATTCACCACCCTCTGACTAAAGAAATTCCTCCTCATCTCCTTCTTAAAAGAGACATCCTTTAATTCTGAGGCTATGACCTCTAGTCCTGGACTCTCTGACTAAACATAGAAATGTAGAAGATAGGTGCAGGAGGAGGCCATTTGGCCCTTCAAGCCAGCACCACCATTTATTGTGATCATGGCTGATCATCCACAATCAGTAACCCGTGCCTGCCTTCTCCCCATATCCCTTGATTCCACTAGCCCTTAGAGCTCTATCTAACTCTCTTTTAAATTCATCCAGTGAATTGGCCCCTATTGCCCTCTGTGGCAGAGAATTCCACAAATTCACAACTCTCTGGGTGAAAATGTTTTTTCTCATCTTAGTTGTAAATCACCTCCCTTTTATTCTTAGACTGTGGCCCCTGGTTGTGGACTCCCCCAACATTAGGAACATTTTTCCTGCATCTAGCTTGTCCAGTCCTTTTATAATTTTATACGTTTCTATAAGATACCCTCTCATCCTTCTAAACTCCAGTAAATACAAGCCCAGTCTTTCCAATCTTTCCTCGTATGACAGTCCCACCATACTGATTAACCTCGTGAACCTACGCTGCACTGCCTCAATAGCAAGGATGTCCTTCCTTAAATTAGGAGACCAAAACTGTACACAATACTCCAGATGTGGTTTCACCAGGGCCATGTACAACTGCAGAAGGACCTTTACTCCTATACTCAAATCCTCTCGTTATGAAGGCCAACATGCCATTAGTTTTCTTAACTGCTTGCTGTACCTGCATGTTTACTTTCAGTGGAGACATCCTCTCCACAGTCACTCAATCCAGGCCTTTCACTATTCTGTACGTTTCAATGAGATACCCCCTCATTCTTCTAAACTCCAGCAAGTACAGACCCAGTGTCATCAAACACGGATCATATGCTTACCTACTCTTTCCTGGGATCATTCTTGTAAACCTCCTCTGGACCCTCTCAAGATCCAGCACATCCTTCCTCAGATATGATGCCCAAAGCTGCTCACAATATTCCAAATGTGGCCAGACCAACTCCTTATAGAGCCTCAGCGTTACCTCCCTGTTTTTGTATTCTAGCCCTCTTGAATTAAATGTTAGCATTGAGTTTGCTTTCTTTACTACTGATTCTACTTGCAGAGTAACTTTTTGGAAATCCTGTACCAGCACTCCCAAGTCCCTTTGCACCTCTGATTTCTGGATTCTCTCACCATTTAGGAAATAGTCTACTCCTTTATTCCTACTACTAAAATGCATGACTCCACACTTTACTACACTATATTCCATCTGCCACTTCTCTGCCCACTCTCACAACCTGCAGAGCCCCTGCTTTCTCTACACTACCTGCCCCTCCACCTATTTTTGTATCAACCGTATCAAGTGCATCATGGATAAAAGGGAGGTACAACAAGATGAAGGATCCGTTATTGACTTCAGGAAATGGGGTGGTGTACCTACCCCAGTCAGCATCAATGGTGCCAAAGTTGAAATTGTGGAGAGGTTCAAGTACCTAGGCAGAAATATCTCCAACAATTTGTCCTGGACCATCCACGTTGAAGCTGTGGCGAAGAAAGCACATCAATGCCTTTCCTTCCTCAGAAAACTAAGGACGTTTAGTATGTCTCCAACCGATCTCAACCACTTTAACAGATGCACAGTAGAGGGTATTCTTTGAGGTATAGAACAATTTGGCTTGGCAACAGATCTGGCCAAGGCTGCAAGAAATTGCAGAAATTCCCTACATAAACCACTCTCCCCCCCATCGTTAACTCCATTCACACTTCAGGTTGCACAGGCAAATCAGCCACCATAATCAAGGACAATATTCACTTGGTCATTCCTTCTTCTCCCCTCTTGGATTGGGCAAAAGATACAAAAACTTGAAAGCATATATCACCAGATTCAGGAGCATCTTCTTCCCTGTTGTTATCAGACTACTGAATGATCCTCCCATAAGCTAGGCTGTAGTCCCAATCTCCCAAGCAACCCTATTGCAGATATTGCACTTCTTTTTACTTGCACTTTCTCTGTAATACTAATGCCATAATGCTATAGCACTATATTCTGTAACTCTTATTTGTCTTGTATCTGTGTGTGGCTTAAATATATTATGATTGACTCATACAGCAGGCAAATAAAACCTTTTCAATGTATCTCTGTATGTAATAATAATAAACCAATACAAGTCTGGACCTTTTTATATTTGGATGCTGTCTAGCTTTGTATTTCCAGTATTTTCTGGTCATAGGGTGATACAGCATGAATACAGGCAGTTCAGACCAACTTGCCCACACTGACCAACATGTCCCAGCTGCCCGCGTTTGGCCCGTATCCCTCTAAACCTGTCCTATCCGTGTACCCGTCTACATGTTTCTTAAATGTTGCGATAGCAGAGGTGTTACATATTTCTGTCAATCACAATATTCCTTCTATCTCAAGCAGTTAAAAGGTATTGAACGTTTAAATGAAGCACTAATAAGCCAAGGAGAGGATGTTGCTCCATCGTGGATAACTGCTGAAACATTCAATAGCCACACTGCTAGTTTGGCTTTTATGGTAGCTGTAATCCTGCTACCAATGGCTTGTTTCAAAGCAGTATTGAGCAAGAGGAAAGTATGGCATTTTGCTGTGCATCACATTGCTTTTATTGGATACTTTTAGTTTAGTTTAGCTTAGAGATACAGTGCAGAAACAGGCCCTTTGCCTCACCTTGCCAACCAGCAATCCCCGCACACTTACACTATTCTACACACACCAGGGACATTTTTACAGTTATACCAAGCCAATTAACTTACACATCTGTATGTCTTTGGAGTGTAGGAGGAAACTGGAGACCCTGAGAAAATCCACTCAGGTCACGGGGAGTAGGGACAAACTCTGTATAGACAGCACCCGTAGTCAAGATCGAACCCGGGTCTCTGGCGCTGTAAGGCAGTGACTACCACTGTGCTATCGTGCCGTCCCTTTCACAAGAAGCAAAGGCGGAATCACTCTGAACAATCATTGCACAGGCTTTTAATGCTGAGCTTATGTATATGAAGTGATCCCGTGCATAGAGATAAGGGCATTTGTTGTTTACTTTCCACGGTAATAAGATAGAAGGTCAGCATCTAATTATACAGCTAGACTTAGCTGGGACATAATCATAGTAAAGCCTTCAGCTGTGCATTCTGAAACTGCCTCAATATATCAGGATCACATTTGTTTAGGACATTCCACCTTTCTTTACTTCCATCACAGCATTATTTATAATTGACAGGTTCCCACAAACAACAATGAAATACAAGCCCAGTTGAATGAGTATCTATTAAGGGAAAAGTGTATCATTACATTATTTACTAGACACCCCAAAGCACTTTTGAAAATTTTTCATTGTTGTTTAAAAAAAAAATTCATCAGTTTGTTTCCACATGGCAAGATCTCTCAAAGAATAAATATACTGGATAACTAGTTCATCTGCTGTATTTCTCATCGTATTTTTGAAAGAGGAAATTGCCAGAGCAGGTGAATCGAGGACCAGAGGACAGGTTTAAGGTGAAGGGGAAAAGATTTAATAGGAATCTGAGGGGTAAATTGTTCACACAAAGGGTGGTGGGTGTATGGAACAAGCTGCCAGAGGAGGTAGTTGAGGCTGGGACTATCCCAACATTTAAGAAAACAGTTAGACAGGTACATGGATAGGTTAGGAGGGATATGGACCAAATGCGGGTAGGTGGGACTAGTGTAGCTGGGACATTACCCGGTGTGGGCAAGTTGGGCCGAATGGCCTGTTTCCACACTGTATCACTCTGTGACTAATATTGCCCAGAATCCTTGGATTTCTTTTCTGGGCCTGGTACTTTGACATCCAATATGTCGGCAAAATGGACTTTCCTTATTGCCTGACATGAGGCAACATCACAGTAAATACAACATCATATTAACACATCAGCCGAAGCTCCATGCACAAAGTTCATGAGGACCTCAACCCAAAATATTCAGAGTCAGGAAAGAGTTTTTACTAATGTGCTGGTTAGACATCAAAATACAACATTCATGTTCTCATATTGTAGGTCAATCCATATGCTGATCTCAGCAGAATCATCATTCTCGGTTATGGAGTGAAAGGAAAACAATGACCAGTATTCATAAGTTCATGTTTATATGTGATAGAAGCAGAATTAGGCCATTCAACCCATCAAGTCTACTCTGCCATTCAATCCTGACTGATCTATCTCTCCCTCCCTAACCCAATTCTCCTGCCTTCTCCCCATAACCCCTGACAAACCCAACCGGGCACCCCACACCCACATAACCACACTGACTGCTGCTACACATTTGCATTTGTGGACTCACTAAAGCTGTCCCCTTCCCCTGGCTGAAAGATCAGGATCAGGTTATGTTGCTGAAATGGCCAGGCACGTTCTCCAAGCCAACAATAAACAATTGTCATCTCCTAGCTATCAATGATGTATTCTACATTTTCCATGACATTCATCTCTTTTGATGTCTTGTTTTTCACACCTCACCCTTTCTTATCTCAGTGTCTCCCTCTCCATTGACTCTCATTCTGAAGAAGGATCTCAACCCAAAATGCCAACCATTGCTTCACTCCAGAGATGCTGCCTGTCCCGCTGAGTTACTCCAGCATTTTGTGTCTATCTTTGGTGTAAACCAGCATCTGCAGTTCCTTCCAACACAATATTCACTACCCTGGCACAACCATCAATGCTGACCTTCAGGGGGAGAAGATCGGAGATGATGAGTGCCCATTGGGACCAGGACATAGTCAATCCCTCCAAAGGGCAGAGAGAAAAGATACTGAAAAATGCTGCAAAAGGCAATAAATGATATTGGAACTTAAACAAACACTGGGTTGTAATTCATTTAGTTTCAACATAGAAGGAAGCATTCAGCCCACCGAGTCCTTGCTGGCTGCCAGAACCTTCTCATCAGTCTCATTCCCCAACTTATTCCCCTGTCATTTATTCTCTCACACATGCCTGTGATTTGCCTATGATAAAGCAGTAAAGTATCCTTTATTGTCATTTAGACATTTCAGTCTGAACGAAATTATATACCTTGCAGTCATAACATGAATAAAATAACAAAACACACACTTAACACCAGTTTAACATCCATCCACAACTAAAATAAACGAAATAAACTAAACAACAGGGCAAAAAAAAAGTAAAGACAAATGGACTGCAGGTGAGCCGCAGCTGCTTGGGCAACGCCGCCACTTCCGGAATCATGTGTAGGAAGGAACTGCAGATGTTGGTTTAAACTGAAGATAGACACAAAGAGCTGGAGTAACTCAGCGGGACAGGCAGCATCTCTGGGGAGAAGGAATGGGTGATGTTTTGGGTCAAAACCTTGTATTTGATGATGGTCAAGGTTGTGATGATGATGCAGGAAGCAGTTGTAATCAAACCTTGAGGGTGGAGGATAGAACAGTGGAGGACATGGCATGGGGCGACCGCCGTGAGAGACGAGGGGAAGAACAATGGACAATTGGGGAGGGGAGGAGAACAAAGGACAATGGGGACCCAGCCTGGGGGAACCGCTGTGGGCGGGGGGGGAAGGAAGGGAGAACAAAAGGAGGAGCCGGCGTGCTTTGTAACTTTGTCAGCGCTGTAGGTGGCTGCTATTTGTATACATTATGTACACAGCAAACAAAGTCACACTGTGCCTCGTCACATAATGTATTCCATTCCATAATCCCGGAGGGTAGGGCCATCATCTCTGGGACCAGGATATATGGCTTTGGCCTGGCTGGAATTTTAGGCACAAATATTCCTGTGAAGACCATTGTACAATGTCCTACTCTTCACCACCATCTTCTGCATTGCAGTTCTGAATGATGGATTCCAGTGGGACCGTACGCCTGTTTGGTAGTTTGTAAATGGAGGTCTACGTCAGGGATTGGTGCTTGGACCCAGCTATTCTGAATAGTTGACATGTCCACAGATCGTAATTCCAAGTTTGCAGATGATATTAAACCAGGTGTGGATTATGAAGATGGAGGAAGATATACAAAGAAGTTAGAAAAATATAGGCACGTTGTGTGAGTGGGCGAGAAGATGACAGATGCAATCCAGGGAATCAATCAATGTAGGAATGGTACAGGAACAAGGTAGTGAGATCAAATATCAACCATGATCTTGATGAATAGTGGAACAAACTCCAAAGCTCTGATGGTTGACTCCTACCTTTATATCTTATGTCCCTATGATACTTAGACCCTCTTACTTGGAGAAATGATGACCCTTTGTTTTCATATACACCTAGGTAAGTCATGTTCTGTCCAGCTTGAACATTTTCAGGATCTGAATAACATTTGCAAGCTCACTTGCACTGCATCTAATTGTACTGGAATAATTTTAGTCACTTCTGTTGGAAAGTTAATGGCCTCTGTAAATTGTCCCTCGTGTGTAGGGAGTGGATGAGAAAGTGGGATAACATACAACTCGTGTAAATGGTATCGGGAGGTATGTTTCCATGCTGTACCTCTGAACAAATTAATCTAGCACGTTTTGATTTGTAGCATTATTATGATCAAGTTGATGAGAAAATAAAATGCTGCAAATTCTGGAAATGTAAAGTAAAAATGTCAAAAATATTGTTTGCTTAAAATTATCAAGGTACTATAATGGAACTTTAGGGCATTGAGCCAATGGTGAAGATGGATGATGACACATATCCTCACTCAGATAGTGTGCAACTTGAGACTTGAGATGGTGTTATGTTGACATTAATGTTCCTTCTGGTTAAACGTGCTGAGGATGTTTATTTAATTGTTCACACTCAGTTTGTCAGCAGAATTAGCAGGTTCACATGTATTCCGATCCAATTGTCATCACCTGATGTTGAAATGCTGTGAAAATAACAGAACAGTTTCCGTGGAGCACGAACGATAGGGTAAGTGAATGTTCGATTCAGGTAACTGATCAACTAAAGATAGATACAAAAAGCTGGAGTAACTCAGCTGGAGAGAAGGAATAGGGGACGTTTTGATCTCCCGGTTGCTGGACACTTTAATTCTCCTTCCCATTCCTACACAGACCTTTCTGTCCTCGGTCTCCTCCATTGTCAGAGTGAGGCTAAACGCAAATTGGAGGTACAGCATCTCATATTTCGCTTGGGCAGCTTACAGCCCAGTGGTATGAATATTAATTTCTCACACCAGGTAGCCCCGGCATTCCCTCTCTCTCCATCCCTCCCCCACCCAAGTCACACTAGCTTCTCGTTTTCACCCAACAAACAAGCTTACAATAGCCTGTTTCCTTTATTATCGTAACTTTTATGCATATCATTCATTCATTGTTCTTTATCTCTCCACATCTATCTTCTATCTATATTTAAGAGTGTGTGTGCGCGCGTGCGTGTGCGTGTGCGTGTGCGTGTGCGTGTGCGTGTGCGTGTGCGTGTGCGTGTGCGTGTGCGTGTGTGTGTGTGTGTGTGTGTGTGTGTGACTTGTGCCAGCCAGCAGACTTTGATTTCTCGCTACGCCAACACCGCACGCAGAAACGCCAAGATTTTTTCCATTTCGGTAAAGATTTCATTTTTCTTTATGAGTAGCCGCTCCTGATTAAATTTCATCGTGTTTATGTACACTTTTTAAAATAAAATCCTTCTCGCCCACCCCCCAACCCCCAAAATTTCAAAATGTTAAAAAAACATCTCTCACCCATAGAATGTTAGTGAAGGTTCCGTCGTGTGATGTCACAATGCCCAATGCTCACAGATGTCCAATCGGAATGGATTCATTTACATTTGCCTTTGCAGCAGCC
The DNA here is from genome assembly GCA_038087875.1 of Malacoraja senta. Taxonomy (NCBI): domain Eukaryota; kingdom Metazoa; phylum Chordata; class Chondrichthyes; order Rajiformes; family Rajidae; genus Malacoraja; species Malacoraja senta. Next base: position 44,955,023 of record CM075981.1, on the reverse strand, counting down.
CCAGCCCCAGCCCCTCCCCCCCACCCCCGCAGCCTGTGTCGAAGGGCGTCGTCACGTGTGTGGGTATAGAGAAAGAGGATTGGGGGTGATAGGGAATAGGGAACAGATGGACTGTCCCTACCCCTCCCCCTTCAACTCTCCCTCTACACTATTTCCTCTCTCTCCCCCATCCCTCTCACCCCACCCCTCACCCCTCCCTCCACACTCTTCCCCCTCCCTCCCATAACCCATCTCCCTCCTCCCCTCCCTCCCCCATCCCTCCACCCCTCCCCCATCCCTCCACCCCTCCCCACACCTCTCTCTCCCTCCTCATCCCTCTCTCCCCCTCCCCATCCCTCTCTCCTCCCCCTCTCCATCTCCCTCTCCTCACCATCTCCCTCTCCTCCCCCTCCTCCTCCCACCCCATCCCTCTCTCCACAACCCCCTTCCCTCTCTCCCCCACCCCTTCACTCCCCCACCCCCTTACATCCCCCACCCCCTTCCCTCCCCCACCCCTTCCCTCTCTCCCCCACCCCTTCCCCCTCCCCTCTCTTCCCCCTCCAGCCACACTCTTCTGCCTCTACCCCCTCTCACTCCTCCCTCCCCCCTCCCCCACACCTCTCTCTCCATCCCCTCTCTCCTCCGCTCCCCCAACCCTCTCTCCTCCCCCTCTCCATCTCCCTCTCCATCTCCCTCTCCATCTCCCTCTCCATCTCCCTCTCCTCACCCCTCTCCCTCTCCTCCCCCTCCTCCTCCCACGCCCTTCCCTCTCTACCCCACCCCCTTCCCTCTCTCCCCACCCCCTTCCCCCTATCCCTCTGTCCCTCTTCCACCACTCAACCTCCCCGTCCCTCCCCACTCTTCCACTTCTCTCCCCCTTACCACACCCCTCTCCCTCTACCTCCCCCACCCCTCTTTCTCCCCCTCCCTTCTCCCTCCCTCCCCTCTCTCCCCCACCCCTTCCCCTACCTTCTGTCCCTCTTCCACCACTCCCCCTGTCCCTCTTCCACCACTCCCCCTACCCCTCTCCCCTCCCTCCCTCCCCACTCTTCCACTTCTCTCCCCCCCTCCCACTCTCCCTCCCCAATCTTTCCACTCTCTCCCCCACCCCTCTCCCCCTCCCTCCACACTCTTCTCCCTCCCTCCCCTACCCCATCTCCCTCCTCCCTTCTCCCCTCCCTCCCCCATCCCTCCCACCCTCCCCCACACCTCTCTCCCCCTCCCCCATCCCTCTCTCCTCCCGCCCCCCACCCCTCTCTCCTCCCACTCTCCATCTCCCTCTCCTCACCCCTCTCCCACTCCTCCCCTCCTCCTCCCCTCCTCCTCCCCTCCTCCTCCCCTCCTCCTCCCCTCCTCCTCCCACCCCATCCCTCTCTCCCCCACCCCCTTTTCCCTCCACACTCTTCCCCCTCCCTCCACACTCTTCCCCCTTCCTCCCCTACCCCATGTCCCTAATCCCCTCCCTCCCCCATCCCTTCCCCCCTCCTGCACACCTCTCCCCCCCTCCCCCATCCCTCTCTCCTCCCATCCCCCTTCCCTCTCTCCCACCACCCCCTTCCCCCTACCCCTCTGTCCTTCATCCACCACTCCCCCTAGCCCTCCCTCCCCACTCTTCCACCTCTCCCCCTTACCGCAACCCTCTCTCTCCCCCTCCCCCTTCCCTCCCCTCTCTCCCCCCACCCCTTGGATGGGGGAGGGAGAGAGAGGTGTGGGGGAGGGGGGAGGGAGGGGATTATGGAGATGGGGTAGGGGAGGGAGGGGGAAGAGTGTGGAGGGAGGGGGAAGAGTGTGGAGGGAGAAATAGGAGAGACCCAAGAAGAAATAACTGAATATGTCGAGGATCAATGAGAAAGAACACAAAACATGGAGCAAGAGACACAACAAAAATGAACATAACTGAATACATTTTATCTTTACCATTTAAATTGTTGTATTTTAATTTATTTACATTTTAAGATTTAATAAATCACTTTTCCACTTGCAGCGCCTGTCATCCGCTATCTCTCTGCTCTCTCTCTCTTTGATCTTTATCTTTTTCTCTGCCCTCTCTCTCTCTCTCTTCCACTCTGTGCACACTCTCTCTGCCCCCCCCCCCTAGACGCACCTGAGAGGTGAGGTCAGTGGATAGGGTGGAGATGGGATAAAAGAAGCCAATAAATAAAATTAAGATAATATCAAAGGGGTGTGATGAGTGTGTGTGTTTGTGGGTGCAAGATTCCAACCCCGCAACCGTGCTTTGGAGGAACAGACCCAACGGTGGTTAGTGTGACGCCGCAACCCCCCACTCCCCCCGCAAACGCACGTTGTGGAGACAGACCCAACGGGTCTGCACTTGGTCTAGTCACCATCTATATCTCTCGTTTCCCTAACCAGGCTGAAGAAGGATCTCGACCCGAAATGTCACCCATTGGACATTTAACATTACCGGTCGGTTATCATTTGTTCTGAAAACTACTGCTTACGTTTATTTTTCCCACCGGCTACAACCTACGAAAACCTTCAACCTCCTGGCGACCCACCTACGACACGGGAATTCTCGCTACTCTCTATGGCGGCTTCATTCTAGTCGCCGCTAAATTTTCAACATGTTGAAAATTAGCGGTGACCATAATGAGGCCGTGACTAGTTCCCAGAATGCAGGAACTCTTCACGATCATGAAGGCGATTCCCCGGCAACAACCCACGAACATGTGGCGACCATGTGGTGACTGCAGAATTTCCTTCAGTCGCCTAAAAATTCACCTAAGTGGGAAAGGCCCATAACACAACTGATCAACTAAGCTCAGTCCTAGCTTGTATGAAGCTCCCCGAGCATTTGTTTTTATCCAGGTAAGTATCATGCCATCATCCCTCTGGCCTTGAACCTTCAGAACGTAAATAAATCTTGAGCAATCAGAAAATGCATTGTTCCTTGCAGGGTCAGTTCAACCTCTGGCCTTTCCTGGTGGTTATATATCAATATGGTCCTCTTATGGTTGAAGTCCAAACTGACGCAAGAGTTGTTTAAGAATGAACTGCAAATACTGGAAAAATCGAAGGTAGACAAAAAATGCTGGAGAAACTCAGCGGGTGAGGCAGCATCTATGGAGAGAAGGAATTGGCGACTTTTCGGGTCGAGACCCTTGCAAGAGTTGATGGTTATAGATGGTGTAGACTAGCCATTGCATATCCAGGGCTTCATTACAGGACGGATGTCCCAAAGACCAATATCTTCAGCTACTTCATTAGAAAAATTGCACGATCAAGAAAGAATTTTTGTTACTGATAACTGTGCTTTGATCAAAGGTGGGTTGAAGCCATCGATGAAGATGACCATTATGGGGATAGTTCATTCAAAGCCTGACAGATTTGTGCCAACTCTCATCAGCAACCCTTTGGAACCAGAGACGGTATAACTCCAATGATTACAAAACTATTTATACAGCCAGCAGCATAACCCAAAGAGTGTGCAGAATTGGGATGATGTAGTGAACAGAAGAATGACAGTCATCTTTCCTTGCTCTTCAGTGAAACTATAATTGCCCAAACTGCAACAACAATAAGAAGATTTAGTGAGCAATTATATATCTCAATGAACTCTACAGAGTATGTTTTAGGTCTGAGCAAATTAAGATTTATATATGTACATTTATTGGAGATATGGCACTAAGCTTGGCCAAGGGATGGAGTTGAAGGAGAATCTTAAAAATGGAGGAGGTTGAGAGTAGGGATTTATGTCACATGGGTCATCGCCACCAGAAACTAGGTTGAACCAGTCCTTCTTCTTTGACCCTGGTGCATAATTTTGGGAATGTTGGAAAAATACCTTAGAGCTATAAACCCATGGCATCAGATTGTGTCTCAGAAAAAGCATCTCTCAAATAGCAAGTAAATTGTAAAGCCCTTCAAAAACATTAGATGTGTCAAGTCTATCTTGGGTCCTAGACATACAAAGTAGCATTGCTCATAGTACACAAGTCTTATAACTACAGGAAGAAACATTGTGATTCTCAACATTAGATTGCAGTGGAATTATACAACTTCAATACCCATTCATTAATTTTAAGGGATGCATTAGTGTCCACCCATCCATTCGTTGAATAATTGAATAATAACCCTTCGTCATTGAATAAGCAGAAGGCCAAGACAAATTATTACAGCAAGTTAACTGAACTATTGTCATCCAATCCTGATCAAAAACATTTCTGTTCATAATGTTCCTGTTTTAAATACTAAAGATTTGCAAACGTTGGGGAGATGTGATACAAGCAGTTGAAAATATTATTGATGTTCATTAAAAAATGTTGCATTCTGACAAAGGAGTTCTCACCCATTTGATCCGTTTTCTTTCCAGTACACGATTTATTTTACAGTACTGATTAAGATTGGCTTCTTCTTCTTGTGTATGGCGTGCACAGCCTAAAGTTGCAGGACAACTTGTTCTATTTGATCATATTTGATTGTGCACACCAGGTTGATTGCATTCGTCGAAACAGGGCAGACCACATGAAGGTTGCAATCTCCCACCCCATTAAGTTTGGCAAAGCTGCCATACATTCATGTTGTAATCATCGAATTCTGCACACAATCATATCTGGAGCTGCAGTCTTTCTTTATTTTAGATTCTTATTTCCTCATGCAAATAATTTGAGTTAACTCTCAAACATGGGAACAAAATGCATATAATTCTCGGCATGACACATATTTTATTAAATGGTGTTTTCTTCTTCTGAAGATGATGTCTCATCAGCAAATGTATGGCACACGCACATCAGATGAGCCATTCGTGAGTATGAGCTCAGACAGTGATGGAAACGGCCTCATAGATTGGGCATCTGCCAATGACCTCACACTTCTATATGATCCAAAGGAGCCAAACAGCTTCCATTCAGCCCGCTGGAACTGGTACAAACCCAGACCTAGCCTTTGCCAGCACAAAGAACCATCAGCCACCAACATGCCGGGTTCTGAAGAGGTTCCCACGGTCACAACACCGGCCATCACTCATCACCACAACACCACTGGTTGCACCAACATCGAGCAAACCTGTGAAGTGGTGGAACTTCCCCAAGGCCGAATGGGACAAGTTCCAACAACTTACCAACGCAGCTGCCTCGGGTCTTCCTCCCCAGACAGTACCAACCTGTACTCTTCCTACCAAGCCTACTGCAACATGCTTGTCAGTGCAGGCAAGAAAACCATCCCCTGTGGCTACCAGAGGGATTACATTCCATGTTGGGATGACGAGTGTGAACAGCTATACGAAGATCATACTGCTGCTGGCACCAAAGAGGATTCTGAAACCCCTGCCACTACATTGCTCACACGCTTGGATGTGAAATGACAAGAAGGCTGGATTGAGATGGCTGAATCGATGGACTTCACCCACTTGAGCCGTAAAGCATGGCACACAGTCAACCGCCTGACTGGCAGAGTTACATCCAAACCCGGCAAATGCCCATTGACCGCCAATGCAATCGCATCTCAATGTCAAGAATGGTCGATTCACAAACTCTGACCGTGATTTCTCACACGAAGTGATCAAAGAGGTGGCCGAGTCATGGAAAACGGATAGAGTGGATGTGGACCTAACAATGGCTTTCACCTCCGAGGAAAAGGCCTCTGCTCTCAAGATGTTGAAAGCAGGAAAGGCCCCTGGCTCTGACCGCATACACCTGGAGTTTCTACTACATTCTGGAGACGCTGCTACCAACTGGATCCAACAGTACCTGTCGACCTCCATGGAGAAGTGCAAAATACCAAAGATCTGGCGTCGTGCAACAGTCATCGATCTCCCGAAGCTGAACAAGCCAAAGGATGATCCTAAAAGCTACTGGCCCATCTCACTCCTCTGCATCCCATACAAACTCCTTGAGAGGCTGATCCACGGGCGTATCAACCCCATCATAGACCCTCAACTACCCCACGAGCAGGCTGGATTCTGCCAAGGTCGATCTACTGTGGACCAGGTAACCCTCCTCACCCAAGAATCGAAGACTGCTTTGAGGCAAACGAGAAGGCAGGAGCTGTTCTTATAGATCTGACAGCTGTCTATGACACCGTGTGGCACCGGGGACTAACTGCAAAGCTACTTCGGGTGCTGCCAGACAGGCGCATGGTACGCTACATCATGGAGCTGATATCAAACCGCAGCTTTGTGCTTAAGACCAGTGATGGACAGCAGAGTAGGCTACGTAGACTGAAGGATGGCATCCCACCCGATCCGTCTTGGCTCCGCTTCTTTTCAACGTGTACATCCATGACCTCCCAGAGACCATCGCTGGAAAATATGGGTATGATGACGATCTCACCATCCTGATGAGACACAAAGAGTGGAAGACAATCGAAAGCTCCTTGAGTCAAGACATGGGGACTTTGGCAGTATACCTACGACAGTGGTGTCTAAAGCAGAGCGAAGGCAAAACAGTGTCAACAGCATTTCGTCTAAACAACAAGGAAGCTAAGCAAGAGCTAGCTGTCTTCGTTAACAACAAGCGCTTGGACTTCCAACAAACACCCACTTACCTCGGCATAAAGCTGGACAGGTCGCTTACATTTCGCCAACACCTGGCTGGTCTCCGCGACAAGGTCATGGCACTTAGCGGCCTCATCTGATGCCAGGCAGGAACAAGTTGGGGAGCCAGTCCTTCAACTCTTCGCACCTCAGCCCTAGCTCTTGTGTATGCTCCAGCTGAGTACTGCGCACCCATATGGAGTAGAAGTAGACATACTGGTAGACACGAGCTTGAACAGCACCTTGCGAATCATCACGGGGTGCCTGCACCCTACTCCAGTCGAGCAGCTCCCTATACTTGCAGACATTCTGCCTGCAGGGATCCGAAGGCAAGCAGCAACTCTGGCACTATCTCATCGTGCCATGGACCCATGGACCTCCTCTCAGAGGCTATCAACAGAGAGCAGAAGCCACCCCGACTGAAGTCCCGTCATCCCTTTGCTCCACATGGAAAACAACTCCTAGCATCCATCCACCCAACTGAGACAAAAGCACACTGGATAGCCACCAAATGGTCACAGGAGTGGAAGGCAACCTCATCTCCATTACACAGCTACATCTCTTCATCAGATAAAAGCTGTCCAGTGTCTGACCTCCCCAGAGGAGCATGGGTGAAGCTATAGACTTCTTGGTACAGACTTGGTACTGGAGTTGGGCGTTTCAATGCCAGCATCTGGAGATGGGGGCTCTGCCAGAGCCCAGCCTGTGAATGTGGAGCAGAACAACAGACAGCCAACCAGGTCATCTCTGGGTGCCCGCTCTACCACCCACCAAATGGAGCTCAGGGCCTGGCAGACATTGACGCAGAGACAACAACCTGGCTGCTCAACACCCGGCTTGAAATCTAACTATTCCTTTGGTTTATTTATGTTTCATTCACAAGAAGAAGAAGAAGAAGAAGCTCAGACAGTGAACATGGCTGGAGTTTAGGAATTATATGAAGCTTTACAGGGAATCCTCAACTTGTGTACCATCATGTACCCAGGCCTGTGTATATCCCAGCTGAGAGAAAGAAAAGGACAAAATAAAGAAATGTATTTCTATCCCAACTTTCATGTTTCTTTCAGGATGTAGTAAAACATTTAGCAGCCAATGGAGTATTTTTTACAACATAGAAATGGTTCAAATGTAGAGGAAGAAACTGCAGATGCTCTGGATAGAAGGAATGGGTGATGTTTTGGGTCAGAATCATCACCCATTCCTTCTATCCAGAGATGCTGCCTGTCCCGCTGAGTTACTCCAGCATTTTGTGTCTAACTTTTGTTCTAATAGAAACATAGAAACTTAGAATAATAAGTGCAGGCATAGGCCATTTGGCCCTTCGAGCCAGCACCGTCATTCAAGATGATCATGGCTGATCAGTGGGAGTCTTGCTCTGCTACTGAGCAAATAATTTTGTCTATGTTTCTATGTTCTATGTTTCTATGTTTCTATGTTTCTATGTCTGAGCGAGTGCTTTTCCTGAGTAAAAGTACAGCATGTTTTACAGTGTTACCTCCTTCCAAACATCTTGAGGCTATTGCATTGATCTCACTTAACAAGGGAATCAATTTGAACCAGTACTTCAGTAACTCTGCCCTGGCTGTGTGCATCTGTGGGTTTCTCAGGATGCAACTGTAACCTTTCATGGTGTTTTGGGTCAACCAGTGGAAAACAAAGAAACTATGATTTAAATGGGGAGAATAATTTTGCCAGAGATAATTTATATACCCAAGCCTTTCAGCATAGGCAGGTACAAAGGAATATAAACCAAGGGTATGCTTGCAGACAAAGGACGTGCAGTCTGTCCACATATAATCTGTTCACAGAGCAACGGATCTTACCGAAACATATAACATTTCTAAGGGATAGGACAGGCTAGATGCAGGAAAAATGTTTCCGATGTTGGGGAAGTCCAGAACCAGGGGGTCACAGTTTAAAAAAATATGGGGTAGGCCATTTATGACTGAGATGAGGAAAAATATTTTCACCCAGAGAGTTGTGAATCTGTGGAATTCTCTGCCACAAAAGGTAGTGGAGGCCAATTCACTGGATGGATTAAAAAGAGAGTCAGATTTAGTTCTTTGGGCTAACAGAATCTGGAGATATGCAGAGAAAGCAGGAACGGGGTACTGATTTTGGATGATCAGCCATGGTTATATTGAATAGCGGTGCTGGCTTGAAGGGCCGAATGGCCTACTCCTGCACCTGTTTTCTATGTTTCTATTTAAAATGGTGTAAAGATCACATAGGTCTTCCAGAACAGTGTTAAACCAATTTGTTTACATTCATTATTTGTTCTTCATAAAATGATGCTCTGCAAGGAACAAATGAGAGTACATTTTGGTATTGTAGGTCATGAGGTCATAAGGTCATAAGTGATAGGAGCAGAATTAGGCCATTCTGCTCATCATGTCTACTCCGCCATTCAATCATGGCTGATCTATCTCTCCCTCCTAAACCCATTCTCCTGCCTTTTCCCCATAACCCCTGACACCAGTACTAATCAAGAATCTATCTATCTCTCCCTTAAAACTATCCATTGTCTTGGCCTCTACAGCCTTCTGTGGCAAAGAATTCCACAGATTCACCACCCTTGGACTAAACTACAACTACTGCACAATAACATAAGTAGCCTTTGAAATCATGTTTCTGGGTAAAATTATAATTATCACTGGCCAATAATGTAGTGAATGTTGAAATTTAATTGGCCATGTATTTACATCTTGAGTATAACTGTGTGTACGTTAGACTGTAGTATACATGTGATATATTTTGCACAATGTTGAAAATAAATGAGTTGAATTTTATTTCTGATATTTGATTGGTACATGTGACAATTAACTGACCTTGAAACCTTGAAGCCTTGATTATTTGGGCTGGAAAGTACGTTGATTGTACGATAGTCACATTAATTATTGATTGTTGTAAAGTCTTTACTCAAAGCCACAATTTTCCAAAGGCTTTAATTCCAAAGTAGAACAGTGGAATAAATTGTCGTTTCAATACCATAGTTTGTAGCTATTACAGATCTCAGACCGAACAAATTATTGTGCTATAAAATGGATGCTGCATACTATCAGTCAATTATGGCACCAGCAACAAGCAGTTTGGCTCCACTAAAGATTTCCTTTGATAACTCCCAAGACTATATTTTTTTCCACCTCAAAGAAATTGGTGAAATATCTTTTTATTGACAGGTTTTGCAACCTGTTAAATCTACAAACAATGGTTTCAATGTTCAGGGTTTTTGCTATTAATGGTAGGGCCCGCTGTCAATGTTATTGCACCTGAGGCAATGGTTCATCAATGTTTCCCAAACAATTAACGAGCCATTTAACCATCAGAGATGTTCATAATCTAGCTGTGCTGGGCATGCTTCCTGTATCGATAACTCAATGAAATCTGAGCAGCTCCCAATTCACTTCAAGGTCCAGCATGTTCATAGGCCCATTCTGTAAATATGTAAATTATTGTTATCCATCGGGTTTGAAAGTCAAACGGCATAGTGGCGCAGTGTTAGAGTTGCTGCCTTATAGTGCCAGAGACCGGGGTTCGATCTCTGTCCGTACGGAGTTTGTACACTCTCCCCGTGACAGTGTGGGTTTTCTCTGAGATCATCGGTTTCTTCCCACACTTCAAAGACTTGCAGGTACGTAGGTTAATTGGCTTGGTGTATGTGTAGAATTGTCCTTAGTGTGTGTCGGATAGTGTTGATGTGCGGGGATTACTGCTTGGTGTGGATTCGGTGGGCCGAAGGGCCTGTTTCCGTGCTGTATCTCCAAACTAAACTAATAAGGAGGGCAATAGAAGTCTGACTATGCAGTTCCAACAGGATAATTAGCATATACTCTTTCCAAACAGACCATTCTTTTCTCTGTCCCTTTCATTCAAAGCCAGGAATCTCACCTATTCAAATGTCAATGTCACTCTTGGTTTAACCCTAGTCTCCCTTTGGAATTTAGAGATATTGTTCTTCCATCAATCGTGATAACACCGACTTCACACCTGGGAACATCTGGGTAACATATTTCCTTTGTGCCCATCTGCAGAATTGGAGATGATCTTTAAGGCATAATCTGATTGCAAATAGAATATAAATTCATTGGTTTTTATTTTTTATTTTTTATTTTATTAGAAGTACAATCGTATGGCACCAAAGTGCCTAATATATATTTTCATAATATATTTTATGTACAGCTTCTTATTTTTTTATTATAATAAAGAAGAATAAGAAAAATAAATTAGATAATAAAGGATAGAAAAACGTGAGATATATAGTGTGTGAAAAAGAAAAAAAAGGAATGAAAGAAAAAAGTTGAAGAAAAGAAAATAGGAAAAGAGAATTAAAAAAAAAAAAAGAATCAAGGAGATCATTATATATAATCTTGACCATCCCTCGCCCAGTCCTGAGACAGTTAGCTTTTACAATTGTGTTGCACCATATGATTCCAAAAAGTCGACAAATGGAGACCAACTCGTTATGAATAAATTCATTGTTTAATATGTACGTGAACTTAGATTCAATACCTTCTAAGTAACTAAAATCTTACAACATCATGCAAAAGTGTGATAAAACATGTTATCAAGAATTTTGAGTGAAAATGCTAACCATAAATTAAAATAGCTATTAACTGTATCCTTCTTATTACATGACAATTCATATTAATATTTAATTGGGAGAATTGAGAATAACAGCCTTGGCTTGATCCATTGCTGTTGCTGGTAGTGAGCAAATTATAATCTCAGGAACATTTCTAACAAATACTGTAATGAGTTGAAAAGTCCATTTGTATGGGGCTTGCCCGATTTGTGAAATATTGATTTCATTCACATTGCAGTGAACTTTCATAGTGAACTGCAAGTACATCGAAGTTATTGGATTCCATAGTTGACCACACATCATTCAGACACAGTAAAAGAACATTCATTTCCTAAACACCCGATATGATTTACAACCAATTAAGAAGTTTTGTGAGGCTTGGAGCAAGTTTGTTGGTGTTTTAGCATTGTTGAAAATGATGCCTTCATGTCTAATTTGAACATAACTAAAGTATTCAATCCACCAATGCATTGTCATGATTCAACAATAGGATTTGTTATCTCAATTTGATTGGTCACTAGAGAACTAAGATAGTATCACAGCGGGTTAGACAGTATCTCTGGAGAAAAGAAATAGGTGACGTTTTGGGTCGAGACCCTTCTTCAGACATTTCTTTCAGACATTTCAAACATCACCCATTTCTCCTCTCCAGAGGTGCTGTCTGACCCACTGAGGTACTCCAGTTGTTTGTGTCTATCTTCAGTTTAAACCAGCATCTGCAGTTTCTTACTACACAACTAAGGTAGTATTGTCTACTGGAACTCTCAGTAGGTCAGGCAGCACCTATGCATCTATGCTGCAGGTCAACGAATAAAGCCCCTGTCCCACGATGCGAGTTTACCCAAGACCTCTCCTGAGTTTAAAAAAAAATCAAACTCATGGTACTTCATCATGAGTCTTTTTTTACTCTTGGAAATTTTTCATACTGTTGAAAAAACTTCACGAGTTTCCACGTTTCCCGAGTACCTGCCGTTAGCATTACGAGCCGCCACGAGACATCCACGAGCTCCGACGTAACAGCTACGTACTTACCACGAGTTTGATTTTTTTTTAAACTCGGGAGAGCTCTTGGGTAAACTCACATCGTGGGACAGGGCCTTAAGTCTTTCAACTGAAATATTACTTCTGCTTCTTTCACCAAAGATGCCTTCAACCTAGTGTGCATTTCTAGCAGTTCCTGTTTTATTTCAGACTTCCAGTATTTTGCTATGTTTGTCTTGCTGTACTTGTTCATTAACCCAAATTTAGTTTAGTTTAGTTTAGTTTAGAGATACAGCGCAGAAACAGGCCCTTTGGCCCAACGAGTCCGCATCGACCAGCGATCACCATTACACTACCACACACTACACACAAGGCACGTGCCATCAGGGTAGTCAAGTCAAGTCAACTTTATTCGTCACATACGAGATGTGCAGTGAAATGAAAAGTGACAATGCTTGTGGATTGTGCAAAAATACTACAAAACAGAATGGAACAGAATCACATATTCACATATTACATATTTGTGGGAGGGAAAAAAAGAAAAAAACAGCAATTTTAAAAAGACACCACACAACAGTAGATTGGTCCAGTAAAGTTAGTCCCTGGTAAGATAGGAGTTTAAAGTCCTAATGGCCTCTGGGAAGAAACTCCTTCTCATCCTCTCTGTTTTCACAGCATGGCAACGGAGGCGTTTGCCTGACCGTAGCAGCTGGAACAGTCCATTGCAGGGGTGGAAGGGGTCTCCCATGATCTTGTTGGCTCTGGAATTGTACCTTCTGATGTATAGTTCCTGCAGGGGGGCGAGTGTAGTTCCCAGAGCCTTCTTGTCTACACTGACTAAAATTATAAAAAGGTATTTATTAAATATAAACAGTATAGCTTTTCAATTCATTTACTAAATTCAATATTTATTATTAAATGGATATTATTTTAATAATGGATCTTAGGTAGGCATAATTCTCCCGTGCCTTTCATCTGCAGTACGCGTAATATGCGTAACTATGTTCAACTCACATGCCGTGGACGCTGCTTCAAGCCTTCACTTACAATGGGCAATAAAAGCAGCTGAAATCCTGCCTTTGCACCATGGACTGCGTGCAAGGTGCTGCGCATGCCCACAGGAGAGGAGACCAATCTGCGCATGCGCGATTTTTAACATGTTTTAACAGTCGACTGACTGCCTAGTGCCTACCCTGAGTAATTACTCACGGCACGTGCCTGCTACGCACTAGGGACAATTTATATCAAAGCCAATTAACCTATAAACCTGTACATCTTTGGAATGTGGGAGGAAACAGGAACACCCGGAGAAAACCCACGCGGTCACGGGGAGAACGTATAAACTGTTACTGAATTTTAAAGAATAGGTCAGTTAATTTAAAACATTTTGTGAAACATTTTAAAACAAATGAAATATTCTTCCAAATTCAGTCAATGCTGTGCGGAAAGAAAATAATGTACCATCTCCATTTTAGGCACCAATTGTCCAAAGTTCAATTTTACCCAGAGTAAAGCACTCTGGTAAACATTTCCAGGTGAGATTGGAGCAACTGTGAAATTGGACCAGGCACTTGCATGTACAAACCATGTTGGCACACCTGACATTGGCCCAGATTCAATGATCAAATGATAATGTGACATAGACACTCTTGGCATTCATTACCCTTCCCCAATTGAAGAAAGTGTTAAGAATCAACCACGTTGGTGGATGCACATTTCATTCATGTAAGGATAGGAAATGTGTTTCCATGCACAGAATATGAGTAAACGTGTGGAAGAGACCTGACCTGAAATATCATCTCTCCACTTCCCACCACAAATAAAAACATTTTGTCAATCCAGCAATTTTGTTACCAGCACTGAACCAACATTTTATTTAAGAACGAACAAGATCTATTTAGTTTAAATGCCACATCCGTCATATGTGGGATTTGAACTCATATTGCTGGACTAATTGACTAGAACTCTGCCTGTTAGTCGAGTAAATGAAACTCTGGGCTACCACACCCAAATTGCATCATGATGTTGTTGCACTGGTTTCTAACTGTCCTGGCAGAAATGGAGCTGTTCCTATTAGTCTCATTAGAAGTAAGCATTGTGCTAGTTTGCTGCTTTTTTCACTATATAAAGCGTAACTCTGCTGATTTAGGGAGACTTCCGCGGCCTGTCACATGACTGACTGTAGGCTGTGGACACATTCTCAAGTCCATACAGTGTACTTTTTCCAAGGCCTCATATGTCTCTGAGATATGTGTGGCCTTCATTCATGATCTCATAGAAACATAGAAACATAGAAAATAGGTGCAGGAGGAGGCCATTCGGCCCTTCGAGCCAGCACCGCCATTCATTGTGATCATGGCTGATGGTCCCCAATCAATAACCCATGCCTGCCTTCTCCCCATATCCCATAGAAACATAGAAACATGCAATGCCTAACAAGTCATCACAGGCGTTTCCATTTATAAAGAGGAATAATGAGAAACAGTTTGCAAACTGCAAGTATGTGTTCAGCACCTCTGCACGGAGTGAGCAAATATGTATATGGTTTTAGCTTTCCTGTTCTGACTAGATTGCTATCTCCATGAAGCTCAAGATCACATTGGCTTTCAATCTCCTCATCAAAGGGTCTTTCCAAACGAGCTGAGTAGACAAAAAAAGCTGGAGAAACTCAGCGGGTGAGGCAGCATCTATGGAACAAAGGAATAGGCGACGTTTCGGGTCAAGGCCCTTCTTCAGACTGATGTCGGGTGGAGGGGGGGTGGGAAAAAGAAAGGAAGAGGTGGAGGCAGTAGGCTGGGGGAGAGCTGGGAAGCGGAGGGGAAGGAGGGAGAAAGCAAGGACTACCTGAAGTTGGAGAAGTCAATGTTCATACCGCTGGGGTGTAAACAGATTGCTGCTATGTTTCTCACCTCATTGCTGCCTCAGTGAGGTAGCCCAGGGATTATATTAACATATAATTATTCATTGACCTTGGTTTCAGAGAGGAATGGGTGTCACCAGGATTGCCTGTTGCTGGGTTCCCAGGGATTCAGGAAGCCTTTGTACCTGTATAGGTCCAGCATGCCTGGCTAGCATCTCATCCAGGTGACAAGGAACAGAGACAATCTCTTCAGCCGGAAAGATTTCCACTCCTTTGACGGGCAGCCACTGCTGGATCACGAGATGAATCTTCTCATGCTGAATCCATTGTTTATGGGGAAACATCCACTGAGAAGTCTACACATCAGGCAATTTCAATGGCGACAAATACCCCGAACAGGAGCACAAAGGGTACCTTCTACCTTTACAGCTGCTCACACCAGTCTAGTCTCTAACCATTGAAGTTGAGCCTCCCAGGAACATGGATTTTGCAGAAAATATTATTGGTCTCCTCAAGATGAGAACAATGTTTCACACATTTTTTCACTCAGGTGATTTTTTCACAAGATACAAGATACAAGATACAAGATACATTTATTGTCACATGTGCCAGTTGGCACAGTGAAATGTGTGGTCACCATACAGCCATACAATGAAAATAAAGAACACAACACACTGACTACAAGACTGCTAAACAGCTTCCTGCCATATGCTGTGACGCTGCTAAACAGCCACTCTGTACTCACAGTCACCTGATTCTGCGGCTTGGCATGGACACTATAATAACTGGCACTGGCCACTTCAATAACTGGCACTGGCCACTCAAATCAGCCACGCCGGACATGTTTATGATTGGTCTTACTGTATTTTAACGTTGTTTTTATCTATTTTAACTTTATACTGTTCCATCAGGGACTGGGTTGTTTTTAGTGTTGTTATTATGTGTGAAATGTTTTAAACTTCATGTGCGATGCTCCGGTATTCCCTGGGAAACGTCTTTTCGTTTTGCACTGCACAACTGTTGCTTGCAAGATGACAATAAAGGGATTGAATTGAATTGAATTGAATTGATAGAGTTCAACATAAAACATCCCCACACAGCAGAATCAAAGTTAGCCACTGTGAGGGAAGGCACCAAAGTCAGTCATCTTCCTCTAATGTTCCCCAATGTTCACCCATGGTCGGGGCCTCCCCGAGCCCACCGCAGTCGCCGCTACGGGCGGCACGATGTTCAGGCCCGCTCGCCGGGGTGATGTAAGTCCGACGTCGGGGATGGGGGACCTCAGCGGTCTGGACATCAGAGTCGGCCACCTCCTACCAGAGTCCGTGGCTCCCAAAGTCCGCAGGCCATGCTGGGCGGAGATTCAACGCTGGCGGCCCTCGGTAAAGGGCCCCAGGACTCCGCGATGTTGTTCAGCACCGGCCGCGTTGGAAGCTCTACCAAACCGCAGCTCCACGATGTTGGGGCAGCGGACCAACGCTCCGGAGCTCCAAACGGCGATCCAGGTCGGCATCGCCCGCTCCGCCATGAATTCATTTTTTTTTTTGAAAATATTTTTTATTGGAGAAAAGTACACAACCTATTAACATCATTACAGTCTTACATTTTTAAATTGATAATATTATCAATTATTATTACATTGTCTCCAATACCTTTTGCCTTTTTTTTTTAAACTAGATAGAACTAAAAAGATAGATGAAGTAAAGAAAGAAAAGAGTGAGAAGAAAAAGAGAAAGAAAAAAAAAAAAAAAAAAAGATGGTTAAAGAAGAATGGAAAAATTTATTAAAATAAAAAACTTCATTCGAGATATATTCGTACATTTCAGAGTATAGCATTTCATCCATTCTTTAGCCCGAGTATTAGTCAGGTTCCTGTGCTGAACCATTCTGACCCTTTAAATAATCAATAAAGGGAGACCATGTTCCAACGAATAATTCCTGTTTGTCCAACAGAGAAAATCTGATTCTTTCCACGTTTAAGGTCTCCGTCATTTCTATAATCCACATTTTAATTGTGGGGGACGTAGGGCCTTTCCAAAATTTTAGAATTAATTTTTTTCCTGTTATTATACTATAATCAATAAAGTTTCTTTGTGTTGTTGTAAATGTTTGATTTAATTCTAATGTTCCGAGTATTATTAATTTTGGATCCGGGTCCAATTGTGTGCTGGTCACTTTAGATATTATACTAAAAATATTTACCCAGAATTTTTTAATTTTTATACAGTTTGCAAACATATGAGATAAGGTAGCTTCTAAATGTTGACATTTATCACATATAGGTGAGATATGTTGAAAGATTTTATGTAATTTTGTTTTTGAATAATGTAACCTATGTATTACTTTAAATTGTATTAAAGAATGTCTGGCATTTAATGAACATTGATGTATGTGTTGTAAACTTTCTTCCCAAGTATCTTTCGTTATTATTTGATTTAATTATTTTTCCCATGTTTGTCTGTGTAAGTCCGTCGATGGAATGTCACTGTCTAATAAGATATTATATATATAAGATATTAATTTTTCTGTATTAGGATGCTTATTCCAACATTCGTCAAGAATTTCTGAATTTCTAATTCAAAAATTTTGAGTATTCGATTTTACATAATCTCTGAGTTGAAGATATCTGAAATAATCATTTCCTCGGAGTCCATAAGTCTGTTGCAACTCCTGAAATGTCAGAAAAGTGCCTTCCTTATAAAGTTGTCCCATATTTTTAATTCCATAATTCTTCCATTGTGTAAAACCCCTGTCCAACCATGAGGGCTTAAACAAAGGGTTATTCACAATTGGGAGAAAAAGTGATAAATTATCTAATTTTAATGTCTTTTTTAATTGTTTCCAAATTCGTATGGCACTAAATATTATAGGGTTTTCCCTATAAATTTTTTTGTTTAATTTAGATGTAGCAAATAATATCGAACCGATATCAAAAGGCAAACAATCTTCCTTTTCCATTTTTAACCAATCTGGTTGTTGATCTATTTCTTCCAACCAGAAATTCATATTTTTAATATTAACTGCCCAAAAATAAAACAGAAAGTTGGGTAAAATCAAGCCTCCATTTATTTTTGATTTACACAAATGTCTTTTGTTTATCCTATGATTCTTATAATCCCAGATAAAATCATTAACAATGGAGTCCAATTTAAAAAAAAAGTTTTTTGACAAATATATCGGAATTGTCTGGAAAAGGTATAATATTTGCGGTAAAAAAATCATTTTTATGGCATTAATTTTGCCAACCATTGAGATAGGAAGTGTTTTCCAGTATTGAATATTCTTATGTAGTTTATTCAGTAATGGGGGGAAATTTGCTTTAAATAATGATGTATATATCTTAGTTACATAAATACCTAGGTATTTAAATTTTTCATTTACTATTTTAAATGGAAATTGTTGTATTATCTGTTTGTTATGTTCCCTTATTGGCATAATTTCACTTTTATTCCAATTTATTTTGTATCCTGAGAGTGAACCAAATTGGGTTATTAGCTCTAATAAGTTTGGAATACTAATTTCTGGATTTGTAATGTAAATTAGTACATCATCTGCGTATAGAGAAATTTTATTCACTGTGTCCTTTGTGATATACCCATATATTTCCGGATGACCCCTAACTCTTTCTGCGAGTGGCTCAATAGCAAGCGCAAATAATAATGGAGATAACGGGCATCCTTGTCTACAACCTCTAGATAGGTTGAATTTAGATGACAACCTTTGGTTTGTTAATATTCTAGCCGTAGGATTTGTATATAACAGTTTTATCCATGTGCAGAATTTCTCCCCTAGCTGCATATTTTCCATCACCGAAAATAAATAAGACCATTCAACCTGATCAAATGCTTTTTCAGCGTCAAGTGAGATTATTGCTAGATCTTCATTAATAATTCTCTTAGAATAAATAATATTAAATAATCTTCTTAGATTATAATATGAGTACCGTTTCTGAATAAAGCCTGTTTGGTCAGGGTGTATTAATTTATTCATCACTATACTTAATCTATGCGCTAGTATTTTAGTTAATATTTTCTGATCTGTATTTAAAAGTGCAATTGCTCTATATGATCCCGGATCTTCCGGATCTTTATCAGCTTTAGGAATAAGTGTTATTATAGATTCATTTAAAGTATCTGGAAATTTCTGTTGAGTATAGATATGCTCATACAGCCTTTGTAAACGTGGGCAGAGCAAGTCATAATTTTTTTAATAAAATTCAGAGCCTAAACCATCTGGTCCTACTGCTTTACCATTTTTTAAAGAGCCAATAGACTCCTCAATATCCTTTATCGTAATCTCCCTTTCTAATAATTCTCTGTCATTTGAATCTAAACCTTTTAAACTACATTTTAGTAAAAAATCTGCTATTCCTTCTGATTGTGCTACAGTTTTAGTTGAATAAAGGTTATGATAGTATTGGAGAAATCTTTCATTTATGTCCTTGGGCATTTTTAATAATTCTCCTGTCTCTGTTCTAATTTTATGAATTATTTTTTCCCCTTCCATTTTTCGTAACTGACGTGCTAATAGTTTTTGTGGTTTGTCTCCAAATTCAAAATGTAATTGTTTGGTTTTTGATAAAGTTTTATTACTTGTTCTGAATACATTTTATTTAATTTATATTTCAATACAGCAATTTTATTATGTTTTGAAATAGATGGCATTCTCGCATTTTCTATATCTAGTTGCTTGATTTCACTTTCCAATGTTTGTTGTTTAATCCTGTTCTCTTTATTATAAAATACTTGAGCAGAAATTAATGCACCTCGAACAAACGCTTTAAACGTTTCCCACATAAGAGAAGTAGGTGTGTCAGGGTTATCATTTATCTCAAAAAATATTTGAATCTGTTTAATAATATATTCCTGGCATGATCTTTCGTTCAAAATTTGTGGGTTAAATCTCCAGTATGTTTGTTTCTCAGACATTCCATTTAATTTAATCATAAATGTTACAGGTGCGTGATCTGAGATTATAATATTATGGTATTTTGAGTTATAAGTAAATGGGATAAACGTGGAGTCAACTAAAAAATAATCTATTCTTGAGTATGTTTTATGTACTGGTGAGTAAAATGAATATTCCCATCCAGTTGGATTTTCTATTCTCCAGACATCCTTAATATTAGTGGTATTAATAAATGAATTTAGAAATACACTTGATTGAGATTTTACTTTTTTTTGCCTTGATGATCTATCTAAGTATGAATCTAATGTACAATTGAAGTCTCCTCCAATTATTAATTTATATTGTGTAAATTCAGGAATTTTATTAAATGTTTTATTAAAAACATAGGGTTATCAAAATTAGGTCCATATACATTAAGAACAATCACTTTTTCTCCATTTTACTCTCCAACTAATATAATATATCTACCATCAATATCCGCTATTGTTGATGAATTCGTAAAAGGTATTCCTTTACGAATTAATATTGCAACTCCTCTGGACTTATGGGAAAAAGAGGAATGATATGATTCAGCGATCCACTTAGCTTTAAGTCTATGTTGAGATTCCTTTTTAAGGTGTGTTTCTTGAAGGAATATTATATCTGTTTTGATTGAATTTAGATGTGCCAAAACTTTACCTCTCTTAATTGGTTCATTGATTCCCTTGACATTCCAACTACAAAATGTTATTCCCTGACCCCCTCTTGTCATATTAACATCTTGCATATTGTTTCTAAGGTGGTCTATAACCGAGCAGAAGGTGCAACACATAAAACCTGACCCTGCTCCCGAACCTCAAATATATGAATTTAAAATCATATACATCGCTCTTCCGAACACATCTCCTTGTATTAGTCTTGTTTTTCCATTCAAACATTAAGTTATAAAAATATTTAAAGTGAAAAAAGTGATAGAATTGGTTAGCATAGGGTGAAAGAAAAAAAACTACATCTACAATTAGTGTAGTTAGTGATAGCCACACTAACGTGGCTAGAATTCTAAAGACTTCCGTAGCCTTTGTAAAAAAAAATTTCCCAGCTCCGTGCCCGAAAAAAAAAGAAGATTATTTCTAACAATCAAATAACTTCTTTGGGAGTAACAAACATATATACATACCCATACATACGTACACACATACATACACATATACACATACATATATATATATATATATATATATATATACCCATATGCATACATACATAAGCACGCATCCCTGCAGAAAAGTCCGAGAACAGCATAAATTCATAACGTTATTATTCTCTACATATCATATTAATATCTTCGCTAAATCTATAAATTTAATTTTAAATTGAAAAATAAAGAGAAAAACCGTCAAACCTTATTATGACGTAGGCTGAATTACCTCTTGCATATCTTCCTATATAATATAAGTATGTAATTCATTTCCACGTTAACCAAAGACTGTTAGTTATTAATCATTGTTATCAATCATATCCAGTATTACATTTTTATGAGTAAGATAAATGTTAATAATTTTAGTAGTAATATAGATATTTAATAAGTATTAGTTGTTACATATATAGTTAGATATGAATATACAGATAATAATAGTGCTTAATAAAAATAAAAAAATAAAAAAACCATGGTTTTCTCCAATGTCCACCGTCCATTCGGTTTTCAAATGTCCTTAAAGCTCTTAAAAGAACTTTAAAGGTCCTTTTAGATCTGGCGGTCCCGTTAATCCTTGACTCGTGAGGAGTAATGTAAATTCTTCAGTCTGTGGTCACGTTCCCGATTTCTTTGGCAAATTCCAGTGCTTTTTCATGGTCTGTAAAAAATTGCTCCTTGTTCTTGTAGGTAACTCTTAGTCTTGCGGGGTAAAGCAGGCCGTATCTCAAATCAGGTACATTCTTCAGTATTCTTTTTGTCTCAGTGAACAGCGCCCTTTTCTTGAAGACCTCTGCCGGATAATCTCGGTAAATACTGAATCTCACACCTTCAAAATGGAGCTGTCCGCTTCGGACGATTTTCTTCATTATATCGTAAAATTCATGATCCAGTTGCACCTTTACGATAATTTGTCTTGGATGGGCATCATCTTGTGTATGACGCCGCTGCGCTCTATGAGCTCGACCGAGTGAAGGTTTTTAATCCAATTTTAAGGCTTTTTGTAGTAGGTCTGCCACAAAATCCCGAGGGCCCATTTCCCTCTCACTTCCTTCTTTCACCCCTACAATTCTTAGATTCTTACGTCTTTGACGCCCCTCCAAATCGGTACATTTATCACTTAATTTGATCACCATACCGGAGAGGCATTGGTTTTCAATAAGGAGTCGACCTACAGTTTCCTCACTTGTCGCCGCCCATTTCTCAAGTTCGGTTATCGCTGTTCTATGTTGTTCAAGTGCTTGATGAATGGGGACCACCTCCATTTTAATGTTCGCTTCCACCGAAACGAGCCTGGCTTCCAGCACTTCCATCTGTTCCTTGACCTCTTCCTCCCTCGACCTCTTCCAGACTTCCAGTATTTCTTGAACGGTAGAAAGCATTTCTGCTTTAAAATCTACCTTAAAAGAGTAAAGTTCCTCTTTAAAATTCTCTCCAAAGGTTTTCAATTCAGCAGCGAGAAAAGTTTTAAGACCATCCATTTCAGACTTTTTCTGCTTTGATTTCTTCGGAGGGTCTTCCTGGGCCGTCATTGTAACTGAGGCCGAGGCCTCAGTTGGGCCTTCCTCTTCCATCAGTGGTTTCTCTTCAACAGTTTTTTTTTGTGTCCCACGGGGGGGGGGTACGTTGTAACGACATACCGTCAAAGTCGCGCGCCTGATGACGTCACGCGGCAGGCAGCCGTTCAGATCGCGATCGCTGCAGGTAAGACCCGATTTTCTCCCGTTTTCAGTTTCTTCGGCACGGAGCTAGTTGGCACTGGACTCAAGCCTCCATAGCGCCACCGGAAGTGAATTCAGCGCTGCACCGCCGCTGTTGCAGCTCTGGTCCGGTTCCCGGCCCCCGGCAGGAAAGGCCGCTCCGATCCAGGTGGTAGGCCGCGAGGAGGGGGGCGAGGACGCGACTTGGAGAAATAGTCGCGA
Organism: Malacoraja senta; assembly: GCA_038087875.1. NCBI lineage: Eukaryota > Metazoa > Chordata > Chondrichthyes > Rajiformes > Rajidae > Malacoraja > Malacoraja senta. The sequence continues at coordinate 44,932,127 of CM075981.1, read as the reverse complement.
CTTGGAGAAATAGTCGCGTCCCCGCCAGGAAGCGACTGGGAAACAGTTTCCTCCTTACCCTCCCCCCCTCCCCCACATAGAAAAGTTAAAGTTTCCCCCAAAACAGACTTTAAACTAACTAAAAATAAAAAAAGATTGAAAAGACAAACAGGCTGTAGGCAGTGGCTGCCGTCAATGCGGCGCCCCTAGTGGATGGTAGGTATATGGAACAAGCTGCCAGAGGAGGTAGTTAAGGCCGGTACTATAACAGCTTTTAAAGGTCATCTGGATACTGTGACAGTGTCCTCTCCCTTGGATGTCGCTCTGATCACTTTAATTGGCTGACAGGCCAGGAGAGGTAAATCTCCATGGGGTACCAAGTTCCATGGGGTACATGCAACATAGAACAGTTCAGGGCCCAGGAAAGATCACTAGAGATGTGCATGCTCAGGTACTTGAAGTTCTTTACTCCCTCTGCTGCCGCCCCAACAATGAAAACAGGTGAAGATCGACACAAAGTGCTGGAGTAACTCAACAGGACAGGCAACATCTCTGGAGAGAAGGAATAGGTGAAGTTTCTGTTCTTCAAACAGGTGACTCTTCAGACTCTTCATGAAAACAGGTACATGGACTCTCGGCTTCTCCTTCCTGAAGTCAACAATCAGCGCTTTGGTCTGACAATGTTGAGAGCAAAATTGTTATTCTGGCATCACACACCCTCCTGCACTCTAACTCATTGTTGCCGTGGTGTTATTATTGGCTAATATACAGATGATGTTGGAGCTGTGTCTGGCTACACCATCGTGGGTATAGAGAGAGTAGAGGGTAAAGCACTCAGAGAGTAGAGAGTAAAGCACTCAGAGAGTAGAGACTAAAGGGCCTGTCCCACGAGCATGCGACTGCATGCGGCAAGCGCGACCAAACCGTAAGCGGGGGCCGCGCGGAGGTCAAGTGATTGACTTGAAGTTCGAGCGAAGTCCGCGGTAAGTTCGCGCGTGACGTACGGCGTCAAGACGCTGCGTACGGCGTTGGGACGGTGCGTACGGCGTCGGGACGGTGCATGCGGCGTCGAGGCATTGCGTGCGGCCTCCATGCGGCAGCGGGCGGCCTCCATGCGGCAGCGGGCCGGCAGGCCTTTGCCGCACGGAATTTTTGAACACCGTCAGTTTTTCGGAGCCCCGCGCGATGTCGGGACCAGCTCCGCACAACTCCATGCGGCTCCCGCGATCGAAGTGGGACCGGCCCCGCGAGGCCGCACGGCTAGCGCGGCCACGTTAGGTCGCGCTTGCCGCATGCAGTCGCATGCTCATGGGACAGGCCCTTAAAGCACTCAGAGAGAGAGAGTAAAGCAGGACACAGCCTGCAACCTTGAGGTGCGCTTCTGCTGATTGAGGTCTGCCGATGAAGAAGTCAAGGATCCCGTTGCAGAGGGACAAGCAGAGATCCAGTCCCTGAGTTTGACTGGAAGTTTAGAAGGGACGAAGTTGTTGAACACTAAGCTGTAATCGATGAACAACAGCCTGACATACCCATTCATGTTTTCCGTGTGGTCCAAAACAGAGTGGGGAGTCAGCAAGATCAGATCCACTGTAGACCTGTTGTGGTGGTAGGTGAATTGAAGTGGTTCCATATCTTACTATGGCAAGTTGATACATGCCATAACCAACATTCTTCATCACACTGAGCGTGCCAACTTGGTCTTCTTGGGCACCAGTATTATGCAGCCCTTCTGGCTAACTGATTTAAATAGTCTGCTTAAATAGTAAAGTTAGCCAAGCTTTTGTCATTTTTCTTTATTTCATTGTGGATTTATGATTTTAATTAATAATTAGAGATTTAACGTTTGCACATAAATGTATCTTAAATAATTTTAATAATTTTAATACAAAAAAATCTGTTCTGTTGTTAAATGTCAATTTTTAAAGACATTTAAACCAGTGAACTTGTGAAGCAGGGTTTTGACGGCTAGTCAGGGCAATGTTAGGTCACTCAGATCCATGTCAGACTATGTTACTGGTTGCAATCTACCCTAACACAGATTGGAACAAATTGCCAAGAGTGGTCATGTTTTAGCATATCAAAAAACAAGTACAATCCAGTATTTAGGCATTTATATTTTTGTGCAACAGGATTATAGTGTTTCATTACAGAATTCAAGCAAAGTAAAGCTAAATCTGTAGCTTTACAGCTGGGCGGCACAGTGGCACAGCAGTAAAGTTGCTGCTTACAGCGCCAGAGACCCAGGTTCGATTCTGACTGTCGGTGCTGTCTGTACGGAGTTTGTACGCTCCCCCCGGGACAGCGTGAATGTTTCCAGGCGCTACAGTTTCCTCCCATGTTCCAAAGGCGTGCAGGTTTGTAGGTTAATTGGCTTCTGCAAATTGTCCCTAGTGTGTGGGATAGAACGAGTGTATAGGTAATCGCTGGTCAACGTGGACTTGGTGAGCCAAATGACCTGTTTCCATGCTGTATCTCGAAACTAAACTAACTTTTATTTCAAACGTGAATTAAAAAGACTGAATTAAAGCCAGACTGAATTTGTTTGGGATGGTTGGAGACATATCAGAGGCTTATTTGCACAAAACTCTGGAGCAGGACACTTGCCTCAGACCCATCCACATATAATGTTGACATAGTTGAGTTGCAAGCCTAGCAGCCAACCCTTCTGCGGAATAGGAAGCCTACTAAAACATCATGAGGCGGCACATTGCCATCAACGTTGTGAATTCATCTTCAACTTCGATATTGTTAAGATGGAAAGGGTGCAGAGAAAATACACAAGGATATTGTCAGGTCGAGGTTGTGAGACAGGGAGAGGTGGAGTAGGCTGGGACTATTCCTTGGATCGCAGGAGGATGAGGGGTGATCTTATAGAGGTGTATAAAATCATGAGAGGAATAACTGGGTAAATGCAATAGATTGGGTAGTCTCTTTTGCAGAGTATTACTATTGAGAATTGAGAATTGAGAATTAGAGGGCATTGGTTTAAGATGAAGGGGGAAATGTTTTATAGGAATCTGAGGGTCAGAGGATGTAGTTGAGGCAGGGATTGTCACAACATTTAAGAAGCAATTAGACAGGTACATGGATAGGACAGGTTTCATGTGATTTGGGCCAAATGCAGGCAAGTGGGACTAGTGTAGATGGTACATGTTGGTCGATGTGGGCAAATTGAACCAAAGGGCTTGTTTCCACGCTGTGTGAATCTATGACTCTATAACTACTAGAAAATTGATTACTCAAGCCTTTGGAAACTTGGCAGCAGAAAGCTAAAAGATAGAGAGATTAGTAGCATGATGTCAAGGCAACAACCTCTCCCTGAATGAATGAATGAATGAATGAATGAATGAATGAATGAATGAATTGGCCAAGTATTTACATACAAGGAATTTGCCTTGGTGCTCCACCAGCAAGTGACAACATGACATACAGTGACAGTTAGGAATGACGCATAAAACATTAAATGATAATAATAAAACATTATCGATTAAACATGTGAATTAAATAAAATACCTGAGCAAAAGGAGGCTGCAGATTTTTGGCTGTTGAGTAGAGCTACTACTCGTGGAAAAAAGCTGTTTTTATGTCTGACTGCGGCAGCTTTGACAGTCCGGAGTCGCCTTCCAGAGGGAAGTGATTCAAAGAGTTTGTGGCCAGAGTGAGAGGTGTCAGAGATGATCTTGCCCGCTCGCTTCCTGGCCTTTGCAGTGTACAGTTCGTCAATGGAGGGAAAGTTACAGCCAACAACCTTCTCAGCTGATCGGATGATTTGCTGCAGCCTCCGGATGTCGTGCTTGGTGGCTGAGCCAAACCAGACCATGATGGAGACGGTGAGGACAGACTCTACGCTGACCTATAGAATTGGTCATCATTACCTGTGGCAGATTGTGCTTCCTCAGCTGCTGCAGGAAGTACATCCTCTGTTGTGCCTTTTTGACTGTGGAGTCGATGGCAGCCCCCCACTTAAGGTCCTTGGAGATGATGGTTCCCAGGAATTTAAAAGACTCCACAGATGTGACTGTGGTGTTGTTGATGGTGAGTGGGGGTGAAGGGAGGGGAAGCTCTCCTAAAGTCTACAATCAATTCCACTGTCTTAAGAGCATTGAGCTCCAGGTTGTTGCGATGGCACCAGGACGCCAGCTGTGTCACTTCCTGTCTGTAGGCAGATTCCTCCCCATCCTGGATCAATCCAATCAGGGTTGTGTCGTCCACAAACTTGAGAAGTTTGATAGAGGTGTCTGTGGAGGTGCAGTCGTTGGTGTAGAGAGAGTAGAGGAGAGGGCGGTGCTCCTATGCTGAGGGTCTGTGGGACCGAGATGTGCTTTTCCAGCATCCCATGCTGCTTCCTGTTTTTCAGGAAGCTGGTGATCCACCAACAGAGGGGTTCAGGCACAGTCAACTTGAAACGTTTGTCGTGTAGTAGCTCTGGCACAATGGTGTTGAATGCAGAGCTAAAGTCAACAAACAAAATTCTCGCATTGGTTCCCTGGTGGTCTAGGTGCTGGAGGATGAAGTGTAGGCCTAAGTTGACTGCGTCATCCTGTAGAAAATCAAAAGAGCTGGTCATGGACTTCAGGAAGTTCCAGTCTGTATAAATGGTGTTGTATAAGGTACCCAGACGTGGCGTCGAAGGACGAGTAGCCGAAGCAAAGAAGTGGAAGCCAAATAACCAAACGGAAACAAAGCTGAAATGCCAAATAACCGAAAGCGTACAAAGCCGAAACGCCAACCAACCGAAAGGGTGGGCACCTAAATGCAAACAAACCGAAAGGGCGCGATGCCTAAAAGCCAACTAACCGAAAGGCTGCGTCACCTACAAGCCAACCAACCGAATGGCCAAAAAGTTAATTAACGGACATGACGTTGCCGGGGGGGTCGGGACTTGTCAGTGATTGGTCCAGACCCCCGTATCCATCACATCACTGGCCGGTGGAGACGGGAGGGTGGGGGTCATTTTCCCACACAAGCCTTAGGTGACTGGGCACTCTGAACCCGAGCACCAAATTGTAATCGGCCGAAGGAGCGCATCCCTCGGGACAGCCCCCACTCTCCCATGGTCATAGCCGTGCACCGCCTCGTCTCCCCCATGCGGCCGCACTGTGATGGGCTGAGGGTCGGCAGCGCCGGGTAGAGCAGAGTTGGGGACAGTCTGGTCCCTCCGCCCACCCAGAGTTACTGACCGCGATGCACCGCCATCGGACCCCAACCCCCACACCAGGGTGATTCACACCCCCGACCCCTGAACACCGACACCCACACCGGGTGATCCACCCCCACCTCAGCTGCGGGGACAGACGGCTCGGGGCATTGGCAGCCATAGTAAATCGTTTTTAAAACATGGGGGGGACACAAATTCCCTGGTGGGCCGATGACAAGTGTGCAAGACAATGAACAATTGTATCTCCTCCCACTCCCTCTCCCCCCCCCCCTCCCCCCACGACAACATAAAGCACATTTTTTAAATTACCGGGTACAGCAGCATCTATGGAGCGAAGGAAATAGGCAACGTTTCGGGTCGAAACCCTTCTTCAGACTGATGGGGGGTGGGGAGAAGAAAGGGAAAAGGCGGAGGAGGAGCCCGAGGGCTGAGCGATGGGAGGAGACAGCCCGAGGGCTGATGAAGGGGAGGAGACAGCAAGGGCTAGCAAAATTGGGAAAATTCAATGTTCATGCCCCCAGGATGTAGACTGCCCAAGCGGAATATGAGGTGCTGTTCCTCCAATTTCCGGTGTTGCTTGCTCTGGCCATGGAGGAGACCCACGACAGAGAGGTCAGATTCAGAATGGGAGGGGGAGTTGAAGTGCTGAGCCACCGGGAGGTCAGGTTGGTTATTGCGGACCAAGCGGAGGTGTTCGGCGAAACGATCCCCAAGCCTCCGCTTGGTCTCACCAATGTAGATCAGCTGACATCTGGTGCAGCGGATGCATTAGATGAGGTTGGAGGAGATGCAGATGAACCTCTGTCGCACCTGGAACGACTGCTTGGGTCCTTGAATGGAGTCGAGGGGGGAGGTGAAGGGACAAGTGTTGCATCTCTTGCGGTTGCAAGGGAAAGTGCCCGGGGAGGGGGTGGTACGGGAGGGAAGGGAAGAATTGACAAGGGAGTTACGGAGGGAGCGGTCTTTGCGGAAGCCAGACATGGGGGGAGATGGGAAGATGTGGCGAGTGGTGGGGTCACGTTGGAGGGGGCGAAACTGACGTATGGATTATTTGTTGTATGTGACGGCTGGTGGGGTGAAAAGTGAGGATTAGGGGGGCTCTGCCCTTGTTGCGAGTGGGGGAATGGGGAGAGAGAGCAGTGTTGCGGGGTATGGAAGAGACCCTGGTGCCAGCCTGATCTATGGTGGAGGAGGGGAACCCCCGTTGCCTGAAGAATGAGGACATGTCAGATGCCCTGGTGTGGAACGCCTCATCCTGGGAGCAGATGCGGCGTAGACGGAGGAATTGGGAGTAGGGGATGGAGTCCTTACAGGAAGCAGGGTGGGAAGAAGTGTAATCCAGATAGCCATGGAAGTTAGTAGGTTTATAGTGGATGTCGGTCAGAAGTCTATCATCTGCGATGGAGATAGTGAGGTCAAAGAATAGTAGGGAAGTGTCGGAAATGGTCCAGGTGTATTTGAGTGCCGGATGGAAGTTGGTGGTGAAGTGGATGAAGTCAGTCAGTTGTGTGTGGGTGCAGGAGGTGGCATCAAAACAATCATCGATGTAGCGGAGGTAGAGGTCGGGGATGGGGCCCTGGTACGTATTGAACAAGGACCGCCCAACCTCATCGCCGCACCAGGCCCATCCGACATCGCCATGGCACTGGGCCCGCCTAATATCGCCGTCGAACTGGGCCCGCCGAACATCACAGCTGCACCCGGCCCTCCCAACATCGCCGTCGCACTGGGCCCGCCAAATATCGCCGTCGCACCGGGCCTATTGAACATCGCCTCCGGACAGTACCTACTCAACATGGCCGCCGCACCGCACCCTACTCATCTCGTCGCCTCACTGGGTTGGTCGAACCGCGCCGCCCCACCGACCATCCGCCCACCAGGACCTCCCACGCATCGCCCGTGGACCCCGACTCCACTGCCCACGGACCCTGACCATCGGGTCCGCCGACCCTCGCCACTGCACCTCCCTCCAGCAGCCCGCAGCCGTCGCCTCACCTGCAAACTGGACTCTGTACTGGGCCTGAAGCCTCCACGCTGCTCACTCCCACTCTCCTGGGTTTGACTCCACTGGGTCCTAGCGCTAGTCTGCCTAGACCTGGTTACCTCAGTGGCAGTTCCACTGATTCTTCACCATCCCTCTCCAACTATGGGACCACTTCTCTTTCCCACCCACACTACAGCCCTCTCACCCCCCTGAACACCCACCACCCCCCCACCACACATCGCCTCGTCCCCATTCCACCCACCTGCCGTCCTCCGGCCCCAACCCCCATCCCTGCCGGGTGTTCACCATCTTCACCGACCTCCCCCTTTCCGACATCGAACAGTCTGTCCTCAGCAGAGGTCTTACCTTTGTCCCCCTCCGTCCCCGCCTCAATGAGTTCCGTGCCCTCCATGACCTGGAATGCTTCTACCATCGCCTCCGCCTCACAGCTCACTTCCATGGGAAGTAGTCCTCGCTCCCCACTGACGACCCCTTTTCCAGTCTCCAATGCACCCCATTCCTCGTGGAACCCCGCTCGTGGCCTTCCGGCTTTAGAACTCTTTATTCAAAACTGCCGCCGTGACATCAACCGCCTCAACTTCTCCACTCCCCTGTCTCACTCCAATCTCTCCCCCCCTGAACGCAGTGCCATCAACTCACTCCGCAACAACCTAGATTGGGTTATCAAACCCGCCGACAAGGGGAGGTGCCGTGGTAGTCTGCCGCGTTGATCTCTACAAAGGTGAGGCCACGCGCCAACTCTCGGACACCTCCTCCTACTTACCCCTGGACCATGACCCCACTGACGAGCACCAGGCCACCATCTCCAGCACCATCACCGACTTCATCCACTCCCACGCCCTGCCCGACCGAGCCTCCAACCTCATCGTTCCCCAGCCCCGCACGGCCCGATTTTACCTTCTCCCCAAAATCCACAAACCTGACTGTCCCGGTAGATCCATTGTCTCTGCCTGTTCTTGCCCCACCGAACTCATCTCCACCTACCTCGACTCCATCCTATCCCCCTTGGTTAAATCCCTCCCTACCTATGTTCAAGACACCTCAGACACTCTCCGTCGTCTCCGCGCATTCCATTCTCTAGGCCCTCACCCCCTCATCTTCACCATGGACGTCCAGTCATTGTACACCTCCATCCCCCACCAGGATGGTCTCAAAGCCCTCCGGTTCTTCCTCGACCAGAGAAGCAACCTATACCCGGCCACTGACACCCTCCTCCGCCTAGCGGAGCTGGTCCTTACCCTCAATAACTTCTCGTTTGACTCCTCCCATTTCCTCCAAATACAAGGCGTAGCTATGGGCACACGCATGGGCCCCAGCCACGCCTGCCTCATTGTCGGGTACGTAGAACAATCCTTGTTCAATACGTACCAGGGCCCCATCCCGACCTCTACCTCCGCTACATCGATGATTGTTTTGATGCCACCTCCTGCACCCACACACAACTGACTGACTTCATCCACTTCACCACCAACTTCCATTCGGCACTCAAATACACCTGGACCATTTCTGACACTTCCCTACCATTCCTTGACCTCACTATCTCCATCGCAGGTGATAGACTTCTTACCGACATCCACTACAAACCCACGACTCCCATGGCTATCTGGACTACACTTCTTCCCACCCTGCTTCCTGTAAGGACTCCATCCCCTATTCCCAATTCCTCCGTCTACGCCACATCTGCTCCCAGGATGAGGCGTTCCACACCAGGGCATCTGAAATGTCCTCATTCTTCAGGGAACGGGGGTTCCCCTCCTCCACCATAGATGAGGCTCGCACCAGGGTCTCTTCCATACCCCGCAACACTGCTCTCTCTCCCCATCCCCCACTCGTAACAAGGGCAGAGTCCCCCTAGTCCTCACCTTTCACCCCACCAGCCGTCACATACAACAAGTAATTCTCCGTCAGTTTCGCCACCTCCAACGTGACCCCACCACTCGCCATATCTTCCCATCTCCCCCCATGTCTGCCTTCCGCAAAGACCGCTCCCTCCGTAACTCCCTTGTCAATTCTTCCCTTCCCTCCCGTACCACCCCCACCCCGGGTACTTTCCCTTGCAACCGCAAGAGATAATAATAATAATAATAATAATAATAGATTTTATTTATATAGCGCTTTTCAGGACTCAAAGTCGCTTTACATTGAGAGTCAGGAATAAACAAAACAAAATAGAGCAGTAAGACAGAGATGCAAAGGGGAGGGGAACATGGGACTAAGGGTATGCAGAGGTGAAGAGATGGGTCTTGAGGCGGGACTGGAAGATGGTGAGGGACTCAGAATTTCGGACCGGTTGTGGGAGGGAATTCCAGAGCCTGGGAGCTGCCCTGGAGAAGGCTCTGCCTCCAAAAGTGCAGAGGTTTGATTTCGGAGTGGAGAGGAGACCAGCTGATGTGGATCTGAGGGACCGTGAGGGTTGGTAGGGGGAGAGGAGTTCAATGAGATAAGGGGGGGCCAAGTTGTTGAGGGCTTTGTAGGTGAGGACCAGGATTTTGTAGGTGATCTGGTGGGAAATGGGAAGCCAGTGAAGTTCTTTGAGAACTGGGGTGATTTGGTGCCCGGATTTGGTGTGGGTAATGAGTCGGGCGGGTGCATTCTGGACCAGTTGGAGTCGGTTGATGTTGCTGGAATTGATTCCAAAGAGAAGAGAGTTACAGTAGTCCAGTCGGGAGGAGATGAAGGCATGGATGAGTCTTTCAGCAGCGGGGGGTGTGAGAGAGGATCTGATTTTGAGATGCAACACTTGTCCCTTCACCTCCCCCCTCGACTCCATTCAAGGGCCCAAGCAGTCGTTCCAGGTGCGACAGAGGTTCACCTGCATCTCCTCCAACCTTATCTATTGCATCCGCTGCTCCAGATGTCAGCTGATCTACATCGGTGAGACCTTGGCGATCGTTTCGCCGAACACCTCTGCTCGGTCTGCAAAAACCAACCTGACCTCCCGGTGGCTCAGCACTTCAACTCCCCCTCCCATTCCGTATCCAACCTCTCTGTCCTGGGTCTCCTCCATGGCCAGAGCGAGCAACACCGGAAATTGGAAGAACAGCAGACCTTGGGGAGTCTGCATCCTGGGGGCATGAACATTGAATTCTCCCAATTTTGCTAGCCCTTGCTGTCTCCTCCCCTTCCTCAGCCCGCGGCCTGTCTCCTCCCATCCCTCAGCCCTCGGGCTCCTCCTCCGCCTTTTTCCTTTCTTCTCCCCACCCCCCATAAGTCTGAAGAAGGGTTTCGGCCCGAAACGTTGCCTATTTCCTTCGCTCCATAGATGCTGCTGCATCCGCTGAGTTTCTCCAGCATTTTTGTGTACCTTCGATTTTCCAGCATCTGCAGTTCCTTCTTAAACACTTTTTTTAATTACCGTCTGGTTCCCTGCGTAATACACACCACAAGCTCCCACGCACAAAACACCAGATAATCTGTAAACTGTTTTAACCGAAGATGGACACAAAAATCTGGAGTAACTCAGCGGGACAGGCAGCATCTCTGGTGAGAAGGAATGGGTGACGTTTCGGGTCGAGACCATTCTTCAGACCTGAAGACTGAGTCTGAAGGGTCTCGACCCGAAATGCCACCCATTCCTTCTCGCCAGAGATGCTGCCTGTCCCACTGAGTCACTCAGGCATTTTGTGTCTATCTTTGGTGTGACAGTTGTCTTGTTTCATTGGCTTCATGTATTGCGAGCATGGAAGAGACTCTACACTATGCATCTATTCATACAAGTGTGCTCTTAATGAAATCTCACATCTTTGCGAGGGAGGGATGGAATGGATGTGACCACCGGCTAAAGCAAAGGCATAGTTATGACAGGGAAATAATCTCACCACTTCTCACCAGAGATGCTGCCTGTCCCACTGAGTCACTCTGGCATAATTAACCAGGTTCCCGAATGTAAGAACTATTTATACATGTAACATTTTTGTTTTTAAATCAATGTTGATTTTTAATGCCGCCCCCGTCCTGTGGGAAGGGCTTGCAGCAGCTGGTTTCATAGTGCGTTCATTGTTGGTAGGTGCTGTCCTTTCACATGGACCCCTTACAACTTGGTGCTCGGATTCAGAGTGCCCAGTCACCTATGGCTTGTGTGGGAAAATGACCCCACCCTCCCGTCTCCATCAGCCAGTCATGTGATGGACGTAGGGGTCTGGACCAATCACTGACAAGTCCTGCCCCCCGACGACGTCATGTCCGCTATTTGACTTTTCGGCTGAGCGGCCATTCGGTGAGTTGGCTTGTAGGCGACACAGCCTTTCGGTTAGTTGGCTTTTAGGAGTCCTCCCCTTTCAGTTAGTTTGTATTTAGGCATCCCACCCTTTCGGTTAGTTGGCATTTCGGCTTCGTACGCTTTTGGTTATTTGCCGTTTCGGCTTTGTTTCCATTCGGTTATTTGGCTTCCAGTTCTTTGCTTCAGCTTCTCCTCCTTCGACGCCACGTCCGCACACGGTTGTATGAATTTCATGTCCCAGGTATCGTTATCTGGACAATTTGCCCCGATCCCGTCACATTGGAACTATGGCCAAGAAATCACACCAACCTCTACATCCTCAGGAAAACTCGGGAAATTCAGCATAATTTTTAGAGTTTGGAGTTTAGAGATACAGCATGGAAACAGGCCCTTCGGCCCACCGGGTCCGTGTCGACCAGCGATCCCTGCACATTAACACTCTCCTACATCCACTAGGGACAATTTTTACATTTACCAAGCCAATTAACCGACAAACCTGTACATCTTTGGCACTGTTGTGGGACGTATCACCGATGGGGATGAGTCAGAGTATAGAAGAGAGATCGAGCAACTGTCCATATGGTGCCAGCACAATAACCTGGCCCTCAACACCAGCAAAACCAAGGAACTGATTGTGGACTTTGGAAGAAGTAGGATGGGAACCAACAGTCCCGTTTATATCAACGGGTTGATGGTTGAAAGGGTCAAGAGCTTCAAATTCCTGGGTGTGCACATCTCTGAAGATCTTTCCTGGTCCGAGAACACTGATGCAATTATCATGAAAGCACATCAGCGCCTCTACTTCCTGAGAAGATTACGGAGAGTCGGTTTGTCAAGGAGGACTCTCTCTAACTTCTACAGGTGCACAGTAGAGAGCATGCTGACCGGTTGCATCGTGGCTTGGTTTGGCAACTTGAGCGCCCTGGAGAGGAAAAGACTACAAAGAGTAGTAAACACTGCCCAGTCCATCATCGGCTCTGACCTCCCTTCCATCGAGGGGATCTACCACAGTCGCTGCCTCAAAAAGGCTGGCAGTATCATCAAGGACCCACACCATCCTGGCCACACACTCATCTCCCTACTACCTTCAGGTAGAAGGTACAGGAGCCTGAAGACTGCAACGACCAGGTTCAGGAATAGCTACTTCCCCACAGCCATCAGGCTTTTAAACTTGGCTCGGACAAAACTCTGAACATTAATAGCCCATTATCTGTTATCTGCACTTTATCTGTTTATTTATTCATGTGTGTATATATTTATAGAATGGTATATGGACACACTGATCTGTTCTGTAGTCATGCCTACTATGTTCTGTTGTGCTGAAGCAAAGCAAGAATGTCATTGTCCTATCAGGGACACATGACAATAAACTCTCTTGAATCCTGAATCTAGAATTTGGGAGGAAACTGAAGATCTCAGAGAAAACCCACGCAGGTCACGAGGATCTCCGGGTTCGAGTCATATCTCCAATGACTCTTACCAATTTCTTCAGATGAACCATAGAAGGCATCCTAACCGGATGCAACACAGCTTGGTATGGTAATTTCTCCACTCAAGACCACATGAAATTCCAGAGTAATGAGCGCAACCTCTGGAAAGCAGCCAACATAATCAAGGACCACTCACACTCTTCTCCTCTCTCCCGTCGGGCAGAAAATACAAAAGCTTGCAAGTACATGCCACCATCTTGAAGAACAGCTTCTTCCCTGCAGTTATCAGGCTCTTGAATGGACCTCTCATGCGCTAAGGATGAGTTCTCAATCTTCCAATGTAACTCATTGCGGCCTTGCACGTCATTTTTATTTGCACTTTCTCAGTCGCGATAACATTACATCCTGCAATCTGGTTATTTTCTCTTTTATACTCACTGATATACTCATTCATGGTATGACTTTCCTCAATAGCAAGCAAGACAAATTTTTCAACTGTATCTCATTACAGTTGACGATACTAATGCTTGACAATATAATTACCCAGTAGGGCAAAGTCTGTGACCTAAATGCTTTGACAGCATTGCTTGTGGATGTGGAGGAGTAGGAGTGTTTCTTCAAGCTCCGTAACTTTACTGACATGGCTGACCCCCCCCCCTTTAGCTCTGTCCCCCCAATCCCATCTTTCTCCGCGACCTATAATTGCTTCCTACACAATCATCAGAACCTTGACCATCATCAAACACAGGGTCTCGACCCGAAACGTCACCCATTCCTTCTCTCCAGAGATGCTGCCTGTCCCGCTGAGTTACTCCAGCATTTTGCATGCATCTTTGATGTAAACCAGCATCTGCAGTTCCTTCCTCTACATCAAACACAACCTATTAGAGTCCATCCATGTGTGATGAAAACTCTCTTGTCCCACCCGTCAGTGAACAGGCCCCTCCATTTCCATGATCCAATATACTTTGTCCTGTGAACCCTTCCCCGAAGATTCTTGTCCTTGCCAATGCTTGGAGTTAAGCCCCTCTCCCACTTGGGCAACCTCCACCACGACCTCTGCCGAGTTTTCCCGCGATCCATAGTCGCGGCAAGGTCACCACGAGATTGTAGGAGGTCTTTGTCACTCTCCTTCATGGTCGAGAGTGGTCTCCGCGTAGTCGAGGCTTCAGCTAGGTCGCAGCGTATTTTTCAAGATGTTAAAAATTGACTGGGACAAAAAATAGGTCGCCGTGGGAAAAATCTATATTTTTTTAGTCATAGGTCTAGTCGAAGCCGGTTGTAGTGGGTCGTGATGCTAGTCATAGATAGTCGAAGGTAATAGCTCCAGGGTGAAAAAAAGGTCAGTAGAAAAAAAAGGTAATTTAAACAGCAGAACATCACCTCTGTCACTCCAGAGCATGTTCATTCATAGCTGGAGTGTTTTGGAGAGGAGACGTGTTTTAGAGATGGAACTAAAAAGGCAGCAGCGCAGGGGGAGGGCACAACCCTAAAAAAAACTGGCCATGCAGGTGTTGCCCACCCAGGAAGAGGAGTGGCAGGAGGTAATGCCACAGGAGGTGATAGTGCAGGAGGAAGTAGCCCTGCATGAGAGACCCCTGGAGGAGGAGACCAGGGTGGTAGTATATGTCCCCACCACCACCCCATCCTTCACTGCCTCATTTGAAGGCAGCAAAGCAGCCCTTTCTCCTGTTTCTGACACAGCAGACGAGGCAGATGCCCCATTTGTGGTGAGGAAGGGCTGGAGGGAGGTTATGCCCTACACCTTCACCAGGCAGCAGGAGAGGGATCTTGAGGAATGGTTCCAGCAGAATGCCATCCTGTACGATAAGGAAAATGAGGGGTACAGGGACAGGGACAAGAATGGCATGCTTGCTATCCACTGCCCCACATGTGTGCTTAAAGTTCCATCTTTTGTCAAAGCCCAGCGCCACTCTCTTCCAGTCATCTGGTGTACTGGGACAGTCCATCACATCATCTCAATTCACCCATTGAGACCTCTTCTTGTGCTTCCTCTTCACCCTTGCTCTTCCCCTTCTGCCTTTCTTAAAAGGCTGCTGAAGCAAAAGGGCTACTGCAAGCAGCAGTAGTTGTATTTTTACTATCATTCTCCAAACTAGTTCCTTCCTCCATAGATGCTGCTGCACCCGCTGAGTTTCTCCAGCATTTTTGTGTACCTTCTAGTTCCTTCCTTGCTTGGATGGTTCAGAATGATTTTAAACAAAACCTGAGAGGCATTTTTTAGTGAGAAAAAAATGCAAACATGACATCATTTAATCAGGTGATCATTTGAGCTGTAGACCCTCGTCACTGGTCGTTGTTGGTTTTCAGTGTGGTCCTCTGAGGTGGAAGGGGATCGTGCTCATTCACGGACCAATTTACCAGAGACCATCCTCGAGTAAAACTAACATGGTCGAAGCCAGTCTTCAACATAGTCGAAGGAGGTTGAAGGAGGTCGAAGGAGGTCTTGAACATAATCATTAGAGGTCGGACACATAATCGTGGAAGGTCGTAGGAGGTCGTAGGTCACCATGACCTTGATTTTTTTTTAAGTCGCTTAAGGTCGCCAGAGGTCACGGTGTAGGTCTCCTAAGTGGGGCAGGCCCTTTAGCCTTCATCATCTCAATGTCCGCCAGCCTGTTTAGTTTAGTTTAGTTTAGAGATACAGCGCAGAAACAGGCCCTTCGGCCCACCGGGTCCACACCGATCCCCGCACATTACCACTATCCTACACACACTAGGGACAATTTACACATACACATTTACACATACACCAAGCCAAGTAACCTACAAACCTGTACGTCTTTGGAGTGTGGGAGGAAACCGAAGATCTCAGAGTAAACCCACGTGGTCAAGGGGGGAACGTACAAACTATTTATAGACAGCATCCGTAGTCGGGATCGAACCCAGGTCTCAGGCGCTGCAAGAGCTGTAAGGTAGCAACTCTACTGCTGTGCCACCATGCTGCCCTGTTAATCGCACAGGACAAGAACCACAATTAGTGGAACCCTAAAGTTAAAGTCCCCATAATATTCCCAATATGCTGAGGGGATCCTATATAACCAAGCAATCACTACACCTCTATTTACATCCCAATCCCTTAGACAGAGAGCACTGTCTGTTGAAGTCCAGTGCTTTATATTTCCTATTATCGTCCCTGTTACATGCATCTCCTTCTTGACATCTGAGCTGTTCGCGTTGTTTCTTTCTTTCATCTATTTGAGGCTTTTGTTCGTTACTGGACGAAGTCATTCCGCTGATATTTCCTCATTTGTTCTTCCGAAGTTCCTATTTTTCCCTCTTTCATTTTTTTCTCCTGGTTCTATTGACATGCCTGTTTATCTGTTATTTTTCAGTCTCAAGGATGTCTTCAGCTGCTAACCATCACTAGCAAAGTTAAATTTACAAGGTAGCATAACAGTTTATTTCACAATGCTTGTGATAAAGGAAGTTAGGATCTCAACTAAGCTGAAATGTATCCAAAGCTTTGAAAATATTCTATTTTTGCTTCAGGGTTGCTGGATTTGCAATGCTTTTGTATATAAAGTATGCGTCACATTGGATACCATGTCCAAATTGCCCTTCATGGAAGCCAACCCTATTCCCCTGATAGACACAAAAAGCTGGAGTAACTCAGCGGGACAGGCAGCATATATGGAGGGAAGGAATGGGTGACGTTTCGGGTTGGGACCCTCCTTCCTACACATTTCGACTTCAAGAAGGGTCTCGACCTGAAACGTCACCCATTCCTTCTCTCCAGAGATGCTGCCTGTCCCGCTGAGTTACTCCAGCATTTTGTGCCTATCTTTGGTGTAAACCAGCATCTGCAGTTCCATCCTACACCCTGTACCCCAGAGCCAGCCACGTACAGATCATTCATGAGTCACATCCTCAGTGTTTAACCTTTGATTGATATATTTACAATATAGCCTTTTTGAAGATTTCTTTCCTTCAAGTGTTATAGTGTGACTGAAGGTTACATAAGCAAAGCTGCTGATGCATGACA
Source organism: Malacoraja senta (assembly GCA_038087875.1). Taxonomy (NCBI): domain Eukaryota; kingdom Metazoa; phylum Chordata; class Chondrichthyes; order Rajiformes; family Rajidae; genus Malacoraja; species Malacoraja senta. The sequence goes on along the minus strand of CM075981.1, from coordinate 44,915,330 downwards.
AAATACATCTGGGATTGTGAAATCCAGTTTCCTACATCAAACAGTCTAGAATGGAATTGGCATATCGTTCTATAAATTGTACTGGAACCGTCATGTGCCATTTTTAATGAATGCACCTTAATTTACAATACAGTAAACCCTCACAACAACAGACCTCTTTTCAGGGGGTTTCGGTTATAGCGGACCATGGTTCCCATTGTACTTCCCCCCCCCACCCCAGGAGCTGGCGCCACGCGGCGTAATGCCAGTCGCGGGAGTGGAGAGAGCGAGCAGCGTGAAGATGGCGTGAGAACCGGTCACTTGTTTAATCACGTCAACATCAAGTTTCTTCCCTCCCGGCCTTGCCTCCTGAACTTTACCCCCTTACTCGATTACAGCAGTCAATGGGAAATAACGGACACCATCACCATGCACCCGTGGTCCGTTATTGCAAGGGCTTACTGTGCATGTAATCTGTATCACCTGTTCAGTTAGATGGACATTCATCAAAACATTTCAAAACGCTTTATATTATTGGACTGTGTTTCTAGAATAAATCCTTCAGGCTCTCTGCTTCACGAGTCATTGTTTTTTTTCAAAAGCATCCATAGAAAGATATGAAAACCATGACGTGACCATCTGCTGGTTATTAGTAGAAGGCTTGTGCAGAAAACATGAGAAGAAATCCTTAAGCCCCTGTCCCATTTAGGCAATTTTTTCGGTGACTACAGGTGACTAGGCTGTCGCCACATGGTCGCGGGGTGACGCCTGTATGGTCGAGAATAGTCTCCTCAAGTCGCCTAAAGAGTCGTAACATTTTTCTTGTCACCGCTGGATTTTGAAATGTTCAAAACTTTTCGCCGACTGTGGGCTTGACGTAGCTGGACTTCTTCTGCCGTAGGTGCTGTCGTAGGTTGTCGCCAGGATGACGCAGGTTGTTGCTAGGTGATGTTGGTTGTCGCCGGGTGCTGACTTTGGTGAATTCCATTGGCGACTACCTACGTCAACCTATGTCAACCAGCGACAGGTACCGGCGACTGAATTATTTTCAGTTGTCACCAACAGGGTCATTGCTTGTTTGTAGCTTGTCGTGGGTGGACATAGGTTGACTTCGGTTGTTGTAGGTTGTTGCCTGTGTGGTCGTAGGTTGTCATAGGTGGACGTCCTAATGTGTCGCCGGTTGTCGGTAGCTTGCTTTAGTTTGACGTCGAATAGGTGGTAGGTTGTCGTAGACATTTTCATAGGGGGGATCCAGTCACCCCTGTTTCGGCGACCTGCTACGACTGAGACAGTCGCCTGCAGTCGCCGAAAAAAATCGCTTAAGTGGGACAGGCCCTTTGCTCACTGAATGGTACAGGTTAAAATATGTTGACTTTAAACTTACAAATCCAAACTGCATTTTAGTCTGATTTAAAGGGCAGACTTAATTAATGATATAATTATCACAGATATCTTGAAAGATTGCGAGTAGAGGCAATACCACATTTACCAGCTGGACAATAGTTAATTTCCTCGGCCGGGCAAACAATATATTTGTTTGCAAGACTGATATAGCTTTTTCTGGTTATAAGGTTTGACAGATATTTCCTACTGTTGCACAGGAATAACTTAAAGGTACAGAAAAAATTCAAAAGGCAAAGGTCACCTTAATATCCACAAATAATCCTTGTCTTCAAGTGGTTTGACGATCCAACAAGGGAAAGTATATAGTTTCTGCTTGGTCTCATGAATAACGATCTCTACTGTATGAATTAGTGTCTACTTTTCACCCAGAGAGTTGTGAATCTGTGCACTTCTCTGCCACAGAAAGCAGTGGAGGCCAATTCAATGGATGGATTCAAGAAAGAGTTAGATATAGCTCTTAGGGCGAATGGAATCAAGGGATATGGGGAGAAAGCAGGAACGGGGTACTGAATTTACATGATCAGCCAGGATCATATTGAATGGCATGAAGGGCCGAATGGCCTATTTCTGCACCTAGTTTCTATGTTTCTACTGTTTTTTAAATCATCTATATTGTGAATAGAATTACCTTAAACACCTCTTTGAATATCCCCATTCCTGTTTCAGACTGAGCAGTCAAACTCATTTGTTATACTCAGAGATTTTTGTTAATCACCCACGCCCAAGGAATGGGATTGTAACTTTGGAAAAAATACACAAAGTGGACAATCACTGCAAATAGTCCAATATTTACCAAGCTGAATTTCCATTAAACGAGAAAGTCCCTAAATGTTCATATGACCACAACCCTATTGGAAATATTTTCAGAACTATCGCTGAATTTAAGTTCATAATAATCATTATTGTGGTCAAATGTTTCAATTTTAATTGGACAGATACTGAACAACCTTTATGTCCAATAATCTGGATCATTTGTGTAGGAAGGAACTGCAGATGCTGGTTTAAACCAAAGATAGAAACAAAATGCTGGAGTAACTCAGCGGGACAGGCAGCTTCTCGAGAGAGAAGGAATGGGTGACGTTTCTAGTCAAGACTGAAGAAGGGTCTCGACCCGAAACGTCACCCATTCCATCTCTCAACAGATCGTGCCTGTCCCACTGAGTTACTCCAGCATTTTGTGTCAATCTGGATCATTTGTACTTGTTATACATTTGTGATTCCAGGATATCGTAACCATTTAAACGCCCCATTTCTCATCTTTTAATTTAGTTAAAGTTTTGAATACAGTTTCCTTTTAACATACATTTGCAGTGGAGGTTCCCTGACATCCTCTTTAGTTGAGTTCTCCAATCCCACTACTCCTTCCTTTGGAAGAATTAACGTGAATTGTTGTTAGCAACTCCATTTTCCCTTTGGCTCGGAGGGGTTCTGACACATTCTTTGATCATCTTCATAAAACTGCTAAATGCAAAGTAAGCTCAATCAGTCTTATATAGAGAGGCCAGATGGAGTAAAGGTGGCAGATTTTCTCCCCCCGAGGAGGAAAGTGGACTTAATCGAATATTACAACAATCTGGTAGTTTTGAGATCCAGCATTTCTCAGACAAGCTTCATCTCCCATGTTAATTTAATTAACTGCGCTGGAGTTATGATATGAATCCATGTCATTAGTCCAGGATTGCTGGCTGTAGCTCTTTGCCTTCTCCTTCCTGCTGCATCTCTATGAGGCAAGCACAAATACAAAGCCAGACTTCAGCCTGGAGTTGGCTTGACCTGAGTAGCCAGTACTTCAGGCAAGCACAGATTCAAACTTTCAAACTCTCAGCTAAAGGCTGGGCACAAAGGTGATTTTTCTTCACAGCTGAAGCAAAGTTAATTATATAACATGTATTTATGAAGCAGTGAGCAAATAATACACCTGTAACCAACGTGTATGATATTGAATGGCATTGGAGGAAATGTGCACCAAACGTTGACCTATTTATTGATTTTAGATCTGCTTTTACATTTGTGATTCAATGTCATCATTTCACATATATTTCTGGTAAAGCACATGCCACGTTACCTGTCTATAATATAAAGTAAACCTCTGGTCCTCACTGAGAGGCACCAGAGAAATTGTGAGTTGCTTCTCACCTCATAACAAGTGCACATATTTGGAACACATTTGAAGATGTGTTTTGATGAAGTCATTCACACAGTTCTATTGCTTAAAGACTTATGGTTTAAGATTATAATCCTAAATGTTGTGTGCCCTCATGAACTATTGATTCATTGCATATGTTTAAGAAAGAACTGCAGATGCTGGAAAAATACTGACTCGTTGCATATGTTCTGCAGAGAAAGCTCAAGAACAAGACTACCTTTCAAGATAAGGGCGGCACGGTGGCGCAGCGGTAGAGTTGCTGCCTTACAGTGCTTGCAGTGCCGGGGACCTGGGTTTGATCCCGACTACGGGTGCTGTCTGTATGAAGTTTGTACGTTCTCCCCGTGACCATGTGGGTTTTCTCCAAAATCTTCGGTTTCCTCCCATACTCCAAAGATGGTTTGTAGGTTAATAGCCAATAGACAATAGACAATAGGTGCAGGAGTAGGCCATTCGGCCCTTCGAGCCATATTCAATGTGATCATGGCTGATCATCCCCAATCAGTACCCCGTTCCTGCCTTCTCCCCATATCCCCTGACTCCGCTATCTTTATGAGCCCTATCTAGCTCTCTCTTGAAAGTATCCAGAGAACCGGCCTCCACCGCCCTCTGAGGCAGAGGATTCCACAGACTCACAACTCTCTGTGTGAAAAAGTTTCCTCGTCTCCGTTCTAAATGGCTTACCCTTTATTCTTAAACTGTGGCCCCTGGTTCTGGATTGCCCCAACATGTTTCCTGCCTCTAGCATGTCCAAACCCTTAATAATCTTATATGTTTCAATAAGATCCACTCTCATCCTAAACTCCAGAGCACTGCCTCTCCATTCTCTCAGCATATGACAGTCCAGCCATCCCAGGAATTAACCTTGTGAACCTACGCTGCACTCCCTCAATAGCAAGAATGTCCTTCCTCAAATTAGGGGACCAAAACTGCACACAATACTCCAGGTGTGGTCTCACTAGGGCCCTATACAACTGCAGAAGAATTTCTTTGCTCCTATACTCAACTTTTCTTGTTATAAAGGCCAACATGCCATTCGCTTTCTTCACTGCCTGCTGTACCTGCATGCTTACTTTCATTGACTGATGAACAAGGACCCCCAGATCCCGTTGTACTTCCCCTTTTCCCAACTTGACACCATTTAGATAGTAATTAGATTTAAATGAGGCCAGTTCATTGGCTATATTTAAGAGGGAGTTAGATGTGGCCCTTGTGGCTAAAGGGATCAGGGGGTATAGAGAGAAGGCAGGTACAGGATACTGAGTTGGATGATCAGACATGATCATATTGAATGGCGGTGCAGGCTCAAAGGGCCGAATGGCCTACTCCTGCACCTATTTTCTATGTTTCTATGTTTCTATGTAACCTGCCTTCCTGTTTTTGCTACCAAAGTGGATAACCTCACATTTATCCACATTAAACTGCATCTGCCATGCATCTGCCCACTCTCCCAACCTGTCCAAGTCACCCTGCATTCTCATAGCATCCTCCTCACAGTTCACACTGCCATCCAGCTTTGTGTCATCTGCAAATTTGCTAATGTTACTTTGAATCCCTTCATCTAAATCATTGATGTATATTGTAAATTACTGCGGTCCCAGCACCGAGCCTTGCGGTACCCCACTAGTCACTGCCTGCCATTCTGAAAGGGACCCGATAATCCCTACTCTTTGTTTCCTGTCTGCCAACCAATTTTCTATCCATGTCAGCACTCTACCCCCAATACCATGTGTTCTAATTTAGCCCACTAATCTCCTATGTGTGCTTGGTGTAAATGTAAATTGTCCCTAGTGTGTTAAGTGCAGACTCGGTGGGCCGAAGGGCCTGTTTCCATGCTATATGTCTAAACTAAACTAAACTAAATACCTGTGGCATTAGTTCTGAAGTCCTACAAAAGCTTTGCTTTTGGAGCTCAATGCCCATTCACAAGGCACAATAGTGAGATAAATGCTATGGGATTTGAACATCGTACCTATTTTTGGGAGCCTTGATCGTCAAAACAGACCATGAAAAACAGACCTCATTTCAAATGCCATGTTAATTGAAAAAGAAACTGCCTTACATTTTGTCAAACACGGAGTGAAACAGCATGGAAGGAACTTTGTGAGGTTTTAATTTAGCATCAAATTGAAACAAGCTGCTCCACAGACAGGAATAACATGAAACGGGAGCAGTGCTGTTATTAATTGCTTGACGGAAGAAGGATGCTCGGGTGCGGAGTGCAGTGTGAGTGTTCACACCTACCTCTCACCATATGTCGAGTACTGATGTCAGAAACCAGGCTTCCTAGGGCCACCAAATAGAGCAGATGAAACTGTGACTGCAGCCTTGTCACAACTACGCCTTGTTTGTTGCATGTGCTATTCACTATTAGATGACTACTTCTTACGTAAACGTTGGATGATTAACTGTTTTCCCTGATATATACTGACTTACTCCAGCTTCCTTGCCTGTAGTATGCGTGATTCATAGAAACCTTAAAAAGAACAAATTGGACGGTGCAGCTTAGATATTGGAAGGAGAGTCCAGAACTGGAACCATAGCCCAAGGATACCAGGTAAGCCTTTTAGAACCAAAATCAGGAGAAATTTCTTTACTCAGAATCAGGTGAACCTATTGAAGTTGCTTCCATGGGGTCAAGGAAAGAGCGTTCACGATGCGTCCCTGTTTTCACCAATCTTTCCACCACCACGCACAAGGAGCACAAGAAGTGTCAAGACAGACACCATTTAATCTTGTGTGTGGACTCGATAAGAAGAAGAAGAAGAATTTGCCTCCATAAAGACTATGAAGGTGAGGTCCATTAATACACTCACAGAAGATGTGGATCTATTTCATAATCCAAAAGAGATCAAGAAGAGATGGTGGGAAGATGATCCTGAAGTGTATAATCAGCCTTTGATTGTGGTAGCCTGAATGCCAAATAGTTGAAGATAGACACAAAACCTGGAGTAACTCAGCGGGACAGGCAGCATCTCTGGAGAGAAGGAATGGGTGACATTTTGGGTCGAGACACTTCTTCAGACTCCATTCTGAATTCAGATGCCAAATGGTTGATTCTGTTCTCCAAATTAATGGTTTTATATTTCAATGGAACAGGAGTTGTATGAGGAGCACAGCCAAATACATGTCATTTGATGCTGGCATCGCCATGCTTTGGATCAGGCGAATTATAATTATTTAACCCATGTGATTTTTTTTCAACGTCACCACCAGATGTTAAATTCCAAATCAGATTCGGTCGTGGTGGATATGTTGTCTCTCATCACACACTTGAATTTTGGCTGCTCCTCTCAAGAGTTTGTAGGAGTTTATTAGTTACAAACTCCCACTAATGGCAGGCTTCCAAACACCAAATATTTGTTAGAAAAGTATTAGATTTCTGAGGCAACTTCTGTGAAGGAAGGCCAGTGTTAGGAGTTTGGATTAACCTGGCAATTAATCACATTTTGCCATTGTCTGTAAAGAGGTGGGTGGAAGAATAGCAGTTCATCTACTGGAACAACCCAGTGCTTTGAAGTAAGTCCATCTGCTCCTGTACAAAGATAGCAGACATGAAGATTATAGTCTACAATAAGCACACTTTTGGCTGCCTTTTCTTTGTTTGCTATGAAAACAGTTCTTGTTTAGTCTGTGATTTCTTTTCACAATGCTGGTCTTCATCTTTAATGATAGCTTTGAATTTCTTTTCCCCCAGGTGCTTTTTACAAATCTTCTTCTTGACAGCAAAAAGATAACTGTTTAAAGTATACTGTTTAAAGCGATTTCTATTTCTGTTTCTTTGCTGGCACTTGTTTTCATTATTGAGTTTGAAGAGTGAAGTACCCCACTGTGTAACATTTCATGAAGTGACCTTCAATGCATTCGTCTCATATGAAGATGGTAGTTCATATTACATACAGTTACTCTTCATGTTGTGATACTGGAAACACTGTGAAACCGTAAACCTACAATAACAGCCTTCCTGCCCTATGATGATAACTGCAATCAATAAAAATAGAACCTCTTGGTGGTGGGAACAGACGTAGTAACACAAAATAATCAAGCTCTTTGTGCAAAATAATTGATCTTCATGCAGTATGCAAGAGTACCAGGTTTTCCCCACAGCAGAGGTCCTCAGTGAGCACTGATGTAGACCTATATACCACTAGCAACAGCTTCCAACTCTATAGCACCTTTAATGTTGCAAATTCCATCAGGATGTTTCAAAAGGAGCACTTCTAACAAAGGTTGAAACTTGGGGAGAAACCGGAAGTTTGATCAACGAAGAAGTTTTGTCACGCCTTTATTATGAGAGGATTTGGTCAAAAGAGTAAGAATTCAGCCATGATTCTGATGAATGCAGGAGCAGGCTTAACAATCATGCACTTAAGAAAGCGAGGTAGAGAGGGAGAGAGAAAATGTGGAGTTTTACAGCTAAAGACCCTCAGTGTTGAATCTCCAATAAGTTTATTATCATCACTTCTCTAAGGGAGAAAACTCCAGATTTAGAGTCTTAAAGTTATGGTGCTGTACAGCACAGTAACAGGCCCTTCAGCCCAACTTGTCCATGCCTGCCTAGTTGCATGAACTGAGTTAGTCCCACTTGCCCTCACCTGGTCCATATCCCTCCAAACTTTCTCTATCGATGTCCCTGTCTAAATGTCTTTTGAATATCGGCGAGGCTGCCATCAAAGCTGCCATCGAAGGTGGCGCTTCAATGGCAGCCTCGCCAACAGTCTGTCTGTTTTTCATTTTATTTTTTTTATTTTTAGTGTGTTTAAAAAGTATGTGTTAATGTTCTCTGGTTTGTTTTATGTGGGGGGTGGGCAGGGGCAGGGGAATCTCTTACCTTGCCGGAGATGCAATTGTTTTCCGGATCGTATCTCCGGTTGCTCTGCACCCTAACATTATGAAGCTGGAGGCCTTGCTCGGGACTGACTTTGAGCCTCACCGCGGGGCTGTGGACTTACCATCGGAGCCAATTCCTTGCCTGGGATCGACGTTCCAATCCAGTAGCTCGCAGTCTCGGGTAAGAGACCGACGTCGGGATGCTCCAAAAGCCGCACGACGTTCGACTAGCCCCGATCTGGGGTAGATCGCCCGGCGCAGCGAGCTGAGATTTTCCCCCCCCCCGATGCAGGAGCTTGATTGCCCCGACAAGGAGGCCCGCCGCCAGTTATGTTAGTAAGATCGTCCCGTCAACGGAAGGTTAGAGGCCCCCGACCGTTGGAGGACAAAGAAGGGAGAGATTGAACTATTTTTCACCTTCCATCACAGTGAGAAATGTGGAGGAGTCACTGTGGTGGATGTTCATGTTAAAATGTATTTTGTGTGTTCTGTTGCTTTTTATTGGTATGACAAATCAAATTCCTCGTATGTTGCGAAACATTCTTGGTGAAATAAAGTATGATTATGATTATGATGATGATAATTATATATATCTGGTCGGTGGGGGCGCTGCAAGCCGGCGCCCTGTCAGCAGCGTGTGTCTGTTTTATTCTGCTTTTTAAATTTTTTTAATATGTTTTAAAGTCTGTTTTTAATGTTTCTTTGTGTGTCTTGTGTGAGGGGTGGTGTGGGGGGGTGAGGGGGAAACCGCTTTGGTCGCCTCCTCCACGGAGAGGCGACGTTTTCCATGTCGCCTCCCCCCGTGGCCTAACATCGAGGATCGGGCGGCCTTTCCCGGAGACGCGCCCTGGGCTTCAGCGGCGGGCGCAGCGTGGACTCTCGGCGTGGAGCGGGCGAGCCCTCGCTGGGGCTCGCCGGAGGGGAGCGCTCCGTTCGCTGGCCCGTGGCAGCCGGCAGCCTGAAGCCACTGTCTGCAGAGCTCTAGCTGGTGCGGCGTCCGCAGCCCGGGATCCCGCGTGGGGGACCCGGGAGAAGAAGAAGCTCCATCGGCCGGCCCGCGGCCACTTCTACCGCGTGCCCGGCGTGGACTTCCCATCACCCCTGGAGGGGAGCTTCGACTGCCGGCCCTGCAGTCTGCGGTGCTTCTGGCTGCGACGCGGCGGGAACTTTAAGACTTCGACCGCCGGCCTGCGGCCTACACCAACCTGAAGCTGCGGTCTCCGGTGGGGGAGGCACCGTTTTTCATAACTTACCTGGACTTTCACTCATCTGGATGCCCGCAGCGACGACTGCGGAGGGTTGAGGTCCCGACCACGGGGGAAAATGGAGGAGGACTGGCCAAATTGTGTGCCTTCCACCACAGTGATGAATGCTGTGGAGGATGTTTGTTAAATTTTATTGTGTTTTGTGTGTTCTTTTTTTTATTGTACCGTTGTATTGAATTGCTGGCAAATTCATTTCACTTGCACTTTATGTGCAATGTGACGAATAAAACCATATTGTATTGTATTATAATTGTACCCACCTCAAGTAGCTCATTCCATGTATGTACACCATTCTATGTTCTTTTTAAATATCTCTTCGTCACCTTAAACCTATGTCCTCTAGTTTTATAGTCCCCTACATTGGGGAAAAGTGTGGCTATTCATCTTATCCATGCCCAACATGATTTACAAGGTCTCTCATTGGTCTCATATGCTCCAAGAATAAACAATCCAGTCTTTAGACTTTTAGGTTTTTACACCTTGAACTTTTGAGATACGCATGGAAAAGGTTCTTCACACCAACCACTGAGCACCCCGTACACTAGCACTATCTGACACGTAAAGGACAATTCACAACTTTCAGAAACCAATTAACAGTCTGAAGAAGGGTCTCGACCCAAAACGTCACCCATTCCTTCTATCCAGAGATGCTGCCTGTCCCGCTGATTTACTCCAGCATTTAGTGTCTATCTTTGGTTTAAACCAGCATCTGCAGTTCCTTCCTATAACTTACAAACCCATACGTCTTTGGAGTGTGTAAGGAAATCGGAGCACCTGGAGAAAATCCACGCTATCACAGGGAGAACGTACAAAATCCGTATCGACGGCACCTGTAGTCGGGATCTAACCCGGGTCTCTGGCACTGTAAGGCAGCAACTCTACCGCTGCACCACAGTCCATTTAGTCTCTCCTTATAGCTCTTTTTCTACACCCTTTCCAGTTTAATGATATCCTTCCCATATCAGGGTAACCACAACTGTACTTCAAATGAGGCCCTATTAACATCTTGTACAGCTGTAATGTGACTACACAACTCCTGTATTCAATTCATTGACTGATGAAGGCAAACATGCCATATTCCACCTTCACGGAACTGTATCTGCACCCCAAGATCTGCCGTTTTTTCAACACTCCCCACAGCTCGACCACTTACAGTGTAAGTCCTGCCCTCATTTGTCCTACGAATATACAACCCCTCGCATTTATCTGAATTAAACTCTGTCTACCAGTTGCTCAAGATCCTGTTGTAATTGTGGATAATCTTCTTCATTGTCTACTAGAGGACAGTGGAGCCAGCACTTGTCCCTGTGGTACACCACTTGTAACAGGGCTCCAGTCTGTAAAACAACCCTCTACCACCTACATTCTAGCTAATTTTGTATCCAATTGGCTACCTCTCCCTAGATCCGATGTAATCTTCCAGACCAGCCTACGCATGTGCTATTTAGTCAATGTCCTTGCCAATGTCCATGTGGACAATGTCTACCACAGTGACCTCATCAATCTCTTCAGAAACTCCATCAAATTGCTGGGACAATTTCCCATGCACAAAGCCATGCTGACTAGTACAGGTGTCAGAGGTTATGGGAAGAAGGCAGGAGAATGGGGTTCGGAGGGAGAAATAGATCAGCTATGATTGAATGGCGGGGTAGATTTGATGGGCCGACTGACCTAATTCTACTCCTATCACTTATGACCTTATGACTATCCCTAATCATTCCTTGCCTAATCATTCCAAATGCATGGAGGTTCTGCTTCTCAGAACCCCTTCAGTAACTGGTGCAAAGCTCACAGATTTGTAGTTCCCAGGCTTTTCCTTGCTGCCTTTATAAATAGTGCCCCAGCATTCTGGTCTTCAGCAGCACGCCCTTGGCTATCATTTCCACTATTCCTAATAAGAAAACATGTTTCCTTATTTTATTCCTGATAGCTGTGCTCTAAGCTGGATATTACATCCCCTTTTTCATTACATTCTCATCAATGTGATTACTTTCTCCAGGTCTACCCTACCAAATAATTTAAACATTTTAATCAAATCATCTATTTTATGCTCAATCAAGCTGTTATCAGATTTGGTCTGACAGAGGGTCTCTGTACTGAATTATCCAAAACGATCACATTTAGATTCTTGTTTTAGACAATATTCTTTTAGACTATTCTTTAGATAGACACAGGGAGGTAGTGCAGGGAATAGAGGGATATGGATCAAGTGCATTCACATGAGATCAGTTCAGCTAAGCTTCATTGTCAGCACAAACATTGTGGGCCGAGGGTTCCATTGCTGCGCTGTACTCTTCTATGTTCCATTATCCCAGCTGTGTTCATTTTCTCTGGGTCTTAAGGCCCTCGGTATAAGGTTGTAAGTCACTAACCTACGATTAGGTTATCCTGATAAACCAAAGAAATGAATGCCAATCCAGTTTGTGAAGCTAAATAACATGAACCAGTTAGACAGATACATGGACAGGACAAGTTTAGAGGAATATGGGCCAAATGTAGGCAGCTGGAACTAGTATAGCTGGGACATGTTGGCCGGTGTGGGCAAGTTGGGCTGAAGGGCCTGTTTCCACGTTGTAGGACTCCACTACTCCATCACTCTATCACTCTATGATAGAGTTGGATTATAAGATACATATAATGAACATTGAATCTAGGTATGAACATTGAAGTAGTTCACTGCTCTGAAGGCATAAAAGAGTTTGCTTCCCCAGTGTGGGGAATCCAGAGAGCTAGGCATGCAGCATGGCACCAGAAACAGGGAAGGGAGCATCTCAAGCCTGAAAAACAAAACACATTAGTGGTTTTCATGTAAATTGGTACAATTGTCACCTCCAACTCAGAAGGTTCAGGTTCATGTTGCAATTAGGGCTGTTGAAGATGTGAAGGTCAATTGTATTGCAGGGCAACTGGATGGTACATCATGTGTAGGAAAGAACTGCAGATGCTGGGTTAACTGGAAGGTAGACACTAAATGCTGGAGTAACTCAGCAGGACAGGCAGCATCTCTGGAGAGAAGGAATGGGAGACGTTTCGGGTTAAGACCCTTCTTCAGACAACTGGATTAAACATCCTGTTGCCTGGTTATAATTGTGAAATAATGATCTAAGCCAGTGGAGGCTGAGAATCTAATGACTGACCTAATGTGCTCAGGTTTCCAGAATTTGAAAGATAAGATTTGTCCTAATTATGAATGTTATTCAGCAAGAACGATTAGGCTCCAGGTCATTTCTCCAAATTAGTATAATGACTGCAGCCCCCGTTAGGGTTGTCATACCATGTGCAGTTTTGAATTAAGAAGGATGAAATCCTGATATTCCTATGTGTAAATGTAATATCCTTGCTCACACTCAATCAACGTGAAAACATGGTATGAATCACTTCTTTCATTATGGGCTCTGTGACTCTCTACTTTAAAAAAATGAATACAAAGGAGACTTTCTGCTGTGAAGTCCGTGCAGCTGAGATAAAGCTGCATTATAACTTCCTGACTTTTATACTCAATGACTCAACTACTGAAGGAAAGCGAAGATAGACACAAAAGGCTGGAGTAACTCAACGGGACAGGCAGCATCTCTGGAGAGAAGGAATGTGTGACGTTTGGGTCGAAACCTGCCTTGTTTACCTCTCTATCGACATGTCAACACTTTCAGGTAGTTATGGACTTAGACACCAAAATCCTTTTGTACATTAATGTTATTCAGGGTCATGCCATTAATTGTATATTTTCTCCGTATATTTGACTTCCCAAAATGTAACACCTCAAACTTGATCGGATTAAATTCCATCTTCAATTTCTCCACCCAGTTCTGCGTCCTTCTGCGTATCAACTCCTATGAGTGTACCGACAAAGTTTTTCCTCGGACTGAGATGAGAAAAAGGTTTTTCACCCAGAGAGTTGTGAATCTGTGGAATTCTCTGCCACAGAAAGGAGTGGAGGCCAATTCACTGGATGTTTTCAAAAGAGAGTTAGATTTAGCTCTTAGGGCTAACAGAATCAAGGGATATGGGGAAAACGCAAGAATGGGATACTGATTTTGGATGATCAGCCATGATCATATTGAATGGTGATGCTGGCTCGAAGGGCCAAATGGCCTACTCCTGCTCCAATTTTCTATGTTTCCACGTTTCTAACATGTTTAAAAGTTTATTCTGAAAATGTTTCACTTCTCTTTAATGTTCTTGTCCATGATCAACAGGTAATTTCTGATGTAGTTCCTGAAGCTATTTATTGTGCCAGATAATGCTTTGTAATTAGACTACTTAATGAAGACAAAAGATTTGTATCATTTGAAGATATGCTTAAAACAATCCTGCTTGTGGTGAGGTGAACGCATACAAGCGAGAGACGGGAAATAAATGTTTTTAAATCACAAAATGATGGCTCTTCATAAACATTTGATTTATCAGTGGCTATCAGTCTTGGAACCTTTCCAAACAACGTTCTATTGACCAAAAAGTCAATGAGCAAAGCTCTCAGCTGGTGCTGGGAGTGTTAGCATATACTGGGATCTACCCGTAATATATTAAATGTAGATTAAATGTAGTGTATTTAATGCCAAAGTGATCCAGCAATGGTTGTTGATTCCACACATGGAGCAAATTAATCTAAATTGAAACATTTCAAAGCCGGGACATCAATAGTCTTTGCAGTCTGGTCAACTACAGAATTGTATCGAACAATATCAGGCTGTTCAGATATGGACTCTTATACATTGGCGAGACCCAACATAGACTGGGTAATCATTTTGCTGAACACCTTCACTCAGTCCACCTGAACCTACCTGATCTCCTGGTTGCTCAACACTTTAATTCCCCTTCCCATTCCCACACAGACCTTTCTGTCCTAGGCCTCCTCTATTGTCAGAGTGAGGCTGAATGCAAATTGGAGGAACAGCATCTCATATTTCGCTTGGGCAGCTTACACTCCCAGTGGTATGAATATTGATTTCCTTAACTTCAAGTAACCCCGGCATTCCCTCTCTCTCCGTCCCTCCTCCACCCAAGCTGCACCAGCTTCTCAGTTCTCACCTAGCAAACAGTTAACAATGGCCTGTTTCGTTTATCATCATTACTTTTTTGTGCATCTATAATTCATTTGTCCTATATCTCTATTCATCACTGTCTATATCTCTTGTTTCCCTTTCCTTAGACCCCGTCTGAAGAAAGGTCTCGACCCGAAACATCACCCATTCCTTCTGCAGAAATGCTGCCAGTCCCTCTGAGTTCCTCCAGCATTTTGTGTCTATCTTCAGTTTAAACCAGCATCTACACTTCCTCCCTACACAATATCAGGCTAAACTCCATTTAAAATCACACAAAATGACAGTTTTACTTATTCCCCAAAATGCTACAAATTAAAGAACGATTTTGGATGATCAGCTGGGATCATATTGAATGGCGGTGCAGGCTCGAAGGGCCGAATGGCCTACTCCTGCACCTATTTTCTATGGTTGTACATTGTGGTTGCCCATGTTTTTTGAATTCTCTTTACTTTGAGGTACAATACAAGAACACAAAATAGCTGCAGAGCTTAAAAACACAAAAATAAAGCTTTGAAAAACTGGAAGAGTTAACAAATGATTATTACAGAGAACATAATTAAAAATGTTAACTTAATTCAATCACAACCTCTTGTATACAATCAAATGAATTAAATCTGAGATATGTGTGAACTAATCATGTGCACAGTTACATAACTACATTTTGCAACCGCAAGAGATGCAACACTTGTCCCTTCACCTCCCCCATCGACTCCATTCAAGGACCCAAGCAGTCGTTCCAGGTGCGACAGTGGTTCACCTGCATCTCCTCCAACCTCATCTATTGCATCCGCTGCTCTAGATGCCAGCTGATCTACATCGGTGAGACCAAGCGGCAGCTTGGTGATCGTTTCGCCGAACACCTCCGGTCGGTCCGCAATAACCAACCTGAACTCCCGGTGGCTCAGCACTTCAACTCCCCCTCCCATTCCGTATCTGACCTCTCTGTCCTGGGTCTCCTCCATGGCCACAGCGAGCAACACCGTAAATTGGAGGAAATGCACCTCATATTCCGCTTGGGCAGTCTACATCCTGGGGGCTTGAACATTGAATTCTCCCAATTCTGCTAGCCCTTGCTGTCCCCTCCCCTTCATCAGCCCTCTGGTTGTCTCCTCCCCTCCCCCAGCCCTCAGGCTCCTCCTCCGCCTTTTTCCCTTTCTTCTCCCCACCCCCTATCAGTCTGAAGAAGGGTTTCGGCCCGAAACGTTGCCTATTTCCTTCGCTCCATAGATGCTGCTGCACCCGCTGAGTTTCTCCAGCATTTTTGTGTACCTACATAACTACATTGTTTATTTTGTCAGCTATTGTGGAGTTGGGAGAACATATTGTAAAGGTTCAGTAATTCAATCACCTGAAACTGAAAGGTTTCACTTTACAAAACATTTCACATTAAAAATTGCTTTGAAAACAGACAATTTTAACTCCGGAGATCTAATTTTTATCACAATATTCAACTATTTCATGGATAGACACAAAATGCTGGAGTACCTCAACGGGACAGGCAGCATCTCTGGAGAGAAGGAGTGGGTGATGTTTTGGGTCGAGACCCTCCTTCAGGATGAGAGTCAGGGGAGAGGGAAACTAGAGATATGGAAGGCTACAAAGAGCATGTAAGATGCAAGATGCAAGAGGATTTAAAATATTTCATAGGATTACTGAAATTTCAGCATAGAAAGAGTACTTGGTTCATCATATCCTTGTTAATACTGAATACACACCAGAATAATCTTTTTTTTTTTTAATTATTTTTATTAGAAGTACGGTAAATTACAATAATACACAACACATATATCTTAATACAATTTTTGTACCGCTTCATTTTTGAGCTTTAAGAAAGAGATAGAAGTAAGGAAAGTAAAGAAAGTGCGCAAGAGTCGTGAAGTGCAAGAGAATGTTGGGAAAAGAAAGCCCCTTAGAAAAGAAGTTAGAGAAGGAAGTAAAGTAAGAAAGTAGACCCTAGAAAAGAAAGAAAAAGAAAGTAGGAACAATCGCTCTATTATAACATTATACTCCGCAGAAAGGGGACTACCAACCAAGTCTGTTTTTGTTGTTTTACCTCCCATTACCAGGTCCTGATACCATTTATTTATTTATTTATTTATTAAATTACTATTGCACCTCATGCTTGTAATAGGTCCAGAAACGTAGACCACGTCTTTTGGAATTGGTCTGCTTTACCTGCTAAGAGGAATCTCATCTCTTCCAGATGTAATGTTTCAAACATATTTGATGTCCACATTTTTATTGTTGGTGTGGGCGCATTTTTCCAGAATTTAAGTATGAGCTTTTTTCCCATTATTAGCCCGTTATTGAATAAATTCTTCTGATACACGTTTAATTCAGGGATACCTTCCGATATTCCAAAAATGATCCATTCTGGTTTTGGTACCAGTTTTATTTTAATTAATTTTGAAAAAATATCAAATATTTCATACCCGAATATTTGGATTTTTGTACAAAAAACAAAAGAATGCGCTATGGTAGCTTCTTGACAGACATTTATCACAGATTGGTGAAACATTAGGAAAGATTTTATTTAATTTAGTTTTTGAATAATATAGTCTATGTAATGTTTTGAATTGGATGAGCGTATGTCGTACGTTGATCGAACATTTATGCACCTGTAGTAAATGATTATCCCAGCTCTCTTTTGAAATTTTTATAGCTAATTCTTGTTCCCAGTCTCTTCTAATTCCGTCTGTTGTGGGTATTTCTATGCTTAAAATGATATTATATAAGTACGATATTAGATTAGCTGATTCCGCTTTTGTCTTCATTGCTTCATCTAGTAAGTCGGAAGGCATATTATGATAGTCTTTTGTGTATTTTTTCAGATAATCACGAATTTGAAGATATTTAAAATATTGGTTATTTTTCAAATTATATTTCAGTTGTAGTTGTTGAAATGATAGTAATTTTCCAAATTCATACAGATCTTCGAGCGTTTTGATTCCCATTCTTTCCCATTGTATAAATGATTTGTCTATGATTGATGGTTTAAACGATGGGTTATTGACTATTGGTATTGAGAGAGATAGGTTTCTTAATTTTAGATTCTGTTTTATTTGTTTCCATGTTCTAATTGTGCTATGTATAATTGGATTTTTATTATAATTTTTATTATTCAAATTTATTGGTGAGAGGATAATCGCTCCTATATTACTGGGGGAGCAGTCCATTTTTTCCATTACAATCCAGTCCGCTTCCTGGGCAGAATTGTCCAGCAGGTGAATCATATTTTAAATATTTACTGCCCAATTATAATACATAAAGTTAGGGAGCGCTAGACCCCCCAACACCAGAATAATCTGTTCTAATCCATTTCCATGCTTATATATATTTAGCTGACTTTATTGGATTGCCAATCATAACTAAAACTATGACCATACTCTAATTTGTGGATGAAATGGAACAGTCAATTATAAATTGTGCTTTCACTATTATTTCAACATGATATTTTATTATGTTTTTGGAGCAAATTGTCCCAAAAATGATTAACTTGCTGAAAGTTGTTTTAACGGATATGTAATGTGACTTCGAAATGCCAATTCGGGAACATGTCTTCCTTTTATACTTTGTTCTCCTTTTTCATTGCTATCTGGGTCCTCAATTTACTTTAGTTGTTAGGATACAAATAAAATAGTAAGATTAAATGAGAACTTACCAGTTTGAAGTTTGATCTTTATTTTATGAGGAGTTACGTTGGTGATTACGTGAAGAAGACCCGTCAGGGCGCATGCGCGTCAATCTTCAAAGCAGCGGTATGAAATCACAGACAACACAATATTTGAAGTAATATATTAAGATGAGCAACATGAGAACTACCATATGACCTTTTTTATGAGAGAGGGTTGGGCGTGGCGGGCACGTAATCACCAACGTCACTCCTCATAAAATAAAGATCAAACTTCAAACTGGTAAGTTCTCGTTTAATCTTACTATTTTACTTCGGAGTCACGTGAGTGACTACGTGAAGGGTTCAAAGCTCTGTGATTTTATGCCGCCGATCCAAATCCCGGCCTCACTGCATTGATTGACTTTCGATGAGAAACAATCAATAATGCGTTAAACATGAAATGTGAATATCATGCAGTAACAATTGATTTGAATAATCAAAACAAACAGTAACCCCTCTATCCCAGGGGAAACTAAACAGGACTTAATACTGAATTTGCAAACAGCCTCTCTCCGATCGGCGATCGGCCGATGGTAATTTTTTTTTTAAATAATTCATTTGACCACCCGGCACCTATAGAAATATGGCCGCTGTGAACATCCATCGCCCTAGCCGACGACGTTGCTGCTGCACTAGTGGAAAAAAGGATATATACACTTCAGTGTTAATACCTGCCTTAATCAACATTTGCTTTAAACCACCTTGAGATAATCTGCACTGACACTCTCCTGTGTGGCTTCATGTAACTGATAAACAATGCTGTTTCCACATTTCTTAAGGTCTTTGGAGCTTCAATATAATGAAAATAAATGTGCCAATACACATAAACATGGATCAGTAGGTTATGCTGAAACACAATTTTAACAAACCTGTGACACCTGGCCTGCTCTGCTTAAGCAGGACGCAATTATATAACATAACATTCTCTTCAGCAACTTCCATCCTGTCTAGCAGAAGTTTTTGCAAAATCTGCACTTGCTATGCTGAACCAATGCCATAAGCATAACCACTTTCATGATTAGTTTGGCAAATTCAGAGACATGACAGGAACCTACTGTCGAAGCATCTTGAGGACCACACTTACATCCCAGATCGCCATATACCTGGGTTTAGGAGGTTTAGAGTTGAAATTCCTTTCATCAATCCAGCTATGATATGATGAAACTCAATAGGATCTTTCCTGACCCCATCCAAACCACACGATGACAAAGCACTTAAAGCTGTATTAATGGTGCTATAACTGAGCCCCTCATCATCATAGAGTGTCAATAGGAACTCTAAAATATCCACAATACCTGCAGTACTATAGTCAATATTATTTTGTACACAATATTGCTCCCATTTTTTACATAAGTAATATACCCCTTTTGAGTACTCTTTCTCCAGGCAACAGTGAGCATGTCCACCGTTCACCCAGACAGTCCTTGCTCCAGGTATGGCCTTCTTAAAACCTGCAAATTAACAAGTCAATACAATCACATACAGATGACTTTCCCGTGTTAGCGGATGCTCCAGTCAATTCCTACACTTGGGAACCACCAAAAAGAGGTTGGATCCCTAACTGTAACATCAAAGGGAACCATGCTTGATTCGGCCAATTAGGTATTACAAGCACCCCCAAAGCAGCATCCTGCTTGATTTCATGCAGACTCCGACCTATTAGGCAAAATGGTAGGAAAATATATAAAACATACCACCCCAATGTAACGTCAAAGTATCAATAGCAACTGCCACCTGGTCTGGTTCCCATGAAACCTATTGAGGCTGCTGATGGTTGACCCTTGATGCAAAACAAATCGATAGCTGGCATTCATATACAAGTACTATATTATTGAACACCTCCTGGTTCAACATTCAATCTATGTTGTCATGGAACTTTCGTGACTTGGCGTCTGCTACTATGTACAATCTACCTGGTAGATAAATAGCTGAAATATATTTTTCAATGCACCAGGCCCAAATTTGATTCGCCAATCTGTCACAAAATACCGACTTGATTCTACCGATGTGATTAATATATATGCCACTTGCGTAGTATTGTCAATCTGAAACTGAACATGCAGGTTACCTTTGTTAGAGCAATAAGCCTTATCCATAAAAACCTCTTAATAGTTAATTGCCCATGTCTGCAGAAGCGATGCCTCTTGCTCAGTCCATCTGCCTCCACAGCTGAAACTCGTATCCGTGACACCCCACCCGAGTGCACTGACATTCATCTGCAAAATCATGGAAGGCTGGTCAAGCATTACCTTGCTAGAAATCCTGGACACATGGTGAATCCACCATTGCAAATCAGAATAGCCTTTACTGATAACTGCATAGGTCTATTATAATGACCCGAATGTATCCTTAATGCCTCAATTAGCTTGATACAGCTGTCAATTAGCTCTACCCTTTTTTCCCTGGGCAGAGTCACTTAATTGAATCAATTGTGACCCAAATAGTCAGGTGTTAATTTGGATTTCTCTGGATGGATCAGCAATCAGCGACTGAGCAGCAATTTTAGAGGCAACGCCCACTGCTTTCCCTCATGCATTCAGCATGGGATCCCGGCACATAGCCATGTTTGGATTCCTGTTCGGAGTTAATCCATACTAACCATAGACACTCTTTTAGAGTGGGACTAATCGAAGCTGAAGCAGGTATCACCATCCATCTCCTCCATTTGCTTGTACATGCCTCTGTACCAAGCATGTTGTTCGACTCCATTCCCCACAATCTTATCATATATGTGTGTGGCTCCATCTTCATCCGCTATACATCCACGTGGGAGGACTTATGCAACCTGCAACAGGAGCTGCCCCAGGCCTGTGTGCATGTAGTTTGGCACCATCTCGACCACTACGGAGAAACCGAGTGGGAGTAATGGCAACCCTGCAAACAGGTGTTGCTTCAGGCCCATGTGCATACTCCTGTAGCACTCTCTTGACCACTCCGCCATTTGAGTGGGAGAAATTTTGGCAACCCTTTACTAGGCGTCACCTCAGGCATGTGTGCATGTATTTTAGCACTATCTCGACCACTGTGGTGCACCAAGTGGGAGGAATGGCAACCCTGCAAACAGGTGTTGCTTCAGGCACATGTGCATCCTCCTGTAGCACTCTCTCGACCACTCCAACCCTTGAGTGGGAGGAATTTTGCAACCCTTTACTAGGTGTTGCTGCCTGACATGCCTTACGATGGAGCATTGTTGGATTGCAACAAGACACAATGTTGTCTGACATTGATACCCCAGGCTTGGCACTCACTCTGAGTTGGGGTTGTCAGGTCGCTGCCTACAGCAGCCGCCAGGACTAGCCATGCAATTCGATACTCTGTTGGTATCCTCCTTCCCCAAACAGGTTGCACGTGCTAGCGACTCCAAATCGTGCTCCTTCCCGATGCCAACGCCGTATATAGGGAAGAATTGGAGCGCCTCTGGCCCCCGTACATCAGACATAGTGGGAAATGCTGGAACAAAACATAACAGTTATTTGTCATAGGCAAAGACATTTATGTGAATGAAGACGCCCATCCCAGTTAAACCTAGGATTTATTTACTTTTAATATGAATAATCCGGCGTCTTGGGGAAGAAACCGTGCACAGTCCCTTTTAATCAGCAGAAATACTATGACGCCACCTGGTGTAACTCCCACAGGTGACTGATAATACAGCTCAACAAGGCTTCCCATTTCCTTAATTGAGTAAATGATAATCATCTGTCTCGGTATGATAGTCACAATGTGACCAAGTGGTAACTATAATGTCTACCCTTTTGAACGCATCCCAAAATTGCGTTTGTCCTTAATTTGGAAGGGAGCACTGCCGGGATGCGTGAATTGTAAATTCTCCTTGAAGGCCAGCTTGGACCTAGACCTGAAACCTCCACAGAATTAGCAGAAAATGCTACTGCCACAGACACATAAGGGTGATAAACCACTAATCTCACTTCCTGAGTTGGGGTTGGGGTTGGGGTCAGCCACACACTAACCCCTTGTACTCCTCTCCACTGAGGGAATTGGTAAGCAGCCCTGAAAACACAGGTGCTGCCGCAATCCCCTGATGACCTGCCCTGATATGGCTCATCATATCAGGATAATGCAGGTGTGAGGACATACATATAACAGAGGGGACCCTCCTGGCCAGGCTCCACTTGGTTTAGACACATATGGGCTGCCAAATTCGGGGTCCCTGCCACAATGAGTCGTGTAGTAATCCCTCGGGAGTCGCTGACCTTACTGTCAGCGACTCTAACAAGAAGTCCGACGGCCACCGGCTCCTCACTTTACCACGGACCGTAGGCGGTATCCCCGCGGTCTAGAGAAACCCCGTGGCCCATATTTAAAACGCATCTCGGGAGTCGCTGACCTACCTGTCAGCGACTCGAAACAACAAGCCCAACAGCCACCTCTATCGTGACCGTAGCTTGCTTAACCCGCGGTCTACAAAACCCCGCGGCCCGAATTAAACCTCGGGAGTCGCGGACCGTTCTGTCCGCGACTCAACCAGCAAAACCCACCGGCCGCCTGCTACCGCACTCCCGCGGTCCAAAGCCGACATCCCCGCGGTCAACAATTTCCCCGCGGTCCACGGGGTTTTGCTGAATTTGATGTCCAGCAGGAACCTGCGAGAAAAGATTGCTGCAACGGACAACCTGAAAAGTAAGTTTAAACTTACCTGCAGGATTTTTCAAACTTACCGCTGGAGATCTTTGTTCCTCCCAGCCTGTCTGCGCCAATGCGACTGACGTAATGACGCGCATGCGCCCTGACGGGTCTTCTTCACGTAGTCACTCACGTGACTCCGAAGTAAAATGTATATGTAGAGGAAGAAACTGCAGATGCTGGTTTACATTGAAGATAGACACAAATTGCTGGAGTAACACAGCGGGACAGGCAGCATCTCTGGAGAGAGGGAATGGATTCCTTCTGTCCAGAGATGCTGCCTGTCCCGCTGAGTTACTCCAGCATTTTGTGTCTATCTAAAATGTATATGCACTGTTTTAAAACAAAGACTAATTGGAATATGTGAACAAATTATAAAATGACAAACTTTCTTCATTTTCTTTTGAAGATAATGAATGGAAATTTCTACTTTATTCATCATGATCATGTGAAATATGACATCGATAAAGGCAGATATGTTTCTTTATATGGTGCAGTAAAGTGTAACCTAGCAATAATTTTTTGACATTCCTACAATCAATAACTTGGCACTCGATAATTATTGCTATGTCCATTATGTATATTCCTGGACATCACCATTTCCCACAGTAAATATCATGAGAAAGTATTATTTATTCATAGTCACAGGCTTATATATGGAGAAAATAGATTTTTAAAGAAGTCCTGCTCATTTAAAATTTATAGCAGGAAATGTTGTAATGCAAATGTCAAACTACATAAACGGTATGATTTCTAGGTTACGTCAAGTTCACTCCAGCAATAGTCTTGGTTTTGCTAATGGTATATTTCTAATATATTCATTTGTTGGGATGTAGTGTGGCTAACAAAACCAACCATTATTCCCCATTTGGAATTGACCAAGAAAATGAACCACATTCTGGAGCAGATTTAGTGTTTTGTGGTAAAGGTTCGCTCACAGTGCAGTCAGGGACCAGTTCCAGAATTCCGTATGAAGGACTTGCAAGACATTTCATGTCAGAATGTGCACAAAGTGGAAGAGAATGTGCAGGCCATGGTTTCCCATTCCCCTGCTACCATACCCAGCTTGGGCACAGGCTTGGGAAATTAGTCGAATATTCTAGATCAAGTCAAGTGAGTTTATTGTCATGTGTCCCTGGTAGGACAATTAAATTCTTGCTTTGCTTGAGCACAACAGAACATAGTAGGCATTTACTACAAGGCATTCTATAAATATATACACAATGGTCAATATACTGATAAAGTGCAAATAACAGTATTGGCTAGTAAAGTTCAGTGTTATGTCCGAGCCAGGTTTAATAGCCTGATGGCTGTGAGGAAGTAGCTGTTCCTGAACCTGGTCGTTGCAGTCTTCAGGCTCCTGTACCTTCTACCTGAAGGTAGTAGGGAGATGAGTGTGTGGCCAGGATGGTGTGGGTCCTTGATGATGCTGCCAGCCTTTTTGAGGCAGCGACTGTGGTAGATCCCCTCGATGGAAGGGAGGTCAGAGCCGATGATGGACTGGGCAGTGTTTACTACTTTTTGTAGTCTTTTCCTCTCCAGGGCACTCAAGTTGCCGAACCAAGCCACGATGCAACCGGTCAGCATGCTCTCTACTGTGCACATGTAGAAGTTAGAGAGAGTCCTCCTTGACAAACCGACTCTCCGTAATCTTCTCAGGAAGTAGAGGCGCTGATGTGCTTTCTTAATAATGGCATCATTGTTCTTGGACCAGGAAAGATCTTCAGAGATGTGCACGCCCAGGAATTTGAAGCTCTTGACCCTTTCAACCATCGACCCGTTGATATAAACGGGACTGTGGGTCCCCATCCTACTCCTTCCAAAGTCCACAATCAGTTCCTTGGTTTTGCTGGTGTTGAGGGCCAGGTTATTGTGCTGGCACCATAAGGACTGTTGCTCGATCAGTAACTGTAGTGCTTTTACAAACAGGACAAATTGTATCTATGGTAAGATGGTGCCCAACCCTAGCAACTATTTGCGTGCTGGTCACAGAAGCAGACCTACAATCACGTATTGTTGGGTGTGGGTGGTGGGTGAATGGAACAAGCTGCAAGAGGAGGTAGATGAGGCTGGCACTATCCCAACTTTTAAGAAACTGTTAGACAGGTACAAGTGTGGAGGGATATGGACCAAGCGCAGGCAGGTGGAACTAGTGTATCTGGGACATGTTGGCCGGTGTGGGCTAGTTGGGCCGAAGGGCCTGTTTTCATGCTGTATCACTCTATGACTCCAATCTCTCCACACTATTAAATCTCTACTCCTACAGCTATACACTGTAAATGGTTCAATTGTAATAATATTTTGTCTTTCTGCTGACTGGAGAGCACGCAACTAAAGCTTTTCACCGCACCTCGGTACACGTGACAATAAACTGAACTGAGTTGAACTGAGTGAATGAATCTTTGGGATGACTGATGGGATGTGAATCACCTGAGTTGCTTTGTCCTACATGAGATTAGGCTTCCTGAGCATTATTGATGCTGCACCCACCCAGACATGTTGAGATTATTCCAATACACTCCTGTCTTACTCAATGTGAATGGTAAAAAGGCAGGTGAATGGCAAGCCATAGGATACTCTTTCACGGACCAGTTCATGGAACTAATGTTTTGGATATAAAACTTTACTCTTGGATTTATATCTAATCAAGGGAGTGGGTAGATATATTTACGGTGGGAAAAGATGGGGATACGGTGGGAATTTGAGGTAGCACGGTGGCTCAGCAGTAGACCTGTTGCCTTACAGTGCTTACAGCGCTGGAGGCCCGGGTTCGATCCTGACTACGGGTGCTGTTTGTACGCAGTTTGTACGTTCCCCCCATGACCGCATGGGTTTTATGTAAGGTCTTTGATTTCCTCCCACACTCCAAAGACTTACAGGTTTGTAGGTTAATTGGCTTGGTATAAATTTAAATTGTCCCTAGTGTGTGTAGGATAGTGTTAATGTCGGCGTGGACTCGGTGGGCCGAAGGGCCTGTTTCCGCACTGTATCTCCAAACTAAACTGAGACTAGATAAATGTTTGAAAGATCAATGATTTGAAGGTTGTGTTGAACTGGAACAGCAGAGGAGTTGAGGCCGTCACGGATCAGCCATGATCATATTGATTGGAGGCGTAGGCTTTAGGAGCCAAGTGGTCGACTTCCACTCCTACTTTCTATTATTCTTGTATTCCGAATCGTTTCTTGGTTCATGATAAGTGCCATAACCATGCAAGGTACTAATGAGCAAAAACACAGTTGTGAGGATAGCACATTGGTTCAGTGGTTAACCATCACTATTGTCCCCAGGGATCAATATCTGTGAAGATCCATTAGCAATCACAAAGTACATTTCGATGCAATTAGCTGTTACCTTCTTAAATTTCTCACAACCATAGAATTTTTTTTTCTGAATCACTCAGAGTTCAATGCCTTTTGGACAAAATAGCAATTGGCTCTTGAGATAAGTTTATGGCAAAAGTGTTGTGGGATTTTTGGTTAGATAAAATATAGGTCTAAAATCCAATCTTGGATAAAAGCCTGAGGTGATTCAATATTGACTCATCGTGTTGCCATGATAAGCAAAGCATTTTCAAAGCAAAAGTGATGTGAGAATACATTTTTTTTAGACATACAGAATAAAAGCAGGCCCTTCGGCTCACCATCCGCACCTACCAGTGATCCCCACGCACTTACACTATCCTACACACGCGAGGGACAATTTACACTTATACCAAACCAATCAGCCTACATACACCTTTGTGGTGTGGGAGGAAACCGGAGATCCCGGAAAAAACCCACGCAGGTCAGGGGGAGAACGTACAAACTCAGTAGAGGCAGCACCCGTAGTCAGGAATGAACCTGGGTCTCGGGTGCTGTGAGGCAGCAACCCTACCGCTGTGCCACCGTGCCACCCTGTTTATCATAACTTTAGATTGTTCAATACCATGATTTGGTTCTCCCTCCAGTAATCAAAGTGCAAAACATTGATGCCTCTGCTATGAAATTCATCTTTCAATGCCCGTTTTATTCTTTATTGAGGGAGAGGAGGTTGTTGGGAAAATACGATTGCACATGCCAAAGAGCACAAATAGCTCATGTTGAGTTCTATTGTAAACTGGAAAGCAAAACAAGTGGGAAGGAAGGCAGAAAGGGATTAATTATCAGCAAACAAGGTTAAGATACTTGGGTAGGAGTTTTTCTAGTCAAGGACACTTTCCTTCAATAAACATTACATTTGCAAAACTTCAATGAATCCTGTAAATCAACATGATACGATAAAGATTGTTGTGAACGGAAAGTATGTACACGGAGTAACATGAGAAAGGGGAAATTATTTGGAGGAATTTAGAGTATTTATAGTTCTACTTTGGAAAGACACAATATAACTGCAAATGCTTGCTGTTGAAATAATAGTTAACTATAAAGGAAGACATTTTGGAGCCAACCCTCAAGGTCTAGATCAAATCGTCAAATAAAAAAATAAAAAATCAGTGTACAAAATGGAGTAATCGAACATGAAGCAGAGTATCTGAAGTAATACTGTGTCACACCACAGCAGGAACCAATTGCCAATATCTTTTGAATTTCAGTGTTGGATTATGCAAGTCATTAAAACATTCATGGTATAAGCTTGAAAGAAAATTGGCCCTGCTGGCTTTTATTAGTGAACATTATTATACTGATCTGAAGAAGGGTCTCGACCTGAAACATCACCCATTCCTTCTCTCCAGAGATGTTGCCTGTCCTGCTGAGTTACTCCATCCAGCATTTTGTGTCTATCTCGGATTTAAACCAGCATCTGCAGTTCTTTCCTACACATTATTATACTGGTATTGGATGATATCTTGCTAAATATCAAAATGTTGTCTCAGAACTGTGATAGGGTTTTCATGTCAAAGTCAATGATTATCTCAAGAGAGAGTCACGAGTGTATAATTGTCACATGTAGCGAAACGGAACAGTGAAATTCTTACTTGTGGCAGCACAACTGATTTGTATACACGGTACTCAAAAAATAATCTACAGCAAAAAAAGTTCAGGAAATTAAAAATGCCCAATCTGGTGCAAAACAAAACAAAAGGCCAAAATCCCCAGTGCAACCAAGACCGTTCATGGTTCGAAGTTTATTTGGTGTTTATAGTGTTCAATAAACCTGATGGTTGTTTTGAGGATGTTGTTCCTGAACCTGGAGGTCAGTGTTCAGGGGTCCGCATCTTCTTCCTGATGGCAGGAGTGAAATAAGTGTGTGGCCACGATGGTGTGGGTCTCTGATGATGCTCTGATGATGATTTTTAGACTTTTTTTTCAGTCCGTTATGAATTATGATAATTTGGAAGAGCGGATTGCAGCAATCAGATTGTGCTATTAAACCAAGTCATTGCAATGAGTTTGACTTGGAGTACAAGAAGGGAAATAGATGGTTTAGTTCAGATGTAAACTCTGCTGATCTCGCTGGGTAAATCGTCTGTGAACCTGTTGATTGCATGATAGCCCAACAATTACTCACTCGATTCCAGCCATTATCCTACAATTAACACAATTTACAGGGGTGGCACATGGTGATCAGAAATTAATTATCTCAGCTGAAACTTAAAAACCATTCAGTTGGTTAAATTATTGCCTCTAAGGCAAATATCTACAGTACTTCCGTATAAAAGGAAACTAAAACTGTACAAAACATGCCAGGTCTAGTCTCACCAATGCTTCAAAGTAACGTTATTTTTGTACTCGAATACTCTCATTCACTATTTGTGTAGGAAGGACCTGCAGACGCGGTTTAAACCAAACATAATCAAACAAAACACTGGAGCAACTCAGCGGGTCAGACAGCATCTCTGGAGAAAAGGAATAGGTGACATTTCAGGTTGAGACCCTTCTTCAGACCCGACATGAAACGTCACCTATTCCTTTCCCCCAGAGATGCTGCCTGACCCGCTGAGTTACTCCTGTTTTTTGTGTCTGTTGTATTTCTATGTTAAGTCATTTTAATTTTTGGACAAAGATTCCCAAATCACTCTAAATTCCATCATTTCCTAATCTCTCACCTTTTTAATATTATTCTGATATTTCATTATTCGCATCCTCATATTTCCAAATGTTTTTCTCCGTTCTCTTCCTCACTCAAGCCTGGTTATATCCATATTCAGCCTCTTTTCTAGTATATGTAATAATATATATATTGAGCTCTTTGCTGATGTGTTTTTGTAACAGCAGCAAACATGTATATGTTATTAACCTAACCTAATGCAATGAATTTAGATAGTGAATAGCCAATACCTTGAATTTTTTAGTACTCCACTGATTACAACCTATCATCTCAAAAATCATCTTGTGGGGCGAAAGTCCCGAAATGAAGGCGAGCAGCCAGGTGCTTCGGGAGGTACTTTTATTTTTTATTTTTTTAATATTTGTTTATTTATTTATTTTTTAATTTATTAGAAGTACATTACATTACAGCCAATTACATTAGTACTCATCACGTATATCTTATTACAATTAATGTACTCCGTCATTTTTTACACTGATAAAAAGGAAAGGTTTAGATTAAGAAAAAAGAGAAAGTGAAGGAAAATAGTGAAGGTGTAAAAACGTGACAACAAGAAAGAACAGAGACCCTGTAGAAAAGAAATTAAAAAGAAAGGATTAAGAGATAGACCCTAAAGAAGAAAAAAAAGAAAAAGAGGAAAAAAGAGAAAAACAAATACTTTGTTATAAGCATCACGCAAATGGGATATACCAACTCTCCAGCTTTCATCCCCTTTATCTGACCTCAGGTTTTTTTTAAGTACTTTTGCACCCTATACTTGTAATAATTCTATAAATGCAGACCACGTCAGGTGGAAGTGATCTGGTTTACCTGCCAGGAGGAGTCTTATCTCTTCTAGGTGTAATGTTTCAAACATATTTGAAATCCACATGTTTATAGTTGGTATTGGAGCGTTTTTCCAGAATTTTAGGATTAACTTTTTTCCAGTTATTAACCCGTAATCTATTAATTTCTTTTGAAACACATTTAGTTCAGGACTATCTTCCGTTGTTCCGAAGATAATCCATTCTGCTTTTGGTATCAGTTTTATTTTAAATAATTTTGTAAAGATTTCAAAAATTTCAATCCAAAATTTTTGAATTTTTGTACAAAAAACAAATGAGTGCGCTATAGTAGCTTCTTGAGATTGACATTTATCACAAATGGATGATACATTGGGGACAATTTTATTAATTTTAGTTTTTGAATAATATAATCTATGTAAAATTTTAAATTGTATTAAAGTGTGTCTTACATTAATCGAACATTTATGTACGTTTAATAAATGTTCATTCCACCTTTCCTTTGAGATTTTAATAGCTAATTCTTGTTCCCAGTCTCTTCTAATACCTTCCGTAGATGGTATTACTACATTTAAGATAATATTATACAAATATGATATTAAGTTTGCTGATTCAGCTTTTATCTGCATTGCTTCATCCAATAAATCTGCTGGGATATTATAATGATCTTTTGTATATTTTTTCAAATAGTCACATATTTGAAAATATTTAAAATATTGATTATTTCCCAGTTTATATTTTATTTGTAATTGTTGGAATGATAGTAATTTTCCAGTTTCATACAAGTCACTGAACGTTTTAATTCCTAATCTATCCCATTGTGTAAAAGATTTGTCTGTAATAGAGGGATTAAACGAAGGGTTATTAACTATTGGAGATAAAAGCGATAGATTTCTTAATTTTAAATTTTGTTTTATTTGTTTCCAAGTTCTGATTGTACTATGTATAATTGGGTTTTTGTTATAATTTATGTTATTCAGTTTCATTGGTGAGAGGAAGATTGCTCCAATATTACCAGAGGAGCAGTCCTCTCTCTCCATTACAATCCAATCCACTTGCTGGGCAGAGTTGTCCATCAGTTGGATCATATTTTTAATATTTACTGACCAATAATAATACATGAAGTTAGGGAGTGCTAAGCCCCCTAATACTTTAGCTTTGTTCAAGTATGTTCTTTGTATTCTATGGGATTTATAATCCCATATAAAATTAATAATGTCTGAGTCCCATTAAAAAAAAAACTTATTTGGTAGGTATATGGGAATCGATTGAAATAGGTATAAAATGTGTGGTAAGAAGATCATTTTTATTGCATTTATTCGGCCTATTAAAGACATCGGAAGCGTTTTCCAAAATTTAATTAATGTATTTAATTTATTAAGTAGATCATAATTTGCTTTGAACATGCCTTGATATGTTCTGGTAATTTCAATACCCAAGTATTTAAATTTTTCTGTAGCTATTTTAAAAAGGAATTTTAAAAGATGTGTTGAGTCTTTCAGTTTTATTGACATAATTTCACTTTTATTCCAATTTAATCTGTATCCAGAAAAGGATCCAAAGTCCTCAATTAGATTTAGTATGTTTGGCATAGTAATTTGAGGTTTTGTAATGTACAATAATATATCATCCACGTATAAAGATATTTTATTATTTGAGTATTTAGTATTATACCCATGGATATCTGGATGTGTTCTAATTTTTTCTGCTAAAGGTTCAATTGTGAGAGCAAACAACTGTGGTGATAATGAACACCCTTGTCTGTTTCCCCTTGATAGTTGACATTTCGAGGATAATATGTTATTAGTTAGTATTCTAGCTGTAGGTTTATTATATAATAATTTAATCCATAAAATAAAATTCTCTCCCAGTTGGAATTTTTGTAATACTTTATCCATATAATTCCATTCTACTTGGTCAAATACTTCTTCAGCATCCAGCGAAATAATTGATAATTCTTGTTCTTCAATTTTGTGTGAGTGCATTATATTGAGTAGACGTCTCATATTATTAGATGAATATCTCTTAGGGATAAACCCCGTCTGATCTGGGTTTATTAATTTACTAATATATTTACTTAATCTTCTAGCTAATGTTTTCGCTAATATTTTTTGATCTGTATTTAACAATGCTATAGCTCTATATGAACCCGGTTCTTCTATATCTTTGTCTTTTTTAAGTATTAGTGTGATTGTTGATTCAGCTAATGTATCAGGTAATATTTGTTTTTTAAAAGCATATTGATACATTTTTTGTAACCGTGGTATAATTTTATCATAAAAGCTTTTATAAAATTCATTAGTAAATCCATCAGGACCTGGAGTTTTTCCATTCTTTAATGAATTTATTGTGTCTTCTAATTCCTTGATTGAGATTTGTGCACCCAATTCCTCTTGTTCCTTCAACTCTAACTTTGGAAGATTATAATTATCCAAGAACTCTGTAATTTTATTGGAGTCCGTTGTCGTTTTAGATGTGTACAAATTCTCATAAAATTGCGCAAATCTTTTATTAATATCCTTCGGTATGGTTAGTAATTCCCCTCTATCTGATTTAATCTTTTGGATCGTATGTTCTTTTTCTCGTTTTTTTAGCTGGTGAGCCAAAAGTTTATGCGGTTTATCCCCAAATTCAAAGTGCTCCTGTTTTGTAATTTGGAAAAGTCTTATAAGTTTGGCTGATAATAGTTTATTTAATTTAAAATTCAAAATTATTATTTTATTATGTTTATCTATTGATGGATCTTTAGCATTATCTATATCCATTTGTCTAATAAGTTCTTCTAACTGTCTTTGTTCATTCTTATTATTTTTATTTTGAAAAGCTTGGTATGAGATTATAACACCACTAATAAATGCTTTAAAAGATTCCCATAGTAAAGTAGGCGATATATCTGGAGTGTCATTTATTTCAAAAAAGACTTCCATTTGTTCTTTTAAATATATACTCGCTTGCGGATCTTTTAGGATTTGAGAATTGAATCTCCAAAACGATTTATTCTTAGACATTCCTTCCAGTTTTAAAAAGAAAGTTAGTGGTGAATGGTCTGAAATCGAATTTGTATGGTATGCTGGGTTCACAGTGTGAGGGATTAATTTTGTATCCACCAGGAAATAATCTATACGTGAGTATGTTTTGTGTACCATTGAATAAAACGAGTATTCCCTGCCAGTCGGATTAGCAATTCTCCAAACATCTGTTATATTGGTATTATTTATATAAGTATTTAAAAGTTCACTAGTTTTAGATTTCGTATTCCCTCTCTGTTTTTGGCTTGATTTGTCTAAATACGGATCTAAAACACAGTTAAAGTCTCCTCCTATTATAACATTTTGATAATTAAGCTCTGCGATTATGTTCAGAATTTTATTGAAAAAATGAGGATTGTCAAAGTTAGGCGCGTATATATTTACCAAGGTAATTGGAGTATCATGAATTTCTCTGGTAACTATCAAGTATCTCCCTTCAATGTCTGTTATGGTATACTTTGCTTTGAATGGTATACCTTTTCTAATAATGATTGACGTACCTCTAGATTTCGAAGTATATGAAGAATGATATATTTGACCTATCCATTTCGCCCTCAACCTAGCTTGATCCTGGGATTTTAGATGAGTTTCTTGTAAGAAAATGATGTCAGAATTGTACAGTTTCAGCTGAGCTAATATCTTACCCCTTTTAATAGGTTCATTAATACCTCTTATATTCCAACTGCAGAATGAGACTCCTCTTAGGTTCATTTGTTTAACATCTTGCATTTTGAATAATTATAATACCTTTAAATCTTATGGTGCATCCATATCTCAGGTCTTTGGGTATTGGGGGAACCTTTGCATTACTAAGTTTTCTTGGCATATCCCTTTTACGCTTATCACTAAACACAAACAAACATGTGACTTTATGTGGTAATAATAATTTTTTAAAAATTGAAAAAGTGAGTGAAAATACAGTGTCTAAAATGGTCGACACTGTAACAAGTGGCCCACCTGTAGGTGGGAGAAAAAATTGTTTCGACTTCCATTGTTGATGTTAAACAAATAACTCCGCACCCTTGGTTAATCATAACATAATAGGACGGGGCCTCACAATCAGATATATAATACAAATTTACCCTATATATTTCATTATAACATATCATATATATATCGCAATTTTATCTACTAATTATTAAACGAATGATTTTACCTTCAATAATAATCAACTGTTGGTTGAAGGGGTTAATGAAACGTGCTCCTGGACCTGAGCCAGGTGCTCGTTTCTCATCCCCTCCTCCCAGTTATAGATAAGGTTTAGATTTAGTAAAAATTTATGTTAGTTATGTTAGTTCGTTATTTTTTTTGTTAGCGTCCGTTACTATTCTAGTTTAATATTGATAACTTGTTAAATACTTTTAATAGTGTCCTTATTGTCATCAGAGGAGTCCGCAAGAGGAAGATGGCACCCAAACCCTTGCCTTTTATCCCTCTAGCTAAGGGCCGCCTCTGGACTCAACCATTCCCATGCCAAGGGGTTTGATAGTTGGGATGGCCCGACCCTTGGGAGCTGCCACAATCTAATTATTTTTATTCCTTCTTTATATTTTATTCCTTATTTATGTGGTTTAATAACACAATTCTGTTTCCATTTCCATCTTTCTATATTCATTTTTATTAATTATCTCTCTCTTAATCAATCCTCAATGTACGCAGCATATTTACTCAATTCCAATTACAATAACCCCAAAATACTGTATCTATTGGTTCCCACATATCTACCCTTCCGCTTACACTGTCAAAATCTCAAGAAATTGTCAGGCATGATTTGCCTTATGTAAATCAGCTGACTTGCCAAATTACATTTTAATATCCCATGCGACCCATTACAACACAGTTGCTAATGTATTCTAGCATTTCCTCGCTCCTGATGTCAACTGGCACGTGATTCTTCACTTTCCATTTCCATCTTTTCTAGAAGAACAGTGTTATATCTGTTACCTTCTAATCCACAGGGAGTGATGCAGCTTCTAGTGATTTCTGGAAAACACAATCAATGCATCCTCTTACTAGTTTAGTTTAGTTTAGTTTAGAGATACAGCGTGAAAACAGGCCCTTCGGCCCACCGAGTCCGCGCCGACCAGCGATCCCCACACATTAACACTATCCCACACCCACTAGGGACAATTTTCTTTTCTACCAAGCCAATAATCCTGTACGTGTTTGGAGTGTGGGAGGAAACCAAAGATCTCGGAGAAAACCCACACAGGTCATAGGGAGAACGTACAAACTCCTTAGTCAGGATTGAACCTGGGTCTCTGGCGCTGTAAGTGCTGTAAGGCAGTAACTCTACCACTGCACCACCGTGCCGCCCACCTCTGTAACTTTCTCTTCAACTTCTCTTCTTCATTCTAATCTCTCTGATTAATGGATTAAATCATTTCCAGAATTTATTTTTGATGTTGTTGGCTTTTCTGCAGGGATTTTGAAATGTAAACACATTTTCAATCTCAAAACCCAAACAGGACAGGAAGCAAAATACAGGCCAAGCCATATGTGATGTTGGGTCTTGAATCTGGTAATCATCAAATCAATCACCATTGCAAAGAAGTGACTTGCAGTGTCTTAAAAGATCCTGATTTGGGCACTCAACAAATCATTGTATTTATTAATAGCACAACAGAGAGACATATATCCAAGTCTGCTGATGACACAAAGATTAGTGCTGTTGCGAGATGGCTGACGGGGGGGATACATTTACAAAGAGACATTAATAGATTGATAAAATAGACCAAGCTGTGAGGTGGTTTTCAATCCAACTAAGCACAACGTTCCATTTTGGATCAAGGCAATGGATTTACGAACAGTCTTGTCTTCTAAATGATGAAAATGTAAAAAATAGCACAAATCCAAAGATAAATAAGATGAATAGGAACTGGGTTTACAGATTAATAAAGTGTAGTCGAAGATAGACACAAAAAGCTGGAGTAACTCAGCGGGACAGCCAGAATCTATGGAGAGAAGGAATGGGTGACATTTCGGGTCGAGATCCTTCTTCAGACGAAGGGTCTCGACCCGCAACATCACCGATTCCTTCTCTCCAGAGATGCTGCCTGTCCCGCTGAGTTACTCCAGCTTTTTGCGTGTATCTTCGGTTTAAACCAGCATCTGCAGTTCATTCCTACACTAAAATGTCAGATTATCGGAGAATCATAAATACTTACAGAATGTTACCTGTTATAACTAAAGGGAGATTTGCTAGAGTCATAACTGTAGTTAGACCATATTTGGAGTACAGTTCAGTTCAGCGCACCATAAATTAATGAGGATTATTGTCCTTGGAAGAAATGTAGGAATTGTTCTCCAGAATTTTACCAAGACCACGAGAACTGAACAATGAGATTTTATTTTAAAGCTGGAACACACCTGATTTGATTATGGGGCTGGGGGAAGCATAACTTAGAAGAGGTTGAAATAGACAACTGCAGGAATGAGGTGGATCTTCAGCAAGTCATCCAGAAGTTAACTATAATGACTCACCTTCCTGGTTTCTAAGTTAGTGCGTTAGAATCACTCCTTTGATTTTAATTTCAAAAATATGAGCAACTACAGTGTCCAAACCTTATGGAATTAACTATATGCATTGGATAATGCTGAGCAGACAGATTCCAATGGGGACTAGTGATATTAATCCATCTGGTCACTGCTGAATTCTACCTCTTGCATTCCCAGCAGCACAATCAAGCATGATTGTGTACAGCAACTCATACATCAAATCAAACAATGAGTACAGCAATTCATTCTTCCCCCGCACATTTAAAGCATGGAATAGCCTTCACCCTACCATAGTTACTCAACCAGACGCAACTACATTTAAGGTAGCTCTTCTTGTCCAAGAATCCTTTTTTGCTTAAGTCCACTCTCCACCACCTCCAGTTTAAATTCCATTTGGAATATTTTGGAGGACCAAGAACTAAGAACCAAGAAGAACCAAGAAGCAGAAGAAGCCTCAATAATAGACAGAGAAGGGATTTTAGCCCCAATAAAATGTTTAGTTTAGTTTAGAGATACAGTGCGGAAACAGGCCCTTCGGCCCACCGGGTCCACAGCGACCAGCGAACCCCGCACATTAACACTACCCGACACACACTGTGGACAATTCGACATTTACAATAGTAGCTCCACTGCTGCAGCATCATGCTGCCCAGACATGAGGTTTGAGGAATTGCAAAATTGAGGATCCCACCTTGTGCCAGAGTGGGAGGGGCTTTCCCACATGGTTTGGTAATGTGATTGAGGCTCCCATACATTGCTGCAGAGTTGTTAGCAAAGTAGTATTTAGATGCCTGTTCCATACAATGGAAATAAATTGAAAGCATGCCGATTTGGAACGAATATCACACACGGAGCCCAAATTCCTGCACTATCAAAAGATGGGGAGATTTCACCAGCAGTTAAGATGAAACCAAAGATAGACACAAAAAGCTGGAGTAGATCAGCGGGTCAGACAGCATTTCTGGAGAGAAGGAACATGTGACGTTTTGGGTCGAGACCCTTCTTCAGACTGAGTCAGGGGAAAGGGAAATGAGAGATATAGATGGTGATATAGAAAATTATAGAACAAATGAATGAAAGATATGCAAAAAAGTTACAATGATAAAGGAAACAGGACATTGTTAGCTGTGGACTAGGTGAAAACGAGTTAGTCAGTCATAGAGTGATACAGTGTGGAAACAGGCCCTTCGGCCTAACTTGCCCACACCAGCCAACAATGACCTAGCTACCCTTGTCCCACTTGCCTGTGCTTGGTCCATAACCCTCCAAACCTGTCCTATCCATGTACCTGTCCAACTTTTTCTTAAACGATGGGATAGTCCCATCCTCAACTACCTCCTCTGGCAGCTTGTTCCATACACCCACCACCCATTGTGTGAAAAAGTTACCCATCGGATTCCTATTAAATCTTTTCTCCTTCACCTTGAACCGATGTCCTATGGTCCTCGATTCCCCTACTCTGGGTAAAAGACTCTGTGCACCTTCCCGATCTATTCCTCTCATGATTTTGTCATTACGGACAATGGGACAACAAGACGACTTTGATGCTAGTACAATGACTTGGGTGGGGGGGGGGGGGGGGAGTGGAGGGAGAGGGAATGCATGGGTTACTTGAAGTTAGAGAGGTCAATGTTCATACCGCTGGGGTGTAAGCTGCCCAAGCGAAATATAAGGTGCAGTTCCTTCAATTTGCACTAGAACGGAATGGAAACAAGGCCAAAAGAGAAGGGAGAGACGGAGGGGGATAGAGAGGGGGATAGAGAGAAGAGGGGAGAGAGAAGGGGGAGAGAGAAGGAGGAGACGGGAGCGTGGGGTTCATTTTCCCACACAAACCATAGGTGACTGGGCAATCTGAACCCAAGCACCAAGTTGAAAGCGGCCGAAGGTGTGCATCACTCGGGACAGCCGCCACTCTCCCACGGCCACCCTCCACGGGCTGCGGGTCGGGTGGAGCGGAGGTTTGGGACAATGTTCATGCCTTCACAGTGATGTGATGGACGTGGGGGTCTGGACCAATCGCTGACAAGTCCCATCCCCCAGCAACGTCAAGTCCGTTATTGGACTTTTCTGTTGAGCGGCAGTCAGTCCTTTGGCCTGTAGGCGACGATGCCTTTCGGGTAGGTGGCGTTTCGACTGAGCGGCAATTCGGTAAGTTTGCTTTTAGGCGACACAGCTTTTCGGTTCCTTGGATTTTAGGTGTCCCGCCCTTTTGGTTAGTTTGCATTTAGGTGTCCCATCCTTTCGGTTAGTAGGCGTTTCATCTTCAGACTTTTTTGAGTTATTGGGGTTTCGGCCTCGTTCCGTTCTTTGACTTTGACTTCTTTGCTTCGGCCTCTTGTCTGTCGGCGCCACATCCGGGTACCATATAAAATTATGAGGTGAATTGGCAGGGTTGGGGAATCAAGAACCAAAAGACATAGGATTAAGCTGAGAGGGGAACGATTTAATAGGAAACTGAGGGGCAATGTTTTCCACACGGAGGATGGTGGGCACATGGAATAAGCTGCCGGAGGAGGTATGTGAAGCAGGTACAATGACAGCATTTAAAATCCACCTGGACAGATAAGTGGATAGGATAAGTTCAAGGGATATGAACCAAATGCAGGCAAATGGGACTAGCTTAGAAGTGGATCTAGATCAGCATGGATGAGTTGGGCTGAAGTGTGTCAGAAGGAACTACAGGTGCTGGTTCAAACTAAATATAGCCACAAAAATGCTGGAGTAACTCAGCGGGTAAGACAAGATCTCTGGAGAAAAGGAATAGGTGATGTTTCGGGTTGAGACCCTTCTTCGGACTGAGATTCAGGCGAAAGGGAAACGAGAGAAACTGGGGAAAGGGTGCTGTCAGTACGGAGTTTGTACCTTCTCCCCGTGACCGCATGGGTTTTCTCTGAGATCTTCGTTTTCCTCCCACACTCCAAAGACCTACAGGTATGTAGGTTAATTGGCTTGCTATAAATGTAAAATGTCCCTAGTGTGTGTAGCATAGTGTTAATGTGCAGGGATCACTGGTCTGTGCGGAGGGTCGGTGGGCCAAAGGGCCTGTTTCCGCACTGTATCTCTAAACTAAACTAAGAGATATAGACGATGATGTAGAGAGATATAGAACAAGGAAATGAAAGATATGCACAGAAGTAATGACGATGGCTTGTTTCCATGCTGTATGACTGTAGCTCAATTGGTAGGGGAACATCCAGCCTCCTCCTCATAGACTGGAAATAGTCAAATAAGTGCTAAAGTAATTGTCACATTTTAATACCTTCCGCTGCCATTTCAGAACACAACTCACTTCTGAAATCTCATTACAATTCAGTTGGAGAGGAAAGCTAGACCGCTCAGTCTTTTGAGTACCTGCTGTTAGCACTAAGAGACGTCCCCGAGCTCCGATGTACTCGCTATGTTCATTCTCCGTACTTACCACGAGTTTGATTTTTTTTTTAACTCGGGAGAGTTCTTGGAATGAACTCGTACTGTGGGACAGGGGTTTTAGCCTGAGAGGTTGGCACTTAACCAATTTGAAAGGGTGGCACGGTGGTGCAGTGGTAGAGGCCCAGATTTGATCCTGCCTATTTTGTGCTGTCTCTGCAGAGTTTGTACGTTCTCCCTGTAACCGTGTGGGTTTTCTCTGGGTGCTCCAGTTTCCTCCCACATTCCAAAGATAATAGACAATAAACAATAGACAATAGACAATAGGTGCAGGAGAAGGCCATTCGGCCCTTCGAGCCAGCACTGCCATTCAATGTGATCATGGCTGACCATCCCCAATCAGTACCCCGTTCCTGCCTTCTCCCCATATCCCCTGACTCTGCTATTTTTAAGAGCCATATCTAGCTCTCTCTTGAAAGCATCCAGAGAGCCCACCTCCACCACCCTCTGGGGCAGAGAATTCCACAGACTCACCACTCTCTGTGAGAAAAAGTGTTTCCTCGTCTCCGTTCTAAATGGCTTACTCCTTATTCTTAAACTGTGGGCCCTGGTTCTGGACTCCCCCAACATCGGGAACATGTTTCCTGCCTCTAGCCTGTCCAAAACCCTTAATAATCTTATATGTTTCAATGAGATCCCCTCTCATACTTCTAAACTCTAGAGTGTACAAGCCCAGCTGCTCCATTCTCTCAGCATATGACATTCCCGCCATCCCGGGAATTAACCTTGTAAACCTACGCTGCACTCCCTCAATAGTAGGAATGTCCTTCCTCAAATTAGGGGACCAAAACTGCACACAATACTCCAGGTGTGGTCTCACTAGGGCTATGTACAACTGCAGAAGGACTTCTTTGCTCATATATTCGATTCCTCTTGTTATAAAGTTGTGCAAGATGTGCATGTTTGAAGGTTAATTGGCTTCTGTAAATTGCCTTGAGAGTGTAGGATGCTAAGGTGGGATA
The DNA here is from genome assembly GCA_038087875.1 of Malacoraja senta. Taxonomy (NCBI): domain Eukaryota; kingdom Metazoa; phylum Chordata; class Chondrichthyes; order Rajiformes; family Rajidae; genus Malacoraja; species Malacoraja senta. The sequence continues at coordinate 44,874,622 of CM075981.1, read as the reverse complement.
ATATAGAGCTAGTGTACAGCTGATCAATTGTCAGCTTGGACTCGGTGGACCAAAGGGCCTGTTTCCGCGCAGTATCTCCAAATCTAGATCCATAAATCTGAACATGATGAATCAGAGTCTAGAAGCTTCCATCTCCAGAAGGGGTAGGATGCTGGTGAAGGAGAAGAGAGATAAATTGTGCCCTTACCGTTCAACAATTTGGAGGACAGATTATTTGCACACAATGTCGCAGAGAATCAGCATTGGTGGGTGAGCTGTGGAAATAGAATGGGGAAAGATCAAGTGGAAAAGGAAAAAGACGGAGAAAGAAAAGCGGTGAGAACAGGAGGAGAGGAAGTGTGAAGGAGGCAGTTTGAGGAGGATAACAAATTTAGGGAGAGATGGGAACTGAAGCGAGAACTAGAGCCAGGAAGTGTGGAATTGTGGGATTTTAGATCATGTGGCTGTAGGTAATGACATATGTGTGAGCATGTGTGAGTATGTGTGAGTATGTGTGAGTACACGTGTGTATGTCAACACTCTGGTGTGTGTTAAGTCTATGCAGCATAGTCTGACTCTGATCGTTTTGGACCTCCTTTTCTGACATGTGCAATTTCAATCTATCCAGACTGTGTGATAGCTGACATGCACCAGCCGCCCCATTAAAGGAATGCCCAAACACCCATCATTCACCCTCCACAATTAGAGATGAATAAATCATCTCAACCAAGTAGAAATGCTTAAGAAGGATCAAATCATATTGCAGATTTTTCAAAATACTAGACTAAGTGGGACCCGCTGGGTCCCATGTTCACACGGGAGGGCTGGTCCCCCAACACAATATTCCACCTCTCCACCAATTCCAATATTGGTGGCCAGTTGGGGGGGGGGGGGGCTTTCTGGAGCGCTAGTATAGGTGATGTGGGCCAAAGGGACTGGTTTTCAGAGGGCTAGTATGGACATTGTGGGCCGAATGGATTCTTGGGCTGGCAGCTCAGTCACTCAGCCTGGTGGGCTGGCAGCTCAGTCACTCAGGCCTGGCAGGTTGGCAGCTCAGTCACTCACGGCTGGTGGGCTGGCAGCTCAGTCACTAAGGCCTGGTGGGCTGGCAGCTCAGTCACTCAGGCCTGGTGGGCTGGCAGCTCATAAGCTGCCAGAAATTCTGCCCAAAACAGGGGAGAGACTCTGTGTGAGAGAAGGGGGAGAGGGTGGAGAATCAATTTTAGACATTGCACACAATGTCGCAGAGAATCAGCATTGGTGGGCGAGCTGTGGAAATAGAATGGGGAAAGATCATGTGGAAAAGGAAAAAGACCGAGAAAAAAATTTTAGAGGGTGAAGTTTAATACTTACAGGGGAATACTTACTGATGGGCCGAAGGGACATAAAAAATCGGAGTAATTTCTCAATGAAAGGCACTTTTTCTGGACTTTTCCTGGCCTGGCACGGGCCTTTTAGGCCAAAATGCTCCTCCTGGACTAATACGGGCATTTTGGGCAAAAGGGACTGGTTTCTGCGCCGAAATGAGTGCTTTCAGGTAGGCCAAAGATGGGCTGGCAGTTCACTCACTCACTCATGACTCACTCACTCACTCACGGCTGGTGGGCTGACAGTTGATTGACTCACAACTGTTGGGCTGGCATTTGACTCACGGCTGGTGGGCTGGCATTTGTTTGACTCACAGCTGGGTGGCTGGCAGTTCACTCACTGCTATTCCTTGAAATTCCATTTCAAGCAGAGTGCAGGCCACCAAATTCATTTCATACCATTTCAAGCAGAGTGCAGGCCACCAAATTCATTTCATACCATTTCAAGCAGAGTGCAGGCCACCAAATTCATTTCATACCATTTCAAGCAGAGTGCAGGCCACCAAATTCATTTCACACAATTTCAAGCAGAGTGCAGGCCACCAAATTCAAATGCAATTTCATACCATTTCAAGCAGAGTGCAGGCCATCAAATTCAAATGCAATTTCATACCATTTCAAGCAGAGTGCAGGCCACCAAATTCAAATGCAATTTCACACCATTTCAAGCAGAGTGCAGGCCACCAAATTCAAATGCAATTTCACACCATTTCAAGCAGATCCAGGCCACCAAATTCAAATGCATTTTCATTCCATTTCAAGCAGAGTGCAGGCCACCAAATTCAAATGCAATTTCATACCATTTCAAGAAGAGTGCAGGGCACCAAATTCAAATGCAATTTCACACCATTTCAAGCAAAGTGCAGGCCACCAAATTCAAATGCAAATTCACACCATTTCAAGCAGATCCAGGCCACCAAATTCAAATGCATTTTCATTCCATTTCAAGCAGAGTGCAGGCCACCAAATTCAAATGCAATTTCATACCATTTCAAGCAGAGTGCAGGGCACCAAATTCAAATGCAATTTCATACCATTTCAAGCAGAGTGCAGGCCACCAAAATTCAAATGCTATTTCATGCCATTTCAAGCAGAGTGCAGGCCACCAAATTCAAATGCAATTTTATATCATTTCAAGCAGAGTGTAGGCCACCAAATTCAAATGCAAGAGAGAAAAAAAAAGAAAAAAAAAGAAAGAAAAAAAAAAAAAAAAAAAAACCTGGACCCACGCATACCAAGTATTGTTTTGTCTTCTCTTGCCAATAAAACTTATTTTCAACTAAACAGATGAGTGAGCCTTTTTCTGTTCTACTAGTCAGATCCTTGAACCTGTTTCCTTGTAACACCTACAAACCTGCACGTCTTTGGAGTGTGGGAGGAAACCGGAGCTCCCGGAGAATCCCCATACTGGTCATGGTGAGAATGTACAAACTCCATACAGACGGCACCCGTAGTCAGGATGAAACCCGTGTCTCTGGTGCTGTAAGGCAGCAACTCTACCGTTGTGCCATCGTGCCGCCCGTCCTGAGCACATTCTGAGTATTCATAAAGGAATGTGATCATGGACAATAATTCCAGCAAATACTGATGCTGGAAACTAGGAACTGCAGATGCTGGTTTGCACGGAAGGACACAAAGTGCTGGAGTAACTCAGCGGGTCAGGCAGCAGGTCTGAAGTATTGAGGGAATGGAATTACTTGTGCTGGTACTGGTGGTATATCTGGGCAATTATAAGAGCTGGACCTTCTGCCTTTTGACTCAACCTTTTTTGTGGCTGGAAAATAAATAAAACTGCAGAAACTGGAATTTGCTATAAAAACAGATTACACAGAAGAACTCAGTCAGTCAAGCAGCATCTGTGGAAAGTGAAATACGCCAACATCTAAATTCAAGGATCCTTTTTATGGGTCCCTTGCATATGTGGATGTGGAGAGGATGTTTCCACTAGTGGGAGTGTCTGGGACTAGAGGTCATAGCCTCAGAATTAAAGAACGTTCCTTTTGGAAAAATCATGAGAGAAATAGATCGAGTAGATGCACAGAATCTCTTGTCAAGAGTAGGTGAATCGAGGATCAGAGAACATAGGTTCAAGGTGAAGGGGAAAAGATTTAATAGGAATCTGGGGGTAACTTTTTCACACAAAGGGAGGTAGATGCATGGAACAAGCTGCCAGAAGAGGTAGTTGAGGCAGGGACTATCCCAACATTTAAAAAACATTTAGACAAGTACATGGATACAAGTTTGGAGGAGGGGGGGGGGGGATATGGACCAAACACGGGGCAGGTGGGACTAGTGTAGCTGAGACATGTTGGCTAGTGTGGGCAAAGTTGGGCCAAAGGGCCTCTTTCCACACTGACTGTATCTTTACATTTGCCGATGATGCCACTGCGGTTATCAACAGGGAACAACAACAATAATGAAACAAAATACAAGTATGAGATTGGGGACCTTGTGTCATGCAAGATAAGAGTTAGTTGGTGACCAGTCTGAAGAAGGATCCTGACTCGAAACCTCATCTGTCCATTCTATCCACAGATGCTGCCTAACTCACTGAGTTCCTCTAGCACCCTGTTTTATTCTGAAAGAGTTGGTTGTTGACTAAAGGAAGTGGGTGGTGAACACAAGCTTTTCTTCATCAGTTTAGAGATACAGCATAGAAACAGGCCCTTCGGCCCACCGATTCCACTCCGACCAGTATTCCCCGGATACTAGCATTATCCTACTCACTGGGGACAATTTACAATTTACCAAAGCTAATTAACCTCCAAACCTGTATGTCTTTGGAGTGTGGGGAGAAACCAGATCACCTGGAGAAAACCCATACCGTCACGGGGAGAACGTACAAACTCTGTACAGACAAGCACCCATAGTCAGGATGGAACCCGGTTCTCTGGCGCTGTAAGGCAGCAACTCTACCGCTATTCATCAATGGAGCTGCTGAAGGATGACAATTTCAAGTTCCTAGGCATCCATATCACAGCAACCTAACCTGGTCCCTTCACACTGAAGGCAAAGAACACTATTAATTGTTTTTCAATGTCTGAGGAGATTTGGCATGTGCAGTATTCTTTCGAATATCTATGGATGCACCATAGACAGCTTTTCGATGGGATGCATCTCAGCTTGGTATAATAGTGGCTCTGCTCTTGACTGTTGGAACCTACAGAGACTGGTAAACACAGCTCAGTCCATCACAGGCTCATCACTCTCTTCATCCAGTTCATCTTCAAGGTACATTGCATCAGGAAGGCTGGATGTATCGACAAGGGTGCCTTCATCCTGGCCATTCCATTTTTAATTTTCTACCATCTTAAAGATCAGACACCCAGTTCAAGAAGAGTTTCTTCCACTTTGTTATCAGACTCCTGAACCAATCCCCACCTTCACTCAGACTTCCCAAAGGTGTTGCCATGTGCATTTAATTCCACCTCATTTGGTTATTCTGTTATTGCACTGCGATATTTTTTTGCACTGCTTTGGATTATTCTACAATCATTGAATCATCCTGCTGCTTTGCACTCATCTTCAGGTTTCTTAACTGTCCTTCCATAAGTTAGGGTACTGTCCGATTCATCTCTACCCCACTGAGGACATTGGACTTTGTCTGTGGAACTGATGCGTTACCCTATGCTACAATGCTGGGAACTATATCCTGCACGCTGTACATTCCACTTTGCTCTATCTATTGTACTTGACTTTGATTAGATTGTGTTTATGTATGGTATTTCTGATCTGTTTTGATAACATGCAAAACAAAGCTTTGTACTTCGGTACATGACGATAATAAAGCTGACCCTAAACCTCCGCAGTTCCTCCCCACGATACGCACAAAATGCTGGAGTAACTCAGCGGGACAGGCAACATCTTTGGAGAGAAGGAATGGGTGACTTTCCGGGTCGAGTCCCTTCTTCCCAACCCTAAACATCACCCATTCCTTCTCTCCAGAGATGCTGCTTGTCCCGCTGAGTTACTCCAGCATTTTGTGTCTAAGGTTTAAACCAGCACCTGCAGTTCCTTCCTATATAGCTCCTCCCACTCTTCATGTGGAAACCGCTGTCCTGTAATAGCCCAACAGATACCCTACTGGATTTTAATCCTATTGATCAAATCGCTCCAGTCTGATTCAAGGAGAACATACAATCTAAGAACATACAGTTAAACAAAATAAGTACAGCAATGGGTTACCTGGGCCTTTGAGCCTGTTCCACCTTTCATTGACATCACGTTGAACTTCTTCAGTTCCATTTTCCAGCACTTTGCCCAAATCCCATGGTTCCCTTAATGTCCAGACAGCTAATGCTCTCTGTTTAAAATAACTCAATGACTGGATCTCCACAGCCCTACTGGATAAAAATCCAAGAGTTGGGAATGGAATGCTTCATTGTCACATGTGACGAGGCACAGTGAGATTCTTTGCTGCGTACACAATGTATACAAATAGCGGCCACCTACAGCGCTGACAAAGTTACAAAGTACCCCCGCTTGCTCCTCCTGTGTTCTGCCCCACAGCGGTTCCCCCACACCAGGGCCCCATTGTCCATAGTTCTCCCCCCTCAGCCCCTCCCTCCCCATTGTTCTTTCCCCTCCCTCACGGCGATTCCCACAGTTTACAACCCACTGTGTGAAGAAAATTATTTTCATCTCAGTCCGAAGCAAGCTACCTTTTATAATTTAACTGTGA
>CM075981.1:44829901-44868395 GCA_038087875.1 Malacoraja senta | reverse complement strand
GGCAATGACAGTGTCGTAAAGTCATTAAAATAATACTTGTGTTTCAAACAGTTAAATCATGAAAACAGGTTGCATTATGAATTCTGTGGAAGGTCAGGAATGATTTAATTTGGATATTTAAGATGATTTTAAAAATTGATAGAATAAGTGAGGGAAAGTATTTTTTCCTTTGCAAAAGTCCAAGAAATGAGCTGGCCATTCAGTGGGTATCGGGGAGTAATCCTCCATACAAAGGGTAAATGTTTGTCAGGCAGGGACATCGGGGGTAAAGCAGTGAAAATGCTAAATGGAGTGAAATGCAGTTCAGACATGACTCATTGAATGCCAGAAAAGATTCAACGGGAACATGATTTTTACTTCTGTTGTTTTGCTCTGTCTTTAGTTTAGTTTAATTTAGTTTAGTTCCGAGATAAAGCGCGGAAACAGGCCCTTCAGTCCACCGCGTCCGCACCGACCAGAGATCACCCCAGAGGGCAGTGGCTGTAAGGAGAGGTTGGACAAACATGGATTGTTTTCTCTGGAACTTGGGAATGAGGGGATAGAAAAGTATATTATTATGAGAAGCATAATTTGAGACCTTCACAATCTATTTCCCAGGGTGGAAATGTCAAGGACTAGAGGACATCACTTTAAGGTGAGAGGGGCAACGTGTAAAGGAGATGTATGGCGTGTTTTTTTACAGAGTGCTCAGTGCCTGAAATGTACTGCAGGCGGTAGTTGTGCAGGGGGTAGTTGTGCAGGCAGATATGGTAGTGGTGTTTGAGTCTTTTAGATAGGCACATGGTTATGCTGGGAATGGAGGGGTATAAGTCATGGGCAGGCATGGTTATTGTGGGCTGAAGGGCATGTTCCTCTGCCTATGGACTGTCTATGTGCTATTGTTTACAACAATAAAACTCTGCAACTGCATCTTTCATTCCATGAAGTGGACAGCAAGAACAAAAACTAAAATAATTCTTAGGATGAAGTTTGGATGGATTGTTTTCAATTATTGTCGCAAATTTTCCACAATATGTCAGATCCCGAATTAGATTTGTATCACAGAGGTAATTAAAGCGAAATGAATACTGACAGGTGTTAAATAATTTAACATCAACACTTCAGTGGAGTCAGTTCCTGTTATGGCCAACCCAGAAAGTGAATTTCAATGTGGTTCTGTACAAATACTTTGATCTTAAGTTGGCTCAACAAACATTTTCAGACTGGCAGAGCAAGAACTTAAGATTTTAAGAACAACCTAGAAATTTGGAAATCGTCTAATTAAGATTTCTTTAAGCATAGTTCACAATAGTTCAGTAAATCTTAAAAGAAGATAGCATCCAGCTTGAAACTGAGTACTGTATCAATACAGATAGAGTATCACAGACAGAGATCAACGCATCATATTTCACACGTTGAAAAGTACCCTGCTAACACATTTATTATTTGTGTTACATAACAGACTCTTAATGCAGGGCTAATGGGCAATTGGGTCAAATATTGCAAGGTTACATGAATTGAGTGTGTTATAGGTTTGAAAGTACAACTTGCTTAAATATAAGTGCACAGGGTCGTAATGTGACTGTAATAACACACAAGAGGCAGTATTACATATTACTCAAATGTATTTTTAAACTCTCCACCTAGTTGTTCCCAAATAGTCAACAAAAAATAATGTCAACCTTGACAAAAGTTTGCAAAAAACAATGTGTTCATAAATAAATGTGACAACATACTTACTACAATATAATCTCCTCACTCCTCATTTAGCATCTTCAGGTGAAGCACAGTGAAAATATTTACGGGGTAATATTCAATCTATTGGGATTTACAGTGCATTCAGAAAGTATTCAGACCCCTTCACTTTTTCCACATTTTGTTACGTTACAGCCTTATTCTAAAAGGATTAAATTCCTTTTTTAATCTTTAAACTGCACACAATAACCAATAATAAAAAAGCAAAAACAGGTGTTTTATGCAACACTGAACCAAAACTCTAAAATCAATTAATAATAATTCTAAAATACCAAAACAATTACTAACGCCAGTACTAATTGTCTTTTCATCACTCACACTTATATTATCACTGAAGACAGACAAATGTGTAGGAGATGAAGTATTATTACTATACAACAAAGTTAGTGTTAACACCAGTGCTAATACTATATCTATCATATCACAGAAAATGGTGCTACTATAAATAATTACAATTTTGTCCACAGGTATTGGTAAAATTTGCACGCATTTAGCAATATATTTAACAAATATCAATAAAAAGATGCATGCTCTAAAACTAAAACTACAAAAAGTGTTGACCTGTTTAATGATTACAATTTGTGGAGTAAATCCTCCACTCTTGGTGTTAAAGTTAAATAATGTCAGAACAGCAAGAATAATGCTGACTTTGCTGGCCCTACCTGCGAAGATGTTCACTTTATCTCATTAACTATTCGTAGTCAGTTCCAGGCCATATTGACAGAGGCAATGCTAGTAGTTGCTGTATGGGCAATTTTGCTTCATAAACTCTGCAACTGTGATTTAAAAGGAAATCTTTGTTGTTAAAGAAACAATGTCTTTCATCATATCATGAAATCCCAGTGAAAATTACACAGCCATTAAAACACTCATCAACTCGAGTTGTGGTTGTGATATGAAAACTCATGGCAGTCAAATGCACTAAAGCTTACACAAACACCAAGAAGGTAAGTCATCTGTTTAGTTGCTTTGATTGTTTGTATTGGGAAACATATGATGTCTTAAACCAAAGGAGGACATCTCTGCCTATTTTCAAAATTGCCCTGGAAGCATTATATTCACCAGTAAGGTTGGATGGGGTAGGGTTTAGTTTAGTTTAGAGATACAGCATGGAAAAGGCCCTTCAGCCCACCGAGTCCGCACTGACCAGCGTTCCCACACACTTACACACACTGGGGATAATTTACATTGATACTAAGCCAATTAACCTACAAACCTGGATGTCCTTGGAGTGTGGGAGAAAATCCACGCAGGTCACGGGGAGAACTTACAAACTGTGTACAGACAAGCACCCATAGTCAGGATCGAACCCAGGTCTCTGGTGCTTAAAGCAGTAGCTCTACTGTTGTGCCACCATGCCGCTGCGTTGTTGGGGACCATGGGGTTTAGAGATACGATCTGATACAATAGAACTTTATTTATCCCAGGAGAGAGATTTGCCTGCGAACAGTCATAAGATACATGAAGCATGAAATTAAAGTGACAAGTGGAAAGTCTAGGATTGGGATGTGCAAAAATTGAGGGGAAAGGGGGAAGGGGAGACAATCTACCCCACAACTGAAGGGGGAGGAGTTGTACAGTTTGATAGCCAGTTTGATTGTACAGTTTGATTAGCATCCCATCTGAAAGACAACACCTCCAAAAGTGTAGCATCTCCCCATACAAGGTAACTGTCATCTACATGACAGGGACACTGCATCCCTTTCCAGACCCTCTGCCAATACAGCCCATGATGGACAGATGTTGGTCTCACCATACCATAGCCAACTCAATGGATGGGATCAAGACTTGAGCTCTGTATGAATTATCTGACAAAAGGACTCTTCTCATCATCTGCCAAGTGAGGTATTGGTCCTTTTGTGAGCTGTGATGATGAATCATTTGGAATAAGCTGGGTATTGGAATGAGCTGGGCACAGTGCTTGCTTGAATATGAGAGCCAACCTCTACACCTTGGTGACAAATAGAGAGGCAAACACATTCAGCATGTGTGGTGCTGATGCATGGTATTGAAAGGAAGCATTCATTTTGCATCTGAGTGCGAGCTCCAGTACATTCTGGCTCTCATAGTCAAAGCTTCTATGGACTGCTACGGTCTTTAGTGAACATTCAAATAGCTGTAGTCTTAGCCCGTGGCTGTAATGTGGCAGCATCCATAGATGCTCTAGGACAGGCATCCTGATCATCTGGTTTAGGGATTTACAAACCTCAGACTAATGGACAGAGAGGCCAAGAGAAGGGAATGATGGAGACAGATCACGGATGCTGCTGGAGCTTTTCCCAGAAGATGGACCAGTTCATCTTAAGTTTAGTTTAGAGATACAACATGGAACAGGCCCTTCGGCCCACCGAGTCAGTGCCAACCATGATCCCTGCACACTAACACTATCCTGCACACACTAGGGATAATTTACAATGATACTAAAATTTACAATAATTTACAATGATACTAAGATTCAGATTCAGATTCAGATTCAACTTTATTGTCATTGTGCAGTGTACAGTACAGAGATAACGAAATGCACCCAGAAGAGCGACACAAATATGAGCAGTAAATAAATAAATCTAATAATCCTGGTGGGAGGAGTGTCCGGGGGGGTGGGTGTGATTGGCAGTCACCGAGGTACAGTGTTGAGTAGTGTAACCGCCGCAGGGAAGAAGCTGTTCCTGGACCTGCTGGTCTGGCAACGGAGAGACCTGTGGCGCCTCCCGGATGGTAGGAGGGTAAACAGTCTGTGGCTGGGGTGAGAGCAGTCCTTGGCGATGCTGAGCGCCCTTCGCAGACATCGCTTGCTTTGGACAGACTCAATGGTGGGGAGTGAGGAACCGGTGATGCGTTGGGCAATTTTCACCACCCTCTGCAGTGCTTACCGTTCGGAGACAGAGCAGTTGCCATACCATACTGTGATACAGTTGGTAAGGATGCTCTCGATGGTGCAGCTAGAAGGTAGAAGTTCACCAGAATCTGAGGAGACAGATGGACCTTCTTTAGTCTCCTCAGGAAGAAGAGACGCTGGTGAGCCTTCTTGACCAGAGTTGAGGTATTGTTGGTCCAAGAGAGGTCATCGGAGATGTTGACCCCCAGGAACCTGAAGCTGGAAACACGTTCCACCTCCGTCCCGTTAATGTGGATGGGGATGTGCGTGCCGCCCCTAGACTTCCTGAAGTCTACAATGAGCTCCTTGGTCTTCTTGGAGTTAAGGGCCAGGTTGTTGTCAGCGCACCATGCTGCTAGGAGCTGGACATCCTCCCTATAGGCCGACTCATCGTTGTTGCTGATGAGGCCAATCACCGTTGTATCATCTGCATACTTGATGATGGTGTTAGTACCATGTACAGGTGTGCAGTCATAGGTGAAGAGGGAGTAGAGGAGGGGGCTCAGCACACAGCCCTGTGGAACGCTGTGTGAGGGTGAGGGTTGAAGAGGTGTGCTTGTCTAACCTTAAAGGCCTGTCGCACGAGTCTGCGGTCATTGGCGGCGAAACAGGAACTATCTACCGCTCCTGGGCCGCCAGAGACCACGGGCTCGGTCAAACGCACAATTCCGGGTGCTAAAATAAAACCAACACTGTTCAAAAATATGTTCCTACCGCACAGCCGCCGCCAGTGATGCACGAGTGCGGCACGGCCGCCGCCACAGCCACCGCCAGTTTAGCACGAGCGCCGTGAGTAGAACCTTGACCGCCACAGCCCCCGCTAGTGAGGCACGTGTGCGCCACAGCCTCCGCTACAGCACCGCGATCAGCACGGCCGCCGCCACAGCCCCGCAGATCCGAAATGACATAATCGCAGTCGGCCCGCCCTTTTTTTTTACTTACCGCAAGCTCGTGGGACCAGCCGTACTTAAATCACTCGGCCCCCGCGCATCATCCGTGCGGCGCTCCCGTGGCATAGGCTCGGCGCTCTCGCCATTGCCGTGCGGTTCCCTCTACCAGCGACGCCGCGCTTCACCGCCGATGACCGCAACACCGTGAGACAGAGCCTTAACAGACTGGGGTCTGTTGGTTCGAAAGTCCAGTATCCAGTTGAAGAGGGAGGGGTCGATGCCCAGGTCACCGAGTTTGGTGATCAGTTTAGAGGGTATGATGGTGTTGAATGCTGAGCTGTAATCGATGAACAGCATTCTTACGTATGTGTCTCTGTTGTCGAGGTGGGAGAGGGATGAGTGAAGTGCCGTTGAGATGGCATCCTCCGTACTCCTGTTCTTGCGGTAGGCAAACTGATAGGGATCCAATGTGGGGGGTAGGCAGCCTTTGAGGTGTGCCAGGACCAGCCTCTCGAAGCACTTGGCGATGATGGGAGTAAGTGCAACTGGGCGGAAGTCGTTGAGGCTCGCCGCAGTGGAGTGTTTTGGCACCGGCACGATGGAGGTGGATTTAAGGCACGTGGGCACAACTGCTTGGGCAAGTGACAGGTTGAAGCCAATTAACCTCCAAAACTGTACGTCTTTGGAATGTGGGAGGAAACCGGAGCACACGGAGAAAACCTACACAGGTCACGGGGACAATGTACAAACTCCGTACAGACAGCACCTGTAGTCAGAATCGAACCCAGTTCTCTGGCGCTGTAAGACATTAACTCTACCGCTGCACCACTGTGCCACCCCTGTACATAAGAGTATTATGGGCAGGATACCATCATGGTAATGGCTGACCTTGAGTTTGAATCTAATAGACAAGCTCACAGAAATTGAAGTCTCCCACAAGTCCAGGAAACTGACAGCGGCAGACCCACATCAACCCCTTGTCCTCTCAGAAACAGAATAGCTTTGAGCTACCAACAGGTGGGCAGCACAACCAGAGACACCCGCATGAGGGGAACGATACAATTTATAGAATTATTCAGTCAGATGGTCTCCATTCACTGTATATGCAATAACTGTGTAGGAAGGAACTGCAGATGCTGGTTTAAACCCAAGATAGAAACACAAAGCTGGAGTAACTCATCGGGACAGGCAGCATTTCGAGAGTCTGAAAGAGTCTGATGTCGTTAGGGTCTGAAGACGGATCGCCACCCGAAACATCACCCATTCCTTCTCTCCAGAGATGCTCCCTGCCCCACTGAGATACTTCTCTCCAGTGATGCTCCCTGCCCCACTGAGTTACTGATCTCCAGAGATGCTTCCTGCCCCACTGAGTTACTCCTGATTTTTGTGTCAAAACCAATCACTATATTGGGTGCAGTTATGTTTATGAAAAATAGTATTTACTAGCAAATTAGTGGTGTAGGGACGTTGTAAATTTGCTTCCAATACACATTCCTTCGTTGCATGGATTTTGACTAAATCATTGTACTAAATGATCACCCACTAGTCTTACATGATCCCCAGTCTAAGCATCATATCCCACTAGCATTAGGGATCTCAACTCTGAATTATTTTGCAAGATACAATCATTTCAATACAATAGTAATCAAATATAGGAGCAAAGAGGTCCTTCTGCAGTTGTACAGAGCCCTAGTGAGACCACACCTGGAGTATTGTGTACAGGTTTGGCCCCCTAATTTGAAGAAGGACATTCTTGCTATTGAGGGAGTTCAGCGTAGGTTTACAGGGTTAATTCCCGGGATGGAAGGACTGTCATATGCTGAGAGAATGGAGCAGCTGGGCTTGTACACTCTGGAGTTTAGAAGGATGAGAGGATATCTCATTGACACATATAAGATTGTTAAGGGCTTGGACACACTAGAGGCAGGAAACATGTTCCTGATATTAGGGGAGTCCAGAACCAGGAGCCACAGTTTAAGAATAAGGAGTAAGCCATTTAGAACGGAGACGAGGAAACACTTTTTCTCACAGAGAATGGTGAGTCTGTGGAATTATCTGCCTCAGAGGGCGGTGGAGGCAGGTTCTCTGGATGCTTTCAAGAGAGAGCTAGATAGAGCTCTTAAAAACAGCGGAGTCAGGGGATATGGGGAGAAGGCAGGAATGGGGTACTGATTGGGGATGATGAGCCATGGTCACATTGAATGGCGGTGCTGGCTCCAAGGGCCAAATGGCCTACTCCTGCACCTATTGTCTATTGTCTATTGTCTATTGTCTAATATCGAAGGTGAAATGATGACATAGTATACTTGAGATGATTATTAAAATGTTAATAGTTCACATTTATAGTAATGGCAACTGAGCAAGGGATAAAAATGCATCATCTTTGTAGTACACTGGAAGTCTCAAATTGTGAATGGTATGGCCAGAAGAGTATTGAGGAACCAAGGACCTCCAGTGCAAGACCACCAGTCCTTGAAGGTGGCATCACAGCTACATAAGGTGGTTAAGATGACCTACAGAATAATCATCTTCTGAAGCCAGGGCATAACATGTATGAGTAAGGCGGTTATAAAACAACTTCTAAAACATTGTTTGAGCCCCATTACCGGATGGAGAGGGCACTGAGGAGATTCACCAGTCTGAAGATGGGTCTCGACCTGTAACGTCACCTATTCCTATTCCTTTTCCCAGGAGTGACCCGCTGAGTTACTCCAGCTATTTGCGTCTATCTTCACCAGTACATTGCCTGGCTTGGAGCTTTTCACACACAGGGTGAGATTAGATAAAATGATTTTGTTTTCCTTGGAGAAGAGAATGGTGAGGTGTAGAAAATGATGAGGGCAAAAATAAAATAGATTGTAAAACACGTGTTACGATAGCAGTGGTGTCTGAACCAGACAGCATAGGTTCGAGATAAGAAATAAGAGGTTTTAAGGGGATCTGGGGAAGAATAGTTTCACTGAGAGAATGGTTGTAATCTGGAACAAAATGTCAAAGAGATAGGAACAAGTTAATAGCAACTATATAGAAATGAGCACTTGAATCACAAAGGCATGGAAGGCTGTGGACCTGACTATGAAGGTCCGTTGTTCTGGCGGCTTTGCAGGGTCGGCCTGGCCAAGGGTGGCTATTGGTGTCCTTCGCCACTGCTCCATCGCTGTAGACGGTCAGCGTGGATTTGGTTGGTTGAAGGGCCAGTTTCAGCTTGACAATTGTATTGCAATCTGTTCTGTACAATTCTCTGAGTAGCTGGATAATTGGAATTAGGGGGTCTGGGTACAATGTGATACTGGGATGAGCATATATTTGAAGATTTGTTTCAGTTATTTTTTTATGGAAATCCTTTTCAATTTTAAAATAATCATAAGATGAAATTTTAAAATAATTATAAGACAAAACGATGAAAGCAGAGTTGCTTAGAACACAAAGTGCTGGAGTAACTTAGCAGGTCAGGAAGCAACTCTGGAAGACATGGATAGGCAATGTTTGGGTCCGGACCATTTGTCAGACTGATTGCAGTAGTGAAAGAAGAGGTGGGGGTGGGACATAGCCTGGCAAGTAATAGGTAATACATGGGGATAGGGGTGGACAGAAGCTAAGGCTGCAAGGTGGCACTGTAAGTACGGAGTTTGTACGTTCTCCCCTTGACAGCATGGGTTTTCTCTGAGATCTTTGGTTTCCTCCCACACTCCAAAGACGTACAGGTTTGTAGGTTAATTGGCTTGGTGTAAGTGTAAATTGTCCATAGTGTGTGTAGGATCACTGTTCAGTGCTGACTCGGAGGGCCGAAGGGCCTGTTTCCATGCTGTATCTCTAAACTAAGATGAAAAAGAGACAAGAGTGACAAAAGGTAACAAAATGGGGACAGGGGACAAAGGGATGTCAGATAAGGAGAGAAGAGACTGTAAAAGGAGTGAAATGTAAACCCAGAGGGAAAGATACAGGTGGAAGGCGGCGGGGTGGATGGAGGGAAATAGGGCTGAATAGTGGGAGGAATGGGTGGGGAAAGAGAAACAGGGGGGGGGGGGGTGTTACCTAAAATTGGATTCAATGTTCATGTTGCTGGGTTGTAAGGTACGCAAGCAGAATATAAGTTGTTGTTCCTGCAGAAATGTCACCTCTCCATGTCATCCAGAAATAATGCCTGCCCTGCTGAGTTACTCCAGCACTGTGTTCTATGTAAGCTTCCGGCATCTGCAATTGCTTGTGTCATCGTGAAAGAAAGGTTGCAAGGCAAACCAGGGTGACTATTTGTTCTTGCAGGTGGTTAAAGGCCTAAAGGGAATCATCAGTGTTAGCTGTGAGGAGGATGCTAGGAGGCTGCAAGGTGACTTGGATGGGTTGGGTGAGTGGGCAAATGCATGGCAGATGCAGTATAATGTGGATAAATGTGAGGTTATACACTTTGGTGGCAAAAACATGAAAGTAGACTATTCAAAGTAGAATGGTGGCCGATTAGGAAAAGGGAAGATGCAACGAGACCCGCGTGTCATGGTACACCAGTCATTGAAAGTAGGCATGCAGGTGCAGCAGGCAGTGAAGAAAGCGAATGGTATGTTAGCATTCATAGCAAAATGATTTGAGTATAGGAGCAGGGAGGTTCTACTGCAGTTGTACAGGGTCTTGGTGAGACCACACCTGGTGTATTGCGTACAGTTTTGGTCTCCTAATCTGAGGAAAGTCATTCTTGCCATAGAGGGAGTACAGAGAAGGTTCACCAGACTGATTCCTGGGATGTCAGGACTTTCATATGAAGAAAGACTGGATAGACTCGGCTTGTACTCGCTAGAATTTAGAAGATTGAGGGGGGATCTTATAGAAACTTATTAAATTCTTTAGGGTTTGGACAGGCTAGATGCAGGAAGATTGTTCCCGATGTTGGGGAAGTCCAGAACAAGCGGTCACAGATTAAGGATAAGGGGGAATTCTTTTAGGACCGAGATGAGAAAAACATTTTTCACACAGAGAGTGGTGAATCTCTGGAATTCTCTGCCACAGAAGGTAGTTGAGGCCAGTTCATTGGCTATATTTAAGAGGGAGTTAGATGTGGCCCTTGTGGCTAAAGGGATCAGGGGGTATGGAGAGAAGGCAGGTACAGTATACTGAGTTAGATGATCAGCCATGATCATATTGCAGGCTCGAAGGGCCGAATGGCCTACTCCTGCACCTATTTTCTATGTTTCTATGTTTCTATCAGTTGACTCTGGCTCCACTTCTTCTAGAAAGGTAGAGAGGGTGATTAGCAATCAGAGAGTGTACAAAGAAGACAGCTTCAAGAGTGGAGAGAGCAGGCAGCCCGTAGCTGACAGGTATGGGAATCTAGAATCAATGAGGGGGGAGGGAGGGAGAGGGAGTGCACACTGAGGGAAAGAGGGGATATCTGTGAGCTTGATTGTGTGTGTTTGTGTGAGAGTTTAGAGACACATCATGGAAACAAGAGACCTTTGGTCCACCGAGTCCCGCTGATTACTGACCCCATCGACATTATAGGCACAAAAAGCTGGAGTAACTCAGTGGGTCAGACAGCACCTCTGGAGAAAGGGAATAGGTGACATTTCGGGTCGAGACACTTCTTCAGACTGAGAGTCACGAGTTCCATCCCATTCACATTAGTTCTATATTATCCCACTTTCTTATTGACTCCATTCACGCTAGGGCCAATTTTACAAATGCCAGTTAACCTACACACCTTTGGGATGCAGGAGGAAACCAGAGCACCCAGAGGAAACCAACTGAGAGAACATTGAAACTGCAGTGTTCTTATCTGGTGATTTTCTGATATCAGTGAGAAATCAGTACTGTTAATCAACATCCCCCAGAAAGACCCTGGAAATACAAAAATAATTTGTGAGCTATTAAGTGGCTCGTGGAGTCCGCAAGTTTTAGGTTTCAAAATATTTCTTTTCCGATGCTACTTTTCATACGTGGTCTGTGTGGCACTTGTAAGCGGGGCTGAATCATCCGTTTGTTCCACGCTAGAGAGGACGGTGGATCATTTGCAATTTCAAACTGCGCCAAAGTATCACAGTACCACCAATATTCGCAAGTCTCGCACACTGGGTGTACGGTTCAAAAGAAGGTAGACAAGAGTGACAAAAGGAAACAAATCTGAAAATTAACCCATAAATCGCACATTCTAATTTCTGTTGATGCATCTAATGGAGCTCAACAACATTTGTTTTCAAATAGAAATGATAGCTGCGGGATTGTTTGAGTGGACATCACATATTAGTCTGAAGAAGGGTCTCGACCCGAAACGTCGCCTATTCCTTCGCTCCATAGTTGCCGCCTCACACCCGCTGAGTTTCTCCAGCTTTCTTTGTCTACCTTCACATATTCATGAGAGAGTTGTGGCCCATTTAAACAGCACATCTCAGACGCGTTCACGTGGGCAGCTGTGCATTGGAATTGTTGATGGCGATATGATTTTGTATGTGGCGTTTTTTACCCGGGGAACAGCTGTTGCAAGTGGAGGGTGCGAGATTCCTATCAACTCGGTTTTGTTGACATGGAAACAAACGTTTTAATTCAGCATAAATATGATCAGCTGCAGGTTACGGTTCTGTACCGATTGTGCGAAGAAATACATTTCAGGTCCATTGAAACTAAACTTTCAACCAAAGGCGGCGTGAAAACAAAAACCCCGTTTGACCTGGAACTATTGAAATTAATGGACTATTTAAGAAAGTGTGAAAGCTCGGAGAGCTAGCGGGCTGTGGGTAAGGTTAATTAGGTGTGGTTGTTTTGGGAGGTAATTTTCAACCACCTTCTATTGAGCGGGTTGGGTGAAATGACACATACTGCAGCTGCCATCTAGTCGATTGAACAGGATACATTGCGGATTTGTTCAGGGAATAGCCTGAAGTAAAATTACGACCGTTTTAATTTCTACGTCTATTGAGTGTGTTTAAAAAATAAATAAAATTATGCGCTTTCAATGGAAGCCAATTGTAAATCCGCACCTGCGGGAAATGTAATCTCAAGACACATCCTTCAAAGTCAGCACCCTCTTTAGACACATACCATTAGCAGCGACGCTCTAATTTATATATTTATATCATCTATTTATATAGTGTGTTTCACAGTGTTATGACTGTTAAAGGTCCTTTACTGTCAACGGAATACCAGGTTGTTTACAAACAAAATACAGACACACTTCTCGATACAGACACACCATCCAAACTGAATTCCAAATCATTAGATTTTGCTCCGGGGCCTGCATTCGTCGTTAACAAATCTAGCGTTGTACCATATTTGTCGCCTGTTTGCTACATAGTGTATGTAGAAAAGGGTAACATTGGGATTATGATAGTTTAGTTTAGAGATACAGCACGGAAACAGGCCGTTCGACCCATCGAGTCCACATGACCAGCGATCCCCTCACAGTTACACTATCCTACACACACAGGGCAATGTAGCAAAGCCAATTAACCTGCAAACGTCTTTTGATAGTGGGAGGAAACCGGAGCACCCGGGGAAAACCCACGCGGTCACAGGAAGAACGTACAAACTCGGTATAAACAGCACCCGTAGTCAGGATCGAAACTCGGTCTCTGGCGCTGCAAGACAGCAACTCTACCGCTGCGCCACCGTGCCGCCCTTAACCGTGACCCATAGTCATGAAGAAAAAATGGATAATGAAGAATTGGTTAGATTAACTGCACAGCGCCTTTTTCATTTGTTTTAGAGGTGTTTGTTGCTCCAAATGTTTTTTTTTACTGAGCATCAGCTTTTTTTGAAGAACACAAATGTACTTTGTAAAGCTTTGCGCTAGGGGTGGTGCAGCCGGGGGAGCGGGAAGAGTTCCAACGCGGTAGTAGTGATGCTGCTGTATGTGGCGTTGGCGGCAGTGAGAGGAATTCTGCGCACGAGTTGTAGCTTGTCTAGTCTGGATGTTGAGATTGACCCCCTGAAGGCATTCCCTTCATCCAGCGAGTCCACACTTGATGCTGCACACCCAGCACACCGCCCTCTGCACAGCACATCCTGCTCAACGCTGCCGGCCGGGGAACGGCAAGCGACAATACTCACACTCTCTCACTAACTGACTCACACACACACTCACTAAGTCACACTCACTAAGTCACACACACTCTCACTAACACACACTCACCCTAACTCGTACTTACACTCATACACACACACCCTCACACTCTCACTAACACTCTCACTAACACTTACACACTCTCACTAACACACTCACTAACACTAACACTAACACTCACACTCTCACTAACACTCACACTCTCACTCTCACTAACACACACTCACCCTAACTCGTACTTACACTCATACACACACACCCTCACACTCTCACTAACACTCTCACTAACACACTCACTAACATACACACTTTACTAACACTCACCCTGACTTACGCACATACACACTTACGCACACACACACTTACACCTACACACACACTCAGTCACACACTCAGTCAGAGTGCGGACAATGCATGGGGCCCATGGGCAGCGATGAGGGGCAATGCTCGCTCTCATTGGCCCGCAGCCCACGGGCAGGTGGAAGGGGAGATGCTGATTGGCTGAGAGACCGTGATCCTGATTGGTCTGAAGACATCTGGCGGCCGATTGGCTGTGGCGCGAGGGGGAGGCGGCTACTGATTGGCCAGGGGAGAGGGCGGTGATTGGTGGGAGTGTGTGTGGTGGGGGGAGGGAGGGAGCTGGAGCCTGGGCTGTGAGTGAGTGAGTGGGTGAGTGGGTGAGAGTATAGTGTGTGTGTGTGTGTGACTGTGAAGCCGGGACCGCCGGCACAGCGGCTCCACAGTGAGGATGGCGGCGGCGGCGGCGGCAGCAGCGTGCGGGCGAAGGCTGGCTCGGCGCTCCCGGTCTGCGGTGATCGCGGCGCTCACTGTGCTCTTCGTGCAGACGCTGCTCGTGTGGAATTTCAGCAGCTTGGACGGCGATGAGCGGGGCGGCGGGGAGCAGCAGCGCACTAGCCGGCACGTCCGTGAGGCGCCCAGGAAGGGGCTGCCCTTCGCCAGCCAAGGACTGGTATGTGAGCGCCCCTCATCCCCGGCTGTAACTTCCCCGGCGTGGAATGAATGAGCGAGCACATTGCATCTGCCCACTGCTCCGCTCCCCTTGTACCGGGCATTCAACTTGCCTACTGCTTCTCGTGTGATGCACACACTCTCAGATGCAACACTCTCAGCTCCTGATGCTCTGGCCATCCGAGGCTTTAATGCCCCCGTTTCCATGCTATACTTTCACCCCCCACTCCCCTCCACCTCCCCTCGCCTTCCTTTGGTGAAAGAGTACCTAATCTGCGCGGCCAGCAACAAAGCCACAAGCGGCCAGCGACAGCAAGCCGCCGACGGTGCACGAAATAATGCGGCTCTGATCAGCACTCTCCCCCCACTCATGCCCATCTTTGTGAAAGCGCTGCTTCCCCACATGTACCCCCCTCCACCACATCCAGCTCAGCGAAAGCAACGCTGACCAGTTCCATTCATTGGGATTCAAAGAGGGTGCCAGGGATTTTTTGTTGTTGCAGTCACGTCTCACGATTTAATGTTTGCCATGTTGATTTACGATATTGCCGTGTGTTTTACTGACACGGGCGACCCAGGATGTAACGTCGCTATTTAAAAAAAAACACCTAGTTTGGCTTTTTTTTGCGCTGGATGTTTTGCTGAGCATCTTGAACGCCGTGGTGTGTTTCAGTAGCGGTATATAATGTGCCTGTTAGCATTTACTGTCTCATGCGATCAAGCGGACCAGCAATTGTAGAAAGCACAAGCGTCTGCTTATCAATAGAGCAGTCAACTCGAAAGATTGGGAAGCAGAGTTGTAGAGCCTATGTGTTATTTGTGTTTTACGTACATTTCACTATTTATGGTAGAATCGCTGACGTCCACTTGCCCGAACAGTGGTTGGAAGTATGGCGTTAAATATCAAGAAACCAACCCTTAGCAGAAGCAGTTTGACATGTCCAGTTCCAGTTCCAGCCAAAGACCTTTTGATTTCTCGAAATTGACTTTTCCAAAAAGTTCCAGTGAGTAATGGTCCTGTTTATTCCGGGATAGCAAGACAAGTACTTCGTTGTTTGCCCCGGAGACCACCGCTGTTGGGACGGGGATTCTGTAGGTCTAGTGTTAGGTAGAACCTGTCCCCTTCTCCTGTATTTTATTCCCAGTCTGAACAGGAATCCTGCTCGCATGTGGAATTCCTGGTTCGGCGCAGCGTGGAGCATTTACTACCAGAGAACCTGCAAGCTCGTCTGATTCAGATTGAATGTCAGAACCGGTTTCAATACGACGTTGTATCCTCTTGTTATGTTCTATATCTCCCTACATCACCGTCTATATCTCTCGTGTCCCTCTCCCCTGACTCTCAGTCTGAAGAAGGGTCTCGACCCGAAACGTCACCTATTCCTTGGGAGGGGTGTGTGTGTGTGTGTGTGTGTGTGGGGTAGAGTAGGGAGAAGCCACGTAAGTCCGTGTTTTTGATGAGAGCGGCAGCGAGCTGATTCGGTGAATGAGATGTATTAGTGAAGGTACACAAAAATGCTGGAGAAACTCAGCGGGTGCAGCAGCATCTATGGAGCGAAGGAGATAGGCAACGTTTCGGGCCAAAACCCTTCTTCAGACTCCTTCTTCAGAGATATATTAGTGATATTGTCGGATCGCGTACAATGTAAAGACAGGGCTACTCTATCCCTGGGTACAGTGAGACTCTCTTCTCCGGAAGGCTGTGAGGATAACACTGTCGTTTGCTCCGCTCTATCACAAGGGCGCACATTGCCGCCGATGCCGCTGTCCCGCTGACTGGAAACAGACACGGGCTCCTCATAATGTGTGGAGACGTCTCCTTGCTACTGGAGCGCACCGTTTAATCGCCCAGAACGGAATAGTTGGGTGCAAAAGCGGCACAAAGGACCGCGGATACTAGAATCATTCTCGAGCAAAAACAAAGTGCTGGAGCAACTCAGCGGGTCAGGTGGCATCCGTGGGGGGAATAGCCAGTCGACGTTTGGGGTCGGGTAGTCTGAGGCTTGTGTCAAATATGGTAGATATAAATACATTCGAGCCGCGTAGGAAGGAACTGCAAATGCTGGTTTACACCGAAAATATAAGGTGAGAGGAAAATGATTTAAAATAATTCTAAGGGGCAATTTATTCTACAGAGTGTGGAGAATGAGCAGACAGGGGAAGTAATTGAGGCAAAATAAATGGAAGACTAAGCTGATTCTACTAGATGTTGGTAATTCTGTTCAGTTAAATTCAGAAAATCTTGAATTTGAATTCAGTGTAGGAAGGAACTGCAGATGCTGGTTTAAACCGAAGATAGACGCAATATGCTGGAGTAATTCAGCGGGTCAGGCAGCATCGCTGGATAGAAAGAATGGGTGATGTTTCGGGTCGAGACCCTTCTTTAGCACCAGAGTCTGGCTGTAATCTGGTAGGGTGTGAGTGGTACTGAGCGCCCGGTGTGAAGCCGTGGTGTTCTAGTGCAGACGCCGGCATCTTCACCCCTGGGCTAGCACGGTGAGGGGTTAACCAGCGGGATGTGTAGGAAGGAACTGCAGATGCTGGTTTAAACCGAAGATAGACACTAAAAGCTGGAGTAATTCAGCTGGACAGGCGGCATCTCTGGAGAGAAGGAATGGGTGAAGTTTCGGGTCGAGACCAGCGTGGAGCAGCAATCCATCCCTCAGCCTCGCCAGGGAAGGGAGAGAGGGCGGTGGGCTACACACCGCCTCAACCGAAAAAAATACCTGGCGGCTTTCCGTGTCACCGGGAGGGATCCAGCCCGCGTGTTCACGTTGAATAGACTGGAACACCAGGGGGTCTCAGTGAGGACGTGGGGAATGTGGACAGAAATGGTCCTGGCACCAAACCCAATAGCGTGGAGAATGAGTAGGAAGGAACTGCAGATAGATACAAAATTGCTAGGGTCACGCAGCATCTCTGGAGAGAAGGAATGGGTGACGTTTCGTGTCGAGACCCTTCTTCTGCTGGTTAAAACCGAAGATAGACACAAAACGCTGGCGTAACTCAGCGGGACAGGCAGCATCTCTGGAAAAGAGTCTGAAAGGTCTCGACCCGAAACGTCGACTATTGATTTTCTCCAGAGATGCTGCCTGACCCGCTGAGTTACTTCGGCTTTTTATGTCTAGCGTGGAGAATGAGGCCGGCCCTGGAATGTTTGCCGTTGGACTGGAAAGGAGACAGGATTGAGGTTTCAGAGAGGGAGTTCCTGGATTTTAGTCATGGACGGTAAAATAGTGAGATGTACAAACACTGGGGGCTGTGAAAGTCGAGTGGAAACAGTGATGAATCTCTGAACCAGAAATAAATGAAACGACGTCGTTGTAATGGGGCAGATGAAGGTGGCTGAGCCCTTGATGTGCAGACAGAATGAGATGGGAATATGTGTAGTTGCCAAGAAGTAGGTAAAGGCTACCTACACACGCAGTGTTGACATAACTGAGGCTGGTTATGATTGGCCCGGTGAAATTATCTTCAATGAAGATCCACGCAAAATGCTGGAGTAACACTTTTGGACAGGCAGCATGTCCGGAGAGAAGGAAGGGGCGATGTTTCGGATCGAGACCCTTCAGACTCTTTTTGGTAGAAGGACATTGGCTGGTTCTGCATGGAGGAAGAAAACAGAGTGGGTTCCTAGTGGGGGAATTGTGTTAAATGGAGATGGCTTGGGTCTGTTGCAGAGAGGGATGTGCGGTGGTGGGCAGATTGACAAGTGCTCAGCCATGGAAACAGCATATTATCATTCTGGGTTAGTCCCCTTTGGTTGGTGTCAGAGAGGAAGGCAGCTCTGACATCAACATTTACTGCCAAGAGAGCTTTTTTAAGCCACACTCAGCAGGTTGAATCTTCCACGTATACATGTTGTTGATGTGACAGATGCAAAGAAGCATTTATTGTGTAATTGACAGCTAGCACTGAAAAATTTGCCCTTTATAATGCAAATGCCAAGTAAAAGTGGCCAGTGATTTTAAAGTTCTTGCAATTTGTAGGAAAAAAAACGCGTTCTAATCTTAACAAAATGCACTCAAGGCATGTATACAATGCAGAATGATTGTACAAATATGTTTTAATAACCAACCGTTTTTCTGGAATTACATTTATAGGGATTTATTTTTCTGGATGCAATTTTACTGCTTTGTTCTTTTATACAGAGAGGTCCATCCTGAAGCATTTGCTGTATAAGTTATAGCATTGTTTGTTAATGGATACATTGACTGCTGGAATGGTCCACGCAAGATCAGCTCCCAGGATAATTGTGATGTTATGGAGCAAATTGTCTTTTTTAGAATAATGTAAAATCTTCAGTGATAAGTGAAATCATCCTTTGTGTGACTAAAGCAGGGATTTGTATGGGATGGTTGCTGGCTTCAACCTACGGGCAGAGTTGGATGCAAAAACAGCCTTTTGCACTCCTTCACACTGAGGTTAGCTCAAAACATTGGGAGCAAGACTAAATAGTAAAGCAATGGGGATTCTTTTTTTTTAAAGAAGAATTCTTGCATAGTAATTATTTTTGTTTTGTTGTCGAATATTAATTGCTTTGAATAAACATCTAAACCTAGAAAGAAAGAAGCAACCTTTTAATATTCTATGCTCTATTGTATTTGAAATATTCCTTACACATTGTGGGACCAAGGCAAAATAATCTCTGAAGGCAAACCTTTTGGTAAAGTTGGAGGAGTAAACATGGTAAACAGCAGCGGGAACTACTGTGATGTGGCTGACAAGCACAGACGGAGATCTCTCTCGCTCCCCTCTTCACTACCATACAATTACTCAACATCTATCCCCATTGAGGACTTTTCTGAGATTTTGTATTGCTTTTAATTGCTTAATATCTCGATTGTCAAGGAAAGGTCAGTGTCCTGAAGAACAATTTAACTCAGTACACCATTGTTATTAATTTCAGAGAATGAAAGGAGTGAAGAGGAATTTTAAAAATTATATATAATGCACATTTTAAAATCTTGCAGAACTAGTGTGGTAAAAAGAGCACACTATTTGTAATGTGTTTCAGTAAGACTTTAGCAATTGTTTTATTCCTGAGAAGCATCTTTCGTGGAATAGTAAACACCAGAAAATTTATTTTAGTTTACAGATAGCTCATTGGCAAAATATATTGGTGTTACACAACAGTGAAAAAATATTGTAGGCAGTACATGTCATTGACCAGTATGTTGAACAAATTTCAATTCTCTTTCTGAACCACTTCTGTTTGTATTATTGATAACATTGAAATAATTGGCTCCATTATATTGAGAATTGTAAGCATGAAACCTCTGAAAGAACCTGACAATTGTGTAACTGAATAATAACTATTGAACGGTAATTAACGTCACCAACCAACCAGACTATTATGGAGGAAGTTATTAAGCAAATTTGAAATTTGATTTTGAAGGAATCTTTTGTAGAAACATATTCTTGTGGCCACCTTGCGGCAAGCAAGTTTTCTCCAAATTATGTTATTAATTTATCAGTGAAAGTAATGGCAAAATAAATTAAATTGTACACAACATGACTTGTACACAGCATCTGCAGTTCCTTCTTAAACATGACTTGGATTGTGTTCTCTAGAATGCCAGAGGTTGCAGAACTATATAAAATTATGAGACTAGACAGTCACAATCAATTACTAGAGGGCAAAGATTTAAGGTGAGAGGGGCAAAGTTGGAAGGAGATGTGAAGGGCACGTTTTTACACAGTGAGCGATTAGTGCCAAGAACGGGCTGCCAGGGTGGTGGTTGTGGCAGATACTTTACTGGTTTTAAAAGACTTTTGGATAGGCATATGGATATGCAGGGTATCTGGGTTATATGAAGGTGGATAAGGGATGGCCTTGGCATTGAAGGGACACAGTGCTGGAGTAAATCAGTGGGTCAGGCTGCATCTCTGGAGAATATTGATAGGTGACATTTTCAGGTTGGGACCCATCATCGGACTGATCGTATGGGGGGTTAAAAAGCTGTGAGAGGAGAGGAGAGACAGAACAGAACGGCAGGTATAGGAGGACACAGGCCATGGGGATTTTTGAAAGGCAGATGGTTGGAAAAAAAGCTGGAGATTAAAACAGGTGTGAGACAGCCAGATTGCAAATTGCAAAGGCCGAGGAAGGAATGTTGGGGAGGGGTGGGGTGGAGGGGAGATAAGGAAATGGGTGCGAGTCCAGGTTCGGGTGGGGGGTGAGGTGGGGAGAGAAAGGTGAGGGCTTTAACTAAATTTGGAGAATTCAACATAATCCATCTTAGGTCGGTTGTAAGCTACCCAAGCGGAATATGAGGTGTTGTTTGAATGTGGCCCCACTCTGGTTTAACCCAGACATGGTCGGCCGAAGGGCCTTTTCTTGTACTGTACCTTGAGAAGATCTGATGTAAATTCGCAGCCGTTTCCTCTGCTAGTTCTTATCAAATGGCAGTAACTATTGTGCTAGTTGAGCAGAGGAATGTTTTGATTGGTTGATTGAATGATACAGCATGGAAACAGGCCCTTCGGCCTGCTGTATTCACACCTGTTCACACTAGTTCCATGTTATCCCACTTTTTCATCCACGCCGTTCACATTAGGGGAAATTTACAGCCGGCAATTAACCTACAAACCTGAGATAGACACAAAATGCTGGAGTAACTCAGCAGGACAGGCAGCATCACTGAATATTCACAGCATCACTGACGTATTCTTCAGACGAAGGGTCTTGACCCAAAACATCACCCATTCCTTCCCTCCAGAGATGCTGCCTGTCCTGCTGAGTTACTCCAGCATTTTGTGTCTATCTTCGATTTAAACCAGTATTTGCAGTTCCTTCCAACACCTACAAACCTGCATTTCTTTGTGATGTGGGAGGAAACAAGAGCTCCCGGAGGAAACCCACGTGATCACAGCGAGGACATGCAACTCCACACAGACCACATGAGGTTGGGATCGAAACTTGGGTCTCTGGCACTGCGAGGCAGCAGCTCTGCATCCTGTCCCTGTGTGATTTCATGTTTTAACTTTCATTTAAATTTTGCAAGTTAATGAGTGATTCTATACTTGCCTTGTATATGTAAAATGCACCTGTGATTAGACTGATTCCATGAGAACTGCTTCATGACGGGATTGCTGCTACCTCATAGTTCCACAGCTTATCTTAACAACCTTGCATACGTTCTCACCACATTCCGTGATGATTGTCGTGTTCTAGCTGTGTGGCAATTAGTATTCATGCTTAAATCTGCAAAAATCAATTATGAATTGCTTCTAATCTGACCACAACTGGCGTGGAATTGATGGTATTTCTCACAGCGCAAGTGATCCAGCACACAGCTGCTGCTGTACAGCCATCGCACACAGCTGGTGACGGAATTCATCAAATATGCCTGGGATCTCATTGCTGACGTATTGTATGAGAGAATCATTGGCTGTCAAAATGAGGGAGTTAAGGTACACAGAGTGATACAGCATGGAAACAGGCCCTATGGCCAAGCTTGCACACACCGGCCAACCTGTCCCATCTACACTAGTCTCACCTGCCTGCATTTGCCCTTATCCCTCTAAACCTGTCCTATCCATGTATCTATCTAAATGTTTCTTCAATATTGCATTAATATTGCAATAGCCCCTCCTCTGGCAGCTTGTCCATACACCTACCAGCCCTTGCGTGAAAAACTTACCCCATCAGTTTAGTTTAGTTTAGAGATACAGCACAGAAACAGGCCCTTTCGGCCCACCGGGTCCGCGCTGACCAGCGATCCCTGCACATTAACACTATCCTATACCCACTAGGGACAATTTTTACATTTACCAAGCCAATTAACCTACATACCTGTACGTCTTTGGAGTGTGGGAGGAAACTGAAGATCTCGGAGAAAGCCCACGCAGGTCATGGGGAGAACATACAAACTCCGTACAGACAGCACCCGTAGTCAGGATTGAACCCGGGTCTCTGGCGCTGCATTTGCTCTAAGGCAGCAACTCTATCGCTGCGCCACTGTTCCTATTAAATCTTTCCCCCCTCACCTTAATCCTGTGTCCTCTGGTTCTCGATTCCGCTACTACGGGCAACAGACCTGATCTATTCCTCTCATGGTTTTATACACCCCTATAAGATCACACCCTATCCTCCTGCGCTCTGAGGAATCGAGTCCCAGCCTGCTCAACCTCTCCCTGTAACTCAGGCCCTCGAGTCCCGACAACATCATCATACGTACAGCTCTCTGCCAACCTTCCGATAAATTGATGTGGGCTAGTTTGAGAGTAATGGACTATGCTTGCCTGTGACTCTCCACCTTGGGTTTTCAAGGAGTCCTGCTTCAACACCAAAGTGAAAATTGGCATACTTTCTTATTTGTACTTGATGGATTTGTACATGGGATCAATCAGATCAATCATCCATTGAAAACTCCTTAGACAAATTAAAATGTTTATTAACAATAATGCCCGCACAATCCTGATGTTCTTACCTGTGCTCCTTTGTACAATTTCCTCCTGGCTGTCATTATCATATTTACTCCAATCATCCCGATCATCCCATTGTTAACATCGGAGAAAATCTGATAACATGATAATATTTTCTGATAATGATGATTATTATATGAAATCACACGCACACTCACACACCTTACTTGGAAAGATGCTGCCATTCCTTCATCATTTCCAGGAACTCCCTCCCAAAAATATTGTCTATTGTCTATTGAAAAGACCTTGAAAAGCATTGACCCAAATCTCAAGGTCAGAGATGGTTTAAGAAAATAGCTCACCTGCAACTTCCCAAGGGCATCCAGAGCTGGGCCATTAAATGCCAGGTCTATGTGTGTATTTGATTTCTTCTCAGAACTGAAGTATTCCATCGTAGGCAGCATCCTGGTGAATCTCCCTAGTGCTATTACGTGCAGCCAGAATTGCATAGAACATTTCAGCTGTGACCTGACCAATGTTGCATAATGTTGCGTCAAGACTCCCCTGTTCTTGTACTCTATGCCCCAGATGATTGAAGGCCAGGATCTTGTGTGCCATCTTTACCACCCCACCTTAAGGGGTCTTTGAACCTTGATACAAAGGTCTCGCTATTCCACAATACTCTTTCTTAGACCTCACAAAACTCACCACCTCACACACCAGGTTTAAATTCCATCAGCAATTGCCCTTTCCAGCTAACCCGACAATCTCATACTGCAGCCTAATAACCCACCTCATGACATACAATCCTACCAACATTTGTGTCACCTGTAAACTAATCAAATTTCCTACACTCTCATTTAAATCAACATTGAAGATATTTTAACATAATTTATTTACCTTCACTTTTGAGCTATAGTTCTGTTTCCTTAAATAATTCATGTTCACAACAAATATATTGTATCGAATCATCTGTCATTAAGATGGTTGAATATCTCAATAAAATCTAAACTGTTCCATGTCCTCCAAAGCACTATTCCAAACCTCCAGTAGCTTTCTCTTTGCCCGTCACTCGCCTTCACTGATCCCTCTCCACTGAGAGAAGGACTTTCTGAGTAACAAGGAACTGATCAGAGAGAGTCTGAAGAAAGGACTCGACCCGAAACGTCACCTGTTCCTTCTCTCCAGAGATGCTGCCTGTCCTGTGGAATTACTCCAGCATTTTGTGTCTATCTTTGAAAGACTTTCTGAATTTTGCTGAGCAGTATTGCCAACATCTGTGGAATCAGCTTAGTCTTCCATTTATTTTCCTTTACTTATCTTGCAATGTTGCCGAAACAATAATCGTTTCACTTGTGTTGATAAAGCCCTTGTGAATTCTGCAAAGTTTCCTGTAAAACCAACACAACATGTTCTGCTGTTTCTTTTAATTTAAGCACAGACACAACCACAAATTGCTAGCCATGGAGGCATAAGGATGGAATATCTTTTATCCTGGTAAGTATTAGGAGGCAAATCTTCTTAACTTCTAGACTAATACATAGTAAGCCATATTAAACTGCAAAGCCGCTTAGGTGATTGACTCCAAAATGCATGAAGATATATACTGTACAGATTTGAAATCTGTATCCTTAAAGCAGATTATTTTTTGTTTCGAGATACAGCACGGAAACAGGCCCCACACACTAGGGACAAATTATAATTTTACCGAAGCCAATCACGTCTTTGGAGTGTGGGAGGAAACTGGAGCCCCTCCCCCCCCAGAGAAAACCCATGCAAGTCAGGGGGGAAGGTACAATCTCCATACAGATGGCACCCGTCGTCAGGATCGTACCCGGGTCTTGCTGCGACACTGTGCCGTCCTGTTTGCAGCATTTAGTTATTTTCCCAACCCAGCTGAAATCTCTGCCCATTCTGTCCTAAATGAATGGACCGAAGTTGCTTCTGCCATCTACTCAGCCTAGTTCCGTGGAGCTGGCTCATACCATTTGAGCTGCTGAATCCATTCACTGAAAGGCAGACTTGTCTAGCTGGCTTTAATAGTGCAGAACCTTATCAAAGGCAATGTTGAAGTCCATATGGACTACATGCCCATATCAACTTCTTGGCAGCTTACAAAAACAATCAAATTCATGAGACACAATCTCCCATGCACCAAAGATAGACCCAAAACACTGCATTAGGCAGCATCTCTGAAAAGAAAGAATAGGTGATGTTTCGGGTCGACACCCTTCTTCAGACAGAGTTAGGGGACATGCACCAAGCCATGCTGACTATCCCTAATCAACCCCAGTCTTTCCAAATGCATGCAGATCTTATTCCTCAATTCCCTCCAGTAAATTGCTTACTACAGATGTTAGACTAACTGGTCTATTGTTCCCAGGTTTTTCTGTGTCTCCTTCATAAATAAAGGCACAACATTAGTCACCCCTCGGTTTTCTGACACCTGCCCCATGGTTCATGAGGGTGCACATATCTCAGCCAGGGCGTCTGCAATGTGTTCTCTAGTTTCCCACAGTGTCCTTGGATAGTCCTCATCTGGACCTGGAGATGTATTTACTTTCCTGTGTTTTAGACAATAGACAATAGGTGCAGGAGTAGGCCATTTGGCCCTTCGAGCCAGCACTGCCATTCCATGTGATCATGGCTGATCATCCCCAATCAATACCCCGTTCCTGCCTTCTCCCCATATCCACTGACTCCGCTATTTTTAAGAGCCCTATCTAGCTCTCACTTGAAAGCATCCAGAGAACCTGCCTCCACTGTCCTCTGAGGCAGAGAATTCCACAGACTCACAACTCTCTGTGAGAAAAAGTGTTTCCTCGTCTCCGTTCTAAATGGCTTACTCCTTATTCTTAAACTGTGGCCCCAGGTTCTGGACTCCCCCAACATCGGGAACATGTTTCCTGCCTCTAGCGTGTCCAAACCCTTAACAATCTTTAGATGTAAACATGGGTGATGGGTTTGGAGTTGGATTGTACCAGTGTGCTTTTCCATGCACACTGTGGTCCAAGAGTCTTACTAATTCTCACAAATTATTGGAGGCTCTGTTCAAATCTGGAATGTGTACAGATGTGAAAAGTGAGAGTTAGTATTAATGGGATGAGAGTAAGTGGGCATCTTGGTTGCCAGTGACGAGTTGGGCCAAAGGGCCTGCTTCAGTACTCTGACTCTATTACAATGGGTAAAAGGAATGTGGATGAACTTGAGAAAATCAAATTGTGATTTCCAACTTGCTCTACTCAAGTGATTCAGCCCCCTGCAGCTGTAATCACAGGTGTTCTGTCCTCTGATCTCTCTCGTCCTTCTGTTTTGAGTCTTCTGTACAATCCCAGTATTTTCCTATTGTCAGTAACGGTGGCCAACAGTTCCTAGTTGTGAAGTTAGACACAGAAAGCTGGAGTAATTTAGCGGGACAGGCAGCATCTCTGGAGAGAAGGATTGGGTGACGTTTTGGTTCGAGGCCCAATTCCTTCTCTCCAGAGATGCTGCCTGTCCCGCTGAGTTGCTCCAGCTTTTTGTGTCTATCTTCGGTCTAAAGCAGCAATTGCCGTTCCTTCCTGCACATTTCCTAGTTGTGGTCGCGTGCCTCTAGCTTCATTGCCAAGCAGCAGGCTGACTGCCGCTCTGGCCAACATTGGCTGGGAAATGGATGGCTGTGAAAATTAATCATTAGATCCTGCTGTGAAATTTGGCAGGAGCTCCAAGTCCCTGGGACTTCCAGCTTCTCCTTTGCCGAGCTCTCCCGCTTTCTGCATCGGCGAGGGTGTCAATTAGCAGTTTAGTTCAGAGATTCAGCACGGAGACAGGCCCTTTGGCCCACTGAGTCTTTGGAGCGCGGGAGGAAACCGAAGAATTCGGAAAAAATTCACGCGGTCACGGGCAGAACGTGCAAACTCCGTACAGTCAGCATCCATAGTCGAGGTCGAACCAAGATCTCTGGCGCTGTACTGCTGCACCACCGTGCCAACCCCTTCTGCAGGTTCTGCAGTAAAAAGCATCAAAACAGAATATTATCCTTCCCATTCAGTGTGCCCATGCATGATTCAGCCCAGGTCATTGGATTATCTTTTTATCTCTGTAATCAAAGCCATGAAATTAAACACTCACTGGGGTAACCAAACAATGATTGATCATTTTGATTTGTAGCGCTCGTTTTCGTTCAATATGTAGCAATGTTACAAAATTTTGAGATTTAAAAAATAAAGTCTGCAATTTATCCCATCAGATAAAGCATAAAAAGAAGTTTAATTTGACACTTAATTCACTTTCATATCTTCAGTATTAAAAAAGTTATGGCCATTATCATACTCAGAAATTAGCATCTAGTTCCCTATTGCTTTTCCATTGACTTAACACAAAAGCTGTGATCGAGGACAGTTAAAAGCCCATAACTTTCTTAAAAATTATGGTAACTGAAAGAAATTTTCAGGTATTATAGATTGAAGCATTCTGAAACAAATATGAAACAATGTTACTTCGAAGACATGAAAGTAAAGCATATAATTAGTTAGTTACCTAATTGTAGCTAATTACAAAATTCAATTACTAGATCTAAACATCTATCAATTTCTTAAGAATAGATTAACATTTTTAAATAGCCTAAGTGTCCAAATAACATTCACACAATAATTCACAATATAACATAATTTTTAAATCTAATTTTCATGAATTTACAGGCCAAATGGAAGGAATTGAATGTTTAATACCTGTAAATTAATGGGCATTTAAATCATCTTGCGAGTGAGAATTTCTGGAACACGATCTTTTGGAACGTTCATTTGCGGTGAATTTAACCCCGTATTGGCATGAAAAATACTGCCGTTAATTCGGGGAATAAAATCACCGTGTCGCATGACAAAATGTGAATTAAAGGCTTCTTAAGAAGCACTTTTATACATTTAAAGAAAGCACTTTCGTTTACCTGTCCATTGTGTGAAATCCGTCCCCGTTATTGGCGTTGACGCTTCAGGAGCTGCTTTTAAAATGACTGTAGCGCTGACATTGACGATTTAATTAAAAAAAAAAAATCACAAATCGCCGGTAGGAACGATTTTGTCAGCGAAGTTTTGTACTCCAACAAAATATTTCCAGGACAAGGGAGGATAAACCGCGTTTTAACCCCGCCCCCCCCCTTAAAGGCGCCAAAATCGCGCACACGGCCAGTGGCAGAATTACAGCGCGACTGAAGGTAAGTTTTGTAACATACCTACAATATGTAATTTGTGGTTTCCTGTAAATGATGACTGGCATGGACATGGTGGCCACAAGGGCTTGTTCCTATGCTGCACTCTTCTATGTTCTTCATTCATGGCAAATTATGCCCCTGATGACTTGCTTTCAACCACTGGCACCTGGTATGTACACCTCCTCCAACCTCATCTACTGATTTTGGTGCTCCCATTGTGCCCTTCTTTACATTAGCCAGAGTAATCGCAGACTAGATGACTGTTCAGTTGAAAACTTGTGCTTGGCCCACCTAGTTCAGCTGGATCTCCTGTTTGCTACTTATTTTAACTCGCCTTCCCATTCCCATGCCAACAACATCTTGTATTCTCTGAAGAAGGGTTTCGGCCCGAAACGTTACCTATTTCCTTCGCTCCATAGATGCTGCTGCACCCGCTGAATTTCTCCAGCATTATTGTGTACCTTCGATTTTCCAGCATCTGCAGTTCCTTCTTTAACACATCTTGTATTCTACTTGGGGAGCCTACAACCCAACGGGGTGAACATTGACTTAGGGTCATTGAGACATACAGCACGAAAACTGACTCTTTGGCTCAACTTGTCCACGCCGAACAAATTGTCCCATCTACACCGGTCTCACCTGCATGCATTTGGCCCATATGCTTCTAAACTGTCCTATCGATGTACGTCCAAATGGTTTTTAAACATTGTAATAGTACCTGCCTCAACTACCTCCTCTGGAAGCTCGTTTCATATACCCACCAACCATTGTGGAAAAAAAACAGTTGCCCTTCGGGTTGACATTAAGTCTGTCCCCTCTCACCTCATCCCCTTTCACCTATATCCCTTCCCTTGGCTTTACTCTCCCCTCCTGGTCAGCCTTTTGTTGTCTTTTCATCTCTGTCTACCCATCTGCAAATAACCCTCCCCCCCTCACCTGTATCCACTTATCACTTGCCAGGCCTTGTCCTGTCCCCACCTTTCTCTCTCCTTCTCCCCCCCCCCCCCACAACAATTAGTCTGCAAAATAGTCTCAACCCAAAGCGTCACCTATACCTGTTCTCCAGAGATACTGCCTGACTCTCTGAAATACTCCGTCTTTTCTTGTAACCAAGCATCTGCAATTGGTTGTGTCAATACCGGGTCTCATACCCACATCATCAGGTTGTTCTATGAGTAATATGTAAAGGATTATCATTGTGGACAATGAACAGGAAGTTGAACTAATTGTTCTACTGTATGTTTTAGTTCATGTAAGGTTGACATGTCTGGATATTTTAGCATTATTTAAATCTGAATTAGGAGAACATTTGCTGGTATGGAGCTTTTCTCTCTAGTGTAATCTGCCTGAGATTTTCCCATGATAATCGCTGCTCTTTGTAATCTAGATAAACGGCTTTGCCTTATGTCTACTGAGGCTGATGCAATGCTCTCTCAACCTTCTATCTTCATCATAGGAGCCACCGTTGAAATAGTTGATCAGTCCATAGCTTTCAATGGGATTTACTTTATAAAAAAAACATTTTCAAATCTCAATACAACTATAGGAAGACAAATATATTTGTCATTTTCCATCGTAGATCAGAATGCTTGGTGATTAAATATTTCAAATATGTGCGATTAAAGCACGTGACAAATGTTTGAGGAATGTTAGCTTGTGTTTGGCCCATGTCATCCTAAACCTGTCCTATCCATGGATGTCCTATCTGGATATATTTTAAACACTATCATAACACCTGCCTCAACTATCTCCTCTGGCAGATACCAGCGGGGACCTCATTGAAACGTACAGAATAGTGAAAGGCATGGATAGAGTGGATGTGGAGAGGATGTTTCCACTCATGGGAGAGTCTAGAATTAGAGGTCATAGCCTCAGAATTAAAGGACGTTCTTTTAGGAAGGAGATGAGGAGGAATTTCATTAGTCAGAGTTGTGGTGAATCTATGGAATTCTTTACCACAGAAGGCTGTGGATGCTGCCTGACAGCTGAGTTACTTCAGGACTTTTTGTTTTTTTCTACCCTCAATACCCAGACTGATGAAGGTCAATGTACCAACAGACTTCTTTACCTTCCTATCTAAGTGTGATGCCACATTCAGGGCAATGTACCTGTTCTCCTTGATCCCTCTGCTCTACAAACTCCCAGGTGCAGTGGCCGACCCTTCACTGTGAAGGCCCTGTCCTGATCTGACCTTCCAAAATGCCACACCATGCACCAGGCTGATCAAGAGCCTGCTGCAATTGTTGATAACCCTCTTCACTGTCTATTCTAGTGTCATCTCGGTTTCAGAATAGATTCATACATTTGGCATTATTACATTCAGACCAATTTTTAACAATTATTCACAGTTGTTAAACAATTATTAACAATTCTAATTCACAGCAAAAAAAAACGTATTTTATCTGACAACACATGGAGTTGGGAAGGTTATGAATAAATTTGGTTGAGGATACAAAATCATTACACAGTTTTGATCTAATAAATAAGGAGCAAGGTTTCCCGTGGTGAAAATATTGGTAAGCAGATGGTGCCCAATTTAAGGTTGAATCGTGTGAGAAGACATCTATTGTCCACACAGAGATTTTATGACTGGATGCTCACTGTTGGTGGGAGTATATTTAATACTAATTCCCAAAAGAAAGTTTCATGTCCCATTACAGCATGGAAGGTGGCCATTTTAGGCCATCGAGTCTACACTGGCTTGGAGCAACCTCATTCCCCTGTGACGTATTCTTTTCGCATTTCCATCACCTTCTCCCATATTTTACCACTTGCCTGAACATGATGGGCAATTTTCAGTGGATAATTTAAGTTACCATCTTTGGGAAATAGAAATAAATTGCAGTATGGTGCCTCGGTGAAACCCATACTGTCAAATGGAGAATGTGTAAACTCCACACAGACAGCATTGGAGGCCCGGATTGAACCCATGTGTCTGAAGTTCAGAAGCAGCACCTATATTAGCTCTGCTCTAGAATAAATTCTTGAAGGGTAGACATTAACATGTCAGGGAAATGGATTAATTAGAAAGCTATAGAACAAGTAATGAGATGGCTATTCTTCTGTGGTAGACAAAAATGTCGGAGAAACTCAGCGGGCGAGACAGCATCTATGGAGCGAAGGAAATAGGCAACGTTTTGGGCCGAAACCCTTCTTCTGTGTTGCATCTTCTATGCATAGTAAGAAATACAGATAGAGAAAAAATATTTGTGGCTTTTTACCTGCAAGATCAGTGACCGAATCAAAAGTGAAGTGGTGCTATCAGTATTCTGGGGATTACCGTTGCTGGTCTGATCTCTGAAGCTTGTGGTTCATTACATGAACACCATGTCAAGCTCTTTGTTGCAGTTTCAGTAACTGTTATCAAATTGTAAATAGAAAAAATGGCGAAGAGGAAGTTGTCTTGGGT
The DNA here is from genome assembly GCA_038087875.1 of Malacoraja senta. NCBI lineage: Eukaryota > Metazoa > Chordata > Chondrichthyes > Rajiformes > Rajidae > Malacoraja > Malacoraja senta. The sequence continues at coordinate 44,836,916 of CM075981.1, read as the reverse complement.
GAAACATAGAAAATAGGTGCAGGAGTAGGCCATTCGGCCCTTCGAGCCAGCGCCGCCATTCAATATGATCATGGCTGATCATCCAAAATCAGTTCCCCATTCCTGCTTTCTCCCCATATCCCTTGATTCCGTTAGACCTAAGAGGTGTGGGCTAAAAAGGGGAAGACTATTGTAATTATACATTTAACAATACAGCCCTTAATACTATGAAGATATCATCGTCTTTTAGTCCTGAAGGCTTCAAGATATTGAATTTTAGGTAATTGTCCGAGATCAGAATTAATAATTAAATATCATGTTAGAATTTGATAGCAAACATTTTCCTCTTGATTTAGCTTCTTCCTGTTGGCAACGGTGAGTCTGGTTGTATGTTCTGACCTTTAACTGTGACCTTCAACGAATTGTTAACATCCAGTGAACTTTTATCAAGAAATTGATTTGTGACCAGCTTCAACTACAATGTCCATAGCAAGTGGCTGTTTAACTGCACCTCCAGATGCCAGCAAATTTGTACTTGACTAATGTATGTCTACGTTCATTAAACTATCTTCCAACTGGAAACATTATCTGGATTCATGTAGTGAATTTCCAACAGGATCTTAGCTGTGTTGCAAGTACATCATTTATAATGTTATTAATATTACGTTTAAGATTTTTTGTGGTGGTTCCTTTCTACTGACTATGTTGGGATCATGAAATATTTTAAAAGAAGATTCTAATTAACAATCCTAGCCAGTGATTATTTGCTGAGGCAGTTGCTATTTATTATTTTAATGCTAGATGCCCATTGCAGGATATTCATCTTGAATTTTCAATCATCTTTTTATCTATGAGCAATGAATTAATGCTCATGAGTCCCATAATATCTGCTCAATTATATGTGATAGTCAAGCGTAATGATGTTGGAAGGTAGACACAAATGCTGGAGTAACTCAGCAGGACAGGCAGCATCTCCGGAGAGAAGGAATGGGTGATGTTTCGGGACTGAAGAAGGGTCCTTTTGTGTAAACCAGCGTTTTGTGCCTAGTCTACCTTCGATTAAAACCAGCATCTGCAGTTCTTTCCTACACATAATGATGCTGGATATATGTTGGTGTATTGTCATAAAATCATAAGTGATAGGAGCAGAATGAGGCCATCAAGTCTACTCCGGCACCTATCTCTCCCTTCTAACCCGATTCTCCTGCCTTCTCCCCATAACCTGACTCCTGTACTAATTAAGAAACTATCTATAACTGCCTTAAAATATCCACTGACGGCCTCCACAGCCTTCTGTGGCAATGAATTCCACAGATTCACCACCCTCTGACTAAAGAAATTCTTCCTCATCTCCTTCCTAAAGAACGTCCTTAAATTCTGAGGCTATGACCTCTAGTCCTAGACTCTTCCATCAATGTAAACATCTTCTCCAAGTCCACTCTATCCAAGCCTTTCACTATTCTCATTCTTCTAAACTCTAGTGAGTACAGGCCCAGAGCCCTTATTGTTTGCTTTGATGCACGTTAACTTTCAGGACTGGTTCGCAATTCGTACAACACTTTTTTCCAGGGTTAAAGAGGGTTGATTATGGATCTTATTATCTTCCCTCTGTGTCCAACTGGCCTAAGGTTGAATTTGTAGAATGCTTTCTTGAGTGAAATACAGGAGTGCTGCTGGAAACCTCATTCATTCATTGCTTAACAAGATGGAGGGAGGATAATGAGGATTGGGAAAGTAAGGGGATGGTGATATTTGAAGTTTTCAATATATGTTTGTAACTGATCTATAATGCATTAAAATAGACCTGCTCACATCTTTCACCATTTCAGACAAAACATCTAATAGTCCCAATGTTTAAGAAGGAACTGCAGATGCTGGAAAATCAAAGGTAGACATAAATGCTGGAGAACTCAGCAGATGAGGCAGCATCTTCCTTCGCTCCATAGATGCTGCCTCACCCGCTGAGTTTCTCCAGCACTTTTGTCACCATCTAATAGTCCCACTTGTGTAATGCAGTAATTAAGGCAGTCAATTTAGTTTAGTTTGGAGATGCAGCATGGAAATGGGCCCTTCGGCCCACCAAGTCCAGTCTGACCATCGATCACATATACACTAGTTCTGTGTTCTGCATAATAGGGGCAATTTTACAGAAGCCAATTAAATCTACAAACCTGCAGATCATTGGGATGTGCAAGGAAACTGAGAAACCAGACAAAACCCATGTGGTCACACGAAGAACTCCACAGAAACAGCACCCATAGTCAGGATCAAAGCCAGGTTTCTGGTGCTGCGGGGCAGCTGCTCGATGATCCATTCATAGATAGCCACCCATGATCCATTCGTTCTCCCCAGAGATGCTGCCTGTCCCGCTGAGTGACTCCAACATTTTGTGTCTATCTTCGATACCACCCATGTACAGGAAGTATGTGCAGTAAGGTTCCACCAATGACAATGTCATACTGATTGGGTGAATTGGCTTCGTGATGTTGGTTGAGGAATAAATGTTGTGGAATAAAGGAGGAAAAATAGTGTTATGGGGTTTCTGTTGCATGAGGAACATGTACAGCATCCCGAAAGTTCATCTGGGTATCGCTCCTCTCTACTGCCCAGCAGTGCTTTGCCTAAGCTTGGTGCTTTGCCTAAGCTTGGTGCTTTGGTGTCAAGGGAGCAATAACATTACATTTGTGGACAAGGTGAAAATCATTAATTTTTGTTCTTGTTTAACAAAGTTGTAAAGCATGGCTTTATGATTTTGCTGCACATAGCTTTGCAGTGAAGATGTCCCAGTAGATTCAATGGTATACATGGTGATGGTTTCAATGGGCAATTTGTTTTGGAGGTGGCGTGGGAGGTTTCTATAGCTCGTATGTTGAGCATTGGAGCTCTGAAGGAAATATTGCTCACTTTTTGTAGTTAAGATTATGGATGGGATTAATTTCTCCCTTTATTTAAAAACTGTAATGTAAATTATGACCAGCTGTTGGTAGTATTAATTATCTTCATGTGTAATTCAAATCAAAGGAATAGAAGGGAAAGTAAACATAGTTCTGGGTGCAATAACTCTCCAATCCTGTCAGTGTTATTAATCTAAGAAGACCTCAAAGCAACAAGTCTGGCAAAATTACAACTGATCCAGCTCCTATTTGCAGAATCAAAACAAGATCTCTGCACTTGGCTTGTTGAAATAGCTTTCCATGAAGTCCTACTTTGTCTCTTCCCTGCACCATCTTCCCTTTACAAGATCAACTTTGTTTCCTCAAGACAGTGTAGATTTGGAGCTCTAATTTACGGCTATTATTCTGTGGAGGTGAATTTGTGCGTAGTATTAGATTCAGCACTATATGTTTAATCTTCTCTGTGTTATTATCTTTTGCATACATTTCCTTATAGCTTAAAAGTTATAAGTGGGTGCAGTCAAAGTCATTAATCCAGGACAAACAACTGGAGTAATCTTAATTTTTGTGATATGTCAACTGAAATTCAGAATGCTGAGTCAGTATCCGGAAAATTGTTCATTTAAACTTGTCTATTTGCACTGCAATGGACTCTGAGATAACATCTAATCAGTAATTACTTTCATTAAAAGGAATATGATGTTCATAGCTCAGTAAGATTGGATAGAATTCACATGTTATTCATCATGCGAAAATACTTTGGCAACAGTTCACCTGAAATTATTGCAAATTTTGCAAATCCTAGTATCCAAATGCCTGGACCTGATCTATAATGAAATAAATTGTGGTGTTTGCTTTTGGAACAAATGCCAAGAAACATGCGCTGGTGTGCGGTGTCATTAGTATTCTGTGCACATGCGCTCGCCAAGCTGAATCCTGGTAATGGACTCTGAATGAGCCCGACTGCCAGCGATTGTTGGATGGGGAGAAGCTGCAAGCACTGCCCATCGTGAGTTATGGTGACGACTGTCTAATGTTGAAGCAGATCAGGGTCAGGAGGCAGCTTAACACGGCATCAATCACGACTAGCAAGACAGTCGAGACCTGCTGAGTCTGGCGAAAATTCTCAGAGCACATTAGAAGGGAGGTTGAGCTAAATAACACTTTCAAGATAAAGCATTGATGGCTAAACTTTTTTTCTGATTGTTGAAAGCAGTGATTTAGTGCATCCTGGCAAACACTTCTTTGGGACGCAGGGTTTAAGATTTATTCCTGTCCAGATGACCTGCCTGCCTGTTGTGGCTCAGTGTACTTTGTGACTAAACCTGTTTACTTTGTCAGCCAGTCCTTGCCACTGTGGTTCTGAAATTCGACATGGTTTTCCTGTCTTACACCATTGCACGCATCCTGCCACCCCCCACCCTGGTGCACCTCCTCCCCATCTCCCTAACATCTATGGGGGCTCTTAAAAAGCCTGGTGCACCACCATAAATAACACACGACTTGGAACTCTCACTCAGCACAGAAATTCTCTGGTTCCTTGCTTATTTCCATGCATATTATCTGTGACCTGCTTCAGCCACAATATCCATCGCAAGCAGCTGTTTAACTGCACCTTAGATGCCAGGCAAATTTGTACTTGACTATTGTGCATCTACCTTCATTAAACTCTCTCCCAAATGGAAAAATAATCTGGATTCATGTAATGAATTGCACTCCAAAGGAAATTCTGGCCTTGTATATCACTTGGGTTGATACCTTGCTTTTCCTCAAGGGATTTTAGTTACTTTATGACTCTGACAGCTTTGTTTTCATTCTAAATCATTTTCTCAATTGAAGAAAAGAAACAAATTCTCCAAACTTCGAATAACTCTTATAATCGGGATACATTGCCAGAGTCTGGTGTGAACATTAGGTCTTATTTTGCAAGCAGCTGCTGCTGAGATATTGTGGTTGACGAACAGCTTAGTCAGGAAGGAAATGAAACAAGTTCAGCACCATTACTATCCAAATACTGGGAAATGATAGCCGTTTACTCTTTCTTGCTGAAGTTCAATTGAGGAAGTGTCGAAAACATAGAAAGAAACAGAGAAGCAGGACTTTGAATGTTAATTTCCAATTTATGTTAAAAGTTAGGCTGTTTTCAACTTATTGTTTCAACTTATTTCAACATATCCTTGTTTATTAAAACCTTTTGAGACTTTCATCTCAAACAGTGAATGAACGGGGATAAGACAGAGAGCTGTCGGTCTCTTTCATTGGATTGTAAAGGCACGAGTCTGTGTCTCTTCCCGATCTACCACTGAAATGCTAACCAGCTTGCCTTTGATAAACCCAGCAGGATCTCTGGCTGCTGAGATGCAGTGTTTTTATAGAAGACCAGTAACTTTCATGGTTATATTTGCAGTGCAGGTTGAAATTAAACATTCTTGACTCTTGACTTGAATTAAAATTTTAAATTCCATTCTACAACCATGAGGTTATCGCACATGATTCAGGCGATCAGTTTCTCCCACACTCCTGTGTTAATTTTGAATGTGCTTTAAATGCATTACAATATGTTAATTTAAATATTCCATTCTAAGAGTCGGGCATCAAGATAAAGCATTCCTTCGGGTGCATTCTCATTCCCTGGTCAGAGTTGCTCAGCACTGAGCTTTGTAAAAGCAGCAACTCTGTCTTCAGGCTGTTGGGATTCATTTGTTATCCAATGTTAATTCATGTGGGGAGGTGTTTTGCGGAACCATTATATGCATAAGGCTTTTGAAAGGAAACCTACAAGTGTAAGTTTACTAGTGCTACTCGGGAAGCGGGCGGGTTTAAACTAGAATGGCAGTGGGGGGCAGGGCAGTCGGCAAATGGAAGGGCTGATGAGAAAGTGGAGGTAATGATAAGTAAGTCTCAATGGAAGGACAAGCAGGGAGAGGTTCATGAATATGGGGATAATGAAGGGCTGAAATGTGTTTACTTCAAGGCAAGTAGTATTGTGATCAAGCTGATGAACACTAGTGCTACTCAGTGCTTAGAATTTTGCTGTTGTGGCCATTCTGGAAACTTGGTTGCAAGAGCAGTGCTTCCACACCTCAAAAAAATGTCCTTAAATAGAATCCCACATTTCCTGGAATTTTATGGTATTTCCTGAAATTCCCCAACTGTGCATGTGCGACTGCCGCCTCAACTGCACACACGCGGATACCGGGCCCACTGCGCACGCACGGGGGCGGTGTCATTTTGTGTCCCTACCGCGTCACCGGCACCATTTTCATTTGTGAAGCGGCTGATGGGCCTCCCCCAATGGGCGTGGATGGTCGTAATATACTTTTTTTCTCCAAATCCCCTTCGCGGGCCGGATGCGGAAATTTCCCGAAATTACTTAATTTCCCTAAAATTACCCGAAGACAACCAGAATTTCCTGAATTTCAGGTAATTTCCTTCAAATTTCCTGGATACGTCGCGGAGCGGGCGATGCCTCACCTGGGATCGCTGTTTGGAGATCCGGAGTGTTGGGCTGCATCGACACCGCGGAGCTCCCAACGTGGGCAGCGCTGACCAACATCGCGGAGTCCTGCGACCCTTTGTCGGGGGTCGGCAGCGTGAATCTCCGCCCAGCTCGGCCTGTGGACTTCAGGAGCCGCGGACTCCGGTGGGAGGTGGCCGATTTAGAGGTCCGGGCCGCTGAGGATGTTCTCCCGTTCGATGTCGGGGTTCCATCATTCCCGGCGAGAGGGCCTGAACATCGGACCATCCGTAGCGGTGACTACGGGGTGCCCGGGAGCCCCCGACCACGGGTGAACATCTGGGAAGATCAGCGAGGAGGTGGACTGGACTTTGGTTCCTTCCCTCACAGTGGGGAACTTTGGTGCCGCTGTGGGGATGTTTATGTTGTGGACTTCTGTGTTTTGTGCTTTTTAAAATTTGTATGACTCTAAGGAAAATAGCATTTCGTTGTCTCTTATGAGACAATGACAATAAATTGAATCCAATCCAATCCAAAATGGAAACACAGTGCGAGAGGAACATGACTGGCAGCTCAACATGCCGGGGTTTCAATGTTTCAAATGAGATAGGGAGGGGGGTAAAAGAGTTGGAGGAATTGCTTTGCTAATCAGGGAGAAAGTCACTGCAGTGCTGGGAGTGAATCT
>CM075981.1:44393953-44829701 GCA_038087875.1 Malacoraja senta | reverse complement strand
TGTCCTTCAGCATAGAGTGAACCCTGTTAGTCATGGCAAATGACAATCGGTGCAGGGCTTGGATTATGGGTGTCACATCGGGGTCAGTAATAATCTTGTAGGACAAAGGCAACTTGCCTAGGTTGTTGTCGAAGAGACCAGGGAATTCATTCAGTGGATCAAAAGAAACTTGCAGTTTGTGGACAGTTTTATCAAAGGAAATCAGCCCAGTTCCTGACAGGCACGATTGCCAAGCAGAGTAACTGAATTAAAGTTCAACACATAGGTCAATTCCCTCGTTGTTTCTTCAGTACACATTTCAAGTTGGTTTTGCCCAGAGGAACTAGCACCTCCCCACCAAAAGCATGTAAAGTGGACGCGTCCTTGACAAGTGGCTCGTTAGCTCTAATCTTGTTAAAAAGGTTGATTGACATTGTGTTAACCTTCGCGCCAGTATCCAATTTCGCACCAAAAACAACATTGTTTACAGATATCGTCACTGTAGGATCAGAGTTCTTGGCAGCAGCACGCTGTAACGTGTAAACAGTCGGGTCGTCTTTGCGAGTTAATTGGAATATATTCGGGGGCGGCTTCGAACTGGAAATGGGGAGTCAGTATGTTGCCGTCTCCTGAGATCGCCAGAGTTATCGCTCGAGGAAGCGGTGCACGCATGTAGAACAGCTGAACTTGTCGATCCCATAGACATTTCGCATGAAAGCTCAATCCTGACAAGTGCAATTCAGGGTTCCAGTGGTCTCCTACGTCGGCCACATCTTCACCCCTGATGGCCTCAAACCGGATCCGAAGAAAACTACTGCCATCACAGAAATGCCTGCACCCACTGACGTGAAAGGCCTGCAACGTTTCCTGGGCATGGTAAACTATCTAGGAAAGTTCATACCAAACCTCAGCGAACTAAGCTCCACACTGCGGCAGCTGACCAAAAAGGACACTGCATGGTCATGGTTCCAGCAACATCAGGTTGCCTTTGATGTTCTAAAATCCAAACTGACCAGTGCACCGACCCTGACTTTTTTCGACCTGAAACGTCCGGTGGTGATCACCTGCGATGCCTCAAAATTCGGGCTCGGCGCAGCCTGCCTGCAACCGTCTGATGATGGCACCCTACTACCTGTCGCATATGCCTCTCGCACCATGACCGACACGGAGCAGCACTACGCGCAAATCGAAAAGGAACTGCTGGCTGTTGTCTTTGCCTGCTCCAAAATTCCACGACTTCGTCTATGGCAACACGTTCACGGTTGAGACGGACCACCAACCACTGGTGACAATCCTGAACAAGCCTATCCATGCCGCTCCAGCTCGTTTGCAGCGCATGATGATGCAGCTGCAGCGGTACGACTTCTCTATTACCTACACAAAGGGTAAGGACATGCATGTCGCTGACACACTCTCTCGTGCTCCTCGAGCATCTTGCGAACAACACCCGCATGAACGGGAGAATTTCACGGTTCTCGGTGTCGGTCTAATCTCCAGCAAGCAACTGCTAATGATGATACGTTTCAAGCCCTCTCATCCATCATCAAAACAGGCTGGCCAGACAAACAATCCAACACGCCCACAGAGGTGCAGCCGTACTTCTTGGTCCGTGATGAACTGGTGGTTCAGGATGGTGTTGTCGTTAAGGGTCACAAGGTAGTGGTACCTTCATCGCTACAAGATGAGTACTTCAAAGAGGTACACAGCGGTCACCCAGGAGCCGACTCCACACTGGCACGCGCCCGGGATCTGTTCTACTGGCCCGGAATGGCCACGTACATCCGGGACCGCGTAGCCTCCTGCCCCACTTGCAACAATCTTGCGCCTCATCAGCAGCGGCAACCCCTTCTGCAACAACCTCCACCAGCACTGCCTTGGTTGTCGCTGGCTGCGGACATTTTCGAATGGTGCGGTAAGCACTACCTCGTTCTGGTCGACTCATTTTCCAACTGGTTTGAACTTGACCAACTGACCTCCCTCACGTCTGAGATGGTCATCAAGAAGCTGAAAAGATATTTCTCAGACCATGGCGCTCCTGTCATTCTGAGAACCGACAACGGTCCACAGTTCACCAGCCACTTGTTCAAGCTTTTCGCAGACCGATGGAACTTCCAGCACGTCACAAGCAGTCCCCAGTATCCACAGAGTAATGGACTCGCTGAACGCGCTGTCAGAAGCGCCAAGCACTTGCTGGAGGGAGCGCGCATTTCAAAGTCAGACGTCTATCTCGATCTCCTGAATCTCAGAAACATCGCAAGAGATGGAACCTTGGGGTCACCAGCACAGCGGCTGCTGTCGAGGGTGACGAGGTCTCCGGTCCCCGTCGCACAACAGCAGCTGGTCCCTCGGGTGTTGAAGCCCGCCACTATCCAGCAACGTCTCCAAGAGAAGCACGACATCCAGAAACGGTCATATGACAGTTCCAGCAGACCACTCCAGCCTCTACTGCCGGGCCAGGTCGTCTGTCTACGAACTTCAACTGGACATTCTCGTCTGGGCGTTGTTGTACGCCCGACTGATGAGCCGCGATCGTACCTTGTGGACTGTGAGGGAGCGGTATACCGGAGAAGTCGACAACACCTGCTTGCTGTGAAGGAGCCCCGACCACCGCCTGCTGATCCCTATGCTCCGCCGCTCCAGTTCCAGCCGCCTTTCGCAATGTCACCCGCCCGTCCCCGCATGCCTTGCACCCCCCCACGTCCCTCGGTCTCCACTAACCACGGGGTTACACCCACCGCATGTTTCCCCCCTCGGTCACCACAATCCTCTCCCGTGCGATTTTCACCTTCAGCCTCTCCGTCTAATCCTTCAGTGGAGGGAGGGGATGGTTGGGTCCGCACGCGCTCGGGCCTGTGAGTAGACCACCAGACAGGTATGGCGAGTATGTTTAATACACTTCCTTTCCACATTTAATCTTTAGGGGGAAGGATGTAGATTGATGATGCATGTGAATCAATCACACTTAGCCAGCATCACTAACTCCACGCCATTATAACATTTATACTAACGCCCATTCCCAGCACCGTTAGTTGAAGCAGCTAGGATGTACTGACAACACCTCATTTTGTAATGCTGCCAAGTTACTGTGCTGATTAAAGATGTGTGTAAATCTTATACAGTTTGAAGTGATTTACAGTGGGAACTGAACGTTCCTTGTGATGTGCTTGCGATTGGAATGAGGGAGCCAGTGGCTTCATGTATGTCAGCATTGTGTTATTTTGGATCTTGGCCACGTTGTGTTTGAAGCACCCACATGACCAAGAGCCCAGCCCTGTTGTTGACAGGCAAAGAGCAGACTGAGTGAGCGATGCAGAAACCAAGCCTGGGCTTGTGATCAGGCAACATAAAGGCATTGGTCTGGAAACAGATGAAATGGGGCTGAGATCTAACCAAAACTGGGAGAGAAATCCAGCAGGAGCAATTTTCATTCATTCTGGGAACTCACATTCTCAGCCTCCTTAAGTTGTGTGAACAGCTTATCCACACAACCCCCGCCATTAGCCACTGAGGCAGACAAGGTGTAGAGCTGGAGTGGGAGGAATGAGGCCATGCGAAGACCAGGAGATGAGGGGTGGGGGGGGGAAGGGGGGAGGGAAGGGAGGTTAGAGGGGGATTGAAGTGAGGAAACATGGCAGGTTTAAACCCGTGAGCCAGTGTGTTGGATGAGGGACAAGAAAGGTGGTGTTGGAGAATGTGTGAAAGTCTGAGGAGAGGTTGAAAGTTTTGAGGAGGGTGACAGAACTTGACCCTGAGAAATCCAACTCAGGAAAGGGTAATTTCCGGTTCTGTGCAAATAATCCAACCATGGAGAATCATCGTGGGAGATGTGATGAAGGACAGGCAACTCCTTGGTCCACTGGGTCAGTCCATATCTCACGCCCTCACTCCACCACGTTTTGTGCTCCTTAGTTTGCATTTTCACTCATTAACTGCCCTCAGTAACCAGCTCATGACAACTTATCTTGAAAGCAACCCTGGCCTCTCCCTTCATTTCTGATTTCATTAAGCACCAGGCCTTAATCTCAAACACCATTACTGAATTCATCACTTCTGGCTGTCTGCCTTCCACAGCCTCCAACGGTATCATTTCCCGGCCCCGCACAGCCCGTTTTTACATTCTCCCCAAAATCCACAATCACAACTGCCCTGGCAACCCATTGTTTCTCAAATACACTCAAATACACCTGGACCATTTCCGACACTTCCCTACCATTCCTTGACCTCACTATCTCCATCGCAGGTGATAGACTTCTTACCGACATCCACTACAAACCTACCGACTCCCATGGCTATCTGGACTACACTTCTTCCCACCCTGCTTCCTGTAAGGACTCCATCCCCCACTCCCAATTCCTCCGTCTATGCCCCATCTACTCCCAGGATGAGGCGTTCCACACCAGGGCATCCGAAATGTCCTCATTCTTCAGGGAACGGGGGTTCCCCTCCTCCACCATACATGAGGCTCGCACCAGGGTCTCTGCCATACCCCGCAACACTGCTCTCTCTCCCCATCCCCCACTCACAACAAGGGCAGAGTCCCCCTAGTCCTCACCTTTCACCCCACCAGCCGTCACATACAAGTGATCCTCCGTCAGTTTTGCCACCTCCAACGTGACCCCACCACTCGCCACATCTTCCCATCTCCCCCCATGTCTGCCTTCCGCAAAGACCGCTCCCTCCGTAACTCCCTTGTCAATTCTTCCCTTCCCTCCCGTACCACCCCCTCCCCGGGTACTTTCCCTTGCAACCGCAAGAGATGCAACACTTGTCCCTTCACCTCTCCCCTCGACTCCATTCAAGGACCTAAGCAGTCGTTCCAGGTGCGACAGAGGTTTACCTGCATCTCCTCCAACCTCATCTATTGCATCCGCTGCTCTAGATGCCAGCTCATCTACATCGGTGAGACCAAGCGGAGGCTTGGCGATCGTTTCGCCGAACACCTCTGGTCGGTCCGCAATAACCAACCTGACCTCCCGGTGGCTCAGCACTTCAACTCCCCCTCCCATTCCGTATCTGACCTCTCTGTCCTGGGTCTCCTCCATGGCCACAGCGAGCAACACCGGAAATTGGAGGAAATCCACCTCATATTGCGCTTGGGCAGTCTACATCCTGGGGGCTTGAACATTGAATTCTCCCAATTCTGCTAGCCCTTGCTGTCCCCTCCCCTTCATCAGCCCTCTGGTTGTCTCCTCCCCTCCCCCAGCCCTCGGGCTCCTCCTCCGCCTTTTTTCCTTTTTTCCTTTCTTCTCCTCACCCCCTATCAGTCTGAAGAAGGGTATCGTCCCGAAACGTTGCCTATTTCCTTCGCTCCATAGATGCTGCTGCACCCGCTGAGTTTCTCCAGCATTTTTGTGTACCTTCGATTTTCCAGCATCTGCAGTTCCTTCTTTAACACAACCCATTGTTTCTGCCTGCTCCTGTCCCATGGAAATGATTTCCACGTACCTCGACTGCATCCTATTCCCCCTGGTCCAATCTCTCCCAACCTATGACCAAGATACCTCACATGCCCTTCGTCTCTTTAATGACTTTTGCTTTCCGTGCCCCCACTCCCTCATCTTTACTATCGACGTTCAGTTACTCAAGACCTCCCTCCCTCACCAGGAAGGCCTTAAATCCCTCTGTTTCTTCCTCGACCACAGAACCATCCAATTTCCCTCTACTAACAGTCTACTCTGCCTAGCAGAGCTGGTCCTCCCCTCAATAACTTCTCCATTGACTCCTCCCACTTCCTCCAAGTCCAAGGCGTGGCTATGGGCACCCGCATGGGCCCCAGCTATGCCTGCCTCTTTGTACGGTACATTGAACAATCCCTGTTCCAGGCGTACATTGGCCCTATCCCCGAACTCTATCTCCGTTACATTGATGACTGCATTGGTGCTACCTCCTGCACCCATGCAGAACTCATGGACTTCATCAACTTCATCACCAATTTTTATCCTGCACTCAAATTTACTTGGACCATCTCCGACACCTTCCTCCCCTTTCTTGATCTCACAGTCTCCATTACAGGTAATAGACTATTGACTGACGTCTATTACAAACCCACTGACTCCCACAACTATCTCGACTACACTTCTTCCCACCCTGCTTCCTGCAAAGACTCTATCCCCTACTTCCAATTCCTCCGTCTACGCCACATCTGCGCCCAAGATGAGGTGTTCCATACGAGAACATCCATGGTCCTCATTCTTTAGGGAACGTGGGCTTCCCCTCTCCCATCACAGATGAGGCCCTCGCTCGTGTCTCCTCGGTACCCCACAGCCTTGCTCTTGCTCCCCCTCCCCCTAGTCACAATAGAGACAGAGTCCCCCTAGTCCTTACCTTCCACCCCATCAGCCGTCGCATACAACACATAATCCTCCAAAATTTCCGCCACCTCCAACGGGATCCCACCACGAGTCACATTTTCCCATCTCTACCCCTATCCACCCGCAGAGACCGTTCCCTCCGCAACTCCCTGGTTTACTCATCCCTTCCCACCCTTCCCACCCCCTCCCCAGGTACCTACCTCTGCAACCTCAGAAGATGCAACACCTGCCGCTATACCTCCTCCCTCGACTCTGTCCAGGGACCCGGACAGTCCTTTCACGTTAGGCAGAAGTTCACTTGCACCTCCTCCAACCTCACCTACAGTATCCGTTGTTCAAGATGTGGACTCTTATACATCAGCAAGACCATTCGCAGACTGGGCGATCGTTTCGCGGAACACCTTTGCTCAACCCGCCTGAACCAACCTGATCACGCTACAAACAGCTTACAATGGCCTGTTTCCTTTATCATCGTTACTTTTTTGCATTCATTGCTCTTTCATTCATTGTTCTTTATCTCTCCACATCACCGTCTATATCTCTTGTTTCCCTTATCCCTAACCAGTCTGAAGAAGGGTCTCGACCCTAAACGTCACCCATTTCTTCTCTCCAGAGATGCTACCTGTCCCGCTGAGTTACTCCAGCTTTTTGTGTCTATCTTCAGTTCAATGGGATCTGGCTTCAGAATCCGGTCTATGGGAATCCCTCCCTTTCTCCCTTTGCCTGTTCCCATTGACCAGAAGATGTGTTCCACAGAGATGGCACTGGGATAACAAGGCTGGTGAGTGACAAGCTCCAGCTGGAACCCTGGAAACACCTCAGCAAACAACCTGTACACAGACAAACGGAAATGTTGTTGCTCCATCCCTCTTCTCCTTTATTAGGACCCATGGGCAATTCCTTGTAGAACAATTGGGAGGCAGGAAATTACACAACAAAGAGCCAAGGGACAAATCAACCAACACCTCATCATCAACACTCAGTATTCATTTATCTTCTCTTTCCATCAACATCATAGAAACATAGCCATTATCCTTTCAAAACATATCTTACCCTCTCGAGGCTGCATCCAATCATCCTCGAGAAAGCGGTGCCAACTTTTATGAACAGCTTACATGACAGCAGTGCCACAGGGATTCCTACAGAGCCTAAAGCACATTGTGATAGTCACACGGCACAGAAACAGGTCCTTTGGCCCACCAAGTCCCATGCCTAAGATTGAACACACTTCGAACCCAATGTGCCTAATGATAGGTGATCTCATGCCACAGATGGTTTCATTGTTCCTAATATAGAGAATGGAGGCAAAGGCCAAAATGTTGTACACTCTCCCTTAAATAAAGCAGCTCGATAGGTCATTTAAAACCTGATTATTGGATAATTGTTGAGTGGATAAAAAGAAATGGAATTAAAGCAGGTGAACATACTTGAGAAAGACAGGCAGGAACGGGGTACTGATTGGGGATGATCAGCCATGATCACATTGAATGGCGGTGCTGGCTCGAAGGGCCAAATGGCCTACTCCTGCACCTATTGTCTATTGTCTATTGTCTAAGACATCGGCCCTGAACTCACTAAATTGTAAACAGGAATGAGGAAACAATTACCCTGCCTTTGATTCTATCTTCCTAATAGCTGATTTGTGTTGCATTTGAATTTAAACAAAGCACTGTGTGCAAGCATTCTTTTATGTATGAATGCAAATGCAAGGCATAGACAAATTTCTCTGCCAGTGGATTCACCACAAGTCATGTTTCAGAGTGGACCAGTGTCAAGTGAGATTGCACTATGCTTGATTTTAATCTTTCCCGGTGCGATGGTGCTCTGCATCTCCAACAAACATCCTGATGGAGCGGTGCTAATCCACAGGGTAAGTAGGAAATTGATCAACTGTAGCAACTCCCCATCAGAATCACGATCAGCCCAACCTCACTGTACCGACTGTACATGGATGGGGTGTGGCTGAAGGATGGGGTGTAGCTAAAGACCCTTCCCATATTTTGTAGCTACCTCTGGGCAAAAAGCAGACATCAGCGATCAGAGATACTGAGAAATGTCAGAAATGTCAGTTGCTGAAATTATGAAAATTAGATGTTGTGTATGAACCACTGGATGCGACCCTCAGAATCAGAATCAGAATAAAATACGAACATTGAGCAAGGTGGTTCAATCAAAAGAGTCTTTGGTATGACCTGGCTAAAGAATAGAGGGTGGGTGAAAAGATTATACTATTCATTGAGTTGTCTGGCAGATTATCCAGATCAAACAAGAAGGTGCCATTATATCTGATTAATAAAATGGAGGGATTGTTGTACCAACCTCTGGAGAAGGAAGTTGATGTGTTCCAAATGGGTTGCAACCTGCCCAATTCCCAGTTCTTCACCAGCACTCAATGGCAGGGAGAATTCTTAGATAGTTTCTCGAGAAATATGACTGAGATGTTGCTGGTTTGAAAGACTCACTGGTCAGAGATTGGGTGGTTTGCAAGATCCAGGAACCCAGGTTGGGGCAGGGGTGCTGTTTGCGACAGATGCCACTCCAGGAAAGTGCACTCAGACATGCAGAGCTGTGGAACTCTGGAAAGCCAGGTTGGAAATGTTGCCGGTACGTGCGGTAAGGCAAGTGGCAGAACGGGCTACAGGCAATGTAGCCTGAATGTAATCCGTATTTGGATAGCAGTTAAGACCTGAAGAAGAAATGCCCCATGTTGGAAAGTTTGGTTTGATGTGGATTGAAACATCTTCCCTACAAACAGAGCACAGTGAAGGAGGTATCAAAAATCCACAGAGAGGGTGAGCTGTGTGGGACAGTTAGCAGCTCGGGAACAGAACACAACGTGAAGATAATGTACCTGGTACCAATCAAGGTTGACTTTGAGAAAGGAACACCTACTAACAGTAATTTCCACGACTAGTGACATTCCAACCTGATCCAGGAATAACTCACTAGAAACCAATGATCCATGTGTTATGAATACACCAAGAGAGGGTGGGAAATGGTCTGTAAAAGTGGAGAACATCAGGCTTCAAGCGAGCAAGGGCATGGATATCATTGCTGGGACCACAACACATTGACATCATGATCAGATCACCAAGGTTGCTTCAACCCAAGTAATGACCAGCCATCCAGCTCAAAGATGAATGTCCATATTGTTTATGGAACAGGGAAGTACAAGAAGCAGGAGGGGAGGAGAAGCTGGGATCAGTTGAAGAAAAGACAGGCACACCATTGTCTAAGGTTGAGCACTGTCAAACGTTGGAGACAATATGAGATTGAAGCCCAATTCCAACCAGTGATGGTAGTGAGAGAAGGTGGTGGTAATGTGACACAAAAATGAGTCCGACCTGCTTCCACAAGGGTAAATCTTGGAAAGCAGCTGGACCGGATGGAGTCCCTCTATAGGTTCTGAAATCATGCACCAATCAACTGGCCACAGTCTTCGCTGCATCTTCAACCTCTCATTTCAACAGTCTACTATCCCAATCCACTTGAAAGAAACCTCCATCATGTCAGTTGCCAAGAAAAGTAAAGTGATCTGTTTCAATGACTACCACCTAGTATCTCTAATATTAACCATGATGAAGTGCTTTGAAAAATTTGTACTGGCCCACATCTGCACAAGCCTCTTGGATAATCTAGACAACTTGCAATTTGTGCACAGGAAAAATAGGTCAATGTAGTACGTCATCTCCCTTGCATCACATTGAGCTTTGGATCACCTTGTTAATCTGAAAACCTATCTGAAAATCAGGATGCTATTCATTGAATGTAGCTGAGCCTTCAACAGCATAATCTATATTACTAAAAGTCTGATATTGACCACTTCCTGTTGTTCTGTATATTGATTTTAGAAAAAACGCTGCCACTTACGGCTGTGATTTTTGGGCCATCTTACTCAGAGTCCCCCTCTTCTGCACAGGACAAGAGGATTTTTCCCATCGATTAAAAATAAAAGAGTTATTAGCGTTTAAATTTTTTTTGAGATTCTCTCTCCTGAAGGCCACGCCCCTTCCGGAGGGACTATAAAACCTGGAAGTGTTGAGTGCCTCAGTCAGTCTCTGCAAGATGGGGGGAGCGAGAGGGTCACGTCCCTCAGTCTGAGCTGTGAATAACACTGAACACATGTCTACTAAACTGTGAGTGGTTTTACTGACCTGTCAGTGCCCTTAATGTGGTTTGAAAATATAGTTTGGAAATGCTAAAGCTGTCTTGCCTTTGGTTTGGAAATGCTAAAGCTGTGTTGCCTTTGATTTGGAAATGCTAAAGCTGTGTTGCCTTTGGTTTGGAAATGCTAAAGCTGTGTTGCCTTTGGTTTGGAAATGCTAAAGCTGTGTTGCCTATGGTTTGGAAATGCTAAAGCTGTGTTGCCTAATTAAAGTTGCCTTGCCTAATTAAAGTTGCCTTCTCTAATTAAAGTTGCCTTGCCTAATGAAAGTTGCCTTGCCTTCTATATAATTAAAAGTCTAATCTTGACTTCTTGTTTGCGCTTTATATTGATTTTAGAAAGAACGCTACCACATACGGATGTGATTTTTGGCCATCTTACTCAGAGTCCCCCTCTGCTCATCAGGTGCCGAGGATTTTTCCCATCGATGAAAAATAAAAGAGTTATTAGTGTTTAAAAAATGTTGAGATTCTCTCTCCTGTCAATCATGCCATGAAGACCACGCCCCTTCTGGTGGGAGGGGGGGGACTATAAAACCCAGAAGTGTGGGCATGGCTCAGTCTCTGCAAGATGGAGGAGGGAGAGGTCACGACTCGCTGTCTTTAGTGGCCTTGCACCCTGCTTGAAATGGTATGAAACTGCACTTGAATTTGGTGGCCTTGCACCCTGCTTGAAGTGGTAAGAAACTGCACTTGAATTTGGTGGCCTTGCACCCTGCTTGAAATGGGTAAATTCAATGGGTGAGTCAACTGCCAGCCCACCAGCCGTGAGTGAGTGAGCTGCCAGCACAACAGGCTTGAGTGACTGAGCCCCCAGCCTAAGAATCCATTCGGCCCACAATGTCCATACAAGCCCTCTGGAAACCAGTCCCTTCAGCCCACAACACCCATACTAGCGCTCCAGAAAGCCCCTCCCCCCCCCCCCCCCACTGGCCACCTCAAATTGGTGGAGAGGTGGAATATTGCGTTGGGGACCAGCCCTCCCGTGTGATGCTGGTCACATATAAACGCATGCCTAAACTTCTGGACCTTAGCCTTGGGCATCCATCTGCATCTGGCTTTTTGACTTCTTGACTGATAGATCTGTTTGTTAGAATTGGTCATATTTCCTCCACTCTGACCCTCACCACTTGTGCACCTCAGTGTTGTGTGCTCACTCCTCTGCTCACCAATGACTGCATGGCCAAGTGCAGCGCCACCACAAACTTTAAGTTTGCCAATGTTGCTAACTTTATACCAACTACGCCGGAAGCGTTATGGATGTCGTACCCCACAGACGAGTGGGCCACTCACTACGGTGTTGAAATTTTAGACACCGTAAATTTATTTGATTTATATATATTTTTTTTAATCACAATATGTCACATCTGTGTGTTTTTTCTTCAAGGACAATCGCGCAGGAGAACTACCAAGGAAGTCTATAATAGAAATACTCCCAAAATAACCAGAGTCCGGAGGTATGAACGCACCACAATAATTAAGGTCATTAAAACTGGTAAAAATGCATGACGACAATCAAAAGAAAATAGGAGGAATCACATTATGTAGTTGGAATATAAGGGGGATTAATGAACCTATTAAAAGGGGCAAGATACTAGCTCAGTTGAAATCATACAACACGGACATTGCGTTTCTACAGGAAACACATCTTAAACAGCAAGATCAGACAAGACTGAGGGCGAACTGGATAGGCCAAACATTTCACTCTTCATTTACCTCCAAATCTAGAGGTACTGCAATTATTATTCGTAAAGGAATTCCATTTAAATCAAAGAACACTATTTTAGATAAGGAAGGGAGATATCTTATAGTAGCAGGGGAGATCAATAATATGCCAATTACGCTGGTAAACATATATGCGCCCAACTTTGATAACCCTCAATTTTTTAATAAAATTCTGAATATAATTGCAGAATCTAATTATCAAAATGTTATAATCGGAGGAGATTTTAATTGTGTTTTAGATCCTTATTTAGATAAATCGATGCAAAAACAAAAAGGTCAGACGAAATCTAAAACCAGTGAACTCTTACACACATATATGGAAAACACAAATATAACAGATGTATGGAGGATTGCAAACCCGACGGGAAGGGATTACTCGTTTTATTCAATGGTGCATAAAACATATTCACGGATAGACTATTTTCTTGTGGATACAAAATTAATTTCGCAATCTCTGAATCCTAAATATCATATTAATGCGATCTCAGATCATTCTCCGTTAACTTTTGTTCTAAAACTAGAAGGAATGTCTATGAATAAACCGTTCTGGAGGTTTAACTCACAAATTTTAAAAGACCCTCAAGGGAGTATCTATCTAAAAAAACAGATGGATCTATTTTTTGAGTTAAACGATACACCAGAGATATCCCCCACGTTATTATGGGAATCCTTCAAAGCATTTATAAGAGGAGTCATTATTTCATTTCAAGCTTATCAAAATAAAAAGAATAAGAATGAACAAAGACACTTAGAAGATCAAATAAAACAGTTAGATATAGATAATGCTAAAGACCCAACTATGGATAAACATAATAAAATACTACTACTGAAATTTCAGTTAAATAAATTACTGTCAGAGAAAGTTATAACATTATTTCAAATCACAAAACAAGAACACTTCGAATTCGGGGACAAACCCCACAAACTTCTAGCACGACAACTTAAAAAACGGGAAAAAGAGAATGCAATATTAAAGATTAAATCAGATAGAGGGGAAGTATTAACACTACCCAAGGATATTAATAAAAGATTTGCTCAATTTTACCAGAATCTATACACATCTAAAACGTCAATAGACAATAATAAAATCTCAGAATTTTTAGATAATTGTAATCTACCACAATTAGAACGCAGGGAACAAGAGGAACTGGGAGCACAAATTACTTCTAAGGAGATAGAAGACACAATAAAAACACTAAAAAATGGAAAAACACCAGGACCAGACGGATTCAGTAATGAATTTTATAAATCTTTTTATGATATAGTTACTCCACGATTACAAAAAATGTATACATATGCTTATAAAGAGCAAAACCTACCTGAAACACTAGCGGAATCAACGATCATATTAATACTTAAAAAAGATAAAAATATAGAAGAACCAGGATCATATAGAGCTATTGCTTTGTTAAATACGGATCAGAAAATAATAGCAAAAACATTAGCCAACAGATTAAGCAAGTATGTTAGTAGACTAATACATGAGGATCAAACAGGATTTATACCTAAGAGACACTCATTTAATAATTTGAGACGTTTGCTTAACATAATGCATTCACATAAATCTGATGACCAAGAGTTAGCTATCATCTCACTGGACGCAGAAAAAGCGTTTGATCAAGTAGAATGGGACTATATGATCAAAGTATTGCAAAAATTCCAATTGGGAGAAAACTTTATTGCATGGATAAAACTACTATATAACAAACCTACGGCTAGAATACTAACTAATAATATATTATCTTCAAAATTCGAATTATCTAGGGGCAACAGACAAGGATGTTCACTATCACCGCTGTTATTTGCTTTGGTAATTGAACCCCTTGCTGAAAAAATAAGAACACACTCGAATATTCACGGTTATAACACAAAATACTCAAACAACAAACTATCCCTATATGCTGATGATGTACTACTGTACATCACAAAACCACAAATTAGTATACCAAATATATTAAACTTAATTGAGGACTTTGGATCCTTTTCAGGATATAGAATAAATTGGAACAAAAGTGAAATTATGTCGATTAAACCAAAAGACTCAACACATCTCAGGAAATTCCCTTTTAAAATAGCTATGGAAAAATTCAAATATTTAGGAATTGAGATTACTAGAAATTACCATGATATGTTTAAAGCTAATTATAATCCCCTACTTAAGAAATTAAATAATCTGATTAAATTTTGGAAAACACTTCCGATGTCCTTAATAGGTAGGATAAATGCTATAAAAATGATTTTCTTGCCACAAATCCTTTACCTATTTCAATCAATACCTATATATCTCCCAAAAAAGTTTTTCAAAAAACTGGACTCAGACATTACAAATTTTATATGGGATTACAAATCCCACAGAATACAAAGAACACACCTTAACAAACGAAAAGAGTTGGGGGGTCTAGCGCTCCCTAACTTTATGTATTATAACTGGGCAGTAAATATTAAAAATATGATTCACCTGCTGGACAATTCTGCCCAGCAGGTGGACTGGATTATAATGGAAAAAGGGGATTGCTCCCCGAATAATATAGGAGCGATTATTCTCTCTCCAATAAATTTGAATAATAAAAATTATAATAAAAATCCAATTATATATAGCACTATTAGAACATGGAAGCAAATAAAACAGAATCTAAAATTAAGAAACCTATCTCTCTTAATACCAATAGTCAATAACCCATCGTTTAAACCTTCAATCATAGATAAAGCATTTATACAATGGGAAAGAATGGGAATTAAAACGCTCGCAGATCTGTATGAATTAGAAAAATTACTATCATTCCAACAACTACAACTGAAATATAATTTGAAAAATAATCAATATTTTAAATATCTACAAATCTGTGACTATTTGAAAACACACACAAAAGATTATTATAATATGCCTTCCGACTTACTAGATGAAGCAATGAAGACAAAGGCGGAATCAGTTAATTTAATATCATACTTATATAATATCATCTTAAATATAGAAATACCCACAACAGATGGAATTAGAAGAGATTGGGAACAAGATCTAGGTATAAAAATTTCAAAAGAGAGTTGGGATAATCATTTATTACAGGTGCATAAATGCTCGATCAACGTACGACATACGCTTATCCAATTTAAAACATTACATAGATTATATTATTCAAAAACCAAACTAAATAAAATCTTTCCTAACGTCTCACCAATCTGTGATAAATGTATATGTCAAGAAGCTACCATAGCACATTCTTTTGTTTTTTGTACAAAAATCCAAAAATTCTGGTTTGAAATATTTGATATTTTTTCAAAATTAATCAAAATAAAACTGGTACCAAAACCAGAATGGATTATTTTTGGAATATCGGAAGGTATTCCTGAATTAAACGTGTATCAGAAGAATTTACTCAATTATGGGCTAATAATGGGAAAAAAGCTTATACTTAAATTCTGGAAAAATGCGCCCACACCAACAATAAAAATGTGGACATCAAATATGTTGGAAACATTACATCTGGAAGAGATGAGATTCCTCCTAGTAGGCAAAGTAGATCAATTTCAAAAGACGTGGTCTACGTTTTTGGACCTATTACAAGCATGAGGTGCAATAGTAATTTAGAAAAACAAATAAATAAATAAAAGGTATCTGGACCTGGTAATGGGAGGTAAAATAAAAACAGACTTGGTTGGTAGTTCCTTCTCTATGAAGTATGGTATAAGAATTATAATAGAGCGATTGTTCCTTCTTTCTTTCTCTTTTTTTCTCTAGGGTCTATTTTCTAACTTTACTTCCTTCTCTAACTTCTTTTCTAAGGGGCTTTCTTTTCCCAACACTCTTTTGCACTTCACAACCTTTGTGCACTTTCTTCACTTTTCTTACTTCTTTCTTTTTCTTTCTTAAAGTTAAAAAATAAAAAATAAAAAAAAATAAAATAAAAAAAAAAGAAATGGTATGAAACTGCACTTGAATTTGGTGGCCTTGCACCCTGCTTGAAGTGGTAAGAAACTGCACTTGAATTTGGTGGCCTTGCACCCTGCTTGAAATGGGTAAATTCAATGGGTGAGTCAACTGCCAGCCCACCAGCCGTGAGTGAGTGAGCTGCCAGCACAACAGGCTTGAGTGACTGAGCCCCCAGCCTAAGAATCCATTCGGCCCACAATGTCCATACAAGCCCTCTGGAAACCAGTCCCTTCAGCCCACAACACCCATACTAGCGCTCCAGAAAGCCCCTCCCCCCCCCCCCCCCCACTGGCCACCTCAAATTGGTGGAGAGGTGGAATATTGCGTTGGGGACCAGCCCTCCCGTGTGATGCTGGTCACATATAAACGCATGCCTAAACTTCTGGACCTTAGCCTTGGGCATCCATCTGCATCTGGCTTTTTGACTTCTTGACTGATAGATCTGTTTGTTAGAATTGGTCATATTTCCTCCACTCTGACCCTCACCACTTGTGCACCTCAGTGTTGTGTGCTCACTCCTCTGCTCACCAATGACTGCATGGCCAAGTGCAGCGCCACCACAAACTTTAAGTTTGCCAATGTTGTCAGCCGGATCAGCATGAATAATGAAACAAAGTACAGGAAAGAGATCGAGAACCTTGTATCATGGTGTCAGAACAACGACCTAATCACTAACGTCAGCAAGTTATAAGATTAGGTTGTTGACCTAAGAGAGTGAGGAGGTGAACACAATACTGTCATCATCAACAGAGCTGCTCTAAGATTAAC
The DNA here is from genome assembly GCA_038087875.1 of Malacoraja senta. NCBI lineage: Eukaryota > Metazoa > Chordata > Chondrichthyes > Rajiformes > Rajidae > Malacoraja > Malacoraja senta. Next base: position 44,812,826 of record CM075981.1, on the reverse strand, counting down.
AACAGCTTCATGTTTCTAGGCATCCATATCACCAGCAACACAATCCCATTCCCTCATACTAATGCAGTAATAAAGAAAATGATCAGCACATTTTATTTCTTTGGCATCTGAAAAGAATTGGCATATTCACGGGGATTCTGTCAAACTTCTACTGATGCGCTATAGAATCCGTTTTGATAGGATGCTTCTCAGCACGGTATGGCAACTGCTCCACTCCTGAACTCATTGAAACTACAGAGAGTGGTGAACACAGCCCAGTCCATCACAAGCTCGGTATTTCCTTCCCTCCAGACCAGATTCACAGTGCACTGCATCAGGAAGCTTGGATGTATCGTCAAGGATATCTGCCGCCCTGGCCATTCCCCTTTTGTCCGTCTTCTACCTTCCGGGAGAAGATACAGGTGTTTGAACGCTAGGACGTCCAGATTTAAAAACAGCTTCTTCCCTACGGCTATCAGACTCCCTAACCAATCACCTCATTCACATTCCCTTCCTGATGGGGCTACCACATGTATCATGTATCTATACACTGTAAATGGCTTGATTGTAATCATGTATTGTCTTTCTGCTGACTGGATAGCACACGACAAAAGCTTTTCAGTGTACCTGTGTACACGTGACCCTAAACTTAACTGAAACTACTCTTACTCATAATTCTACCACATATGGATATTCTGTTATGTACTTCAGTAATTTTTTCGCACTACTTCTGATTGCAGTACAATCTAAATACCATTCTACAGTTTAGAGATACAACATGGAAACAGGCCCTTCGGCCCATTGGGTCCACGCTGAAAAGCCAATTAGGATCTAGACACAAAATGTTTCTCCAGAGATGCTGCCTGATCCACTGAGTTACTCCAGCATTTTGTGTCTATCTTCGGTGTAAATCAGCATCTGCAGTTCCTTTCTACACATTTAACCTACAAACCTGCTCGTCTTTGGTATGTGGGAAGAAGCCGGAGCACCCAGAGAAAACCCACACGGTCACTAGGAGAATATACAAACTCCGTACAGACAGCACCCGTAGTTAGGATTGAACCCGGGTCTCTGACACTGTAAGGAGGCAACTCTACCACTGTGCTACTTTTAGTTTAGTTTAGAGATAGAGTGCGGAAACAGACTCTTCGGCCCACCGAGCCCGCACCGACCAGCGATCCACGGACATTAACACTATCCTACACACATTAGGGACAGTTTACACAAACACCAAGCCCATTAACCTACATACCTATACATCCTTGGAGTGTGGGAGGAAACCGAAGTTCTCGGAGAAAACCCACGAGGTCATGGTGAGAAAGTACAAACATCGTACAGACTTCACCCGTAGTTGGGATCGAAATCGGGTCACTGGTGCTGCAAGCACTGTAAGGCAGCAACTCTATCACTGTGTCACTGTGGCCGCCCTTTTGCATTCATCCTATTTATAGTTGTATCTATCTTTACTCTTGTATGCTATTTACTCTATGAGCTTTGTGCAAACAAGAAATTTCAATGCTTTCTGCTGTACATGACAATAAACCAATCTGAATCATACACTGTCACAATGCAGGAATGTGCTCCTTACTGGAAGATCTCGTGAGGAATATTGGGATTAATGTAGGATTAAAGTCAAGACTTGGCACAGTCTTGGTGGGCTGAAGGGCGGTGAGGCGCCATGACCTTTGTGCGAGTATCTGAATGAGTATGCAGAAATGAAGAATAGAGCTATAAATAGAAAAGGTCAGAAAAAAATTGGCAGGTCTGACAACAACTGTGCAAAGAGAAACAAAGTTAAGGTTTCAGATCAATGATCAGAAAAAAACGTCATAACTCAATCATCTTTTCAAGTGCAGGGAGGCGTGGAGGGAATGTGTGTGGAGACCAAGACATTACATTACTGAAAAACCTCAGAGGTGGTGGTGCGAGCTGAGATGGCAGATGTTAATCAGCTCTTTCTACTTGCATCTCCCTGAGCAGATCACCTGTGATTTATCCTTCCGATTATTAAAGGCAGAATGTGGCATATAATATACAGTAATTGTACCACTTTAAGATTTAAGCAACCAACTGCTCCCCATGCAAATATTACAAGAATATTGAGGCAGAAGATTCTGGAAAGTCTGTCTCTGTAGAGAAAGCTCCTGTCTGCCTGGGTTTAGCATGCACGCCCTAATAAATTACTGCTTGTCTTGGTAAGTTATTTTGTTTAATAGAGCACTTTGCTAGTTTAAATCTTGAGTTATCTTCTGAAGAAGGGTCTCGAACCAAAACTTCACCCATTCCTTCTATCCAGAGATGCAGCCTGCCTCACTGAGTTACTCCGGCAATTTGTGTCTATCTTCCCCTACTTGAATTTGGCTTGATTGTATTTTAGTACATATTATCTGATTTGATTAGATAACATGGAAAACAAAGTGTTTCACTGTACCTCAGCTCACGTGAGAATAATGTACCTTAACCTAAACTTTTTCACCTCTTATTCTGCTTTGATAGCTTACAACCCAACGTTATGAACATTGAATTGTCCAATTTCAGGAAATACCTCCCTATTCCCTTTCATTCCTTGCCCCCCTCACGCCGTGCGCACCCATTTCTCCCAGTCTCCAACCTCTGCAGTCACCCTGCTCCTTTGCCCTTCGTTGTAGAATCTTATCCCATCCCCAAGTCTCCTATTTCCCTTTTATCCCTTCACTGTCCCCTTCCCCCCCCGTCCTCTTCCACCTATATCCCTTCCTCTGGCTTTAAATTTCCCTCCCCCCCCCCTCACCTCTATCTCTTGTCATGCTTTGTCCAGTCCCCACCTCTCTTTTTGTTTCCTCCTCTCTACTACAGTCAGTCTGAAGAAGGCCCCTGACCCAAAACATCACCTGTGCATTCCTTGCCTGATCTGCTTACTTCCTCTGGAACTTTGTATTTTGCTCAAGATGACAGCAGCTACAATTCCTTGTGTTCCCCTTTTCTCCTGTTCCCACGTGAAAGAGTTGGGGCTGAGCTAGATTCTCGGTGTTTTACTCAGTGAGACTCTAGATGAAAATTATGAGCTTCTGTTAATACTCTTGGTTAAGGAGCGGTAGACCTTAGCTAAGTTTTGCCCGTGGAATGTCTGGCTGGTTTACTGCTATGAAAACAATCAGCTTGCAAAACTGAGACCAACAGAGAGCTTTGCCTGAAGCAACATTACTCGGCGAACTGTCTGCCCTCCTTGTAATTATTGTAATCTTACTTATAGTGCAACAACGTAAAAATGTATTAACAACCGTCCTGTTGCCAAACTATAGGTAGAGATGTCTCCCTTAGCGCCTGATCATGCACACTGATCGTGTTGAAGAGTGGTGAGACCGAGAGAGCAGCAGGGCAAGTGGAAATGTTGTGATAGTCGGTATTATCACAGCCATTAACGACTCTGCCAGTGCCGAGGGCTATTGTTAGATGCCTCTAGAGTATCAGGACATGATTGGACGCAGGTGGCAGTTTGCTTTGTTATCCCTGTCTCCGAGAATAGAGGGAGGGATCCCTTGTCCTGAAGAGTTAATTTTGACTGGCTTCAAGGTCTACTCCCTCCATTTTGTTTAATCACCACCCTCAGCAAATCAGGGCTTTATCCCATGGGCAGGGGATGTGCCTGCTAAAAGGGGAGATGGTGAATGGGACAAGGGAATTCTCAAGCCCTCACCTTAAGAATATAAGAAACAGGAGCAGGAGTTGGCCATCCAGTCCATCAAGCCTGCTCACCCTCCTTCAGGATCATGACTGATCTACCAATACCCTGCACTGTTCCCATGTTCCTCGATTGTCTTCACATTCAGCCTCCACATCCCTCTGGGTTTTACTGTTTTGTACATCTTAGTAGACCACACATCCTAGTAGATGTTCCCACCCACTCACTTGGCTTGATCATTTCCCCCTAAAACCTCTCTACATCCTCCTATTTGTATCACCAGCAAATATGCTAATATGACTCTTTGACATATGCCATTTTGTGCCCTCTGCCAAATTGTTAATATAGATCATGAAGTGATCATGCAGTGATTGCCTCCCTACAATCCATATGATCTCAGGGAAGATGTGTTCCTCTCGCTTCCAAAAGACGTTCGGGTTGGTGGGTTAATTGCTCCCAGTGTGTAAATGAATGGTACAATCTGGGGGAATTGATGGCAATGTGGGAAGAATAAGATTAATAAGGAAGGATCAGTATAAATGGGTACTTAGAGTCATAGAGTGATACAGCATGGAAACAGGCCCAACTCGCCCATACATGTCCCAGCTACACTAGTCCCACCTGCCTGTGGTTGGTCCATATCCCTCCAAACCTGTCCTATCCATGTACCTGTCTAACTGTTTCTTAAACATTGGGATAGTCCCTGCCGCAACTAGCTCCTCTGGCAGCTTATTCCATGCATCAAGCACTCTTTAAGTGAAAAAGTTAGCCTTTGTGTGAAAAAGATTCCTATTCTTTTTTTCCCCCTTCACCTTAAACCAATGTCCTCTGATCCTCGATTCACCTACTTTGGGCAATAGACTCTGTGCATCTACCTGATCTATTCCTCTCATGATTTTATACACCTGACGGTTGGTAGCTGAAGCGCCTGTTTCTGTGTTGTATCGCTCGGTAGTTTTGGAAATTTGGTTGTTTCATAATTATTTTTATGAAGACTAACTTGTTAACGTGATTCCAAATTTTATTTAATTACTTTAATTTAAATTCCCAGCTACCATGGTGGGATCTGACCTGGATAAGTAGTACAAATCTCTGGCTGCTGAACCTGTGAGTTAATCACCATGCTACCATATCCTTTCAGGTACAGAACATCTTACTGAAAGCTAGAGTAAACCGGAGGACCAAGTGACATTCCCTGCCCCTTTTTTATATTTCTTTTTCCAAAGAAACATTTGCAAATACACAATATAGTGCATTGATAAGTTGCCATTCATAAGATCTTGTGCAGCTGTGACAAGTTGGATGTGGAGAGCATGTTTTCTCCTGTGGGAGAATCTAGAACTAGGGAATCAATGTTTAAAAATAAGTGTTCACCAATTTAAAATGGTGATGAGGCAATTTTTTTAACGCTCTTCCCCAAGTGGAAGCAGAGTGTGTGAATATTTTTAAATAGACTAATTCTTGATAGGCAATATGCTAAAACGTTAGCGTGGGTAGATGAGGATGTCTTCTTCTTCTTCTGTCGTATGCCTTTTAGACCTGCAGCTCCGTTGAGGCGAGCCAGGTCAACGTGTCATTGTCCAGGTCAATCAGACCTCGTTCACCATTCGGTGGCCGGTGTTTGGGGCAACTGGTGACTATGTGCTCCACTGTCTGTGTTGGGTCTCCACACTCGCTGGAGGTGCTGTCCACGAGGCCCCACCTCTTCATCGCTACTCCATAGCGTCCGATGCCTCTCCTCAAGCAGTTGAGGGTTGTCCACTGTCGGTAGAGGGTTGTCCAATAAGGATGTGAAGTTGAAGTTACAGTTCAATCAGCCATGATCTTACCGAATAGCAGAGCAGGGAGTGTGGTGCTAAATGGCCTATTCCTGCTTCTAATTCAGATAGTTGCATGTTTAAAACCAAAATCTGTTTTCAAGATTTACATCACATCAGGATGATAGCAATTTTTCTACCACAATCAATTCCTGAGTATTTAATCTGCTTCCAACCCTTGGAGAAACCATGACCCTTTTCACTTTTTCATATGTTTTAATATAATTGGAAATCCAAGCTGATCCAGTTTTAAACCTGAAGCTTGACCACAAATAGGAGATCTATCAATGAAGGGCTCTCAGAAGACACGGAGCATTGTCCTTGCAGGGAGTCTGTGCCAATAGACATGAGGAGAAGAGAGAAGTAGAATCAGAGTTAAATGATCAATGGTTATAAATACTGTCAGGTGAAACTGTTGGATCCCAGTGAAATATTGGTGCTCAAGGAAGTTGGAGGTATTTGTATCACACCTTGTATACTTCCAGACACTCCAAAATCCTCGGGTTTATGGATTGATGTATTATAAGGTGTAGGAGCAGTCTGAAAGTTCAGTAAATAGCAGCCTGTTTGCACAAAGCAACCTAAATGTACTCATGGTCAGAAGGTTTGTTACAGAATTTACTTTCTACTTTTCTTGAGTTAAACCATTGGAACATTTCCATCCCATCTATGCGATTAGTTTAAGTGCCAGGGCAGGACAGTGCAGCAGGCCCTCGGTGCATAGCTTATGCAGGAGTTAAGTTGTACCTCTGCCATTTGGTTACTGAGGCAGTAGGCACTTGTACCTTCAAGCATTGAAAGATCAAGCATTGTCCACACTAGTGATAGGTATCAAGAGGAGACTGGAAGCTGTGCCACAAACGTATTGCATGAATGGTGGGATAAACCTTCACTTTAGTCAAAAGATTATGAACCGTAAAAGAGGATGGCAAATTTTCCAGTCCTTAATGGGCTGATAATTAAGTGAGTTCCAGAGCAGTGGGTATTCCTGATTGTTGGATAGTCATAGATGGTGAGCAGTTGGTAAAGCAAGAAAAACAAGAGAAGTAGCCACAAGGCACACATGACTGGTCAGGACTGGAACGGCCACATGTGCTCAAAATTTGATGTGGAAAGCGAAACAGCCAGTTGCAGAAGCAGGAAGAAATGGTTTGTGTGAAAGTTCAGTTATCGAAGACTGAGACAGAATTAACTTTTTAACAATTACATCAGGGACACGGAAGCTTGTAAAGAGGTTGTGATTTCTGTTGAATGAGTGCCCATTGTTCTTGGCTAAGGAAAGCAAGCTCTTCTACCATTACATCTGACTCAAGAACAGCCCCACAGAGGTCAACCTAAAGAGTTTTGATGGAGACCAGACAATTAAGAGCCTGTCACGCATAAGCCTACCCACGAGTCTGGAGAAGGAAATAATGATGCCAGGACTCTAGCTCAAGGGAGGAAGAGGACAAACAAGCAAGTGGTTGGAAAATGAGAATTATTTTATGTTTCATTAAAAAAATGAACATTTTATCAAGGAAGTAATTAAGGTAAAACTGAACCAGTGTATAATTGAGAATGATGTAGCTGCGCTAAAATTAATGCTTCTCTTAAGACATTTAAATTAATAATACCTTGTTTTATTAAAGTTATAAAAACTGAAATCACACAACAGATGTTAGTGAGACTGCACCTGGAGATTTGTGAGCTGTTCTGGTTGCCATACTATAGGAAGAATGTGATATAGCCAAACAGGATGGAGAAAAGATTCCCGAGGATGTTGCCAGGACTGGAGAGCTTCAATTATAAGGAGAGACCGGATACGGTGGAACTGTTTTCCCTGGAGTGAAGGAGGCTGAGGAGTAACTTTTATAAAGGTTTATAAAATCATGAGGGGCATAGATAAGACAAATGGTTACAGTCTCTTTTCCACATTAGAGTAGTTTATAACCAGACAGCATAGTTGTAAGGTGAGAGGTTAAAGATTTAAAGAGGATCTTGGAATGATGTTTATCACGCAGAGGAAAAGCAGGTATATGGAACAAGCAGCCAGAGGAAATGGTAGAGGTGAGTACAATTATGACATCTAAGAGACATTTGGATAAGAAAGTTTTAGTGAGATATGAGCCAATAGCAGGCATATGAAACCAGCTCCGGAAGGCATCTTAGTCAGCATGTCTGGGGCCTGTCCATGCTGTACATAGGAAGATCAGGAAATTCATGTTTGCTCTTGTTCCATCCATGTTTGACGTGAACCAAAACTTGAAACTGAAAGACTAATCAAAGCTAGCATCCTGCCTTGACACGCTCGTCCAGCCAAGAGGCATTCTCAGCAGAGCAAAGTGCAAGAGATGAGCCCTGAGTTGGATTGACTGAAACTGAAGCAGTCAGGAATCTGCACAAGAAAGCAGCAAGATGGGGGTCAGAAATAAAGGGGATGTCCAACTTGGTCCTTTCAAATGAACAATGTCTCGAACAGTTATAGCAAATAAATGAACTGTTGACAGAAACTGGGATGCAGTTGACAGAAACTCTGTGCAGTGTCACAAGGAAGACTGACCAGAAAGACTTCAGCAAATGTCCATGGACTGACTACAACAAAGAATGGATGCAGAAGGGGAAGAATGTGGCAAATGAACCATCCTACTAGAGAGTGGTCCTGAGCTACCATCTATGTCATTGGAGACCCACAGACTATCTTTGATCGAACTTTACTGGACTTTATCTTGCACTAAACCCTATCACCTTTATCTTGCATCTGTTCACTGTGGACGGCTTAATTGTAATCATGATTTGATTTGATTTGATTTGATTTAACTTATTGTCATTGTCTTCAATTTAGAGACAACAAAATTCTCTTTCCCTTAGTCATACAAAAAATAAAATTAAAAAAACACAAAAACACGGAACACAGTAGTCCACAACACAAACATCCCCACAGCGGCACCAAAGTTCCCCACTGTGAGGGAAGGAACTAAAGTCCAGTCAACCTCCTCACTGATGTTCCCCAATGTTCACCCGTGGTCGGGGCCTCCCGAGCACCCTGTAGTCGCCGGGAACGATGGAACCCCGACGGCGAACAGGAGAGATTTTAATCCTCAGCGGCCTGGACCTCTGAATCGGCCACCCTCCACGGCTCCCGATGTCCACAGGCCGCGCTGGGCGGAGATTCGCACTGGCGACCCCCGGCAAAGGGTCCCAGGACTTCGCGATGTTAAAGTCAGGGTTGGGAGCTCCACACCCACAGCTCCGCGATGTTGGAGCAGCGGCCCAACACTCCGGAGCTCCAAGCGGCGATCCCAGGTAAGGCCTCGCCCGCTCCGCGATGTATCGAGCGCAGCGCCGCAGCTGCTGAAGCTCTGGTCCGGTCCCGGCAGGAAAGGCCGCGCCAATCCAGTTGGTAGGCCGCGAGGGGGGGGGGGAGGCGAGGACGCGACTCGGATAATAGCCACATCCTCGCCAGGAAGCGACTGAAGGACGGTTTCCCCCTTACCCTACCCGCTTCCCCCCACATAAAATACTGAAAAAAACTAAAAAAACACTCTAAACATAACAAAAAATAAAAAAGACAACCAGACCGTGGGCGGAGGCAGCCAGTAACAGCTCCACCGGATGTCCATAATGAGAAATTGTGTACCGTGTACCGAGGTATAGTCTTTCTACTGACTGAATAGCACGCAACAAAAAAGCTTTTCACTATACCTCGGTAAACGTGACAATAAACAAAACTAGACCTCTCGTATGCAAAGGGTGAATTGCCCGATCTCCCTACGTACCTCATTGCAGTCTATGCATTTTTTTTACCTGCACTTTCTTTGTATCTGCAACATTATATTCTACACTCTGTTTATTTTCTCTTTTCACTACCCGATGTATTCACGTAAGATATGATTTGCCTGAATAACACATAAAACAATTTTTTTTCATTGTAAATCAGTACACGTGACAATAATAAACCAATATCGATAACCTGTGATCCTCCGCTCTCTAAGCAGTGTTGAAGTCCCTCATGCCAGGAATCTTTTTTGGTAAATTCCTTGTCCTTTAAAAAACTTTCATTTATTTTGTACAATCTGGCATCCAGAATGAGATGTTTCTGGACTAGTGTTTTATGAAGATTTATTGTGATTTCTTTGCTGTTGTACATTTTGCTTGCTAAAGGCCTGAGGTCCTATATCCTATCTCAACCTGCCCTGTCATTTTCAAGGACTAGTATACATTTACAAGCAGATGTCTGTTCTTGTACCTTTTTTCAGAATTCTGCTCTCTGGTTTATATTATCTCATTCCGTTATTCCCGCAAAAAAATAACACTTTTAAGTTCCCAGCATTAAACTTCATCTGCAATCTACCTGACCCTTCCATGAGTCTCTATAACTCATTTATTACTGTACTCATATAGTGCAAGTGGTACTAAACATGGATGATAGCATAGCAGAGCACATAAAGTATTCTTCCAATTATGTACAGCATAATTTTTGTTTATGTGAGTTATTTGCCCACCAACCTTATCTATGTCTGTGTTTTCCCGTTTATCCTGTGGCTGTTTTGCAGGTAGTTAAACAGTGACATGCTCTGAGATCCTGTCATAACCTGTGGTATTCTCCACCTTCCATTCTCTCTCATTATCCCAGCACCAGACAGCAGCCTAAACAGGAGCTGCCTGATACAGTGGCTTGCAAAAGTTTTCATACCCCTTGAACTTTTCCACATTTTGTCACGTTACAACCACAAACGTAAATGTATTTTATTGGGATTTTATGTGATAGACCAACACAAAGTGGTGCATAATTGTGAAGTGGAAGGAAAATGATACATGGTTTTCAAATTTTTTTACAAATAAAAAACTGAAAAGTGTCGCGTGCAAAAGTATTCAGCCCCCCTGAGTCAATACTTTGTAGAACCACCTTTCGCTGCAATTACAGCTGCAAGTCTTTTGGGGTATGTCTCTACCAGCTTTACACATCTAGAGACTGATATTTTTGCCCATTCTTCTTTGCAAAATAGCTCAAGCTCAGTCAGATTGGATGGAGAGCGTCTGTGAACAGCAATTTTCAAGTCTTGCCAGAGATTCTCAATTGGATTTAGGTCTGGACTTCGACTGGGCCATTCTAACACATGAATATGCTTTGATCTAAACCATTCCATTGTAGCTCTGGCTGTATGTTTAGGGTCGTTGTCCTGCTGGAAGTTGAACCTCCGCCCCAGTCTCAAGTCTTTTGCAGACTCTAACAGGTTTTCTTCCAAGATTGCCCTGTATTTGGCTCCATCCATCTTCCCATCAACTCTGACCAGCTTCCCTGTCCCTGCTGAAGAAAAGCATCCCCACAGCATGATGCTGCCACCACCATGTTTCACAGTGGGGATGGTGTGTTCAGGGTGATGTGCAGTGTTAGGTTTCCGCCACACATAGCGTTTTGCATTTAGGCCAAAAACTTCAATTTTGGACTCATCTGACCAGAGCACCTTCCTCCACATGTTTGCTGTGTCCCCCACATGGCTTGTGGCAAACTGCAAACGGGACTTCTTATGGCTTTTTTTCAACAATGGCTTTCTTCTTGCCACTCTTCCATAAAGGCCCGATTTGTGGAGTGCACGACTAATAGTTGTCCTGTGGACAGATTCTCCCACCTGAGCTGTGGATCTCTGCAGCTCCTCCAGAGTTACCATGGGCCTCTTGGCTGCTTCTCTGATCAATGCTCTCCTTGCCCGGCCTGTCAGTTTAGGTGGACGGCCATGTCTTGGTAGGTTTGCAGTTGTGCCATACTCTTTCCATTTTCGGATGATGGATTGAACAGTGCTCCGTGAGATGTTCAAAGCTTGGGATATTTTTTTATAACCTAACCCTGCTTTAAACTTCTCCACAACTTTATCCCTGACCTGTCTGGTGTGTTCCTTGGGCTTCATGATGCTGTTTGTTCACTAATGTTCTCTAACAAACCTCTGAGGCCTTCACAGAACAGCTGTATTTATACTGAGATTAGATTACACACAAGTGGACATTTACTAATTAGGTGACTTCTGAAGGCAATTGGTTGCACTGGATTTTATTTAGGGGTATCAGAGTAAAGGGGGCTGAATACTTTTGCACGCGACACTTTTCAGTTTTTTATTTGTAAAAAAATTTGAAAACCATGTATCATTTTCCTTCCACTTCACAATTATGCGCCACTTTGTGTTGGTCTATCACATAAAATTCCAATAAAATACATTTACGTTTGTGGTTGTAACGTGACAAAATGTGAAAAAGTTCAAGGGGTATGAATACTTTTGCAAGCCACTGTAGGTATATGAAAAAACTTGTAATGATGGGGAAGGGCGGGCTGTGCTTTTGGCTGGATTATTCATGTATAGGGGGGTTGCACGTAAGGTCACCGGGTCATAGGGCTTGACGCACGGAGCCGCTCAATCCATCTGGAGGACATCCGTCACTTCCGGTTTATGTTATTAATACAAGAAACGCGTACTTTCCTACCTGTTAAAAACCGCCAAAATGTTGGATTTTTTTCGCTGTAAAAAATTGTGGAAGTCGGGGTAAGTGTGAGAGACATGTACCCAACTTCAGAATTCCAAAAGTGAAGCGAAATGAAGGTAAAGAGAAGCGAGAGCTGGAGGGACAACAGCAGCTAAACTGCTTGGCGAACATTGGCCGTGCAGATATCGGAATTGGAAATATTGGGAATTATCGCGTTTGCTCACTGCATTTCATCAACAGTAAGGCATTATTTGTGTTTTTTCTTGATTCCTTTGGTATCTAAGAAGTCTCAGAAGTGATAAATCTGGCTGTAAATTTTGCTTCAGAGGGGTTTTCTTTTTGTATGTAAAAACCCACTTGAGAACCATGGGCGATTTTAAAATTTTACAGCCAGATTTATCACTTCTGAAACTTTTTAGATGCCAAAGGAATCAAGAAAACCCCCACAAATAATGCCTTTCTGTTGATGAAATGCAGTGAGCAAACGGCCAAGGTACGCCAAGCACTTTGGCTGTTGTTGTCCCTTCAGCTCTCGCTTCTATCTACCGTTATTTCTACTCACTTTTGGAATTCTGAAGTAGGCTAAATGTCTCTCACGCTTATCCCGATTTCCATAATTATTTACAGCGCAAAAACTGACAATTTCGGCGGGTTTTAACGGGCCCGCTACGCTGGAAACAATGGTAAGTGCTTGCCTTCAGTTCATCGCGTGTACTCCACTTGGCGTAGCGTAGCAACAGCACGGGTCATGGGTCGTGACCCGACTGCCGTGAAACCTCCCTATAGAGCTAGCAGAGACCATCCCTAAATTCCGTGCCTGTTCACGAGTTTGTCTAAATACCTCTTTAAATTGCTTTAGTAAGAGGGAGAAGTTAGTATTAGATGCTTCAAAATGGGGGCAGTTAACTTCTGCAAGCTGATCTCTCAATTGGGGCCGTTGAGTGTGACTCCCTGCATCCTGTTGAATTTCTCATTGCCTCTGGGATTAGCCACAAGTAGCTAAATCCCGCATCATAAACGCCCTGATCAATGCCGAATGTAATGGGCTTTGGTATGGTGCTCTTTCTACAGGGAATGGTCCTCGGGATACTCTCTTGAATCCCATTTAGTTTGGGATTCCCACTTCAACTATCACTCTTTTAAAGATAGTAATTTCTCGTCAGACCGTCAGATGTGGTGCGAAAAGTCACGCAAGATTCTCCCTGGTGTGAGACGGATGTATATAGTGCTCTGAGGTTTATGCCTGTAGCTTTGTGGTTTGGTGTGGGAGGTGGTTTGAATATTTTCTCTTAACCACACCCTGCCATGGTGCGCTGCTGAACTCGGATCGGATTTCCTTCCATCTTTCTCCAGCTGCCACACCGGTTGGGCTGCGCTGCGCTGCGTGCGGAGGGGAAGGCCGGCGCTCTCGGAGGATGGAATGACTGCTCTTAGAAGTCGAGGCAAGATGAGCAGCCACAGGTGAGTGGCGGCCGCCTGTCCTGTCACCGGCTGCCGCTCGGCCGGCCGTGCGCCGGGTACATTCGCCCGCTCTCTCCTCACTCCCACCTACCGCCGGAGTTCACCACCGAGGCCGCCAACCCGCAGTAAAACCCCGTTGTTGATTAGTTTTCCTTCGAAGGCTTCAGGCGAAACTTTGGCGGCGGGACCCAGGCTGAGGTAAAAGTGCGGGGATCGGTGGCAGCGTTGTTCCGAGCATGACAGCCCCCCCCCCCCCCACTTCAATGTGGTTGCTACGGCAACGTGCCCGGCTACGACCACGATTAACTCTTTAACTCCTCGAAAATGCTATCATCCTGTCATTTGAACTTTAGAAATAAAAAATAAACCCGCAGATGTTGGGTGTTCCGAGTGTGAGGAACAAAAGCCGGCGATGTTCAGCTGGCCGGCAGCGTCTATGGAGGGAGAGAGAGAGACTGAGGTGACGTTGCGGGCCCCTGGAGGGGCGCCCGTGCGACCCCGTTGCCGTTGCCCCGGGACGGAGGGCAGGCGGGCCTTCCCCTTTAAGGGGGCTTTTCTGTCGGCAGAACAAGAGCGGCTGCAGAGCACGTGACCACATGTCGACAGGGCTGATGGCGGCCCCCTAGCAACGGGATGGAGAGTGAAGGGAGAGGGCAGGCTGGCTGGCTAATGAATTCAACTGGAGATGGAGGACAATGGGGATAGAGACCTGTATAGCCGGGGGCTCCTGAATGGGCGGGAGGTCCGCCTGCAGTCAGGGCCCCACGGATGGGCAGCTGTCTGCCTATAACCAGGGGCCTCTTTGGTTGCCTGTAGCCAGGGGCTCCTGAATCGGCAGGGAATGTCTGCTGTAACCAAGGGCCCACGAAAGGGCAGCTAGACACAAAATACTGGAGTAACTCAGCGGGTCAGGCAGTTTCGGATCGGAACCCTTCATACCCTTCATTGGTAGCAAAAACAGGAAGGCAGATTACTATCTAAATGGTGTCAAGTTGGGAAAAGGGGAAGTACAATGGGATCTGGGGGTCCTTGTACATCAGTCTATGAAAGTAAACATGCAGGTACAGCATGCAGTGAAGAAAGCGAATGGCATGTTGGCCTTTATAACAAGAGGAATCGACTATAGGAGCAAAGAGGTCCTTCTGCAGTTGTACAGAGCCGTAGTGAGACCACACCTGGAGTATTGTTTGCAGATTTGGTCCCCTAATTTGAGGAAGGACATTCTTGCTATTGAGGGAGTGCAGCGTAGGTTTACAAGGTTAATTCCCGGGATGGCGGGACTGTCATATGCTGAGAGAATGGAGCAGCTGGGCTTGTACACTCTGGAGTTTAGAAGGATGAGAGGGATTCTCATTGAAACATATAAGATTGTTAAGGGCTTGGACACACTACAGGCAGGAAACATGTTCCCGATGTTGGGGGAGTCCAGAACCAGGGGCCACAGTTTAAGAATAAGGAGTAAGCCATTCTGAATGGAGACGAGGAAACACTTTTTCTCACAGAGAGTGGTGAGTCTGTGGAATTCTCTGCCTCAGAGGGCGGTGGAGGCAGGTTCTCTGGATGCTTTCAAGAGAGAGCTAGATAGGGCTCTTAAAAATAGCGGAGTCGGGATATGGGGAGAAGGCAGGAACGGAGTACTGATTTGGGATGATTAGCCATGATCACATTGAATGGCGGTGCTGGCTCGAAGGGCGAAATGGCCTACTCCTGCAACTATTGTCTATTGTCTATTGTCTAAAAGATAGAGATGGGGGGGGGGGGGGGGGAAGACTGCAGATGAGAAAAACCTGAACTTAGGCCTGTCTGTGGCCCATGGGCCCCTAGAGTCTGTGGCCCATGGGCCCTTAGGATAGGAGTCGCCAGTAGCCAGGGCCTCTTGGAGAGGCAGCTGTCTGATAGTAGCTAGGAATCTCTGGCTGCCTGTAGTCGGGGCCCTCGAGGATCAGGATGTCTGACTAACTAATGATGTCTCTGGCAGCCTGGAGCCAGAGGCCCAGGACCAATTGCCTGTTATGGTGTGACACGATAGGTGCTGTATCATCGCCTCCAAGAGCAGAGTGAAGTTAGTTATACAATAATCTATTTGATGGTTACAACACAGGAGACCATTCATCCTATCTTGCCTATGCCATTACTCTGCCACTTTGTAGTCCACCCCTGGCCTTGTAAATATCTTTCCATTATGTTTTTCCAGTTCGCTCCGAAAAGCCACAATGGAACCTGCCCTTGCAACATCTGCAGGCAGATGCCAATCACACCGTGTGTATATATAAAAAAGATTTATCCTCCTGAAACTCAGAATTCTCCTTTCTATACCTGTGCCGTCTGGTCTCAGAAGGTTTTTTTCTGTCAACTGATCGTGTTCCTACTAAGGTTAACGGTCCAAAGGTGCGTCACAATGGAAGGTCGCGTGGGATCTTAGTGCATCATTCAGATGAGACAAAGCCCCGGTGCTTTATGTTGGAACACTGTACGCTAGATAGGATTACTGCTCACGGACAGCCACTTGGTTATATTCTGTTTCTCCCTCCCATCCCCCACACTCTGTCTCTCTTATTGCGACAGCAGTTCAGTGCATTCCACTCTCGCCTCGGGTTAAGTTGTGGTGTCATGTCTGCCCAGGACGTTTACATCAAACTGGTATTCCAGTGCAGGAGCTGGAGGAACACCACAATGTTGGAATTGTCCCCTTCATGATCTGATGCCACCCTGAAGGGAGTAATTCCCACAGCAATCATTTGAAAAGAGCAGGGCTGCTCTGGCTATTTCTGTACTACTGTAGATACAAGGAACTACTGATGCTGGATTGCAAAAAACACACAAAGTGCTATAGTAACTCAGTGAGTCAGGCAGCATCTTTGGAGGATGTTTCGGATCAGGAACCATCTTCGTAGAAGGGTCCCGACCCGTAATGTTTTCCAGAAATTCTGCCTGACCCTCTGAGTTACACCAGCACTTTGTGTTTTAAAAAAAAATCATACTGCTGTTTATGAAATCATTACTTGGTGGTTGTGTTGACAATTGTGGCCATACCTGAGGTGTGGTCCATAGAATATAGGCCTTTTCTCCCTGCGAGTAGCTAGTGGATGTTTGCCAATCTTTTTGTTTTATACATTAATTGTGGGAGTATTAGGTTTGTGGGTTAATTGCCCCTAGCGTGTAGGGAGTGGATGCGAAAGTGGGCTAATATAGAACTAGTGTGAACGGGTGGTCGACGGTCGGTATGGATTTGGTGGGACGAAGCGCCTGTTTCCATGCTATATCTTTTGATCAAACAATCAATTAGCATCACTGGGGAGTCCCTGGTTTATTGCCTTTTTGCAGTGCTCGTCTTCAAATATAGTTTTTATGGATATATTGTTCTTCTAGTTATTTTGTCCTCTCTCCCTCCCTGCTCCTCAAGGTGCACTCTTCACTTCTTCTTATCTCTGCATGAAATTTAGTGTAAAATTTTATTTGCAAAATGTCCGGTTGAAACACCTTTGGTCTTGGGTTGTTAAAGGTGTCATAAAATTCAGATCTTCATTGCTATCTTCAGATTTTGTTTGGTACAATGTTATTGTGGTTAAAAATAGTATTTGACCCAAACATGCGTCATTGTGATATATAGCTTACTTATGTAGGGCAGTGTGTGTCAAAAGAAAAACACACATCCTTCATAATGAATCAAGAAAAAGTCTAACCTCAGCACAGCCTGTGAGTGGAGAGTTAGCCTTGCACTTTATCTGCCATTTAGCCACCATTACAACTATGGATGTATCAGTTTATTGCAAAAGTTAACAGAGAGATAAGAGAAACGGTGCTTTATAACCAGGAAATGCATGCAAATGTAAGATTTATAGAATGATTTATTGGTTTACATAGTGTATTGATGGTTTCCTACAAGCGGTTCAGTAGTTCCATAAAATACGGAGAATCCGCACGGGAGATGATTGGGTCCATTGTAGCTGTTGGCTTTTTAGAGACCTGTCTTAATCAACTTCACTCTTACCTCGTACCTTTGGAAATCTTTTGAAGTATTTACCTCATTCTTTTAGAAAAGGTTTACCGCTATTGAAAGTTAAAAGTTTACGGAGGTGCTGCAGATTGTGCATCTGCCTCGCAACCCCAGCGACTTGGGTTCCCCTTGGTCTAGTAACCATTAATGTGCTGAAGCTCGTGAAACCCATGACCTCGGGCGACCACACATTTCACTGTACGAATTGGTATATGTGACAAATAAATGTATCTTGCATCTTGTCTGTGTGGAGTTTGCATGCTCTCTCAGTGGCAATGTAGGATTGCCCTTTACTGCTGTCTTACGCAGCACCTCAAGATTGTAACATTTCTGTGCATATAAATAAAACTACTGGCTATTTCTTCCTCTGGCCAACTTACTCTCCTTCCAAAGCACTTAATAATTCTCAACATCTGTCTTAAATCTTCCCTAACCGGCTGTTGAAGTGTGAACACTCGCCCAACAGAATCCCCATATCTTTGCACCAGACTAGTAAATCTTTTCAGCATCTCTCCAAGGACCCTATCCTTCCTAAAGTGTGTACTTAGAATTGTACATATTCTTTGTAGGTGCAAATCAGAGATTATGCCATCTGCGCATAGGTTACTAGGTTTCACGAGCTTCAGCACATTAATGGTTACTAGACCAAGGGGGACCCGTTGGGTCCCGTCCCCTCAACTCGCGGTTGCAGTGGGGGGTGTCTGCAGCATCACACACACACACATTAACCACCTCCACACACACGGGGGGGGGGGGGAGAAGGGGAGGGGCTTGTAATGATAAATAAAGAAACGGTGGAGGAAGAAAGTGCAATAAAAGAGTCTGACGCATTAGTAAACTGGAGGTCTAGCGATAATAAAGAATGCAGCACTGATTGAAACGCATAGGAGAAGAGATGGCAAGGTGATAAATCTCAAGGTCCCAAAGTTCCACCCAAGAGTTTTGTAAGAATTTACTTTGGAGGTAGTGAATGCCCTGGTGTCATCTTCCAAACTCTATAACTGCTGGAATTGTCCCTATGAATTAGAGTGTGTTGTGAATGTTAAAGAAAGGAGAGAGGAAGAGAAGATGGAGAACTGTTGGCCTAATGTCAATAGTAAGAAAACTGCTGAAATTAATAATGAAGGATATAATAACAGAACAACATGGAGAGTAGAATCAGCTTGGGCAATTATGCCTGACTTAATCCTCAGAACTTCTTTTGAAGGTGTGATAGGTTGAAAAGATAAGGGGGAACAAGCGGACATGTAGCATTTCTGAAAGCTTTCGAAAAGGTCTCACATAGACGGTTGTTCAGCAAAGTTAGAGTACATGGAATCAGGGATCAATATATTGGCACATTGAGAATTAGTTATTGGAAAGGGAGAAAAAATGAATGAATGAAAGAAAAGAAAAGATTGGGAATAAACATGTCTTTCTCAGGCTGACAAGCAGGATTTGGTTCTTGGGCCCCTGGCTATTCGTGATCCGTTTCAGCAATTTGGCAGAGGGGTTTCTCACATGAGATGGTGAGTTGACCTGGCCTGTATTCTCTAGAGTTTAGAATGAGATGTGATCTTAAAGGACTCAACAGGATGGATGCAGGGATGGTGGCTGAAAAGTCTAGAAACTAGAAACATGGTTTGAGAACAAGGGGTAGATCAATTAGGACAGAGATAAGGGCAAATGTCTTCTCTTGGAGATGGTGAATTTGTGGAATTTTCTTCCCTGAGAAGTTGTGGTTCTCATTGAATTCAATCAAAATGGAGATTCTTAGATCTCTGGGTATGTAGGGAATCGTGTGATACAGGATAGTGTGGGGAAAATGACAGAGATGGAAGATCAGTGACGATCTTTATGAAGGGCGAATGGCCTATTGTCCCTAATTATCTTTTAAAGCAGGCAATAATAAGAACTGTAAAAGCTCATATCTAACCAGAGAACGACTCTATTTGCCATGAGCCTGTGTTACCAAAGTACCACACACAAGCAACACAAATCAAATGACAGAGGAGGTTTATTGTCCGAAAAGGCCCTGAAATCTTCACTTCGGGAAGGGTGGAGAATTGTACAGTGTGATTCAGCTCAGGCGGTGCCATGAGCTCATCCACTGTGCGAAATAACAAGTTATGGTCTTGTTCAAACTGGCTGACAGAATCTGTGGCCAGATAAGCTATGGTGAAGTGTTGCCACACACAACCAACGTGTGGATTTCTAAAAACTGTATTTTTTACATTATATTTCAA
The DNA here is from genome assembly GCA_038087875.1 of Malacoraja senta. Lineage (NCBI taxonomy): Eukaryota > Metazoa > Chordata > Chondrichthyes > Rajiformes > Rajidae > Malacoraja > Malacoraja senta. The sequence goes on along the minus strand of CM075981.1, from coordinate 44,793,233 downwards.
CTGTACTGAAAGGCATTTTAACATGTCTATGTAGAATCAATGACTACTTCATTGACTTTGTCACTGATTGTGTAAAACACGAAGTGCTGGAGAAACTTCGGATCAGGCAGCATCTGTGGAGAGAATGGACAGGTAAACATTAAGGTTGGACCCTTCCGAAAAAGACCCCCAACTGAAACGTCCACAGATATTGCCTGGAGTTCCTCTAGCATTTTGTGTTTTGCTCATGATACCAGCACCAGCAGTTTATTGTGTCTCTCTTAATTGTCTGTAATGTGTTGATGTGAAATGTGATACACATTTCATTCTGAGCTCACAATGCGTTCTCCACATTGGAGAAGCCAGACACAGATTCAGTGACTGCTTTGTGGAGCATCCGCACTCAGTCCGTAGAGGTGTCCATGAGCTTTCTGTGACCGGCCACTTTAATTTTCCATCTAGCTCCCATTCTGAACTATTTGTGGTCTCTTGTACTGTTATTATTCCCATGACCAGTTCCGTCAGGTCAGGCAGCATCTCCAGTTGAGGGTCCTAAAGGAGAGATGGTAGCAGGAGGATACAGAACGAAGTATTTTGGACCACGTCTGTACTTTTCGGTCTAGACTGAAGAGGGCATGTGAACTGGCAATGGGTAATCTTGCTTCTACTCAGTCTAGGATGAAGGGGTGGTTCGACAGGAAGGCTTCTGGTAGGAATTTTTCTCCTGGTGACAAGGTCCTGGTGTTGCCTATTCCTGGTTCCAGTCTGCAGGCTCGGTATAGCGGTCCCTATCAGGTGGTTACGAAGGTTGGTGAAAGGGATTATGTTATTGGTACCCCTGATCGAAGGCAAAAGACTCGGCTCTGTCATGTCAACATGATGAAGCAGTACCATGAGCAGGAGCCTGTGGAGGTGGATGGGGAGGTGCTGTGTCCTTCGGTTTCATCTAAACCTGTTTTGGCTGCAGTGCTGCTGCCCCCTGACACGGGTGGTGATGTGGGTGAGGCACGGTTGTCGGTGCAGTGACGCAGGGAAGGCTGTGTAACTCTGAGGCTTTGGAGTCGCTTCCCTTGCGGCTGTCGCATTTGACTGAAAGTCAGCGGGGTGATCTGCTTGATTTGGTAAAGTCTTTGTACTTTGTGTCTTTATTTGTAAACCAGCATCTGCAGTTCCTTGTATCTCCAACTTTCTCTGTTGTATGGAAATGTAGGAAGGGTAATCGACAAGGTCCCACATAAGAGATTAGTATACAAACTTAAAGCACATGGTATTGGGGGTTCAGTATTGATGTGGATAGAGAACTGGCTGGCAAACAGGAAGCAAAGAGTAGGAGTAAACGGGTCCTTTTCAGAATGGCAGGCAGTGACTAGTGGGGTACCGCAAGGCTCAGTGCTGGGGCCCCAGCTATTTACAATATATATTAATGATTTGGATGAGGGAATTGAATGCAACATCTCCAAGTTTGCGGATGACATGAAGCTGGGGGGGAGTGTTAGCTGTGAGGAGGATGCTAGGAGGCTGCAAGGTGACTTGGATAGGCTGGGTGAGTGGGCAAATGCATGGCAGATGCAGTATAATGTGGATAAATATGAGGTTATCCACTTTGATGGCAAAAACAGGAAAGTAGACTATTATCTAAATGGTGGCCGATTAGGTAAAGGGGAGATGCAACGTGACCTGGGTGTCATGGTACACCAGTCATTGAAAGTAGGCATGCAGGTGCAGCAGGCAGTGAAGAAAGCGAATGGTATGTTAGCATTCATAGCAAAAGGATTTGAGTATAAGAGCAGGGAGGTTCTACTGCAGTTGTACAGGGTCTTGGTGAGACCACACCTGGAGTATTGCGTACAGTTTTGGTCTCCAAATCTGAGGAAAGACATTCTTGCCATAGAGGGAGTACAGAGAAGGTTCACCAGATTGATTCCTGGGATGTCAGGACTTGCATATGAAGAAAGACTGGATAGACTCGGCTTGTACTCGCTAGAATTTAGAAGATTGAGGGGGGATCTTATAGAAACTTACAAAATTCTTAAGGGGTTGGACAGGCTAGATGCAGGAAGATTGTTCCCGATGTTGGGGAAGTCCAGGACAAGGGGGCACAGTTTAAGGATTAAGGGGAAATCCTTTAGGACCGAGATGAGAAAAACATTTTTCACACAGAGAGTGGTGAATCTCTGGAACTCTCTGCCACAGAAGGTAGTTGAGGCCAGTTCATTGGCTATATATAAGAGGGAGTTAGATGTGGCCCTTGGGGCTAAAGGGATCAGGGGGTATGGAGAGAAGGCAGGTACAGGATACTGAGTTGGATGATCAGCTATGATCATATTGAATGGCGGTGCAGGCTCAAAGGGCCGAATGGCCTACTCCTGCACCTATTTTCTATGTTTCTATGTAATCTTTGTTATCCGAGAAGGTTTGAAGCATTACAATATTGGCCTAGGGTATCTTCTAATGTGCAAAATATGTGAAATTGGGAAACAGACATAAAAGAGCATCTGCAAAAGCATGTGCCTGGTTCAGTCAGTGACCAGTCCACAGTACATGTGTTGTCCTGCAGACCGCACACTTTAAATTATTAAGAAAAGGCTTTATTCTTTGCAACTTTTCAGAAGTTTAATCCAAGCAAGTGTGAGGCATTACACTTGGGAGGTTGGATGTAATGGGAGCGTATACAGTTAATGACAAGGCCCCTAACAGCATTGATGTGCAAAGGGATCTTGGAGTCCAAGTTCATAGCTCATTGAAGGTGGCAGCACCAGTAGATGGGGTGATAAAGAAGGCATAAGGTATGCTGGCCTTCATTACCAGGGGCATTGAGTATAAGAGTCAGGAAGTCATGATGCAGCTCTGTAAGACTTTGGTTAGATCACATTTGGAGTAATGCATGCAGTTCTGGTCGCTCCATTACAGGAATGGTGTGGAGGTTGGAGAGGATGCAGAGGTGGTTTACCAGAATGCTTGCTGCCTGGATTAGAGGGTTTCAGCTATAAGGGGACAAACTTGGATTTCTTCTCTGTAATATTGCAGGTTGAGGGGGGAGCCTGCAAGTATATAGAATTATGAGAAGCATAGATATGGTAGACAATCAGGGCCTTTGTCTGAAGGTGGAAGTGGCTAGCACTAGAGGGCATAGTTATTAGGTAAGAGGGGCTCAGCGGGTGAGACAGCATCTATAGTAGTTTACACCCCAGCGGTATGAACATTGACTGCTCCAATTTCAGGTAGTCCTTGCAAGAAAGTCCTTGCAAAGAAAGCAAGGACTACCTGAAACTGGAGAAGTCAATATTCATACCACTGGTGTGTAAACTACCATAGATGCTGCCTCACCTGCTGAATTTCTCCAGCATTTTTGTCTACCTTCGATTTTTCCAGCATCTGCAGTTCCTTCTGAAACAGAAGGTAAGAGGGGGGACGTTTAATGCAGATGTACGGGGCAAGTGGTGAGGGCCTGGAACGTATTGCCAGGGGGAGTGGTGTAGGCAGATAAGACAGTGACATTTAAGAGGTTTTTAGATAGCTTGGAAATGCAAGGAATAGAGGGATATAGATCATGTACAAGCCTGAGATGAGTTTAACTTGGCATCATATTCAACATAAAATTGTGCGCCGAAGGGCCCCGTTCTTTGTTCTAGAGGCTTGGGTCGTCTTTAAGCTGAAATACAGCATTGTGTGATACAACATGAAATTAGATCTTGCAGCCCACTGAGTCCACACCGACCATGGTATGTGGGAGGAAACCAGAGCACCCAGATGTAACCCATACAATCACAGGGGGAACATGCCATCTCCACACAGACAGCACCTGAGTTCCGGATCGAACCCGGGCCTCTGGCGCATTGAGGCAACAGCTCTGTCAGCTGCGGCACTATGCCACTCCTTTGCCTCTGCGATGCATTGTTGTAGGAAACATAGACGGTAAGTTGTGCACAGCAAACTTCCGGAAACAGCAATGAGGTAAAAATCCCCAATCTAGAGTCATAGAGTGATACAGTGTGGAAACAGGCCCTTCAGCCCAACTTGCTCACACCGGCCAACATGTCCCAGCTACACTAGTCCCACCTGCCTGCGCTTGGTCCATATCCCTCCAAACCTGTCCTATCCATGTACCTGTCTAACTGTTTCTTAAACATTGGGATAGTCCCAGTCCAAACTACCTCATCTGGTAGCTTGTTCCATACACCCACCACCCTTTGTGTGAAAAAGCTACCCCTCAGATTCCTATTAAATGTTTTACCCTTCACCTAGAACCTATGTCCTCTGGTCCTTGATTCCCCTTCTTTGGGCATGAGACTCTGGGCATCTATCCAATCTATTCCTCTCATGATTTTGTACACCTCTATAAGATTACCCCTCATCCTCCAGCGCTCCAAGGAACAGAGACCCAGCCTACTCAACCTCTCCCTATAGCTCACCCTCTAGTCCTGGCAACATCCTTGTAAATCTTCTCCGAACCCTTTCAAGCTTGACAATATCTTTCCTATAACATGGTGCTCAGAACTGAACACAATATTCTAAATGCGGTCTCACCAATGTCTTATACAACTACAACATGATCTCCCAACTTCTATACTCTGACTGATGAAGGCCAATATGCCAAATGCGTTTTTGACTATCTTATCTACCTGTGACTCGACCTTCAAGGAACCATGCACCTGCACTCCTAGATCCCTCCGCTACCCGCTCTACAACACTCCCCAGAGTCCTACCATTCACTGTGTAGGCCCTGCCCTTGTTAGACGTCCCATAGTGCAACATCTCACACTTCTTTGTATTAAATTCCATCAACCATTCCTCAGCCCAACTGGACAATCGATTCAGATCCATGCATACAACATCTACAGCTCTACCCTCATCGACCTTTTTGGTCATGTCTTCAAAAAACTCAATCAGATTTGTTAGACACGACCTCCTCTGTACAAAACCATGCTGATTATCCCTAATCAGCTCTTGCCTGTCCAAATGCCTGTATTTAAGGACGACTCGTAAATTTAGTGATGTTAGTAGTGGGATATGTGTCAACTTGGGAACCGGGATAAACTTCGCCTGGGAATGAAGCAATCTGACTGGGAGGTGAGACTATTACCAAGCTGTGGGCGAGCCTGTCATTATTGTGCCTAATTGAAGGATGCTTAGAAATACAAGTCAACCTCTCACCACTTTGTCCAGACCACACAACCTGGGAAACATTGAAGGCAAAGACCCATTCTGCTGGAGGAGGGTGGGGGAGATTCACAAAGCGCATCTTGATTTTGAATACCTGCCCATTGTCTGAGAATGAGCAGGTATGTAAATTCTGTATATGATGTGTGAATGATCTGGGTTGGGGTGTGACTATTCACTGTATTTATTAACGCTTTGGATGATCTAGAGGCACATGCTGTACACCATCTTGTAGAGGTGACAGTAACTTGAATTTCCTTCTGGCTTGCTGAAATGATAGATGTTGGTTTTCTTTGACCTCTGCCTCTTTCCCCTATGTATTGGAGCTGTCACCTCATCCATTTCCACATGAATAACCGTGCCAACTTCAGGCCCCACAAACTATCCCACTTTCTGGAACAGTTTCTTCCCACCCTGACATCAGCTTAGTCACTGAAAGTAAGGAATTCTGGCATTGGTACAGAAATGTGTCACTCTTGGTAGTTGGGAAACAGGGGTGAGAGTGTGTGAGAACATCATGGGGAGGGGCTGGAGCCTGACTAAGAGGTGGATGTTGCCCAAGGCTTGGAGAGAGAGAAAATGAGCAACTGATTCATAGAGTGGAACAGCATGGAAATGGGCTTTACTGCCTATCGAGTCTGTACTGGTCACCAACTACCCATTTACATTATTCCTTTTTATTCCCACATTCTCATCACCTCCCCACATTCTACCACAACCTTGCATGCCAGGGGCAATTGGCATTGGCCGATTAACCTACCAACCCACACATCCCTGGGGTGTGGGAGGAAACTTGAGCACTCCTGGAAAACCCCTACAATCACAAGGAGAACGTGCAAACCTCAGACAGCAGCTGAGGTTGGGTCTCTGGCGCTGTGAGACGGCAGCTCTATCTGGTGTGGAGCTAAATTCATCCATGCAAGTGGGGACTATTCCTTCATGCTTCTGGCTTATAAATAGTGGAAAGGTTTTGGCTATCAGAGACTGGTCATTTACCACAGGATAGCCAGCATCTGACCTGCTCTTGTCGCCGTGATATTCATGTGACGGACATTTGGATAGCAGTAAAAGGATTAGTCGAAGTCAACATGGATTTATGAAAGGGAAATCATGCTTGACTAATCTTCTGGAATTTCTTGAGGATGTGACAAGTAAAATGGATGAAGGGGTGCCAGTGGATGTAGTGTATCTAGACTTTCAGAAAGCCTTTGATAAGGTCCCGCACGGCAGACTGGTGATTAAAATTAGAGCACATGGTATTGCGGGTAGTGGTGTTGACATGGATAGAAAATTGGTTGGCAGACCGGAAGCAAAGAGTAGGAGTGAACGGGTCCTTTTCAGAATGGCAGGCAGTGGCGAGTGGAGTGCCGCAAGGCTCAGTGTTGGGGCCGCAACTGTTTACCATATATATTCATGATTTGGAAGAGGGTATTAGGAGCAACACTAGCAAGTTTGCGGATGACACAAAGCTGGGTGGCATTGTGAACTGTGAAGAGGATGTTAGGAGGTTGCAGGGTGACCTGGACAGGTTGAGTGAGTGGGCAGATGCGTGGCAGATGCAGTATAATATAGATAAATGTGAGGTTATCCACTTTGGCGGCAAAAACAAGGGGGCAGATTATTATCTCATTGGGGTTAGGTTAGGTTAGGGGGAAGTACAGCGAGACCTGGGTGTCCTTGTACACCGGTCACTGAAAGTTGGCGTGCAGGTACAGCAGGCAGTGAAGAAAGCTAATGGAATGTTGGCCTTCATAACAAGAGGATTTCAGTATAGGAGTAAAGAGGTTCTTCTGCAGTTGTATAGGGCTCTGGTGAGACCACATCTGGAGTATTGTGTACAGTTTTGGTCTCCTAATTTGAGGAAGGACATCCTTGTGATTGAGGCAGTGCAGCGTAGGTTCACGAGATTGATCCCTGGGATGGCGGGACTGTCATATGAGGAAAGATTGTAAAGACTAGGCTTGTATTCACTGGAGTTTAGAAGGATGAGGAGGGATCTTATAGAAACATATAAAATTATAAAAGGACTGGACAAGCTAGATGCAGGAAAAATGTTCCCAATGTTGGGAGAGTCCAGAACGAGGGGCCACAGTTTTAGAATAAAGGGGAGGTCATTTAAGACTGAGATGAGAAAAAACGTTTTCACCCAGAGAGTTGTGAAATTATGGAATTCCCTGCCACAGAGGCCAAATCACTGGATGGATTTAAGAGAGAGTTAGATAGAGCTCTAGGGGCTAGTGGAGTCAAGGGATATGGGGAGAAGGCAGGAACGGGTTATTGATACGGGACGATCAGCCATGATCACAATGAATGGTGGTGCTGGCTCGAAGGGCCGAATGGCCTCCTCCTGCACCTATTTTCTATGTTTCTATGGTCCAGTTTTGTAAGTCGCGTTCCTGCTATAATGTGGGAAGTAGAGCAACCAGTTTGAAGGCTGTGTAGTCCCATCTGTTTTGGGTGGAGACACAAGGAATTGCAGATGCTGGAACCTTGAGCAAAAAATAATGAACTAGAAGAACTCAGAGGCTCTGGTAGCTTCTATGGAGGGAATGATTCCTCAATAGGAATGGATCATAAAAGTCTGAAGAAATGTCCCAACCCAAAAGATCATCTGTCCATCTCTTTTAGATGTTGACAGAAGGACAAGCACTTGGACAGAGCCTCCCTGTTCTCTGCAGAATAGTCTCACTGGATCATTTATGTCCTTCTGAGAGAGCAGTTGGAGCCTCAAAATAATGCCTCATCCAAAAGAGAGTACACCTACCTCACACTGTGGTGTACTCAGCCTCCCACTGAGCCATAGCAGATGCTGACTGGTTGACAGTGGGACACTGAAGGCTGTGGATTCACCCCTGTAGGACATTCAAGAACCAGCTGGGTTTGTATCCCAGGTTTATAGATTTCATTTACTTTAATCTTTACTTTTCATCTATAGCAGGGGTTGGCAACCTTGTTCTGCATAGGGGCCAGGACGCATGTCTGTGAGCGGATGGCGGGCCACATCTACCACGTGTACACATGGATCCCACCCCGAATGGCCGGCGTCAAATCACGTGTTCACATAGATCCCGCCCCTTCAAGGACGCCACCCGGACCACTGGCCCCTAGTTACGGGCGCTCACGAACATGGCGCACCTACGGACCATTGCCTTGGCTCTGTCCTGAAGGCGGTGGCTCAATTATCACACTCACTCATCCCCGGCCTTTTGACAACCTCGATCCCGACAGTGAAGTCCAGACACAGAAGGTGCGTGGCCGTGCCGGCGGCTTTGCGCAGGATGCGGTACAGCCAGAGCTTGACCGCGCTCGGTGCCCCACCGCGGCCTCGGGCCCGGGAGGAGGAGACGGCCTCACCCAACCCTCGGTCCGAAATCACCTTCCAGGTACCGGAGATGATGGAAGTCTGCGGGCCGGATGATTACGGATAAAAAAACGCCTGCGGGCCAGATGATTTCAGGTTACGGGCCGCATTTGGCCCGTGGGCCATAGGTTGCCGACCCCTGATCTATAGGAAGTGGTGCTATCGGCAAGGCCAGCATTTGTTGCATGTTGCCATTTGCCTCTGGAAGGTGTTGGCAATTTGTCACCTCAAACCAATACAGTTTGTCTGCTGAAGATACTCTTTAAATTGCTGTGAAGTAGAAAGTACCAAAATTTAGTGTTGTTGAAAGCTGTGCTCACCAAATCAAGCAGGGAATATTCCATCACAGTCCTTGTCTGTTAGTTGTAAATGGTGGAAAGGCTGTGTTTCCCAGACACTGGGTGGATTTGCATTCTGGACTTCATGGTTGTCTGCTCTGTGCCATCAACTGCAAATTTGATTTGGATGAAGTACAGCGAGAAATTATTTTTATCTGAGTGAGCTGCATTGAATCGATCCCATTTATCATGATTGTAATACCAAGTCACTCAAGAATACACGAGAGATGGATCAGGGATAGGCCATTCAGCCCATCAAGCCCACTCTGTCATGCAATGCATTTGTGGCCTGCCCTGGGAGTCAACCTCTGCCAATTTCCCAGTCCTCAATTGCCTGATCTTTCAAAAGTTTATTTAATTCCTCTTTAAATAATCCACTGATTCAACCCGACAGAATAGAGAATTCTGGCGTTTCACCACCCTCCGTGAGAAGGTGTTCCTCAACACCTCACTTTCAAATGATCGCCCCCTTGTAACCGTGTCCCCTCACTTCCCCGAGAGGAAGCATCTTGGCACCTACCCTGTCAGGCCCTCTTAGGATCTTGAGCATAATGTTTTGTACAGAAAATGGAGGCTAATGTGAAATGCACCAAAAAAAGGCACAAAGTGCTGGATTAACTCAGCGAGTCTGTGGAGGAAATGGATAAGCAACGTTTTAGGTTCGGATCCTTTTTCAATCTGAAAATGGTTCCCAACCCGAAGCGCCGTTATCCATTTCTTCCAACAATGATGCCTAAACTACTGAATTATTTCAGTACTTTGTGTTTTGCTCACGATTCCAGCATCTGCAATTTCTTGTGTTTCCATTGAGATTGTGTATGCTTCACTAACATCATCACTTATTCTTCTGAACTTCAAAATACACACATCATATATATTTTTGTCCATTCTTGCTGGTCAACATTTTTATCTCAGGAATTATCTCTGGAATATATCTCTTCCGGACTGCCTCCAATGCTAGTTTTTCCTTTTTTAAAAAAATATATTCACCAAAACAGTACACAGTGCCCCAGATGTGGTCTCACCCACACCTTGTTCAATTGTAACAATTTATTTTGAAATTATGAACTCTAGCCATTAATAACTAATGTGGGTATACAAAAATGCTGGAGAAACTCAGCGGGTGCAGCAGCTTCTATGGAGCGAAGGAAATAGGTAACGTTTCGGGCCGAAACCCTTCTTCAGACTTGTCATCTTAGATACTTGCTGAATTTGTGTCCTAACTACATTTGATGGTCTCGTCGGGACTTTGAGGAAGTCACTTCCATTAATATTGCCATTGGGAAATGTTAGGTTTAGGTTTATTATTGCCACGTGTATGGTGGTGCAGTGGAAAGCTTTGTGCTGCATAGTATCCAATTAAATCAGATGGTAATGTATAGACATTACTAAAATCAAGAGAAACTCAAGCACAATAGGTAGAGCAAAGAGCAGATACAGAGTGTAGAATATTGTTCTCAGCACTGCAGTGCACCAGTTCCATAGATTAATGTTTGCAATGAGGTAGAAATAAAATGGATATTAGCCTAGCTTATGGAAGGACCGTTCAGAAGCCTGATAGCAGGTTATGTGCAGGAGATTAGGATAGGGGGGAAGAGGGTAAATAAGGTCAATTAGATCATCTCCTGTGTTTTTGCTTACACCTTTCCACAGGCCTGAGTGTGTAGTGTCGTTGATGGCGCTATCTCCTCCCACACCTCGAATGGATTCTATTTTCTTGCAACTCTCACTTCTCCACCCAAGAGTTCATCCTGATGGGATACTGATTTATCAGCTGGGGACGGTTGGTATAAGAAATGTAAATGCTGTAAACAGTAGGTCAGGCAGCATCTGTGGAGAGAACAACTGAATAAGCATATCTGGTTGAGGCAGAAGAGATTAGTTTCACTTACCTTCATATTTGGCACAGACTTTGTAGGCCAAAGGGCTTGTTCCTGTGCTGTGTACTGTTCTACACTGGTGACCTTTCTGTTGAAAGATTCAGGATGTGAAACATGAACTATGTTTCTTCCTCCGCAGATGCTGCCTGGGTACTGCCACCATTCCTTTGCAAGGAAGGCTGGCAGATGTAATTTGCAGTGAGTTTTCTTGGCTGTGTTCAACCTGATGCTATGAAAATAATAGGGTTCAAATTCTGACCTGTGACCTACCATTCTGTTGCTGTCTCCAGTGAGTCTGTCCTGCTAGTGGGCCAGAATATAACGATTCAGTGCGATGATCCAGACCCAAAATGGTTTCTGTTTCTCCTTCCACAGATGCTGCCTAACTTGCTGGGATTTTTCCAGCATTTTCTGATTTTATTACAGTAGTTTTCATGCTGGGACATTCATTGTCAAGGTACTTGGTTGAGTATTATTGGAGTTGGATTATAATCTAATCAGATGTTAACTGAGTTTTGCAAGTTATATGGACATTGTTGTGTGAAGCCTTGTCTCATCATTATAAGTCAATGCGATAATATTCAAATTAGAGAAAATGGAATGAATACAGATAATCATTCTCTTCGCATGGATTATCACCTTGATATAATCTTGATCATGGATTCAACCATGAAAAGTTCAGCACAATCTTTTCTCATTTCCTGATTAAGAGATATCTAAACAGAAACTATTATAAACAACTTTCTCCTTTGGTGCAGTGGAAATTTCCACTCCCCTCCCCTTGCAATGGAGAGTTGTAGACTGTTCCACAGTGTGTACTCTGATTGGAGCCTTGCTTGCAGGCGTGTCTGAGCTCCAGTGAGTACACTGATCCCTTTGTATGGGAGCTCGGTGTCAGCTGTGGTCAATGTCTCCCACCGTTATTCGCGGATACAGCGGAGAAGAAGAGACTTAAGCACTTAATTTTGTGTTTCTCAGCTAATATTTGGCGCTTTAATGAGGCTATAGTTTAATTTATTTTAAATTATAGTTTAATGCTATTTAAAGGAGACCAGCACTTACAGAGAGGTTTGTGTCAGACACTGTGGTGTGATCTATCTACAATCTATCTGAATGTGTTTCTTTCATAGTCTCAGTCATACAGCACATGGTAGTGCTGCTGATCCTCCCAGTCTGCGCTGACCATGAACCACTCATCCCATTTTATTTTCTCCATTTTCCCATAAACTCCCCCATATTCTACCACTTTGGGGCAGGTTATAGTGGCTAAGTAGTCTAACAACTAGCACCTCTCTGAGATGTGGGTCCTCCTATTTCCTGAGTTGCTATGTTAATATGTGGCATTAGACTGCAGATGCCGGAATCTTGAGCAAAAAAAATGATGCAATAGCAAATAAGCCTGTCAACGCCTCTGCATCAGAAGATTGAGGAGATTTCATGAATGCTCTCTTAAACTTTGATAGGTGTATGGTAGAGAGCATACTTACTTGTTGCATTAAGGTCTGGTTCGGCAACTCGAACACCCAAAAACGAAGATTACAGAGAGTGGTAAACACGGCCTGAATTTTTATTTATTACTGTATATATTATCTATGTGTATTGCGGTTAGGGGCATGTGATCCTGCTGTAAGTAAGAATGTCATTATTCTGTTCTCAGTACATTTGACAGTTAAACACTCTTGACTTTTGAAAAACAAAGTACTAGGGATTGAGAGCTGTGTGAAGAAGGGCCCCAATCCAAACCTTGTTTGGCCTCCACAGTAAATCCTCTTCTGGGACAGCACGCAAAGAGTCACCACATTCCGGTGCCATCGTGCAACTTCAGTCTCAAGTCTCTCAAATCAAGTCTGATCTTGCCCTAAGGAGGTATGCATTTCCTATTTATGTTCTGAGATCCAGCATAGTCTCCATGGACTGAATTACCACCTTCTATGTCATTAGGAAATATGAAGTGAGAATAAAGTCCTCCATCCCTGGGAGGTCCTGTACCCGTGATATTTCTGTGGCACTAAGCTTGACTTGCTGGAAAGTTCTGTTGAGAATATATAAAAGTTCCCTTGCTTTCTATTTCCTATTATTCCCAGAGGAAATGGGGTTGGGGCCAGAGGGTTGCTACACTGGGAATAATGGAGTGATCCTGTGATTCAGTGTGTCTTATTTTGCATTTGAATCGGAAGTTGTAGTTTCAATCCTCCCCAACATATAGGACAACAGTACTGAGGACTGCACCAGAGATTAAATTGAGACATATAGTATCTCTCATTTGGCAGATTATCTGTTCTTTACCCAGTACTATTTGTTGGTTCTTGCTTTTTGCAAAGTGGCTGCCAAACTTTCTACATTAAAGCAACAACTGCTGCTCAACTGCAAACCTGTTTGTGGACATTCCAAGGTTGTGAAGATGTGATGATAAACAGCCTTCCCTTTCTTTCTGCATCGTCGATCTTACACAAACGCACGGTCTGGAAGACAGATATACAGGTAGAGCAAAGCACAAGGTTCCTAAACAAAGGTTTGTTATATAAGATTTGCAACACTGTCAGGCCATTCAGCCCTATGTCCATTTACCGACCAATATTGTCTGGTAGACACAGAAAGCTGGAGTAACTCAGCGGGTCAGGCAGTATCTCTGGAGAAAAGGAATAGGTGACATCGCCAATTCCTTTTCTCCAGAGATACTGTCTGACCCGCTGAGTTACTCCAGCTTTTTGTGCCCATCTTTGGTTTAAACCAGCTTCTGCAGTTCCTTCCTACACACTATATCTTCTGCTCTTTGGATGCCCTGAGGCTGTGAAAGGTATTGAAATAATAGTAGCTCTTTGCCTATTTTTAAAATGGCAGAAGATTAGCTCCATTCAACTTGTGACTAACAGTAAGGAAAATGTATATTTTTTACTCATTTGCTTCTTTGGATCTGGGCATCCCTGGAAAAACCAGCATTTATTGCCCATCCCTATTTGCCATTGTGAAGGAAGTGGTTAGAACCGCTGCAATCCTTTGGTGATTTTTGGGAGGGAGTTACCAGGATTTAGACCCAGCAGTGATGAAGAGCCATGATATATTTCCTCAACGTGCTGCACAAGGGGAAGAGAAACTTGTACTTGGTGGTGTTCCCTTGCATCTGTTGCCTTGGCGCTGTATATGGCTGCCCCGCCGACAGCCTGTCTTTTTTTTCTTCTCTTGTGACTGTGTTACTTGTATGTTTTTAGTGTATCTTTAGTTTATGTATTATGTGAGGGTGGGGCGGAGTTAGGGGAAACCTTTTTTTATCTCTTTCCTCAACAGAGATGCAACTTTTTCATTGTATCTCTGTCTGCATTGCGGCTTTAACAGCGTGGAGCTGGCGGGATCCTTTGTTAGGGATCGACTGCGGGGGTTCCAACCGCAGGAGCTTCGACCACCCCGATCACGGGAGCTCCGATCACCCCGATCACGGGAGAAAAGGAAGAAAGAAGGTATAAGTTATTTGCCTTCCATCACAGTGGGGAATGTGAGATCGCCGAAAAAACAAGATGGACGTGCTGCCTGCACTGGTGAGGACTCGGAGGGAGTGCTGTGAGTGCAGTGATCTCGGTGTTTGCGGGGACATGGCTCCATGAGGACATCCCGGAGTTTAGTGCGACTGTGGACGGCTTTCTGACTGTTCGGGTGGACAGGGATTGCACAGAGAGTGACAGCGGTCAGTACAACTGGTCATATCACGGTGAAGGAGCGTGTGTGTGGTCCGGACATTGAACTGATGGCTGTGGGTCTCCGCTCATGCTGTGTGCCCTGGGGATTCTCACACGCCGTTGTTTTGGCTGTTTAAGTCTATGTTTAATTTTTATGTGGTTATGTATCTTGTTGTTTTATATGACTGTTGGCAAATCAAATTCCTTGTATGTTTACTTACTTGGCTAATAAATTAATTATAATTACAATTTGTCCTTCATAGTGGCAGAGTGGCATGTTAAGGGTATTCTGTCAGAATAGCCCTAATGTAATTTTATAGATGTTACATACTGTGCCCCAGTGGTAAAGAGAATCAATGTTTGGGGTGTTGGATGGAGTAACAGTCTGGTGGGTCGCTTTATCCTGGTTGGTGTCAAATCTGTTGAATGTTGTTGATGTTTTACTCATCCATTCAAGTTGAGAATATTTACTTGGTTTGTGCATTAGAAATGGTAGGGTTTGGGGTTGTTGGAAGATGAGTATTTCACTCTGGAATACCCAGCCTCTGACTCTGGGATACCCAGCCACAGATGCTGCCCGACCCACTGTGTTCTTCCAGAAGTTTGTTTTTCACTCAATACTCCAGCATCTGCAGTCTTTGGCATTTCCATACTCAAACTTTGTCTGGGTGCTATGCAAGAGGATATTGTTTTGGTGACTGCTTATTTTTGTATGTTGGCTAAAATTATAAGAGTCAAGTCAAGAGTGTTTAATTGTCATAGGTATCAAAAATGGACCGATAAAATTATTACTTGCAGCAGCATAATAGGTCTATAAACTCAGTATTCATAGGTAACAGAATAAGCAATAAAAAGTTCAATCATGTAAAAGAAAAAAAACAATATTAGTGCAACAAAAAGCCCAAAGTCCCTAGTGCAACAAAAACAGTTCATAGTTTGTAGTTAATTGCTGTTTGGAGTGTTCACGGTCCTGATGGTTGTTGGGAAGCAGCTGTTACTGATCCTGGAGGGCATAGTTTACAGATTTCTTCATACCTTCTTTCTGTTGGCAGGAGTGAAATGCGCGCGAGGCCAGGGTAGTGTGCGTCCTTGATGATTACCATTTTGAGGCAGCACCTCCTTTAAATCCCTTCGACAGTATCCATGACAGACTGGGCAGTGTCCTCCACATTTAGTAATCTCATGAGTTTCTGGGTGTTTGAGTTGCTGAACCAGGCTGTGACAAGTCAAGAGGTTCTTTTGATTTGAGAATTACAGCAGGATCTCGATCAGCTGGGCAGGGGGTGATTGATGTAGTTTAATGCAGATAAGTGCGATGATGGGATTTTGGGAAGTCAAACGAGGACAGAACTTTCACAGTGAAAGGCAGGACCCGGGATAGTATTGTAGAGCACAGTGAAGAAGGAGTGCAGGTACATAGTTCCCTGAAAATAGCGTCACAGGTAGATAGGATGGCCAAGAAGGCTTCTGGTACATTGGCCCTCATCAGTCAGGGTATTGAGTACAGAAGTTGGAATGTTATATTACAGTTGTACAAGACGTTGGTGAGACTGAGTATTGTGTTCAGTTTTTGGCACCCTGCTGAAGGAAAGATGTCATTATGTGGAAAGTGCAGAGAAGATTTACGAGGATGTTGCCAAGGTTTGAGTGCAGGAGGCTGAGGGGTGGTCTTATAGAGGTGTATAAGGTCATGAGGGGAATAAATAGGGTGAATGACGGTCTAGTACCCAGTGTAGGGGGAATTAAAAAAATAGAGGAGATAGGTTTAAGGTGAGGGGAAAAGATTTAATAGTAGCCTGAGGGCAACATTTTCCACACAGAGTGTGGTGGGTATATGGAACGAGCAGCCAGATGAGGTAGTTAAGGCAGGTACAATAACAACATTTAAAAGACATTTGGATAGGTACATGTGCAGGAAAGGTGTGGAAGAATATGGGACAAACGTGGGCAGGTGGGGCTAAAGTAGATGGGGGATCTTGATTGGAATTTGCAAGTTGGCCGAAGGACCCGTTTCCAACTCTTAACTGGAAAATAAATAACATGTCAATAAAGAATGCACATCAATGAACTTGTTTTTCATTTGTGTGGAAAATCTTTAAACCTTCCTCGCCTATTTTCCTTTGTGACTTTGTGGATTAAAACCGACTTTGATCAACTGCATTCATGAAGAAAGTTATTTTTGACTTTGCAAACCAATTTCACAAAATGGCCTGGACTGTAACCATCGCCACCATGTGAGCTGCTGACTGATTAAATGAATTGGACAGAGTACAGTGACTTAGCTGAAAGAGCAGAGTGGAATTGGACATTCCCAGAAGGATTTAATCTCTTGTCAAATGATTACTGTGTGGTCAAAAATCAAATGAAGCAGTGTAGGCCCAGGAGATTAATTGTGTGTTGTGAAATATTTGCTTGTTATTCCATTAACGTTGCTTTGACAGCCAGAGAAAGGCTGATCCACTGTGAAGCAGGGGGTCCTGTGGTCCTTGCCTCTATGCCCCATTTTGGCAGGGAGCTGGTCACATCATCATTTCTGAGAAATTTGACCAGAGGCTCGTTGTTCAGAGTCGGTAAGGCATTGTTTGCCTAGTTTGGATCAGAGAGTCATGCAGCACAGAAACAGACCCTTCAGCCCAACTTGTCTGTGTTGACCAAGATGCCACATCTATGCTATTCCCATTTCCCCGCATTTAGCCCATATCCCTCTAAACCTTTCCTATCCATGTACCTGTCCAAATGAATCTTAAATGTTGTTATTGTACTACCTCAGCTACTTCCTCTGGCACTTTGTTCTATATACTCATCGGTACTCTGTGTGGAAAAAATAACTCCTTAGGTACCTATTAAACCTTTCCCCTCTCACATTAAACCTATGGCCCCAAGTTCATGATTTTCCTACCCTGAGAAAAAGACTGTGCATTCACCCCATCTATTCCCCTCATGATTTGATACACCGTTGTAAGATCACACCTCAATCCCCTGTGCTCCAAGGAATAAAGCCCTGGCCTGCCCAATCTCTCCCTATATCTCAGGCCCTTGAGACCTGGTGACATCCTCATAAATCTTCTCTGCACCCTTTCCAGCTTAACAGCACCTTTCATACATCAGGGTGACCAAACTAAACGCAATACTTCAAGTGCGGCCTCAACAATGTATTGTACAACTGTAACATAACGTCCCAACTTCTATACTCAATTCACTTAAATGCAATACTTTAGGTTCCTTTTTATCTTTTAATTTAATCTTACTTGTAAAGTCATTATAACTAAGTTTTAATCTGCTCATAACAATCAAGTGACTGCCATGTTACTGCATTTATCTTATTAACATATCCATGTTCCTTAATTTCTTCCACTCTTGCATCTTGGACTAGCTCCATTTCTCCGCAACTGCCTTGTCGATTGGCTCTCTTTCCTCCTGCCACCTCTCCTTCCTTCACCCATCTCCCACTCCTGCTCTCTGTTCATTAAATTTTAAGGTTCTGATTTGGTTTATTATTATTGTCATGCGTATTGGGATATAGTGAAAAGGTTTACATTAAATAAAAAACATAAAATGATGGAAACACTCAGCAAGTTGGGCAGAAACAGAATTAATGTTTTGGGTTGAAGACATTTAAAACTTGCCTTTTCGGTTAAGCTTTCAGTCATCTTTCCTAGAATCCAAGTGCCAAATGTTTTGGTATAGGAAGGAACTGCAGATTTGCAAGAATCTTTGCAAGAACTGCAGATGCTGGTTTACACTGAGGATAGACACAAAATGCTGGAGTAATTCAGCGGGTCAGGCAGCATCTCTGGAGAAACAGCATGGGTGACATTAAGGGTCGGAACCGTTCTTCAGACCCTTCTTCTTGAGTCTGAAGAAGGGCCCCGACCCGAAACATCACCCATCCTTTTTCTCCAGAGATGCTGCCTGACCCACTGAGTTACTCCAGCATTTTGTGTCAACAATTTTTGTGTGATTACTCTCTCCCGAAGGACCTTGAAGTTTCCTACATTGGAGGCGCTACATACATACAATTCTTTGTTGCATTGCACATGGACAATTCCAACGCGTTCTTCTGTTATTATAGGCTGAAACCGCCATTGGAAATGGACCCTCTGCAGAATGACCGCAGCCCCTCCCCAAACATGGACGCTATTGAGACCTCCGTGGAAGAAGATAGCTTCGAATCACGTCCGCGTGGAAGGTACCGCTCTTCCTCTGATCTTCGTTGCAATAGAACCTTCAGATTTCATTATGATATTGGGGCTTAGTGGGAAGGTATGTGAACCAGAGGAATAGACTTGGCAATTGAGGAATGGGAGCTCTGGTTGAAGTGTTTTAAATGACAGGATAGAGAATTGAACACATTTCCCGTGGATGGGACATTTAGAATCCATGATTTAGTTTAGAGATACAGCATGGATACAGGCCCTTCGGCCCACTTGATCCACGCCGATCATAGAACTAGTGTGAACAGGAGATCAATGTTATCCCACTTTCTCACCAACTTCCAACACACTGGGTCACTTTACAGAGGCCAATTGACTTACAAATCCGCACGTCTGGAATGTGGACAGAAACCAGAGTACCTGGAGGAAACCCACACGGTCACAGGGAGAACATGCAAACTCCACACAGACACCATCCGAGATCAGGGTCGAACCCAGATCTCTGGCACTGTGAGGCAGCAGCTGTGCGGCCTTCAATGAAGTCATTGAGTCATATAAGTGTAGAAGCAGACTCTTTGGTTTTCCAAATCCATCAAGCACATTTACTCCACTTTGCATTTTATGATACTCTTCCCCCACTCCCATCAATTTCTTCAGATGCTATCTCTCACCTACACATTTGAGGCAATTTACCTTGATCTGTTGATGTATCAACCGGTGTGGATTTAGAATGTGGGAGGAGAATGGAGCACCCAGATAAGACCCATGTGCTTACGGCAGAAAGAAGCAAATAGCCACTTAGATAGCACCCGGGGTCAGGATTGAACTCATAAACTTGGTACTAAATGCTGCCCGAAATAATCAGGGTCTTTAAATTAGAACTGGACCATTTCTGGAGTGGAATCCATTTGTGTTTCCCCAAGTGCGAAGAGAAGATTTGGTTGAGGTGTAGAAACTGCTTCACGTTAGATCAATAGAGGGGAAGCTTCAGCAGTTGGGTCAGGTATCAGGAAACGCTGGTGACAGGGCGTATGTGGAGAGGATGTTGGGTCCTTTATTTGAGAATCTAGAACTAGGGGGTCGCTGTCTAAATCTATATCCCATTCCCTTTTGGTGGTTCTGAGTTTATTCTATCAGATAGTTGAGAGTCTTTGGAACGCTCTTCCTTAAAGGGGTAGTGGAAGCAGAATCTTTAAGTACTTTTAATGCAGAGATAGATAGATTCTTGATGGGGCGAGAGGTTACCTGGAAATGTTGAATTTAAGTTACATTTGAATCAGTTATAATCTTATTTAATGGTGGAACAGACTGGAAGTGCCTACTTTAGCTCCTAATTCATCTGTATGATTTAAAATTTTGGACAATAGGAAGAATACATGTGAGGAAAGGCTTATTGAAGCTGTGATATCTGGAACCCATTACTGCAGGACAATGGAGTCAAAAAAGAGACTTCAAAATGGACGTTATGGGCCACAAAATATAAGGACTAATAAAGATTTTCCATTAACCCGGCATAGACTCAATGGACTGAATGGCCTCCTATTATGCTGTAACATTTGATAATTCTATAAAATGTTAGTGCAACCTTTGAATTATCTCCCCAAAGATTGTTTAAGGATTTTTATCAACTCTCTCATGGTGAAAAAAGATGACCCCAGTTAGTTTCTCAAATTGCTTGAGACCACTGTCTTGGTATCTTCCCTTAAGTATTTTGTTTGAACTTCTGTAACGCAGCAGCTGGAACAGTTATCAGTGTTTATTCAAGCTTTCAACCTGAGTGTTCTGGTGAAATTAGTATTTGATGCCTCTCCTAACTTGACCTTCCCAGCCAGCTTCCTCCTTGAGCTGCTGTGATCTATCTGAAGGTTCTCCCACAGTACCTAGGAATTTACATAAGACCCAGTAAAGACAATATATTTCCAAATCAGGGTGGAGTGAAACTTGGAGGAAAACCAATGTGTTGTGGTGTTCTCGTGCAACTGATGTCCTTGGCCTTCTAAGTGGCAACGTTTCAGGTTCAGGAGGTGGTGTCCAAGAAGACATTGTGAGATCACAGTTGACCTTGTGGACTGTACACTCTGTCATCTTGGTGTGAATGTGGGGGAGAGGGCATTTAGCGGGATAGATGAGCTGTTTTGTTCTGGATGCTGTTGACTTCCTTGGATGATGTTAGTGCAGGCAAACGGAGATGATTCTATCAGACTCTTGACCTGCGTCTTTTGAAGATGTCAGTCCTTTGAAGAGCCAGGGCACGGGACAGTTAAGAGTCAGGCAACTAAGGTTTGTACTGTAAATGCTTCACAGGCTAGAGTCATAGGCAAACAGCATGGAAATAGGCCCTTCGGCCCAACTTGCCCATGCCAACCAAGATACCCCATCTACACCAGTCCCACCTGCCTTTGTCTGGCTCATAACCTCTAAACCTTTCCTATCCATTTACCTGTCCAAATGTCTTTTAAATGTTGTTGTTGTAACTGCTTCAACTACCTCCTCTGGTAGCTCGCGCAATATACCATCCACCCTCTGTGCAAAAAAGTTCCCCTTCAGGTTCCTATTAAATTGTTCCCCCTCTTAACCTTAACCAAAATTGTACATAACTTTTAATATCTCTTTTTCTAAATGTGATTGCTTTAAAAAGGAGACCCGTACTTTTACTGGTTCTGTTATACTGCAACGATTTGTTCATTTCTATTTAGTTTAGTTTATTGTCACATGTACAGTGAAAAACATTTGTTTGCGTGCTACCCAGTCAAAGAAAAGGCTATACATGATTACAATCAAGTCGTCCACATTGCACAGATAAAGGGTACAATTAGTTCACTTCTTCCCACTCCATTCCCCCCCCCCCCCCCTCCCCAGTTGCAACCGCAGAAGAAAGATGCAACACCTGTCGCTATACCTCCTCCCTCGACTCTGTCCAGGGACCCCGACAGTCCTTTCAGGTTAGGTTCACTTGCACCTCCTCCAACCTCATTTTCACCCTACAAACTGCTGACAACGGACTGTTTCCTTTCTCATCGTTATTTTTTTGCATATTTTTCATTCATTGTTCTTTATCTCTCCACATCACCGTCTATATTTCTCGTTTCCCTTATCCCTAACCAGCCGGAAGAAGGGTCTTGAAGCGAAACGTCACCCAATCCTTCTCTCCAGAGATGCTGCCTGTCCCGCTGAGTTACTCCAGCTTTTTGTGTCTATCTAGTTCAAGATAAAGTTTGATTGAAGATCCTGGTCATTTGCCTGATAACAGAGATAACACCTTATTCACTATCTTATTTACCCTTCACAGTGAGGCAACAATGCTGACAAGTCATCTTTCAGAAGGCAAATAGTACAAACCACAAGGCAAATAAAATGAATTGATTGGAGTTGCCATAGATTTGCAGACTAGATTAACAACCAATTTCCGGGGAAACCAATGCACAACGATGGAGTAGAGGATGAGCTAGGGAGAGGGGGAGATGGGGTGGGAAACAGGAATTAGAAGCCCTGTGTACATCAGATGGGGGCTGAGTGGTCTGTATCAGAGATGCGGCACTTGTGTGTGTAAATACAATGGGACCACCAAAGGAGACGGGCATCTTGGGTCAGAATGGCACAATGGCAATGAAACAAGTTTGCAAATCCTGGAACACTGACAGTGATGGGACCTTTACTCTCACATAGTGTGTTAGCAAGTTCCTGCAGGACCTGTTGGAGAATCTTTTCTCAACTGCTCATTATAACTGAGGGTCCAGAACAACCATTAAAAATCCCATTCATTTACAGAAATCTACCAGCAAAGAGCAGTGGAAAGATTCAGGGGCTGGCTTTTGTCAGCAGTAACTGGTATGTTAAAACTGCCAATGTACATCTTGCCCCTATTCACTGCTAATTTGTTGAAATGGAATTCTGTAAGGGTTCTCAAACCCATCTCATGCAGCCACTGGATGGGAAAGATGAACCCATGGATTAATAATATTTCACACGGCACGATGGAGGTAAAGTTCTATTATACAATCCATGGAGCACAATTCGCATACTGTCCGTGATACAGATATTTTCTCGTGACGTAGCTTGAGGCCATTTGGTCCATTGAGTCTGTGCTGGCTCTAATTCATATCTTGCGTGTTCTTACCCTTCGCTCTCACTTGAGGAATAGCACGGATTTCCTGACCATTTGCCAGTGTGCAGCACAGTTCCAGTGAGTCAGCACAGTGTCTCGTTGTGGGGGTCGTTTATTTCTGTTCCAATTCATCGTGCTAACCCCATGTAGTTACTCAGCTGCAGGTAGACCACTCCGCACAGACTTGTTATGCTGAAGAGCCTGCTTCTGTACCGAATCGCTCTATGACTCTATATTGGATCTCACTAGTGGGCAGTGGCAGACATCTCCTGTCATTAACCCTT
This sequence comes from Malacoraja senta, assembly GCA_038087875.1. Lineage (NCBI taxonomy): Eukaryota > Metazoa > Chordata > Chondrichthyes > Rajiformes > Rajidae > Malacoraja > Malacoraja senta. The sequence continues at coordinate 44,770,301 of CM075981.1, read as the reverse complement.
GATCAATTCCTTGACCCTTGTCAACCATCACGACCCGAAAATGCTCTCCACCGCTTTAAAGACTCCAACATCAGGGAGATGATCAATTCCAAAGAAAGATCCAAAATAGTCCACTGATCCTCCCCTGACAAACCATTGGTCATAAGATGAAGGCGACACGATGACCCAATGAATGGCTTTGTGCAGAGACAGAATGAGATAGCACAGTGTCGCAGTTGGTAGAGCACAGCCCCAGTGACCCGGGTTCAATCCTGTCCTTGGGTGCTGCCTGTGTGGAGTTTGCATGTTCTACCCCCGGGGTGCACCGGTTTCCTCCCACATCCCAAAGATATGTAGATAGGTTAACTGAGCACTGTAAATTGCCCATGGTTTGTGGTTGAGTGGTAAAATCTGGGGGAAGTTGATGAGAATGCGGGAAGAATAATATGGGATTATTATAAATTTGTGGATTATTGAGTCAGAGTCCTAGATTCATACAGCATGGAAACAGACCGTTCAGCCCAACTCATCCATGGCGACCAAGATGTCCCATCTAGGCTACTTCCATTAGCCCGCACTTGGCACATAACCATCTAAACCTTTTCCATTCATGTACCTGTCTTTTAAAAGCTGATATAGGACCTGCCTCAACTACCTCCTCTAGCAGCTCATTCCATATGCCCATCACCCTCTAAGTGAAAAGGTTGCTCCTCAAGTTCCCATTAAATTTTGCCTCTCTCACCTTAAACCTATGTCCTTTGGTTTTTGATTCCTCTGTTCTGGGTAAAAGACTCTGCATTCACCCTATCTATTCCCCTCATGATTTTATGCACCTATATAAGATCACCGCCTAGCCTCCTGTGCTCCAAGAAATAAAGTCTTAGTCTGCCCAACCTCTCCCTACAGATCTGGCCCTCGAGTCCTGGCAACATCCTTATAAATCTTCTCTGCACTCTTTCCAGCTTAATGACATCTTTCATATATTGTTAGAACTGATAGTGAGCTGAAGGGTTTGTATCTCTATATGACTAATGGATCACAAGTAGGCAGTAGCCAATGTGCCACATCTCAAGAGATGCCCTCCACGAGGCCTGTAACTCACCCATGGATCCACTGGGCTTTGTCTGTTTAATGTAGCTCCACCATGAACTGAGGTTGATCTCTACCTTGTTGCACATAAACAAATCAACATATGAAAGAATGGATCGACTGGGCGTATATTCACTGGAATTTAGAAGGATGTAAGGGGATCTTATAGAAACATATACAATACTTAAGGGATTGGACAGGCTAGATGCAGGAAAAATGTTCCCGATGTTGGGGGAGTCCAGAACCAGGGGTTGCAGCATAAGAATAAGGGTAGGCCATTTAGGACTGAGATAAGGGAAAATGTTTTCACCCAGACAGTTGTGAATCTGTGGAATTCGCTGCCACAGAAGGCAGTGGAGGCCAAATCACTGGATGTTTTCAAGAGAGAATTGGATATAGCTCTTGGGGCTAATGGAATCAAGGGATATGGGGAGGAAGCAGGAACGGTACTGATTTTGGATGATCAGCCATGATCATATTGAATGGCGGTGCTGGCTTGAAGGGCCGAATGGCCTACTCCACCTATTTTCTATGTGTCTAACTGTGATGGGTTCATTGCAGTGAATATCTGGAGGTTGAGCAGATGAATCTGAGTAGGTGCTGACTGAGCAAGGAGAATTAGTCTCCAATTCATTCATGTACCACCTTTTATCTTCCTAAAAAGAGCAGCAGAGTGTTGCACCTGGTAGAGCTACTGCCTCACAATGCCAGCGACCATGTGGCATCTGATCCTGACGTTGGTTGCTGACTGTGTGAAGTTTGCACTTTCTCCCGGCGAGTGTGTGAGTTTTCTCCGGGTGCTCCGGGCTCTTCCTACATCTCAAAGATATGTCGATTTGTAGGTTAATTGGTCTCTGAAAATTGCCCTGAGTTTGTCGGGAGTGGAAGTGGGATAACACAAAACTAATGTGAACGGGTAATCGATGGTCATCGTGGATCGGTGATCTGTGCCTGTTTCCATGCTGTATCTTTAAACTAAAACACCATCTGTCCAGAACACAACCTCCCTGGACATCCGCATTGAGGATTATATTCTCAAACCATGCAGCAAACCATAAACCCACAAAGTACAGACACTGCTAGCTAGTGGCCCCAGAAAGACAGGTTTTATCCCACTAAAGGCTGGCACGTACCTCTGTAACAAATTTACATAGAAATGAATACAGAGGCGGCTCGGATTACAATTGACCTTATGGAAATTCAACAATGCAAATTCTTCCATATATTTATAGTGTTTTTCAAGTTAGTAATGAGGTGTTTCATGGCATTCATTAATGACTGGATCCAGTATATATACCATTTGTTTAATTATGGGTGATGTCCAGGTGAAACTATTGAATGAATATAAAAAGAATTATAGTAAGTGTATATCACAGTGTTATGGCTTACAATAGGAAACTGACATTTATAACTAATGGAAAATTGGCATATTGATCGTTCTCGGGAACAAAACCCTTATGTAACCTGAGGACTGCCTGCATTATAAATCAGTAATCTTGTGCAAGGAGCCAGACTCTTCTCACACGTGAGCTGAGAATATTAACTACCTTGTATGAGAACTTTCCAGCCTGGGACTGAAGTGATCCACGGTTTGTCAGCATTCTGCTCTGTTTTGTTTTAGAGATGTGAAGTTAACTGACTCGCTGAACTCCGACGACTTCAAGAAGTTTCACCGTGGATCCGTGAGTATCTTACATCGAAGCAGAAAATGCTGTAAATACTCAGCGGGCCAAGCCGGGAGAAAAGCAGAGTTAACGTTTCAGACCGTTGACCTGGTGTCAGAGCTAGGAAAATGGAAAAAGCAAGAGTGCCTTAAATTGTGGAGGAGATGAGAGGGGAGAGCGGAGAGCGGAGGAAGGGATGGTGATGGGTTGGAGACCAAAGTTTGTACAGGTGACACCAGGTGGTAGTTGGGGCAGGTAACATTGCAACATTTAAGAAGCATTTAGACAGGTACATGGATGGGATAGGTTTAGAGGGATATAGGCCAACGTTGGCAGGTGGGACTAGTGTAGATGGGAGATGTTGGTCGATGTGGGCAAGTTGGGCCAAAGGGTCTGTTTCCACTGTATGACTCTCTAACTCTATGATGTGGATGCTGTGAAAGGTTGAAGGAAAACGTGGTGATTAATGCTTGTTAATCACAGCTGATCTGTTACTGGAAATGTGAAGAAAGGGGAATGGATGAGGGCAGAAGAGAAAAAAATAAGGAATGTTGTCAAGTGCGGGCTAAAGGAACTAGCCTGTTAAGAATAAAGAACAACTCATTGCTAGAAATATGACGAGAGAATGCTGGAGATGCCCATCAGGTCAGGCGGCATCTGTGGAGAGAGAAAAACGGAGTCAATGTTACAGGTGGATGTGGGTGCATTAGAACTGGGAAATTCTGGCACAAACAGTGAAAGTAGATTATCTGAGATTGTTGAATACATTTCTGGGTCCTCAAGGTGGTAAAGTGCCCAGATGAAAGATGGGATGTTGTTCCTTGAGCTTATGTTTCACTTTAAAGAACACCAAGTGCTGGAGTAACTCAGCGGATCAGGCAACATCTCTGCAGAACACTGATAGGCAACATTTCGGGTCGGGACATTTCTTCAGACTGAAGAAGGGTTGCGACCCAAAACGTTACCTCTCCAGTCTGAAGTAAGGTCCCGATCCGAAACATCTCCTATCCATGTCCTCCAGATATGTTGCCTGATCCGCTGAGTTACTCCAGCACTGTGTGCTCTGCGCATGATTCTAGCATCAGTTTCTTGTGTCTCCTTATGTTTGACCTTGTTGGGACTGTGTAGGAGGGCCAAGTGGGAGTGGGACAAAAATTTGTACTGATTGGTAACTGGGAGTTCAAGATTGTCCCTGTGAACTGAGCTTGGCTGCTCCCCAAAACAATTTCCTATCTGCATTTGATTTCTCTCGAGTCGTAGAGATCACACAATGAATGCAATGTCAAGTCAGATTTATTGTCATACACAGTGGTCCGTGTACAATGGAGATCATGCTTGCAGTAGCATCACAGGCACATAAACTCAGACAACACACAAAAACATAAAATATACATAATCATAATCATAATAATACCTTATTAGCCAAGTATGTTTTGCAACATATGAAGAATTTCATTTGCCATACAGTCATCATACTAATAAAAAGCAACAGAACACACAAAATACATTTCAACATAAACATCCACCACAGTGACTCCTCCACATTCCTCACTGTGATGGAAGGTGAAAAATAGTTCAATCACTTCCCTTCTTTGTTCTCCTGCGGTCGGGGGCCTCGAGCCTTCCGTTGACGTGGCGATCTTGCCTCCCATAACCGGCGGCATTTGGGCCCTCGCGTCGGGGCGATCTAGCTCCTGCATCGGGGGGAATCTCAGCTCCCCCTCGCCGGACGATCGGACCCCGGGTCGGGGCTGGTCGAAACCTTCTGCGTCATTTGGAGATTCCCGACATCGGTCTCCACTAAGGTTGCCAACTTTCTCACTCCCAAATAAGGGACAAAAGGTAAAAATACGGGACAAATTCCAGACAGCAATTTGTTGACCGATTCAGCCGTGGCTGGGTGAACGATGAGTTGACCCGGGTGCTGGACTGCAAACAAAGCCCAGCCGGTGAGCAAGCCGAGGAGTTTTGGGCCGCGCGACATAGTGCGCAAAGTCCGGCATCCCATCCAACTCATGAACCGATGATTGGCCATGAAAAGAAGAGGTGATGATGTCGGCGGTAAGCGAAGGTCCGAAGGTCAGACAGCTGGCCGGGCTGTCGACCAACGGTGCCTGGCTCCGATGGCAAGTCCACGTGTCCGCGGTGGGGCTCAAAGTCAATCCCGAGCAAGGCCTCCAGCTCCATGATGTTAGGCCGCAGAGCGACCGGAGATACGATCCGGAAAACAATCGCATCACTGGCAAGGTAAGAGATTGGGAAAAAAATCCCCTCCCCCCTCCCCCCTCCCCCCCCCACATAAAACAAACCAAAGAAAATTAACACACTATTAAAACACACTAAAAATAACAAAAAAAGACGAAAAGACAGACAGACAGACGGTTGGCGAGGCTGCCATCGTGCGGCGCCCCCTGGTGGTTATAAATTGTTTATCCTAAATAATATCCTCAATTGGAAGTTGAACACTGTCTGAAAGGACTCTTGTGGGTCCTTGGATGGTGGGGGGAAGAAGTAAAATGGCAGTTGTTGCATCTCCTGTGGTTGCTGGAAAAAGTACAAAGGGAAGGGGAGTAGTTGATGGCGATGGAAGAGCGAATTGGGGAGTCTCAAGGATAAAGATCCTTTGGGATTGCTGAGAAGGGAGGGGAGAGGAGGGGAAACTGTTTTATGGTGGAATCTTGTTGAAGGTTGTGAAAACTCTGGAGGAGGATCTGTTGAATGTGGAGGCTCGTGGTGTGGATGGTGAGGACCAAGAAATGCTATTGTCGCTCTGGGAGAGAAGGAGAGGATCGGAGAAGTAGAGGGAATAGATCAGAATCCCTGTGACCTGCGTGGGTTTTCTCCAGGATCTCCGGTTTCCTCCCACACTCCAAAGACATACAGGTTTGTAGGCTCATTGGCTTGGTAAAAATTGTAAATTAACCCTAGTGTGTGTAGGATAGTGTTAGTCTGTGGGGATTGGTGGTCGGTGCAGATCTAATGGGCCAAAGGGCCTGTTTCCACTCTATATCTCTAAACTAAGGTTAAAAAAAATTAGTGGTGGGGTGTAAATGCTGGCCTTATCACCCACATGCAGATCTGAATCATGAGTAACCTGAAGATATGCAATATGCTATACTGTGCTTAAGTTGGCTAGGTGACAAGAAAAGCATGCAAATGTTTGCAAGGCATTCTGAGGTTCTGCATCCTATACAACTGAAAGTCTTTCTTTCTTTTCAGACAATTAAAAAGTACAACTCTCAGTATCACAAACTCTTCAAGGATGTCCCTGAGCAGGAGACATTGAGGAAAGGTGTGTGTCTCTCATGTTGTGTGAGTTATTCTTTGGGACGTGGCAAAATAGATATTGGCACTCGATCACCTCATAATTAATGTGCACATGCGGTCCCGGAACTAGAACTTTGGTCATTGGTTAGACCCGGGAATTTCATGTCCCACTGTGCTAAACTGTCGTGAGAGCTTTCCACTTAGTGAGATAATTTTTAAAAAGGCCAATGTTACATTAGTCTCAAGTCAAGAGTGTTTGATTGTCATATATACCAACAATAGAACCATGAAAATCTTACTTGCAGCAGCATAACAGGACTGTAGCACAATACACATAGGTAATATACCACAAAAAATGAATGTTAATAACCCCAATTCTAGTGCAAAAAAAGTCCTTAGTGCAACCCAAGATAGGTCATTGGTTAGTGTTGTTTAAATGTTTAAGAGTGATGCTGTGTTCCTGTACCTGGTGGTCACAGTTTTCAGATTCCTATCCCTTCTTCTCAATGAGAAGCAAAATGAGAGCATGGCAAAGATGATGTTACATATTGTCTTGTGTATTAGCAAGGGGGTTATTACAGAAGGGTGCAATAACCAAGTGAGCCTAGCTTATACACGTACCTAGGTTATTGTTTAATACTGCTTTCTCTTACAAAGATCTCTCTTCAAAAACAGGTCCATAGCTCCACAAAAACAGATACAAAGTGCTGGAGTAATTCAGCGGGTCAGGCAGCAACTCTGGAGAATATGGATAGATGATGTTTCAGGTCAGGACCCTTCTTAAGTCTGAAGAAGGCTCCCGACCCAAAACATCATCTATCCATGTTCTCCAGCAACGTTGCCTGACCCGCTACCTTACTCCAGCACTTTGTGTCTTTTGTTTTTGAAAACCAGCATCTGTGGTTCCTTGTTTCTCCATTGCTACACAATTTATGCCCTGTCCACTTTTTGCTTCTGTGGCAGAAGATAAGGTGGGGAAAAAAGCTATCACGTCACAAATTGAACTTCTCATTAACGTCCCGCTTTCAGTCTGCATGAAAGACAAATGTAATCTGTGGTTGTATGCAGGCAGCCAAGTGTTGATGGAGAAACATTAACCGGAACAAAGGGTAAGAATTGTTGCTGCGTAAATAACCTGAGAATGAGGAAGAGACTGACGGGTCCAAAAAAAACTGTTCTTGGATTGGATTCCAGTTAAATACAAGCCTCAATTAAGATGTTTAGGTTTATTATTGCACATGTAACGAGGTACAGTGAAAAGCTTTGTTTTGCATGCTATCTAAACAGATCAGAAATATGATATGTTGTGTTTAAGAAGGAACTGCAGATGCTGGAAAATCGAAGGTACACAAGGAGTCTGAAGAAGGGTTTCGGCCCGAAACGTTGCCTATTTCCTTCGCTCCATATTTGCTGCTGCACCCGCTGAATTTCTCCAGCATTTTGGTGTACCTCAGAAATATGATACATGGGTACAATCAGTTCAAGCTCGAGTACAATAGGTGGAGCAAAGGGGAGGTACGGAGTGCAAAAATATAATTCTCAGCATTGTAGCACATCAATTCAATAGACAAAGTCCAATGTCCTCAATCGTGTAGAGGTGAACCGAACAGTACCCTAGCTTCATAGAGTCGTGGCGTTATGACCCTAGATGCTACAAAAGATCTTCCGTCTCTCCTGACCAGCGCTGGACTTCCATGTATAGTCCCACACTCTTGACTCCAGCACATGTTTCTGACCTCTCTCTATCTAAAAGCTGTCTCTTTAGCCCAGCTGGTTCTGTGAACATTGTATTCTAAAGAGGAAGAAGATTGGACTTTTTTGCCTCCCATCACAGTGAGGAATGTGGGGAATCCGCTGTGGTGGATGTTTATGTTAACTGATGTAATTCTGTCTTGTTGCTTTTTTTTCATATGGCTGTATGGTAATTCGTATATCACTGTACCTTAATTGGTACACGTGACAATAAAAGACCTTTGAAACTTTGATCCAATCTCCCTGAGGGCTTTGGGACAGGACCTTCTCCATGTAACAAAGTCGGATGAGCCATAGAATATGTTTAATGATATTTATGCTCTTTACAACGTAATTATCGGTTGGCACCCAAATCATCTAGAACCTGTGACTGAAGTTAAAGATTCATTTAACAGGGTTGAGTTTTTCTGTGTGGCGAGCATATTGGGAAGTGCGTTCAGCAGACAGAACCCTGGATCCCAGGAGTACATTTGTAGCATATGTTTGAATCTTTTTAAGGCAGCAGTGAGTAAAACGCTTGAAAAGCAAGCAGGGAAGTGTATTGGGATAAACGGTTGAGATTGCAGTTGGATTAGCCACAATCTTTTTTCAAAGGTTCAACATGTTCAAAGGGCCAAGTGGGCTCCTTCTGTTCCTCCTTCAAATGTTACAGAAAATATCCCCGGGAGTAATACTCCCACCCATTCTGCTGAGAAATTGGGTAAGAATTCATCGCTCAATTATGCAACAACTTGCATTTCTTTAATTTAAAAAAAAAACAAGGAATTTGACAGGAACGTAATCACACTAATGCCAGCATCAATGGGGAAGTGAGGGCAGGGGGTCAGAGGAACAAGGATTTTCTTAAAGGCACTGAGACCTAGAGATCAAGGGACACAGGCAAGGTGACAGCAGTAGGGATCCTTGGGGTGATTGCCGGTCAGCGTGGACTCGGTGGGTCGACAGACCTGTTTCTGCTCTGTATTTCTAAAGTCTAAAGACAAACAGGACATTAAGGAGCACTGTTCGATATGTGTGAGTGAGTTAACATCTCCAGTGGATATCCACTTCCAGGGTATGGGGAAACGTCCCAAAAGTGTTGGATTTTACCACGTAGATTGTTCTCGCCACAAGTCGAGAGTACAGGGCTGACCAAACAAGAATTGTTTCAAGGGATTATTCTGATCCTCTGTCTGTATCCCTTCTGTCTTGCCAGTCTACTCCTGTGCTCTCCAGAAAGACATCTTAATCCAGGGTCGTCTCTACATCTCCAGCAACTGGGTGTGCTTCCACGCTAACTTCTTCGGAAAAGACATCAAGGTGTGTGACCCATCTTGGTAATGTCCTCTCATTTTATGCTTATTAGAACTTTACTAATTACCACAATATTAATGAAATCACACTAAATAATGCAAAGGGTCCTTTTAAGAAGTTCAACGATTAAGAGTATTTACCATTCATTTTAGTAACGATTTGTTCCTTATTTAAGATCATGGATTTGAAATTAATCCACACTAAATGTTTTAGCATTAAACAGCACTGCAGGCCACTCTAAAGCTGTTTGTGGAAGTCACATAAAGGGCAATAACTTTGAGATTCACCAAGAGATGAATAGTCATATGCACGGGGAATAGAACAATTAAATTCTTACTTTCTTGCTGCTCTATAGGCACAGTAACGTTACAACTCAACACATCAATATATGCAATAACCCAATAAAGCAATAAATTATCAGTAATACTAGGTAACCAGACTACATTAGTACAAACTATAAAAATCTATAATAGATCATTGCTGAGTTGGGCTTTGGTTAGAGTTGTGCAGTGTAGTTCAAGAGCCTATTGTTTAATGGGAAGAAGCAGCTTTTGAACCTGAAGTTCACGGTTCCAGTCTCCTGTACCTCCTTCCTAATGTTAACGGCGAAATGAGAGCATGATCAAAGTGGTGGGGAGATCATTACTCATGATGGAAAGGACAATGGCCAACATTTTCTGCACCAAACTGCATTGTTACATTTCCCTGTGTGATACTGTCCACCATCATTAAGTGCTTAGAGAGTCTAGTTATGGAACGCATTGAATCCAGTCAGCCAAGCAACTTTGACCCACTGCAGTTCGTCAACAGCCACAACATGTCCATGCCTGATGCCATCTCCCTGGCCCTACTCTCATCACTGGAACACCTGGATAAGAGAGACACCTATGTCAGACTTCTATTCATAGTCTACAGCTCTGCTTTTAATACCATTATCCCATGTCTAATATCGAGCTTGGTACATGACGCAGGGTGAACCCAACCTGCCAGCCCCATCCTTCTCACCGTGCGGTGTTGCCCTGAAACAGGCGGCAGACGGGGGAAAGGGACTAACTGTTGCCGTTTCCCTTTCAGGTCATGGCATCAATCACGTCAGTCGTGTTGGTCAAGAAGCATCGGACAGGAGGGCTGCTTCCGAATGGACTTGTGATCAGGACAAGTGCAAATGACAAGGTGAGGCCAGGGGTTGTCTCCAGGCCAGGCCTGCACGTGGTGGAAGGGAAATGTCTGGCAGGGAATGTCATGTTGCAACTGTGGACGTTGTTGTTGACAGTATTATTTGCAGTTCTGGTTGTCTAGCTATAGGACACTGAAATGAGTGTAGGAAAGATTCACGAGGATTTTACCAAGGCTGGAGTGCTTGAGTTGTAAGGAGAGACTGGGACATGAGGAGTGACTGGCCACGTATAATTGAAGCAAGGCATCCTCTTAAACGTAAATCCTTTTTTAATAAGGACTATCCTCCTTCCTAAATCCTTTCAGTGATTTGAATACAAGGACACCCAGATTCATCTGAATACCAGGACTTTTCAATCCCCTGTCATTAAAAAACTCTTCTAGTTTTTCTGCCTCATGCTTTCCCACATTAACCCATATTCATCTGCACTCTCCAGACCCATTCACTCTCTGTGTCTTTCTCATAGCCCATACTTCGCAAATCGAGTCCAGTCTGTCTGTAGAAGGGTCCTGACCCAAAACCTCTTCTGTACATTCCCCCCAAGGATGCTGCCTGACCCACTGAGTTCTCCCACACTTTGATTTTTGCTCAAGTTTATTGTCCTCTACACGTATCTAGCTTTGTATCATCAACCATATTACGGTGGTCATCTCCTATTTCTGACCTTAGCTATCCCCTTGGTCTTTCAACCAGCCTCCTGATGTTTAAGGTTTCTCTGGTACATCATTGGTAAGGACACCAGGGACCAAGTGACCAACCTATATAATCCTTGCATGGGCTACAGAAGTTGTATCAGGAGATAATTCAGTGTAATGGGGCAGGGACAAATGGCAGGGACATTTCAGAATTTTAAAAAGTACAAAACGAAAATAATTACTCGCATGTGAGCAAAGATGGAAATTAATTAGAGAATGGGGATCTTTTTTGTAGGAGTTTAAATGTATAACATTATAACAGGAGAAGGAGTGCGAGGAAGAGGAAGATGGATGGAGAGGGGACAAGAGTTATAGAGAGAGAAGAAGCGGGAGAGGGGAAGATGGAGGGGGCAGAGACATGGAAAAGGAGGTTGGGAAAGAAGACAAGAAGAATGATAGTGAAAGATGAGGGACAGTTTGGGAGGATGTGATGGAGTGAGATGAGGAGAGAGTGAGGCAATGTGTTGTGGCCTCTTTCTGCACTAGAAGTTGAATATAAGTACGAAGAGTGAGAGATTTAATTCAATGCAGTGCATCAGAGTGCGGGCTTTACGTGTGGATTTGTCCCATCTTTAACAAGGCTCTCTGCTCTTCACTGCAGTACATCTTCGTCTCCTTCATCTCGAGGGACAGTGTCTATGACGTGTTGAAGCAGGTCTGCTCACATTTACAGGTAGGTTCTCAATCATAGCTGGAGATGATCAGGTCCTACTCTCCACCACTGTTTAATAGTTTGCCAGAAATATCCCACAGTGATATTTTGAAGAATGGGGTATTCTCCCATTGGAATCCAACTCATTATTTATTCCTCATTAAAACAGATCAGCTGGTGGATGGCATCTTATATGGTGGGAGCTTCCTGTGGGTAAAAGGGCAGTCTTCTACATTATTGCAGCCTTTACAGTTCAAAAGTAATTGTAATTGGGAACATTTTGAGATTGCAAATATGCTATTTGAAAACAAGTGTGCTTTCTCTTCATAACTTTAGAGATATAGTGTGGAAACAGGCCCTTCGACCCACAAAGTCTGCTCCAACCAATAATCATCCATACACTAGTTCTATGCTACACACTAGGGACAATTTACAGAAGTTAATTAACCTACAAACCTGCACGTCTTTGGAATGTGGGAGCAAACCAGGGTATCTGGAGAAAACACACACGGTCACAGGGAGAACGTGCAAACTCTTTACAGACAGTACCCATAGTCAGGATTCTGGGGATGTAGGGCAGCAACTCTACCGCTGTGCCACTGTGCCGCCCACTGTCCCTGTCCTGCATTGAACAATTGAACAAGAATGCCTTAATTATGGATGAACTGTGCTTGCCGCATACCTGAAATTCTCTTGCATGTTAATGTTTTAAAGAAACCTTTCCCTATTTATAATTGCCCCACCATTGGTGGCTCTGCCGACACCAGCTCAGGCCCCAAATTCTGGCATTCCCCTTCTAAATGTCTCAACCTTTCTCCCTGTTTTCCTCCTTTAGAACACTCCCATGTCTGCCACGTTGCATCTGATCTTGTTGCTGTGAACTGCCTTTGGGCAATTCATGATTATATAAATATGCAATTCCTATATCATATGCATGTTGACAGAACATTTGGTATTCCTCTGTGGTTTTAGATTATTTGCAAGAAAGGTTTCCTGTTACTATATGTTATCTTCCATTTTGGGGTTGGGATCAACACATGCATCATCGGCGGTCACTCAAAACAAGTGTGACTGTCCTCTTTTGGGAGGATGCCCGTGCGTGACTGTTTAACGTGGGGAGACTGGTGCACAGACAGCCACCGCACAGTTCTTTGACAGATCTGGGTCAGGATCCAGTGGCATGGAGGCCAAGACGACCGGATATCCTTTTCTGCTGCAGCCTACATCCGCCTTCCCAGCCGTTGTGACGCTCCACTAAAGTCAGCCATCATCCTCCGCTTGTTCCACCGTTGAGGTCTTGGTTGGATTGCTCTTTGTCAGGGACCTCCCCCTCGACCTTACCGCCATGGGTGGCCCTACCAGGAGCATGGCTCCAGACGGCATCGCTCTCAGAACCACCAAGCTTCTCCACCACCACAACATATAGGATTGTTAAGGGTTTGGACACGTTGGAGGCAGGAAACATGTTCCCGATGTTGGGGGAGTCCAGAACCAGGGGCCACAGTTTAAGAATAAGGGGAAGCCATTTAGAATGGAGACGAGGAAACACTTCTTCTCACAGAGAGTTGTGAGTGTGTGGAATTCTCTGCCGCAGAGGGCGGTGGAGGCAGGTTCTCTGGATGCTTTCAAGAGAGAGCTGGATGGGGCTCTTAAAGATAGCGGAGTCAGGGGATATGGGGAGAAGGCAGGAATGGGGTACTGATTGGGGATGATCAGCCATGATCACATTGAATGGCGGTGCTGGCTCGAAGGGCCAAATGGCCTACTCCTGCACCTATTGTCTATTGTCTATTGACAAGGTGACAATCCACGGATCAACACATTACAAATGCTAAAACATTGAGATTTTTTTAATGGTTACCTGGATGCTGAGGCAGTACATCCTCAGGCAATGGACTCCATGAAACCATGCATTCTGATTGCTCTACCAATAGCTGTACGAATGCTCAAAGATACTTTGTTGTAGAGGGCCCTTGGTCCGTACATCATTGCTAGTACATATCTCTGGTACATGTCTAAAGTCTGAATGGTATAACAGGTTTGGATAGTACTGGTGATTCCAGCAAGTTTTTAAACATTAACCAGTTACCTTCTAAATTGATCCACTCAGGATAACAAGGAAGGTCTGAATTGGCTGGCAAAATTCAACATTCCCCACCACCTACTTATAAATGACCTGACTGACTACAATAGGGGATGTCCGACAAGTTGCAAATGACCACTTATTGCCAGATAGTTTGCACAGCTCTGCTATTACTCAGCTGGATGCCTTCAGTCTCTGTGTGATCTTCAAAATGTTGCTACATTTGTGTTTTTAAACTCCACACACAAAGTGCTCTACAAAAGCAGCCTTTAAATGTTCCTGCCATGTTGTTCAATAGTTCTGATCCAAACGGAACATCTAAAGTGTGATCTCACCCCACACGTTTAGTTAAGTTTAGAGATACAGCGCGGAAACAGGCCCCTCTTTCCACCGAGTCCACTCCGACCAGCGATCCCCACACATTAACACTATCCTACACACATTAGGGACACCATGCCCTTATACCAAGCCAATTAACCAACAAACCTGTACGTCTTTGGAGTGTGGGAGGAAACCGGAGATCTCGGAGAAAACCCACGTGGTCACGGGGAGAACGTACATACTCCGTACAGACAGCACCCGTAATCAAGATCGAACCCGGGTCTCCGTCACTGCAAGCGCTGTAAGGCAGCAACTCTACCACTGCGCCACCATTTGTAAAAATGTAAATATGTGATATTTTTTGTATTGTCCCCCTCACTTGTCTCATACCCTCACTCAGCAAGGGCAACAAACATCCTGGTGAATCTTTCTTGCACCTTCTTGGGTGACCAGACTACACAAAGAAATCCATCTGTGAACCAATGTCTGTACCAGTTACGATACAACTTTATAAAACACTATTACTCTGGAACAACAGTGTCTTATAAAGTTGTATCGTAACTGGCACAGACATTGTGGGCTGAAGGGCCTGTTCTCGTGTTGTACTTTTCTCTGTTCTTAACCATCCTGCTCTTATATTTTATGCCCCAGCTAATGAAAGCAAGTATCACAAATTTTATTTTACCTCACTGCTGCCACCTTCAGAGATCTTTGGACTTGTATACCAAGGTTTCTCTATTCCTCAATAGTTCCTTGCGTCCTATCATTCATTGTGCATCTCCTAGCCTTATTGGTCTTCCGGAAATGCATCGTCTGATATTTTTCAGGAATATGAGACAGACTGAAACCGTTGAAGCATGCAGGGCACGCATCATATAGGCACTGTGTTTTATACATAAAGGACACTAGTGGCACAGTGGTGCAGCTGCGAACGCTGCTGCTCATAACGGCAGAGGTGCAGGTTCAATTTTACCTCGGGTGCTGTCTGTGTGGAGTTTACATGTTCTCCCTGTGAACACGTGGTTATCCTCCAGGTGCTTCCGTTTCCTCCCATATCCCAAAGACATGCGATTTTGTAAGTTAGTTGGCCTCTGTCAATTGCCCCTAGTGCGGAGGGAGTGGATGAGAAAGTGGTACAGTAGATAGCAATAGGGTTGTTGCATTTATAATCCAGGGAAATTGAATAACAATCTGGAGATGAGGTTAAAAACTGAGGGAAAGTGGTTTGGGTATTTAAATTCTGGAATACAAAGCTAGCATCATGACACCACCAGGTTGTAATGAAAAACCTCGAATGACCTAAGAGAAAGGAATCTGATATTCTTCCCCGTTCTTGCCCCGACACAAATGCAGATTTTAAGTGGGTATTACCCACCTATGTTCAACTGAAGTTGGAGAATTGAGCGTTCATACGTTGGGTAATAAGCTGCCCAAGTGGAATGTGAGGGCTGTTCCTACAGGTTTGTGTGTGACTACTCTCTGCCAGTAGAGAGGTTGCCTCTTAATTGGCTTTTTAAAATCTGTAAGGTTATGGATGGATGCTAGTCCAGTGGGAAGCTTTGTCCAGGATGGTGTGGAACTTCCTGAGAGTTACTGAAGCTGCATTCATCCAGGCAAGCGGAGGAATTCCACCCCGGTCCTGACGTAGATGGTGGAAATGCTCTTGGTTCAAGCAGTGAGTTACTCATCTGTCCCATGTACATCTCACGCTACAGCACGGTTAAACCAATAGCAAACCACAAAGAGCTGGAGGAATAGGGTAGCATCTGGGGAGGGCATTCATTCAGGCTGAAGAGTGGGGGGAGAAAGCTAAAAAAGAGAGGTGGCGCCAGGATGAAGCCTGGCAAGTGATAGTGGGTTGTAGTCAGGATAGCACAAAGCACCATGCAGTATAATATAATCACTGCAAAATATCACTATAACTATGAAAAGTTCTACTTCAGTCATGGGCATGTGAATATCTCTGTCCTGAGGTAACTTTGAAAGTAACATTGTCTCTCCCCTAGTGCTTCACAGGAAGGTGCCTTCCTTAGTCTAGCAGCTCATTCAATGACCATTCTTTGTTTCAGGATAACAGTAAGAAGAGCTTGAGTGTAGGCCCTGAGTGTGGACACATTGGATTCCCTTCCCTCGGTAAGTTGTTCTCCGGATGTTTAGATTTTTCACATTACATAATATTTGGAGGGATTTCCCCCTTCATTCCCCAGAAACCTGCCGGTGGAATGTGGCGGCTCGAACGTTACTACACAGGAATGTTGGGCAGGGAACCTCGTGATGCCAGTCAGACTGGGATGTGCCAGAATCATAGACTAATGATGCCAATGAAAGAAGCCGTTGGCCCATTTTGGTTGTGCTGGTCAAATTAAATCTACCCAATATAATGCCACTGTCCAGCAGTGAACCCACAAGTCACAACTGATGACGTTCCCACCCAAGTACTGTTTAAAAACAACAAAGGTTTCTACTTCCCCCACCTTTTCAGACAAGGTTGTTCCTAACTCCACTTCCCTTTGGGTGAAGAAACCTTTCTTTATCTCCCCTCTAATCATTCTGCCAATTAGTTTAATTCATCTCCCTGGTTCACAACCCTTGAACTATTGGAGATAGGTTCTCCCTATTTAGTCTCTCCTGGCCCTCATAAACATAAACTTGAAGTCTCAACCTCCACAGTTGCAAAGAAAACCACCCCAGCCTATCCAAACTTTCCTCCAGCTACAACTTTCCAATCCCAGGCAGCATCCTCACCACCCCCTGCACCATGTCCACTGTAGTCATACCTTTCCTATAATGCAGTGACCAGACCTGTACGCATTCATTATCCAAGTTGTGGCTCAAGTACTCTTCTCACGGAAGGAGACAGTTTGGCCCATTGAGTCTCTGCTGGTTCTCAGAGCAATCCAATCAGTTCCAATTCTTGCACTATTTATCAACTCTCTCACAATTTCCCATTCAACTCCCCTCCCTGATCCTCCCATCACCCACCTACACTTGGGACAATTTTACAGCAACCAAATTAATCTAACATCCTTCAACAAATTTGGGAAGTGGGGGGGAAACGGAGCAGCCCGGGAGGAGCCCGTGTGCCCAGAATGTGCACCCGAGAGGCAGCAGAGATCAGGATTGAAGTAACCCCCACATTACATAGAGTCATACAGCATGGAAACAGGCCTTCAGCCCTACTTGTCCATGCCAACCAAGATGTCCATCTACACGTCCCACCTGTCCACATTTGGCCCATATCCTTCTAAATCTAACCTATCCAAAAGGTATTCCTTTTGCCTATTTCTTTTTACATTTTAAGGATCGCCTAACATGTTCTCCAAGGTCCCTCTGTACCTTCTCACCTCTTGTTATTCTTCTACTTTTGAATATTCCAAACAAATAACAAAAGAATATTACTCACACCCAAAGCAGACTGGGTAAGGTATAGGCGCAAATGCTGCCCTTCATCCAATTGATTGGCAACACCAGTACAATCCTGACTTTGAAATGTTAATTCTGTTTCTCTCTACACAGATCCCTCCTGACCCGCTGTGTATACCCAGCATTTTCTTTCTCATTATAATTAGACCCACATTAATTGATAAAGTGGCAAGCCCAAGGTGGGAGTTATGTTATCATTATCCAGTGCTATCATTGGCCTTGGTGAGGGACATTACCCAATGCCTGCAGTCTGTGGCGCTGTTACTGGATGAGATCATTTTCTGTGCTGTTTCTCAGGAAGGCTGTAGGTTACATTTGGACTGGAAAAGAAAACTATCTAACGGCTCCTCATCCTCACAGCCCGAAACAGAACACCAGTCCTTGGGAAACTCCACCAGCAGCCTGAGTACTCCAGAGATAGAGAGCTCCAGTTGCAGCAGTCAGACCTTCAGAGGTGAGTACGAACAGCGTGGGTGACGGCTCATCAATACGCAAGCAGTCCAGGTCCCGCGCCTGGCTGAAGCTGGTGTGTACGGAGGGATCAATGTGTGCAGGGGGTGGTGCAGCTTGTAGAGCTGCTGCCTCACAGCTCCAGTGTCCCAGCTTCAATCCTAACTTTGGGTGCCTAGTTTAGTTTAGAGATACAGCATGGTAAAAGGCCCTTTGACCCACCGAGTCCATGCTGACCATTGATCACCCATAAACTAGTTCTACGTTATCCCACTTTCGCATCCCACATACTAGGGGTAATTTACAGGTTGATTAACTTACAAACCTGCACGTCTTTGGGAATGTGGGAGGGGCCAGAGCACCCAGTGGAAACCCACGGGGTCACATGGAGAACGTGCACGCTCCACACAGACAGGATCGAACCCAGCAAATCAGCAGCTGTGGAACTGATCTACAGTCAATGTATTTGGCTGCGGTTGCTAGTTGAGTTTAAAGGAAAGAAGTCTGATAATTAAGCAGAGGGATGTGTTCCTCAGTTCACAAGTTATATAAGTGGGTTCCCTCTCATTCCTTTCTCTGTACGCTTCTACCATTCAGAAAGACTGGTGAAGAAAGAAAAAATACTTGAATTAGATTCAGTTGAAGGCATCAGCAAAGTGGAAATATCGAATCCTCAGGATATTAATTATTATGTGAGTATTGAACAACAGATCAGTATGCAGTAACGCTGCCTCACTTGTTGCATGGTGTGAAAGGAGCGGGTACGTGGTGTAGTAATTACTGTACTAGTAATGCAGGGACTGCCTAACAATCCAGGCCCAAGTTCAAATCCCACCACAGCAGCAGAGAGACTTAAATTCAGTTGCATTGGATTGTTAAATCTGAAATTTGACAGAAAGTGACTGAATTGTACTTAAAAACACAAAATAAATAACACAACAGGTCAGGCAGCATCCATGGAAAGAGAAAGAGAATTAACATTTCAGGTCAATGACCCTTTGTCAGAACTCCCACCTAGTTCACTTACTGTAGTCTTACTTGCAGCAACACAAATGCTTGACTACTCCTCATTAGATTCCCCTTATCACTATCGCTTGCTGAACCTACTCCTTCCCTGCTTTTCAACAGAACCAGATGTGGTGTTGCTGGTTTGGCTGCAGCTGCAGATCATCCATGAGAGCCTATCCCCTCAACAGTAGTTTAGTCTAGAGATGCAGTGCAGAAACCGGCCCTCCGGCCCACTGGGTTGACGCCGACCAGCGATCCCCGTACACTAACACTATCCTACATACCAGGGACAATTTACTATTTTTCCGCAGCCAATTAACCTACAAACCTGTACCTCTTTGGAGTGTGGGAGGAAACCGGAGCACCCCGAGAAAAACCCACACGGTCACGGGGAGAACGTGCAAACTTTGTACAGACAGCACTGGTATCCAGGATCGAACCCGGGTCTCTGGCACTGTAAGACGGCAACTCTACCGCTGTGCCACCATGCCGCGTTGACTCAAAAAAAAAATTCTTCTTTGATAGGGAGATAGCCCATTTATTTTCACACTTCCTGCCTGCCTTTCTGTTTCAGTTTAGTTTATTGTCACATGTACCAAGGTACAGTGAAAAGCTTTTTTTGCGTGGTAACCAGTCAGCGGAAAGACAATACATGATTACAATCGAGCCATGTACAGTATATAGATACATTATAAGGGAATAACGTTTGGTGCAAGGTAAAGCCAGTAAAGTCCGATCAGGATAGTCCGAGCAATTCCTCTTCTGCTGTTCATCCATCTGACTGAACCTGTGGTGTGAGCACCTACTGAAATTGTTGCCTATAACCCTCTCTGCCTCCTGCATGCTCCCCAGGGTGTCCATCTGCCTCAGTGTATCCAGTGCCCAGCAGAGGAGGTTTGTATGTGACTACACTCACTAATCAAGGCTATCAAGGGCAACTGGGGTTGAGAGGGAAACACTGGCCTTGCTCATCATGTCTAGATCCTGCAAACTAGACTTTAGACTTTAAAGATACAGTGCGGAAACAGGCCCTTGGCCCACTGAGTCCGCGCTGACCAACGATCATCCATACACTAGCACTGTCCTACACACTAGGGACAATTTACAATTTTACCAAAGCTGATTAACCCACAAACCTGCACGTCTTTGGAACGTGGGAGGGATCCGGAGCACCCAGAGAAAAACCCACGCGATCACAGGGAGAACATACAAACTCCATACGGACAGCACCCATTAGTCGGGATTGATCCTGGGTCTTTGGTTCTGTAAGGCAGCAACTCTACCACCATCCCGCCCAACTAAATACATTTAAAATGCTGAATGAGAAGTTTCACTTCCATCGGTACATCAGCGAATCGAGAAAACTCCTCTCTGCCCGCCAAGGTCTGGTGCTGATTCATTGCTGTTCTCAGGCTGCAGCCATTTTATGTAAGTTAGGTTGATGTACCATATTGGAAGGTAGTTAGTAAATTATTGTTAAATTACTTAATCCGTTGTTGTTATTGTTCCGGGCAATACATAACAGCTCCCGCCTCTGAAGCTTTCCCATCTTTTCAAGGCTATGCCTGTTGCACTCACTGTCTTCTTCAGTGGGCTGATGGGAGGGTCCTGTTGCTTGGTGGAGTTTAAAGGAAAGTAGTCTGATAATCAAGCAGAGGGATGTGTTCCCTCGAAATTAACTTCCTTCCCTGGCCGTTCTGCTGCAGAGCTGTCATTTCAGTGAAAAGAACCTCGGACTATGGGCACTTTGTCCTTCAACTGTTTGTCCTTCTGGTTCCCCAGAGGCATAGTGTGGACAATCTGTGGTAGTCTTCTCAGACCTCTCATCTCTGACTTTGTAGTTCTCCGACAGGGAAATGGCTCCATTTTATTTGAAATAATCTGGTTGCAAACGTCAGAGCTGATGAATCCCATTTGAGCTCAGGAGCAGAGTCTTGTGTGGTGCAGCCGTGCCTGCCTTGGAGGACTCTGTCAGATGCGGGACGGGCCAGTGCCTGTGGTGAAACGTGGCGGGTGTGTTGCAGAGAGAGGCTGAATGGGACAAGGTCAGAAGCACCGTGTTTACACGGCCTCCAACAAGAAGAACATTGCACATTGCAACACATGTGAAGTCTGTGCAAACATATTGCTTAGTATCTTGCAAATCTTGTTATTGTTACGGATAGAAGCCTGTTTCAGATAGACTTGTATTTCAGGTTTCATTTGTTTAAAACCCTGTGGTCTGACGGATTGTCTGGTGTATGTTTTTCCAGAGTCATCATCCTTTTGGCATCCTCCATTTACATGACGTTCCGAGTTTTCTCCCTGGGCAGCAACTGGGACTCTTGGACGCAGCCTCTCAGTCACACACCCACAAGAGGTAAGATGGCAGCCAAATATAACCATTCCCATGCACCTTCTCACTCTGCGGCGTCTCCATGGACAGGGGTCTGGAAGTGGTTAGTAATCTTGCCCCATGTTGTAGCTCATTGGGGTACACTGAAACCCATACAGATGAAACTTTTGGCCCCTTGAAGCTGCCTGGCCACCTTTGAACTTTGAGATACAGCGCGGAAACATGCCCTTCGGCCCACCAAGTCCGCGCCGACCAGCAACCACCCCGTACGCAGCACTATCCTACGCACAGGAAAATTTGTAATTTTACTGAAGCCCATTAACCTACAAACCTCTACGTCTTTGGAGTGTGGGAGGAAACCGGAGCACCTGGAGAAAACCCACGATGTCACAGAGAGAACGTACAATCTTCGTGCGGACAGCACCCGTAGTCAGGATCGAACCCAGGTGTCTGGAGCTATAAGGCAGCAACTCTACCGGCTGCGCCACCGTGTCACCCACCAGCTTCAGTTCTACTGAGTGGAGCCACATTCATAGAAATGAAGAAAGTGAAGATCACATTCAACCCCTCTATTTACAAAGTTGTCCCCTGTACGTTCTTCAAAGAAACATAGAAAAATAGGTGCAGGAGTAGACCAATCGGCCCTTCGAGCCAGCACTGCCATTCAATTTGATCAGTACCCCATTCCTGCTTTTTGTCCCATATCCCTTGACTCCCTTAGCCCTAAGAGCTAAATCTAACTCTCTTGAAAACATCCAGTGAATTGGCCTCCACTGCCTTCTGTAGCAGAGAATTCTACAGATTCACAACTCTCTGGGTGAAGATGTTGTTCCTCATCTCAGTCCTAAATGGCCTATCGCTTATTCTTAAACTGTGACCCCTGGTTCTGGACTCCCCAACATCGGGAACATTTTTCCTGCACCTAGCCTGTCCAATCCTTTAAGAATTTTATATTTCTATAAGACCCCCTCTTATCCTTCTAAATTCCAGTGAACACAAGCCCAGTCGACCCATTCTTTCATCATGCACTTCAATACCTCATGCACCTCTTCATCGATTTGTGATAATCCACCCACCTCAAAATAGTTAATACTACCTCTTCTTGCTGTTCCCCTTGTCTAACTTAAACGTTACTAGTCAACTATCTACCCTGTGCTGCTGAAGTTGCCACCATCCCCCCTCCCATTTACTACATTGATACGTTTTCTATCACTCCTATAGCCAAATCATTTACTGGTATATACTATTAAAAAAACAGTGGTCCTTCTGTAGACTCACAGAGTCAGAGTGAACATTATTCCCTTTATTCTGTATCAGTACACGTTTGACGGCTTGATTGTGATCATGTATAGTCTTTCCGCTGACAGGATAGCACCCACCCGACAGAAAAGCTTTTCACGGTATCTTGGTAAAGTGAAAATAAAAGTATTTTGAAAATGAAAATAAACTAAGCTAATGTATGGAACAACCCCCTTGTCCCACCACGTCCATGCCGACCAGTGGGCACCCATCCATAGTAATCCCATCTCCAAGCCAGTAGCATTCTGCGCCTCGAAGATTCAAGTGGTGGCCCAGACTGTCAGTGACTCTGCTTCTTCCACCACGGTCTCCAGCAGCGGGCCATTCACCTTGTGGTTACCAGCTTCATCCCCACCTCAGACCCACCTCCATTAACCAGGGTGCAGAAGGTAAAATCACCAGGGTCTCTGACACTCCCCAAAATGCAATAAGGCCTTGAGACCCCTGCATCAATCCCAGGATAAACATCAGCACTTCTTCACTCGTATGGCGGAAGTACCCTGTTCCACTAAATGAATGGACAGCTCCCACAGAGTGACACCTCTTCCAATCAACTGCTGAACACAATGCCATGGGGAATGGCATCATGGAAATCCCTCCACATGGGGAGCACTAGGGGTGGGGGGGGGGGGGAGTGGGTGGTGGTGTCGGGGTCCACCAATTGCATCAGCACTCGCTTTGTGTGCAGGAGGAATCTGCCAGCTTCCTAATGCTGCCAGTTGTAGCTTTGTGCAAAGACAACCAGTCACATTATGCAGTGAGACTGCAAGTGCTTCTTGGAGTCTGGTTTTGTGTCATAGTTAAACCTGTGGTTTATCCCCAACTAACCTCAGAACAATTCACTTTCAATCTGCTCACCCCCTTGTCTTATGTTCCAGGTAAAGTAGGTTCCTGAGGCTTTGTTAAAGCTGTTGGCTCACAGTAGCTCAGCCATGGACCAGGCAACACAGAGACTCCAATACCTCTTGAACTCACTGGATGGGACTGTAATTGGAAGAAGCCATCTACTGCCTGTAAAAGACTAAGACCAGCTAACTTCTCCAGCGCACTGTGATATTACCACAACACCAAGCTTTCGATAAGTTGGAGCACTTCCACAAAACCCAATAAGTAGCCTAATTTTTAATTTATTTGTTGAATAAAATTCCACGGATCTTTCAATTTGGGATATAGCGGTCCATCAAAAGGGTAAAGTATTTTGGAGCTCGTTCCTGCTGTTCAGGTGCCAGATTATCCAGCATTGGCTAGCAATAGACTTGAGAGTTTTACTTGAATTGGGTATCGGTGCCGGTTAACAGGGTGTCTGTGACTCCGTTCGCTGTGCGAAGGAAAATCCAGCCCTCTCGCGCAACAGAAGGCCCTCCACGGGACTAGGACACTGTATCCCAGGACAAACATCTGCTCTCAAAAGGTGGAAGTACCCTGTTCCACTCAATGAATCGTTCCACCGACCTAGCCCTGACACTGCCTCAATTTGTTTCAGGTCTTTGCTTTACTAAATATTGATTGTCTGTTATTGTGCGCTCAACGTGTTGAGAAAGAAGCATTTGCGGCTGTTTACATTGTGAAAGGACCTGTCTTTGCATTTTATATAAACTGTGCTGAATGATACAATCAAGCAACATATGTTCCTGGTGTGGAGATCGGTCTAAGGTGGAATGAGCGAGTAGCCATTAGGAGGGCAGTGACCAGAGAGAGGGAAGTCAGTATGGGTAATGGATTGAGTGGGGAGCGGTCGTCAAAGGGCGGGGGTGGTCAAGGTGGGTGGTCAACAGGGGGTGGTTGAATAT
Source organism: Malacoraja senta (assembly GCA_038087875.1). Taxonomy (NCBI): domain Eukaryota; kingdom Metazoa; phylum Chordata; class Chondrichthyes; order Rajiformes; family Rajidae; genus Malacoraja; species Malacoraja senta. The sequence goes on along the minus strand of CM075981.1, from coordinate 44,746,024 downwards.
AATGGTGGGAAGACCATCAGTGGAGAGAAGCAAGCGAGGTTGTAGTTGAAGGACAGTGACCATGAGGAGGGCAGTCGGCGCGGGTTGTAGATGGAGTGGGAAACGGTCGACTGAGGGGGGCGGGGTGGGGGTGCAGTCAGGGTGGGTAGTCAACAGGGGGTGGTTGAATATAAGGGGCCATCAGTAGAGAGAAACAAGTATGGAGAGACCACCAATGGAGCACACGGAAAGAGAGCCCACCAGAGATGGCATTGGAGGGAGGACGATTGATGGAGGGAAGGGACAAGAGCTGGAGAGAGTGGAGGGAGGACAGTCGGTGAAGGGAGTGCCGTTCATTGTGGATTTGGGGAGTAGTCTGAGCAAAGAAGAAACTTGCTTCAAGGTGCGGTGGGCTGTGTTGGGAGGGCCGCTGTGGGAACATGTGATCATGGAGTGATTGAGCATTGAGATGTGAATGCTGAGCAGAAGAGAAGATGCAGCCCTGTGCTGGTGCTTGTGAACAGGCAATAGAATTTGTTGAGAAGCCCAGGGAGATAGTTGACAGTTTTGATGTACAGGATGCAATCTGTGATGGTCAGATCCCACAAGCTGTAACCAGGGTCTGGGCCCAAAATGGAGCGATCGTTACGTGGGTCCCACTCACGCCAGCTGCACTCTTGCTTGCTCAGCAGAAATGCTTGTCTGTTTTTTTTCATTATTCAGTTTAATAAATGTTTAACAATGACATTCCTGTGATTTTACTCAGTGATTCGCTCTATCTTCACAGGCCTCAAGGTAGCTTTTTCTGATGTGTGGTAGGTTCATATGTTCATTGGAGCAGAATTAGGCCATTCGGCCCATCAAGTCTACTCCATTCAATAACGGCTGATCTATCTTTCCCTCTCAACCCCATTCTCTTGCCTTCTCCCTATAACCCCTGGTACCCTTACTAATAAAGAATTTATCATAAGGTCATAAGTGATAGGAGTAGAATTAGGCCATTCGGCCCATCAAGTCTACTCTGCCATTCAATCGTGGTTGATCTATCTCTCCCTCCTAACCCCATTCTCCTGCCTTCTCCCTATAACCTGCACTAATCAAGAATCTATCTCTGCCGTAAAAATATGCACTGACGGTCTCCACAGCTTTCTGTGGCAAAGAATTCCACAGATTCACCACCCTCTGACTAAAGAAATTTCTCCTCATCTTCCTAAAAGAACATCCTTTAATTCTAAGGCCATGACCTTAGTCCTGGACCCAACCAATAGTGGAAACATCATCTCCACATCCACTCTATTCAAGCCTTTCACTATTCTGTGTTTCAATGAGGTCCCTGTAAATCAGTCTCAGTCACTGTATTCTATGTCCATGTCGGGTGTTCGTAGAGACTGTAGATCAATCACTGTATTCTGAGTCTATGTCGGGTGTTCGTGGAGACCGTTCCTGAAGCAGGGCTTGGCGGGCGACACGGGGTCTGGAAGCAGGGGCTTGATCTGCAGCTTGGTTACCTTGTGGTTATTAAAACAGATTTTGAAGTTAAACAACTTTGTTATTTTCGCAACTTCATGCCGCCCTCCCCTCATTCTTCTAAACTCCAGCGAGCACAGTGCTGACAAACGCTCATCATCGGTTAACCTGCTCGTTTCTGGGATCATTCTTGCAAACCTCCTCTAGACCCTCTCCAGAGCCAGCACATCCTTCCTCAGATATGGTGCCCAAAATTGCTCACAATATTCCAAATGTGGCTGTACCAGTGCCTTTTTGAGCCTCAGCATGACATCCCTGGTTTTGTATACAAGCCCTCTTGAAATAAATGCTTTACTACTGATTTGACTTGCAGATTAACCTTTTGGGAATCCTACACCACATTCCCAAGTCCTTTTGCATCTCTGATTTCTGGATTCTCTCCCCATTTAGAAAATAGTCTACGCCTTTATTCCTACTATTTGCTACACTATATTCCATCTGCCACTTCTCTGTCCACTCTCCCAACCTGTCCAAGTCCTTCTGCAGAGTCCCTGCTTTCTCTACACATTATTGCCACTTTATCTCTACACTTTATTGCCCCCTTTATTGCCAGGTATTCTGCCATCCAGCCAACCTGCTAATTTGTTATCTCCGCCTTAAAAATATCTGTTGACGACCTCCACAGCTGTCTTTGGCAATGAATTCCACAGAAATTCCTCCTCATCTCCGTTCTAAAGGCACGTCCTTTTTTTGAGGCTATGGCCTCTGGTCCTAGACTCTCCCACCAGTAGAAGCACACTCCACGTCCTCTCTATCCAGGCCTTTCATTATTCGGTAAGTTTCAATGAGGTTCCCATCATTCTTCTATACTTCAGCGAGTAGAGACCCAGTATATATTTACAAAGCTCTTCAAGTCAAGAATAGACCCTAATACGGAACGGATTATATTTGGAATAATAGTAGATATCAATTTAAACAAAGACCAAAAAGTATTCTTTAATTATGGGTTAATAATTGGAAAGAAATTGATACTTAAATTTTGGGAAAATACAGCTATACCAACTATTAAAATGTGGATTAGGAATATGACAGACATAGCACACCTTGAAGAAATGAGACTCCGCCTAATAGATAAATATGACCAATTCTTAAGGAGTTGGTCCCCTTTCATTGACTTTTTGGAATCATGTGATGCAGCAGTACAGTAAAGATTACTGATTTCAGGTCAGGTCGTGGATAGATTTACATCTCCGAACAAAGATTTGAAAATTTCTTTTTTAAGGGCCTTTTTCTACTATTTCTACTTTCTACTTTTTCTTTTCTTATATACACACTTCACGTTTTTCTATTTTCTACTATCTATTTTTCCTCTTTTTCTTCTCTCTTTTTTTTTTTTAACTTCCTTTTCAAAAACATAAAACTAGAGGTTGTACATAGAATGTATTACGTTATGACATCGTTGGCACCTAAAACTAGGTACCACTGTATTGTTTTGTATTGTATTAACTTCTAATAAAATAAACAAAAACAAAAAAAAAGAGACCCAGTGCGATCAAATGCTCATCATACGTTAACCCAATCATTCCTGGGATTATTCTCGTAAACCTCCTCTGGACCCTCTCCAATGCCAGCACATCCTTCCTCAGTTATGGGGCCCAAAGCTGCTCACATTAAGCTGAGATTCAGGTGAGTGGATGGTAGCAGATGAGCAGGTGGACACAGATGGAGGAGTGGCTGTGTCGAGAGTGACGGAGGTGTGGGGAAAGTTCCACCAGCAGTTAAGCTGATGCAGGTGAGTGAGTGATGTAGCAGTCAGTGTAGGAGAGGTTTGGTGGTTGGAAGCTCAGGGTATTTACATGGTAAAAAAAAGAAACCAGTAAAGTGCTGGAGTAACTCAGCAGGTCAGGCAGCATCTCTGGAGGACATGAATAGATGTTCTTTCGGGTTGGACCCATCAGACTGATTGTTGTGGGGAGGAGAAAGCTGGAGGAGGGGGGGGGGGACATGACTAAACCAGGCAAGATCGACACAAAAAGCTGGAGTAACTCAGCGGGACAGGCAGCATCCGTGGAGAGATGAAACGGGTGACGTTTCGGGTCGAGACACTTCTTCAGAGGTGGAAACAGGTGAGGAACAGTGGTGTAGCGGTAGAGTTGCTGCCTTACAACACCGGAGACCCGGGCTCGATCCTGACTACGGCTGCGGTCTACCGAGTTTGTACGTTCTCCCAGTGACCTGCGTGGGTTGTCTCTGAATGCTCCGGTTTCCTCCCACACTCCAAAGACGTACCGGTTTGTAGGTTGATTGACTTCTGTAAATTGTCCCTGGTGTGGAGGATAGCGTTAATGTAAGGGGGTGATCGCTGGTCGGCACGGACTCGGTGGGCCAAAGGGCCTGTTTCCACGCTGTATCTCTAAAGTCTAAAGTGGGGAGGGGCTTTAAGTGGCAGTGTGTTGGGTTGCCAATGGTCTGGTTCCAAGAAGAAGGTTAATATTGCCACCTCTTCCACCCCCTCCTGCCCAGCTTTCCCTCTCTGCACTTCCTTCAACGCACTTTGTGGTCAGGTGCTCCACTCTCTCGCTGTCCCTGTGGGAAGATAAATATTGCATGAGACCAACCCGGGATGGGTTTAGGCATAGTCTGTCCTCACAGCTGAAGGCTCTGCCCCACCTGGCTCTGCACCAGAGGTGTTGTGTTTTAGGTCAACCTGCCCTCAGCTGTCCACTCCCTCCACAGGTACTGGGATGATGCAGGAATGCAGCTCCTAGCCCAATCTTCCCTCTCCACCTGAACACGTGATTGTGTAATCTCACCATTAGTCACGTCGCACTGAGCCATCAGGTGTTCATCCAGGGATGTTTTAAACATTACTGCCTCTGCTTTCCCCTTCAGAGGAGGCCCAGGATCCGATCACACCTAAGTGACATGTTTTTAAATTTAGTTCCTCTCTAGTCCCAACAACGAACTGAAATCCATGTCCTCTGCTTTGGTTGCAGCGGCACAAGAAGGCCATTCGACCCGTCGCCTGCATGCTGGCTCCCTCCAGTCTATCGTTCTTCCTGTGGCTTTTGAACTTTATTGTATATTAAGTAGAGAGACAGCCCATTCGGCCCATCATGTCCATGCAGTCCCTGTGCCATACTAATCCCACTTACCAGCAATTGGTCCATAGACATGTTTGCATTGGCGAATCAAGTACATTACTTTAGAGATACAGCATGGAAACAGACCTATTGACCAGCGATCACCACCGATCACACTAGCACTAATCTACACACTAGTGACAATGTACAATTTTATCAAAGCCAATTAACCTGCAAAACCTGTACGTATTTGGAGTGGGAGGAAACCGGAGCACCCGGAGAAAACCCACACGGTCACAGGGAGAACATACAAAACCCCGTAGAGACAGCACCCATAATCAGGATCAAACCCGGGTCTCTGGCACTGTGAGGGAGCAACTTTGCTGCTGTACCACCAAGATATACTATTTAAATGTGAGAATCTCTGTTTCCACCTCCCCCTCAGGTAATGTGATCCACAATCCAACAAGTCTCTGGGTGAAAAGATTCTTCATCAGATACCCTACAAAATGCTCACCTGGTTTCAGACACCTCTGATATGGGGAAAAGCCACCTACTATCCCAACCATTTGTGTCCAAGCTATGTATTTGAGTCGGGTCCGATCTCTGTCTCCTCCACTCCAAAGAAAACAAACCCAAACTATCCAGTCTCACCTTGTAACTGGAACCCTCTGGCCCAGGCAATATCTTTGTGAATCTCTACACCTTCTCCATAGCATTCACGCCCTTCCTACAGTGTGGCACACACCACTCCAGATGTGACCGGACCCATGTTTTACATGGATTTATCGTAATCTCTCTGCTCTTATATTCTATGTTCTGCCTAATGAAAGCAAGTGTTGTGTATGCCTTCTTCACCACCTTGTCTATCTGTACTGCCACCTTCAGGGATCCTTGGACTTGTAAACCAAGGTTCCTCGGTATTCTCTATGGCCTCACCATTCATCGTCCTCATAAATTCTCCCAAGGCCACTGCCTCACTTCCTCAGGGTTAAATTTTATTTTATCCATCTACTCAGCCAGTGACCAAAGACTATGCACCATGCCATCAACAGCATCGGCTATTTTTTTTGTCAGCTGCATATTTACTATCTATTTCCTGTCTTCCATTCCAAACCATTAATGTATGTAGCAAACAGTGAGCGTCCAAGCTAATGTGGGCATTTGGGAGTAGTGCAGATGGGCCAAAAGGACAGCATGGACTTGGTGGGCTGAATGGCCCTTTAGCTGTACATCTCTCTCCCAGCTATCACCTCCCTCCAGCCCTACAGTCAGTCTGAAGAAATGTCCCAACCTGAAACATCACCTATTCATGTTCTTCAGACATGTTGCCTGACCAGCTGAGTTACTCATAAAATGCTGGTGTAACTCAGCGGGACAGGCAGCATCTCTGGATAGAGGAATGGGTGACGTTTCGGGTCGAGCCCCTTCTCGACCTGAAACGTCACCCATTCCTTCTATCCAGAGATGCTGCCTGTCCTGCTGAGTTACTCTAGTATATTGTGTCTATCTTCGGTGTAAACCTGCATCTGCAGTTCCTTCCTACACAGCAGAGTTACTCCATCAATTTGCATTCTGTTGTGTAAACCAGTATCTGCATTTCCTTATTTCTATAACTCCATGCCTCTGGCCACTGTCGTAGGCTTCCAATCACAGGAACAATCCTCCAAAGATCACCCTCTGCCTCCTGTTAACAAACACAATCTGGAAACAATTTGCCAAATTACATTGGAGTCCATGCACCTTTTTGACAGTCTTCCTTGTGGCACTTTATCAAAGGCCATCAACACATTTTGTTACTTCAACGGGCTGAGAAAGACAGGTCAGACTTTCAAAGACAGTCTTTGAGAAGGACTGGCCAAGTGGGCGAGGGAGCCTGGAGCCGACCACTGCAGATGCTGGATGTCCGAAACAAAGGCAAGGGATGCTGGAAACACTCAGGATGTCGGACAGTGTCCGTGGAGGGGGGAAACTGAGTCAATGTTGTGGGTTAGTGATCTATCGTCAGAACAGGTAAAGTGGGAAGAGAAACATGTTTTAAGTTGTTAGAGAAAGTGAGGGAATGTCTGAGTTAGGTTGTCGTGGTAACAATTAAATTCCAGCATCTGTGACAGAAAACAAAATTTTTCTTCAGGTTGTTTCTTGCTTTCTTGTCTCTGAGCCGTTGTTGCCGTGTTATCTGTGGTTGGCATCCTATCACACACACACATTCTCCCTCTCCCTCTCCCTCTCCCACTCCGGGAAAGAGTGTCGGGCTTGGTGCGCTGGTTCTCTCTCCACAGATGCTGCCAGACCTGCTGGGTGCATCCTTGTAAAGAGACCTTTCCTCGTTTTATCTGGACTGGGTTGTAGGTCTCTCTTGTCTGCCTGAGAGGGCAAACAGGGCTTCAGTTTAATGCTTCCACCCAAGAGACAGTGCAGCACTCCCTCAGCAGTGTTAGCCTGTATCGGACACTCCACAATGGTGCCTGTATCTGCACTCTTCTGGCTCACAAATCAAGAATCAGGTCGGCACAGTGGTGCAGCGGTAGAGTTGCTGCCTTACAGCGCCAGAGACCCATGTTTATATGGAGTTTATATGTTCTCCCCATGACCTGCGTGGGTTTTCTCCGGGTGCTCCGGTTTCCTCCCACACTCCAAAGATGTGCAGGTTAGCAGGCCAATTGGCTTTGGTAAAATTGTAAATTGTCCTAGTGTGTGTAGGATAGTGCTGGCGTGCGGGGATCGCTGGTCGGCGCGGACTCGGTGGGATGAAGGGCCTGTTTCCGTACTGTATCTCTAAATTAAACTACCGTAATCACTTTTCACGCTGCAGTAAATTAGGAAGCAAAAATCGAGAAATTGAAAGCTAAAACAAAAGCTGACAATGCTAGAAGCACTCAGTGGGTCAGACAGCATCTGTGGACAGAGAAGCAAAGGTCAGAACAAATCATCAATCTGAAAAATCAGCTCTGTTTTATGTTCCACAGCAGCTGCCTGACCTGCTGAAGACTTGTGACTTTTTCTGCTTTTATTGCAGCATATTATTAATTAGCTTCCAGCGCAATCTGAGTTAATAAATATAAACTTGCTAACTCTTCTCAGCTAATGCGTGACCACATTATTAACTCACGCCTAATCAATCCTCAACAATTAGCAAATAAACCCCCTTGACTCCAGTCGAATATATTGCCAGCTAAAACCTTGTGTGGCTTGTTATATGTGCAATGAATTATTAAATGCTCACAACTTACAACTAAGTCTTGCTTAAAGAAATAACCTTGCACATTGCAGATCAAATAGAGTAAAGAGTACAATTTGCTCATTGTGCAAGAGGTTATACTCTACACTGTGAGGGAACTCAGATAGTAGCAATCTCCATTATATTTTCCATTGAATTCCATAGAACAGTGTTGGGGAAAGTGCCAAGAGTTACCCACAAAACCCACACCTACGTGTTACATAGAAAATAGGCGCAGAAGTAGGCCATTCGGCCCTTCGAGCCAGCATCACCATTCAATATGATCGTGGCTGATCATCCAGAATCAGTACCCCGTTTGTGCTTTCTCCCTATATCCCTTGATTCCGTTAGCCCTAAGAGCTATATCTCTCTCTCTTGAATACATCCAGTGAATTGGCCTCCACTGCCTTCTGTGGCAGAGAATTCCACAGATTCACAACTCTCTGGGTGAAAAGGTCTTTCCTCATCTCGGTCCTAAATGGGCTTTACCCCTTATTCTTAAATATTCTTAAAGTGTGTATCATTTGCCTTTTGGATACCGGAGAATGGAATATAGTGAATTTGTTGCATTGATGCTGGTGTGTGCAGGGGGAAACTCCACCCAGAGCCTCTCAGGTCATCAAGTGAGACCTAGTTGAGATTATCGCTGAGTATTAATGCAGTTGACCATCCCATTGGCCCCAGTAATGATCTCAGCAGCCAGGATGGGAAGTGGTTGTGACACCAGACTCTTCCACCTGTGACATTCAGTCCCATTCATCCCTTCACGGAGCTGTGAAATTGACATGTTCCTGAAGGCAGGAGAATGAGGATGAGAGGCAAAAACTGATCAGCAATGATCGATGGCGGAGCAGACTGGATGAGCCTATAATCAAGAACCAGAGGATATAGGTTTAAGGTGAAGAGGGAAAGATTTAATAGGAACCTGAGGGAAACTATTTTTTACACGAACGGTGGTAGGTATATGGAACGAGCTGCTGGAGGAGGTAGTTGAGGCAGGTACATCACAACATTTAAACAATACATGGACAGGTACTTGGATAGGGTAGGTTTAAATGGATATGGGCCAAATGCAGGCAGGTGGGACTAATGTTGGTCGGCATGAGCAAGTTGGGCCAAAGGGCCTGTTTCCACGCACTATGAGTCTATGTCTTATCGTCTAACTCTCTAGGTAACAAAGCAATTAACATTCTTGTGCCAATGTTCTTATCCAAATGTCCTTGGGCTGTCTAGTGCAGCTGATACAACCAGCACTAGGCAAATATCTCTGCCTCTCTGAGCTTCTAATGCTATCACTGTGGTCAACTATCCCAGAAACATTTCCAGGTTGTATCTAATACCTGTCACCTACTAACATCCACCAAAGAACTACACTTAAATGGAATGGAATACAGTAGAACATGCTGGAAACAACTGGAAGGTAGAGGGATAAACGGGACCAAGTATCAAGTCAACGTATCAGGGTTTTTTTCAGAACTAGGTCTGTGATAAAACAAGAGTGTTGCAGAGAGAGAGGGGGTTGGGGGGGGGGGGTGATGGAGAGTCCAGTGAAAGGGTGAACACCAAGGTTGTTCCAAAACCTCACAACCTTCTGAGAGGAGCCTCAGTTCCATCCTTAAAGGGTCCTGACCTGAAACATCACCTATCCATGATTCATACACCAATTGGGTGGGGACACAGCATTCAGGCCTGATCCTAGTTGATGTAAACATTGCCCAATGTTAACTAATGGAGGAGCTGTCCAATATCGGTCCGTTGAACTTCAGCCGTAGCTGGGCGATGGCTTCTTTTGAACAGACACAGTCCGGCATTTGGTTGCCATGGTGACCATAAGACACAATTACTATGCAGAACGTGCTATCCATAGATAAGAAGCCAGAGAACCAGCTTTTCCAGCAGAGCTCCACACATTTCTATCAGTGCTGTTCTTCCGGGAAGTCCAGGTGTCACTGCTCTTGTGTACAACTGACCTCTCCCTGTTCTTTCACTCACCTTTCCCCTCTCTCAGCGAAACCCCACCACTTGTGTCACCCCTCATCTCCCATCCTGTTGCACCCCCTCCCCCCCCCCCCACCCCCCCACCCCCCACCCCACCCCACTCCCAAATTCCTTTGCAACTTTGATCTTGTTTCAATTCCCAGTTCTGGTCAAAAGTCATCAACTCAAACATTTGAAAATTAAGCTGAATGATTTAGTTTAGTTTAGAGATACAGCGTGGAAACAGGCCCTTCGGCCCACCGAGTCCGTGCCGACCAGCGATCACCCCGCACATTAACACTATCCTACAAAGCACATTATTCATACGTTTGTACATAGGGACAATTCTTACAATTTACATTTATACCAAGCCAATTGACCTACAAACCTGTACGTATTTGGAGTGTGAGGGAAAACCGAAGATCGCGGAGAAAACCCACGCAGGTCACGGGGAGAACGCACAAATGGATATGAATAATGTTGGAAACACTCCACAGGTCAGGCAGCTTCTGTGGAGAGGGAAACAGAGGTAATGTTTCAGGTTGGAGGACTGGGAAAAGGAGGTGAAAAGGATCATTATAAGGTGAATCCGGAAGTGGCGGCGCCTAACGGCAGCGGCTCGACTGCAGTCCGTCTGTCTTTTTTTTATTTTTGTCTAGTTAAATGTAGTTGTTTGTGTTTTTTATATTGTTTTTAACTGTGTATATGTGGGGGGCGGGGGGGTAAACTTAAAAAAATCTTTTCCCTGTATGGAGGACCCGACCTTTCTCTGTCGGGTCTCAGTTGTCGTTGGGGCCTAGCACCGTGGAGCGGCCTCCAACCGGAACGACCTGGGGCTCCAGTCGCGGAGCCTGCGGACTACTCACCATCGTGGAGCTGGCCGAGTTCGGAGCGTGGAGAGCTGCGGTGGCGCGCGGCTGTGACCCGACCCCGGAGATTCGGAGGCTCCAGCCGCAGGTCTGGTAGACGGTGACATCGGGAGCTCGCGGGTACCGTGGGCTCCAACATCAAGACCCGGAGGGCGGCCTTGCATCGCCCGGCGCGGCTTTAATGGCCGCGGGACTTATTTTCCATCGCCCGCCGGGGGCTCTGACTCTGACATCGGGAGGAGAATGGGGAGTGCGGGGGAGAGATTAGACTTTGCCTTCCATCACAGCGAGGAGGAGATTCGCTGTGATGGATGTTGGTGTAAATTGTGTTGTGTCTTGGTTCTTTTTACTTGTTTGTATGACTGCAGAAACCAAATTTTGTTTGAACCTCATTTGAGGTTCAAATGACAATAAATGGTATTGTATTGTATTGAAGAGTAAATGGCAGGAGAATTGGACAAAGAATACAGTATAGGTTTAGATTAATTATTGTCACGTGAAATGATTTTGTTCGTGGGCTATCTAATCAAATCAGATAACAACCGACATGAATGCAATCAAGTCAAACACAAGTACACAGGTAGAGTGAAAGTTTTACAGCAGAGGGGAAGAAGGTGGTCCTGAGTCTGGTGGTACATGCTTTCAAGATTCGGTATCTTCAGTCGGACAGGAGCGGGGAGAAACTGAGACCAGGTCGAATGGTTAATATGGGCAGTTAGGGGATGATTGGTGTTTTTGCATTATTGTTGCGTGTACTGAGGTACAGTGATCAGTCTGAAGAAGGGTTTCGGCCCGAAACGCTGTCTATTTCCTTCGCTCCATAGATGCTGCTGCACTCGCTGAGTTTCTCCAGCATTTTTGTCTACCTTCGATTTTCCAGCATCTGCAGTTCCTTCTTAAAATACAGTGAGAAATGTTGTTTGTGTGCTTTGCAGGCAAATCGTACAACCAAACCATCCTGAAGTATGACAGGTAGTGCAAAGAGAAACAGGAAAGCAGAATATAGTGTTACACCTGCGGAGAAAGTGCAGATAAAAGTGCAAGGGCCTCAAAGAGGTAGATTGGGAGACCGGAACTGTATCCTTAGTTTTTGAGAGATCTGCTCAGTTGCCTGATAGCAGTCGGGAAGAGGCTGTTCCCGAAGCTGGTAGTACACTTCTTTATCCGTATGTGTTGCTAATGACAGGACTGTGGGGCATGTGCAACAAGCCAGGAGCTGGTGATGGCGATAGAGAGGTTGACCCAATATCTATCTCTCTCTCTCTCTCACACACACACACACACACACACACACACACACACACACACACACACACACACACACACACACACACACACACACACACACACACACTCACACACAGAGAGAGAGAAAAAAAAAAGAGAGAGAGAGAGAGAAAGAAAAAAAAAAGAGAGAGAGAGAGAGAGAAAAAAAAGAGAGAGAGAAAAAAAAAAGAGAGAGAGAAAAAAAAAAAAAAAGAGAGAGAGAGAAAAAAAAAAAAGAGAGAGAAAAAAAAAAAGAGAGAGAGAGAGAGAGAGAAAAAAGAAAAAAAGAGAGAGAGAGAGAGAAAAAAAGAAAAAAAGAAAAAAAGAATTTGGTATCAAGTCTGGAGGTTGGTGTCTTTTCACCATCCCCACCATTTCCTTATTGTTTCAATTAATTTATTTTTATTTTTTATTTCTATTTATTAGAAGTACATTACATTACAACCACATACATTAGTACTGAGTTAATACATTAGTACATACAAAAGAGTTAAGAAATAGACCCTAGAAAAGAAGGAGAAAGAGAAAGAGGAAAAAGAGAGAAACAAATATTTTTAATGAGCATTACGTAAATGGGACATACCAACTCTTCAACTATCATCCCCCCTTACCTGACCTCAATTTTTTTTAAGGTACCTTTGCACCCTATATTTGTAACACATTTAGTTCTGGACCATCTTCCGTTATTCCGAAGATAATCCATTCTGCTTTGGGTATCAGTCTTATTTTAAATAATTTTGTAAAGATTTTTGTACAGAAAACGAATGAGTGCGCTATAGTAGCTTCTTGGGATTGACATTTATCACAAATAGATGATACATTTGGGAAAATTTTATGAATTTTAGTTTTGGAATAATATAATCTATGTAAAATTTTAAATTGTATTAAAGTGTGTCTTACATTAATCGAACATTTATGCACGTTTAATAAGTGTTCATTCCAACTTTCCTTTGAAATTTTAATAGCTAACTCTTGTTCCCAGTCTCTTCTGATACCCTCCGTAGATGGTATTTGTACATTTAAGATAATATTATACAAATATGATATTAAGTTTGCTGATTCAGCTTTTATCTGCATTGCCTCATCCAATACATCTGCTGGGTTATTATAATGATCTTTTGTATATTTTTTCAAATAGTCGCATATTTGAAAATATTTAAAATATTGATTATTTCCGAGTTTATATTTTATTTGTAATTGTTGAAATGAAAGTAATTTTCCAGTTTCATACAAGTCACCGAGCATTTTAATTCCTAGTCTATCCCAATGTGTAAAAGCTTTATCTATAATAGAAGGATTAAACGAAGGGTTATTAACTATAGGTATTAAAAGTGATAACTTTTTTTAATTTTAAATTTTGTTTTATTTGTTTCCAAATTCGGATTGTACTATGAATAATTGGGTTCTTATTATAATTTATAATATTATTGTTTCTATCAATTTTAAATTTATACACAGCACTCCAACTATAACTAATAACACCACCACTGCAAATATTAATTGTGCTCCCATCTCGCCAAACCATTTCCTTTTTAGAGCTAAGTAGGACAGAGATAACTTATAACTTCCCCCATCCGGCCAATCTCCATTTGATCAGTCAGCAAGATTACCACAAAATTTACCATACATTTGCCATCTCCATTCCTTGTTATTACCACATCTGCTGGCGATCCCGGTGGAACAATGGGATCTCCTACCTTTTCCCGGTGTCTTATGGTCTTTTTTTATCACCCTGGCAGTGTTCTCTCTTGGCTGCATCTTTCCCTCCTGGACCACCTGTTTCTTTTCCTCAGGCGTCCCTCTATCAGTAGGATCAGATTTCTCCGATCGACTACCATATTCTTTTCACAAGCCTGTAAAACAAAAGTTCGGTTTCCGCGGACAATTTCTTATTATATTCTATTCGTAGTTTGCGCGCATCGGTTTTACTCCGTCCGCAAACCTCGAAGTCACCTTTCAAGTTCTATAACACGCTTTACGGCACCTGCGTCAATTTATCTTCTACGTCCAGCGTGAGTAAATTTATCTTCTCTGCTATTTCGCCTCACCCCACAGGCCTCTTGGCTCAGCGTGAGTCACCAGCCAGATTACCCGGGGGCTCTCCCTTCTCTCTGGGAAACCCTCCTGTCCCTCTTTCGGTTAGGACTATTTTATCATTCCCTTTTATTTCCCATTTGTATTCATTCGAATCCCGTTACAATTGGGATCCTGCCGACTACGCCAAGTTCTGTGAAAGAAATTAATTTCTTCTGCAAAGTGATCACCCCACCTACGTTTGACTTCCCCAGTGTGTGGGGGACCACACTGATGAATCAAACAACCACCCCTGTTCCTCTCACCACAGATGCTGCCTGACAGCTGGGTGTTCCCTGTTTATATTTCAGATTTCCTGCACTATTGAATTCCGTATGTACAGGTGGAATTCTCTGCCACAGATGGCAGTGGAGGCCAATTCACTGGATATATTCAAGAGAGAGTTAAATATAGCTCTTAGGCCTAATGGAATCAAGGGACATGGGGAGAAAGCAGGAACGGGGTGCTGATTTTGGATGATCAGCTGGCTCGAAGGGCCAAATGGCCTACTGCACCTATTTTCGATGTTTCGATGTTTCTATTTCCTCTTTGTGTTTCCTGCATGTTCTGGGATCTAGTTCGAGGTGTCCTCTGGACCGAGACTTGAGCCCACAGCCTGCAACCTGGTGCAGACGGCACAACCTGCCGCACCAAGGCTGCCAGTCAAGACTCATTTTACTTCGGAGTCACGTGAGTGACTACGTGAAGAACCCCGCCAGTGCGCCTGCGCGTCATTTACGTCAGACGCCTTGACGCAAACGGACGTGAGGAGCAGTGCTCCTCGAGTGGTTTGTAGTTTTTCAACTACAAGGTAAGTAAAAACTTTTTTACAGGTTTTCCAGGTCCGTTTACTATGGGTCTATGGCGATTTTTTCCACAGACGCCATGGGAAAAAACGGACAGGGGGAAGAGGCGAGCGACATAGCCGACAGAAGTCGGGAAAGTCGGGAGTCCGCGGTTAGAGACCAACCGCCTCTAAACCCCGGTACAGTCGCCAGCGGTGAGCATAGCGACTGTGGACCTGGGGCTGGTGAAAACACAGTCAGCGCCTGTCGGGCAAAAGACAAAGTTTAAATCCCAACGGAGGGAGTCCCAGGCAATGAAGAAGCTCCAGGGCTAGATACTGCTTTAGAGCGTATTGCCCAAATAGAAAGCCTTTTACACAGGCTGTTGGAGCAAAGTTCACTCAGGGAGGAGTGTTCTGAAAGCCAAGCTGCTGGAAACAGTTCAAACAGCTCCTGGTACAGGGCTAGATACTGCTTTCGAGCGTATTGCCCAAATAGAAGCCTTTTTCATAGGTTGTTGGAGCAAAAGTTCACTCAGGAAGGAGTGTACTGTAATCCAAGCTGCAGGAGCAGCTTAACAGCACCTGGCTCAGGGCTGATGGAATGCACCCTCAGGAATGAGGAGCGTGCTACGGGTCATGAGATTTCAGACCCCGACTCTGACAGTGAGGCTGTACAAGGCGATGAAAGGCAGCTGCCAGATGTTCCACCCCTGGTAGTAGGATTCGCTGCCCCGTCAGGGTCAGGAGAGCCATTAGGAAGAACTGGCCTCCTTAATAAATTACTTGGTTTACCATTAGCTGGAACAGCATGAAATGGATGAGACTGCAAGAGTATCTGGAATCAGTTGCAGAGAATATTAAAGCTGCTGGGTTCTGGAATAACTGCTTTTACCAGAATAGCAGGTAACAACCAAAAGATGACGAAGTTGCATCAGCAAGCACTGGGGTTGCTATGCAGCACCCACTTCGAGAAGTGCTATACGGTCTACTATGAATCTGAAATTTGCAGCACTCTGCAAACCAAGTAATATACAAATTACCCAACTTACTCTTTGGAGAGATCTCGGGAGACGTATTAAAGAGTTGGAAGATGAAGCGAAAACAGGATTGATGAAGACATCAATGGTTGTGAAGTCTGTAAAGAGGAAGTATCCTTTCAGACGTCATACGGATCCTGGACCAAGTCGCTCATCAACGCAGGGGCGTAGTTGGCGGCCTGCAGCGGGAGCAAGAACCAGTGGGCGTGCTTCCGGGAGAACCCAGGAATCTCAGGGTACTCAAATGACTCAAGAGGTAGGTGGACCTGGTTCTCATGGGAACATACTAACTGGATTAAGTCCAAAAGTTGGAGGCAGGTTACATTTCTTCTATAATAATTGGAAGAAAATTACTTCAGATGTGGTAATCCTGAATAATATACAAGGATTTCAAATTGAATTCAATCCAAATTATGATTTGCCTGTTCAGCATGTTCCTAGCCGAACTCTGCACTTTGTACAAAAAGAAGTGATGGAGGTTCAGGTTGCAATTGAAACCCTATATAAAAAAGGGGTTATTGAAAAATCAGTCTACCAAAGTCACCAATTTGTGTCAAATATATTCCCTCGATCAAAAAAGGATGGAGGATGTAGGATTCTTGTAGATTTGATAAATCTGAATCCTTTTGTGCAATTTAGACATTTTAAAATGGAAACATTTGTGACTGCCAAACAGCTTATTTCAGAAGCATGTTATATGGCAACTATAGACTTGAAAGATGCATATTCTTCAGTGTCTGTTCATTCAGAAGATAGGAAGTATCTTAAATTTAAATGGATGAACCAGTTGTGGCAGTTCAAAGCTCTGCCTAATGGGTTAATATCTGCACCCAGAATATTCACAAAATTGTTAAAACCAATTCTGGGCTTGCTGAGTAGCCAGGGGCATGTACTAATGGCATATTTGGATGATGTCTTGATTATAGGAAAGACAAAACAGTCAACAGAAGTATCTGTTGCAGTTGTGAAATCAACTTTTGAAAATTTGGGGTTTCTAATTCATCCACAGAAATCTAGGTTAACACCATGTACCTCTATTAATTATTTGGGGTTCACAATTGATTCAGTCCAAATGAATATTACTTTGCCCAGGGAAAAGGGTGGATTTGATTAAAGATTGCAGTAATCTCCTAAACGAGCAAAAACCTTCAATTAGACAGGTGGCTCGTGTACTGGGAAAATTAGTAGCAGCATTCCCAGCAGTCCAATTCGGACCATTACATTATCAACAGCTGCAGAGACTTAAAGAACAGGCACCGAGAATGCATGTTGGTCATTTTGATAGAACCATGCAACTAACAACAAATGCTGTTTCTGATCTGCAGTGGTGGATTCTACATGTCTCAAGCAGTTCCAGCAAAGTGCTGATTGAACAACCTTCCATGATATTACAAACTGATGCCAGTGCACCAGGATGGGGTGCAACTGACTTAACATCTAGCTGAGGAGGCAGATGGAATCAGGAAGAGTCATTGTTACTGCAGACATGGGGAATTAACTATTTGGAGCTTCTAGGATGTTTCTATGGGCTCCAAGCTTATTGTTCTAACACAACTAATAAGCATGTTCAAGTTCAAATTGATAACACAACAGTAGTTGTTTATATTAATGATATGGAATTAAGTCGGTGTCTTGTGACAAAATGGTTAATCAACTTTGGGCTTGGTGTATTGAAAAGAACATTTGGATTTCAGCTATCTATCTACCAGGTAGAATGAACGATAGCAGACACCAGGTCACGAAAAGTTCCATGATAATAAAGAATGGATGTTGAATCAAGAGGTATTCAATGATATAGTCATCAGATTTGGAATGACCGACATCGACTTGAATCATCAGCTATCGAGATATGTCTCATGGAAACCAGATCCAGGAGCAGTGGCGATTGATGCTTTCTCGCTACATTGGGGTGGTATGTTTTCATATATATTTCCACCTTTCTGCCTCATAAGCCAATGTTTGCTTAAAATCAGGCAAGATGCTGCTTCAAGGGTATTGGTAGTACCAGATTGGCCTACACAGCCATGGTATCCGTTGATATTAGAATTAACAACACAAATGTTGATGAAAGTCCCAAAAAAGAGTAATTTATTGCTGCACCCTGTACAGGGGAACAACATCCATTATATGATCGTTTGGATTTGTTGATTTGCAGGTTTTAAGAATGCCTTTTCTGGGACGAGGACTGTCTGAGCATACTGTGGACATGCTTACGGCAGCCTGGAGGAAGAGCACTCAAAAACAGTACCTTTCTTATATTAAG
Source organism: Malacoraja senta (assembly GCA_038087875.1). Lineage (NCBI taxonomy): Eukaryota > Metazoa > Chordata > Chondrichthyes > Rajiformes > Rajidae > Malacoraja > Malacoraja senta. Next base: position 44,728,003 of record CM075981.1, on the reverse strand, counting down.
AAATGGGAAGAGTTCTGGGTACAAAAGAATGTGCAATAAAGTACTGCAGATATTTCAAATGTTTAGAATTTCTGTCAAAACTTTATTATGATGAAGGTCTGAGTTGTAGTGCAATTAATTCAGCCAGAAGTGCATTGCCCTCATATTTTTTTTTTTTTTTTTTTAAATATTTTTTTATTGGAGATGCGTACACAACCTAGTTACATCATTACAGTCTTACATTATTAAATTGATAATATTGTTAAATATTATTACAATGTCTCCAATACCTTTTGCTTTTTTTTTTTTTTAAAGCTAAATAGAACTAAAGAGAAAGGTGAAGTAAAGAAAGAGAAAAAAGAGAAGAAAAATAAAAAAATAAATAAAAATTAAACAAAAAAACAAAACAAAAACAAAAAACAAAAACAAAAAAAATGAAAAAAAAGATAGTTAAAGAAGAATGGAAAAATTTATTGAAATAGAAAACTTCATTCGAGATATATTCGTACATTTCTAGATATAGCGTTTCATCCATTCTTTAGCCCGGGTGCTAGTCAGGTTCCTGTGCTGAACTGTTCTGGCCCTTTAGGTAGTCAATAAAAGGAGACCATGTTCCAACGAATAATTCCTGTTTATCCAACAGGGAGAGTCTGATTCTTTCCACATTTAAGGTCTCCGTCATTTCTATAATCCACATTTTAATTGTGGGGGTCGTAGGGCCTTTCCAAAATTTTAGAATTAATTTTTTTCCTGTTATTAAACTATAATCAATAAAGTTTCTTTGTGTTATTCTAAATGTTTGATTTAATTCTAATATTCCAAGTATTATTAATTTTGGATCTGGGTCCAATTTTGTGCTTTAGATATTATACTGAAAATATTTACCCAGAATTGTTTAATTTTTATACAGTTTGCAAACATATGAGATAAGGTAGCTTCTAAATGTTGACATTTATCACATATAGGTGAGATATGTTGAAAAATTTTATGTAGTTTTGTTTTGGAATAATGTAACCTATGTATTACTTTGAATTGTATTAGAGAATGTCTAGCATTTAATGAACATTGATGTATGTGTTGCAAACTTTCTTCCCAAGTATCTTTCGTTATTATTTGATTTAATTCTTTTTCCCATGTTTGTCTATGTAAGTCCGTCGATGGAATGTCACTGTCTAATAAGATATTATATATGTAAGATATTAATTTTTCTGTATGAGGATGTTTGTTCCAACATTCATCAAGAATTTCTGAATTTCTAATTTGAAAATTTTGAGTATTTGATTTTACATAATCTCTAAGTTGAAGATATCTGAAGTAATCATTTCCTCGAAGTCCGTAAGTCTGTTGCAACTCCTGAAATGTCAGAAAAGTGCCTTCCTTGTAAAGTTGTCCCATATTTTTAATTCCATAATTCTTCCATTGTGTAAAACCCCCGTCCAACCATGAAGGCTTAAACAAAGGGTTATTCACAATTGGAAGAAAAAGTGATAAATTATCTAATTTTAATGTCTTTTTTAATTGTTTCCAAATTCGTATAGCACTAAATATTATAGGGTTTTCCCTATAATTTTTTTTGTTTAATTTAGACGTAGCAAATAAAATCGAACCGATATCAAAAGGTAAACAATCTTCCTTTTCCATTTTTAACCAGTCTGGCTGATGATCTATTTCTTCCAACCAGAAATTCATATTTTTAATATTAACTGCCCAAAAATAAAACAAAAAGTTGGGTAAAACCAAGCCTCCATTCATTTTTGATTTACACAAATGTCTTTTGTTTATCCTATGATTCTTATAATCCCAGATGAAATCATTAACAATAGAATCCAGTTTTTTAAAAAAGGTTTTTGCCAGATATATCGGAATTGTCTGAAAAAGGTATAATATTTGCGGTAAAAAAATCATTTTTATGGCATTAATTTTGCCTACCATTGAGATAGGAAGTGTTTTCCAGTATTGAATATTCTTATGTAGTTTATTTAGTAATGGTGGAAAATTTGCTTTAAATAATGATGTATATTTCTTAGTTATATAAATACCTAGATATTTAAATTTTTCCTTTACTATTTTAAATGGAAATTGTTGTATTATCTGTTTGTTATGTTCCCTTATTGGCATAATTTCACTTTTATTCCAATTTATTCTGTATCCTGAAAGTGAACCAAATTGGGTTATTAGCTTTAATAAGTTTGGAATACTAATTTCTGGTTTTGTAATGTAAATTAATACATCATCTGCGTATAAAGAAATTTTATTCACTGTATCCTTTGTGTTATATCCGTGTATTTCCGGATGCCCCCTGACTCTTTCTGCAAGTGGCTCAATAGCAAGCGCAAATAATAATGGAGATAACGGGCATCCTTGTCTACAACCTCTAGATAGACTAAATTTAGATGACAACCTTTGGTTTGTAAATATTCTAGCCGTGGGATTTGTATATAACAGTTTTATCCATGTACAGAATTTCTCCCCTAACTGCATATTTTCCATCACCGAAAATAAATAAGACCATTCGACCTGATCAAATGCTTTTTCAGCGTCAAGTGAGATTATTGCTAGATCTTCCTTAATATTTCTCTTGGAATATATAATATTAAATAATCTTCTTAGATTATAATATGAGTACCGCTTCTGAATAAAGCCTGTTTGGTCAGGGTGTATTAATTTATTCATCACTGTACTTAATCTATTCGCTAGTATTTTAGTTAATATTTTCTGATCTGTATTTAAAAGTGCGATTGCTCTATATGATCCCGGGTCTTCCGGATCTTTATCAGCTTTAGGAATAAGTGTTATTATAGATTCATTTAAAGTGTCTGGAAGTTTCTGTTGAGTATAGATATACTCATACAATCTTTGTAAACGTGGGCAAAGCAAGTCATGAAATTTTTTATAAAATTCGGAGCCTAAACCATCTGGTCCTACTGCTTTACCATTTTTTAAAGAGCCGATAGACTCCTCAATATCTTTTATGGTAATCTCCTTTTCTAATAATTCTCTATCGTTTGAATCTAAACCTTTTAAATTACATTTTAGTAAAAAATCTGCTATTTCTTCTGATTGTCCTACGGTTTTAGTTGAATAAAGGTTATGATAGTATTGGAGAAATCTATCATTTATGTCCTTAGGCATTTTTAATAATTCTCCTGTCTCTGTTCTAATTTTATGAATTATTTTTTCCCCTTCCATTTTTCGTAACTGACGTGATAATAGTTTTTGTGGTTTGTCTCCAAATTCAAAATGTAATTGTTTGGTTTTTTGATAAAGTTTTATTACTTGTTCTGAATACATTTTATTTAATTTATATTTTAATACAGCAATTTTATTATGTTTTAAAATAGATGGCATTCTCGCATTTTCTATATCTAGTTGCTTGATTTCACTTTCCAATGTTTGTTGTTTAATCCTGTTCTCTTTATTATAAAATGCTTGAGCGGAAATTAATGTACCACGAACATACGCTTTAAACGTTTCCCACATAAGAGAAGTAGGTGTGTCAGGGTTGTCATTTACCTCAAAAAATATTTGAATCTGTTTAATAATATATTCCTGGCATGATCTTTCGTTCAAAATTTGTGGGTTGAATCTCCAATATGTTTGTTTCTCGGACATTCCATTTAATTTAATCATGAATGTTACAGGTGCGTGATCTGAGATTATAATGTTATGATATTTTGAATTATAAATAAATGGGATAAACCTAGAGTCAACCAAAAAATAATCTATTCTTGAGTATGTTTTATGTACTGGTGAGTAAAATGAGTATTCCCGTCTATTGCCCTCATATTTGGTTCTGGATTCAGAAAGAAACTCAATTGGGTCACACCCAATTGTTTCCAGACTAATGAAAGGAATCTTTAATTCCAAACCACCGAAACCTAGGTACGTGACAATCTGGGATGTAAGTGTGGTACTGAAACTACTTCGTGATGTTCATCAAGTGTGTCTTTACCTTTGGTCAAGCTCAGTATGGAAGTATTCATGTTTATGGCATGAGTGACAGCACAACGAGTGCAAACACTTGGAAAATTACATATAGACAGTATGGAAGTAACTGAAGACAAGGTTACATTCTATATCTATGACCTACTAAAGCAAATTAGGCCAGGTGTGACAGGATTTAAAATTATGCTGGCAGCATATCCAAATGATCCATGTCTCTGTATTAAGACATATTTATTACAATACATTGAGGTCACAAAGAATTTGAGAATACGGAAACTGGGTTTTTGATCACACACAAGAAACCACACAAGAGAGTTTCAATACAGACTATTTCCAGATGGATAAAAGAAGTCTTAACAGCTGCTGGTATTAACACTTATGTTTTTACGTCTCACTCGACTAGGGCAGCAGAAATGTCGGCGGCCAGGGCAAAAGACGGCCCCGTCGACCATATCCTCGCAGCCGCCGGGTGGTCCAATGAGTTGATGTTTCAACATTTTTACCATCGGCCTATTGTTAATGCGGGGTTGTTTGCAGAAACTATTTTAAGTTCTGTGTAAATTCCTCTGGTTTAAAGGGGATCTGATTCATTTCATTCTTGAAATGAATTACTGCATTTGTGGTACAAATGTTATTATGAATGCATGATTGATTATTCTCGTTCCGAGTCAATCTATGCAGTGAGAAGCCGGGATTGATCCACGGCATGAAATCACAAAGCTTTAAAATCTTCACGTAGTCACTCACGTGACTCCGAAGTAAAATAGTAAGATTAAACGAGAACTTACCTAAGTTTGAAGTTTGATCTTTATTTTATGAGGAGTTACGTAGGTGATTACGTGCCCACCACGACCCTACCCTCTATCATAAAGGTCAGATGGAAGTTCTTGTCTTACTCGTTTTAGTATGAGACTATATTACTTCGGTTGTTGTTTTTTGTGATTTCACACCGCTGCTTTGAAGATTGACGCGCAGGCGCACTGGCGGGGTTCTTCACGTAATCACCTACGTAACTCCTCATAAAATAAAGATCAAACTTCAAACTTAGGTAAGTTCTCGTTTAATCTTACTAGTCCTCAGCATCCATGCATTAGTCTAGTTTGGATACCGATCTATTACAGATGCATACGGCACAGAAAGAAGCCCTTCAGCCCAACTTGTCAATGACAACCAACGTTCCCCATCTATGCAGGATACACCTGCCCGTGTTTGGCCCGCATCCCTTTAAATCTTTCCTATCCATGTACCTGTCCAAATATCTTTTAAATGTTGCAATTATACCATCCTCCACTATCTCCTCTAGCAGCTCATTCCATACACCTTCAACCCTGAGTGAAAGGTTGCCCCACAGATTCCGATTAAATCTTTCCTCTCACCTTAGACTTATGTCCTCTGGTTCTTGATTCCCCTACCCTGGGTGAAAGAATCGATGTATTCACTCAATCTTCCCCTCATGATCTTATACACCTCTAGAAGATAACCCCTAAGCCTCCTGCACTAGAGGGAATAAAGTCCCAGCTTGCTCAACCTCCCCTGTAGCTCAGACACTTGAGTCCTAGCAACATGAACCATTCTATCAACAATTACAGAGCGGTCCTGACCTACCATTTACCTCAATGGAGACCCTCGGACTATCTTTAATCAAACTTATCGTGCACTATACATTGTGTGTAGGAAGGAACTGCAGATGCTGGTTTAAACCAATGATAAACACAAAAAGCTGGAGTAACTCAACTGGTCAGGCAGCATCTCTGGAGAGGAATAGGTGACATTTCAGGCCGAGATCCTTTTTTAGACTGACCCTTGACCCCTAGGAGAAGAACAGTTATATTTGTTATCATTTTCTGGTCATGAAGTCTGACTTCTGTGCGTTGAATATCTTGGAGGTCTTGAACTGTGTTTTTTTTTTATTTGACTAAGTGATTCATGTCAAGAGTGTAGGAAGGAACTGCAGGTGCTGGTTTAAACCGAAGATAGACACAAACATTGGAGTAACTCAGCGGGTCAGGCAGCATCTCTGGAGCAAAGAAGTTTCAGAAGAAGGTTCTCAACCCGAAACGTAGCCTATTCCTTTTGTCCAGAGATGTTGTGCGAACTGCTGAGTTACTCCAGCTTTTTACATCCATCTATATTACTAAAAGTAAGATCTTGACCACTTCCTGTTTTTCTGTTTCATGATTTTTGAAAAAACGCTGCCAATTACGGCTGTGATTTTTGGCCATCTTACTCAGAGTCCCCCTCCGTTGCGCAGGACAAGAGGACTTTTCCCATCGATGAAAAATAAAAGAGTTATTAATGTTTTAAAAATGTTGACATTCTCTCTGCTGCCCCTGCTGGTGGGAGGGGGGGCGGGACTATGAAACCCGGAAGTGTTGTGCCTCACTCAGTCTCTGCAAGATGGAGGAAGCGAGAGGGTCACGTCTCTCTGAGCTGTGAATAACACTGAACACATGTCTACTCAACTGTGAGTGCCCTTAATGTGGTTTGAAAATGAAAATGTAGTTGTTGGTGATGGTAACTGCTTTGAAATGCTGCACTGCAAATGGTTGTTGGTGGTGGTAACTGCTTTGAAATGATGCACTGCAAATGGTTGTTGGTGGTGGTAACTGCTTTGAAATGCTGCACTACAAATAGTTGTTGGTGGTGGTAACTGCTTTGAAGTGCTGCACTGCAAATAGTTGTTGGTGGTGGTAACTTGACAACTTCCTTTTTGCACTGTATATTGATTTTAGATAAAACGCTACCACTTATGGCTGTGATTTTTGGCCATCTTACTCAGTCGCCCTCTGCTCATCAGGCTCAGAGGATTCTTCCCATCAATGAAAAATAAAAGTGTTATTAGTGTTTTAAAAAATGTTGAGAATCTCTCACATGTCAATCACGCCATGAAAGCCACGCCCCTTCCAGTGGGAGGGGGGAAGGATTATAAAACCCAGAAGTGTGGGTGTGGCTCAGTCTCTGCAAGATGGGGGAGGGAGAGGTCACGACTCTGTCTGGGCTGTGAATCAACTGAACACACTGAATGTCTACTGAACTGTGAGTGTGTTGTTTTGTGTGGTTTTATGGTGGTTTCACCCTGCTTGAAATGGTATGAAACTGCATTTGAATGTGGTGGCCTTGCACCCTGCATGAAATGGTACTAAACTGTATTTGAATTTGGTGGCCTTGCACCCTGCATGAAATGGTATGAAACTGCACTTGAATTTGGTTGTCTTGCACCCAGCTTGAAGTGGTATTAAACAACACTAGCATTTGGTGGCCTTGCACCCTGCTTGAAATGGTAGGAAACTGCATTTGAATTTGGTGGCCTGGCATCCTGCTTGAAATGGAATTTCAAGGAATAGCCGTGAGTCAACTGCTCGCCCACAAGTGAGTTACCAGCACATCAGGCTTGAGTGACTGAGCTGTCATCCCAAGAATCCATTTGGCCCACAATGTCCATACTAGCCCTCTGGAAACCAGTCCCTTCAGCCCACAATACCCATACTAGTGCTCCAGAAAGCCCCCCCCCCTCCAGTGGCCACAGATCCCACTTAGTCTAGTGTTGTACTATGCATTCATCCCTTTATCCTGTATCTGTATGCAGCGGATGGCACGGTTGTAATCATGTTTAGTCCTTCCATTGATTGGATAGCACGCAACAAAAAGCTTTTCACTGCACCTCAATACACGTGACAATAAACCAAACAAAAAACAAAAAAAACATGATCGTAAATCTTCTCTGCACACTTTCCAGGTTAAAACTAAAACTGGACATGTCGGACTGTGAAGATCTCTGCGGGTTGGGAACATTTGTCTGCTCACCTGCTGCTTTAACCACCCACTCCTCTCCTCTCCCAAAGCCCACGTGGTTCTGTGAGGTCTCCCTCTGCCTGCCTCAACACTCCTTTATCACCAGCTCGACAATTACTTTTCATTAAGCAGCTATGACTTTCCTGTCGATATTCATTCAGGAGCTCAGTCATCAGCCGATGTCACCTGAGTGGGCTGGTGATGAACAAGCTGAAGGGTCTCGACCCGAAACACCACCCATTCCTTCGATCCAGAGATCCAGAGTTATTCCAGCTTTTTGTGTCTATCGAGGCAAATATCTCCCCACCCTCAGCTTCTAATGCTATGACTGTGGTCATCTATCCCAGAAACATTTCCAGGTTAGTTCACAGTGTTTACGTTTAACAACAGCTCATGCAGTTGTACACACTCAAGTCATCCTACACAAATCCCATTAACAGGGAATGGCAGATTAGAAGCTGGTGTGCGGTCAGCATGTATCTAATACCTGTCACCTATTAACGTCCACCAAAGAACTACACTTAATCCAAACGAAATATAACATGCTGGAAATACCAGGAGTGTCAGGCAGCATTAGTAGTGGGAGAAACAGGGCCAAGTATCAAGTCTGGTTCAGAACTGGGTCTATGATAAAAACAAGAGTGTTGCAGAGAGAGAGGAGGTTGGGGTGGGGGTGGGGGTGGGGGTGGGGGGGGGGATTATGGAGGGTCTAGTGAAAGGGTAGAGATCAAGGTTGTTCCAAAACCTCACAACCTTCTGAGAGGAGACATTTTGCTTCCGTTCCATCCTTAAAGGGTCTGACCTGAAACATCACCTATCCATGACATACACCAATTGGGTGGGGAGACAGCAGACAGGCCACAGGTCCCGTCCTAGTTGTTGTAAACGTTGCCCAATATTTGTTTTATTTCAAAATAGACTTTATTCAAGTAATAAATAAATACAATACAGGAACTGTGCAAAAAATTTCATCCAACATTTTCGGAGGCTATACCAACATTGAAACTGTTTACACAAATCACACACATTTATCCCCCACCCCTTGCCACTCATGTGGCCCACTGGCGTGGAATCCCTTCCCTTATTTTGAGGGGCATCTCCACCACACCCTGCCCCCCATGTCCAGCAGCGGAAGGACCCTAGACTGTGGTCCTCCCCCACCGAGCCTTGGCGTTGGCTGCACCGAGCTTCAGTGAGTCCCTCAGCACGTACTCCTGCAGTCTGCAGCGGGCCAGTCGGCAACATTCCCCGATGGACATCTCGCTCCGCTGGGAGGTCAACAACGCTCGGGCAGACCAAAGAGCGTCTTTCACCGAGTTGATGACCTTCCAGTAGCACTCAATGTCCGTCTCTGAATGCGTCCCTGGGAACAGTCCGTAAATCACAGAGTCCTCTGTGACGGGGCTGTTGGGAATAAACCGTGACAGGGACCCTTGCATACTTCTCCAGACTCTCTTTGCAAATCCACACCCTGCAAAGAGGTGGGCAACCGTCTCCTCTCCATAGCTGGCGTCCTGAGGGCAGCGTGCGCTGGTGGTGAGGTTCCGACGGTGCAGGAAGGATCTGACTGGGAGGGCTCCCCTCACCGCCAGCCAAGCCAGGTCTTGGTGCTTGTTGGTGAGTTCTGGCGATGAGGCATTTTGCCAGACAAGCTGGGCAGTCTGCTCTGGGAACCACGCCACAGGATACATGGAGTCATTTCCCTGCAGTGCCTGCAGGACGTTCCATGTTGACCACTGCCCGATGAACTTGTGGTCAACGCCAGCCCTGCCGTGGACCTGTTGCGATCCTCTCCAATGCCCCCATAGGAAATCCTTCAACCTTCCTTTGGGGGAGTGTTACCTGTGTGAACAAGAGTCTCTCTAATAACTTCGAGGGATGACGATGAGACTTCAATGAAAATGAAGCTGGGCGATGGCTTCTTTTGAACAGACACAGTCCAGCATCTGGTTGCCATGGTGCGTTGCTAACACACAATTACTATGCAGAATGTGCTATCCATAGATAAGAAGCCAGAGAATCATCTTTTCCAGCAGAGCTCCACACATTTCCATCAGTGCTGTTCTTCCGGTAAGTCTTGTGTACAACTGACCTCTACCTGTTCTTTCACTCACCTTTCCCCTCCCTCAGCCAACACCCACCACTTGTGTCACCCCTCATCTCCCAGCCTGTCGCACCCCTCCCCCTTCCCCCCCGCCCCCCCCTCACCAACTTTGATCTTGTCTCAATTCCCAATTCCCTGGTGAGCCAAAGGGCTTGTTTAGATTCTGTATATTTTAGTCAATCAAAACATTATATACAGTTTTATGATTTTGGCAAAAGCCTGGGTGGTTGATGGTCAGTATGGAATCGATGGGCTGAAAGGCCAGTTTCACTCCTATATCTCCCCACGACTCTGACTATAATTCCATTGGCCTCCAGGCCAGTGTGGGAACTGCAGTTAGAGCCAGGGATGGCCAACAAAGATGTGTGGATTGTTTTTAGTTTACTTTAGAGATACAGCGCGGAAACAGGCCCTTCGGCCCACCGAGTTCGCATTGGCCAGCAATCTCTGCGGACTAACACTATCCAACACACACTAGAGACAATTGTACATTTATACCAAACTGATAAACCGAAGATAGAGCTGACACAGTGTGGAAACAGGCCCTTCTGCCCAACTTGCCCACACCGGCCAACATGTCCCAGCGACACTAGTCCCACCTGCCTGCGTTTGGTCCATATCCCTCTAAACCTGTCCTATCCATGTAGCTGTCTAACTGTTTCTTAAACGTTGGGATAGTCCCAGCCTCAACTACCTCCTCTGGGGCTTGTTCGGCACACTCACCACCCTTTGTGTGAAAAGGTTACCCCATCAGATTCCTATTAAATCTTTTCCCCTTCACCTTAAGATCCCTGTCACCTTAAGATCTCGGAGAAAACCCATGCGGTCACGGGGAGAACGTACAAACTCCGTACAGACAGCACCCATAGTCGGGATCGAACCCGGGTCTCTCGCAATGTAAGCGCAGCAAGGCAGCAACTCAACTGCTGCACCACTGTGGTTAAACACACAATGCTAGAGTAACTCAGCGGGACAGGCAGCATCTCTGGCGAGAGGAATGGGTGACGTTTTGGGTCGAGACCCTTCTTCCATTCCTTCTCTCCAGAGTTGCTGCAGTAACCCCGCTGGGTTACTCCAGCATTTTCTGTCTATCTTCGGTGTAAACCCTGGTGAGGAGAACTGGTGAAACCTGGGATCCCACGTAGGAATGCCAATGCCTCCTTCTCTAGCTAACGGCCATGGGCCATTCCTGGCTGCTGCCCATAATGGAGACATCACAAGAAAGCTTTGATGTGCGAGTTGTGTGTGACTGGCCTGATTTTGGACTGTACAGAGGATGGATCAAAGTTCATAGTATTGTACAGCACATGAGAAGGTTTTCGACCCATCACGTCCATTCTGACCATTGTACCTACCCACACGACATCCATTCACTGTATTTGGTCCGTAGTCCTCTATGTCTTTCAAGTGTTCATCTGATGCTTCTTAAATGTTGCCCACCCTGAGTGGGTGTGAGTATGTGAGGGAGTGGGTGAGGGGTGAGTGTGTGGATGAGGGTGTGAGGGTGTGTGAGTGTGTGTGTGTGTGGGTATGTGAATGTGTGGGTGTGTGCATGTGTGAGTGTGTGCATGTGTGAGTGGGTGTGTGAGTGTGCGGGTGAGGTGTGAGTGTGAGTGTGTGGGTGTGTGAGACAATAGACAATAGACAATAGGTGCAGGAGTAGGCCATTTGGCCCTTCGAGCCAGCACCGCCATTCAATGTGATCATGGCTGATCATCCCCAATCAGTACCCCGTTCCTGCCGTCTCCCCATATCCCCAGACTCCGCTATTTTTAAGAGCCCTATCTAGCTCTCTCTTGAAAGCATCCAGAGAACCGGCCTCCACCGCCCTCTGAGAAAAATGTTTCCTCGTCTCCATTCTAAATGGCTTACTCCTTATTCTTAAACTGTGGCCCCTGGTTCTGGACTCCCCCAACATCGGGAACATGTTTCCTGCCTCTAGCGTGTCCAAACCCTTAACAATCTTATATGTTTCAATGAGATCCCCTCTCATCTCATTTTAGATCCCCACTACTTTTCAAGAATGTAATCCCTGTGTAAAATGAAAGGTGGCTGTATAATATATTATATATTATCTGTGTGTTATTGCGTTTATGGGCCTGTTAAGATGCAGTAATAATTTTATTTCTCCACCGTTAATACGTATGACAACTAAATACTCTTGCCATTGGATTTGCTTTCCTGTATTCACCAACACCAGTGGGTGAATTGGTCAATGGATATATCTCTAGATATTGGTAAATATATTGCAATAATATATGGTGGCAATGTGGCACAGCGGTGGAGTTGCTGCCTTACAGCGCCAGAGACCCAGGTTCGATCCTGACTACGGATGCTGTCTGTACGGAGTTTGACATTCTATCCGTGACCTGCGAGGTCCTCCAATTTTCTCCCACACTCCAAAGACATACAGGTTTGTAGGTTAATTGCCTTCAGTAAAATTGGAAATTGTCCCCCCTGTGTGTTGGATAGCGTGAGTGGGAGCAGGATTGGTGGCCGACGCAGACTTGGTGGGCCGAAGGGCCGCGCTGTATCTCTGAGCTAAACACTCGTTATGGTTTTCTCAAGACATCAGTTTGAAAACTCCAAAGCCGGGCAGTGGACTTTTGTCTGCATCAAGCATTCTGCTAGCCAGAAAGACCTTAATAGAGCCCTCAGGTAGCATCTCACCATCAAGAGAATTGATTGCCTGTCCTTGGGAAAATCAGGCAATCAGCCGAAACAAAGCCAATTTAACAAAACCAGCAGCTGCCACTTTATCTTCAGCAGCTTTTCAAATTTGTTAAAGAGGCAAAGAAATTGAAATGATCTGAAGTTTATAAAAGTATTATAATAATTGAGAGAGAAGTGTCCAATAAATTATCGAAGATAGACACAAAATGCTGCAGTAACTCAGCGGGACAGGCAGCATCTCTGGATAGAAGGAATGGGTCATGACGTTTCGGGTTGAGACCCTGTTTCCTTCTGCCATTCTTTCTCTCCAGAGAAGGGTCTCGACCCGAAACAGTCACCCATTCCTTCTCTCCAGAGATGAGGCCTGTCCCGCTGAGTTACTCCTGCGTTTTGTGTCTGTCTTCGGTTTAAACCAGCATCTGCTGTTCATTTCTACACGTTTTGTCCAATAAATTATCCTTGGCTCCTTATGATGGAAGTGGAATAATGCATGGTGCAGACATTGAAGTATTTCAACAAGAAATGAAAGTGATTGAAAGAGGCTGAAATCCTTCAAGCTCTCATTTAGGACGTTCTGGTCAACCTACACCAGCTGGGAGAAATAATCTCATGGGAAATTTTCAATGGATAGAAACAGGCTAGAACTGCAAAACCCTGGCTTGATCTGCTCATGTTTATGGCCAACTCTCACTATCTATGGATTCACTTCCATTCACTGGAATGGTTAAAATCTATTATGACTTTAGGTCCGATTACTGCACCAAGTACCCTTCAGCAATGAATACTTTTCATAATTCCCAAATCCTCTGATCAGAATCCCATGAGAATTTGACCTGGACACTGTTGAGCATAAAACTTATCAGAGAATATTTCCAACCTCTGGACTACCCCAGACTGACAGGACAGGACACCGAGGTGGAGTATTTCAGGCAGAATGTGGGAAAGTGGGCAACAACTGAGCAATGATTTAAACATACAACCTCCTGATGGAGGATGTGGAGAAGACATTTCCTCTGATGGGAGAATGTAAGACTAGGAATTGTTATTTAAAATAAAACATGTTGCACATTTAAGATTGAGATGCAGTGAAGATTTTTCTTTCAGAGGCTTGTGTGTCACAGTTACACAGCACAGAAACAGGCCCCCCAGTCCAACTTACCCAAGCCAAACCAAACAGGTTGCCTATCTGAGCTGATCCCAATTTGCCTGCATTTGGCTCTTATCCCTCTAAACCTTTCCTATCCATGTATCTGTCCAAATCCGCTATCTTTAAGAGCTAGATAGGGCTCTTAAAGATAGCGGAGTCAAGGGATATGAGGAGAAAGCAGGAACGGGGTACTGATTGTGGATGATCAGCCATGATCACATTGAATGGCGGTGCTGGCTCGAAGGGCCGAATGGCCTACTCCTGCGTAAACCTATTGTCTATCACTTACCTGTTGTAATTATACCCACCTGTACCACTTTCTCTGGCAGCTCTTGGCTGCACCAACCAATGTCTTGTATGTTGTTACATGATGTCCCATCTTCTGTTCTCAATGCCCTGAACAGCAAAGGCAAGCATGCCATATGCCTTTATCTGTGCATGGTATATCTGACCTGTTTGGATAGCAACGCTTTTCACTGTACCTCGATAGGTGACGTTTCAGTTCCTGTTTAGTAAGAGTGCCAAAGGTTTAGGGGAGAAGGCAGGAGAATTGGGATTGAGAGGGAAAGATAAATCAGCCATGATTGAATGGTGGAGTAGACTCGATGGGCCGAATGGCCTAATACTGCTCCTATGTCTTACGGACTTAGAACCAGGTCATTCGGTCCACCATAACCATGTTGGAGGGATATGGACCAAGCGCAGGCAGGTGAAACACGTGTAGCTGGGACATTGATGGCCGGTGTGGGCAGGATGGGCCGAAGGGCCTGTTTCCACACTGTATCGCTCTATGACTCTAATAGCCAAATATCACCATCAGCCAAGTTAGAGAATGAGGCCAGCAAGGAGAACATTGGAGTAAGACAATGGACAATGGACAATAGGTGCAGGAGTAGGCCATTCGGCCCTTTGAGCCAGCACCGCCATTCAATATGATCGTGGCTGATCATCCCCAATCAGTACCCCGTTCCTGCCTTCTCCCCATATCCCCTGACTCCGCTATCTTTAAGAGCCCTATCTAGCTCTCTCTTGAAAGCATCCAGAGGACCTGTCTCCACCGCCCTCTGAGGGAGAGAATTCCACAGACTCACCACTCTCTGTGTGAAAAAGATTTTCCTCATCTCGGTCTTAAAGGATTTCCCCCTTATCCTTAAGCTGTGACCCCTTGTCCTGGACTTCCCCAACATCGGGAACAATCTTCCTGCATCTAGCCTGTCCAACCCCATAAGAATTTTGTACGTTTCTATAAGATCCCCTCTCAATCTCCTAAATTCTAGCGAGTATAAGCCAAGTCTATCCAGTCTTTCTTCATATGAAAGTCCTGACATCGCAGGAATCAGTCTGGTGAACCTTCTCTGCACTCCCTCTATGGCTATAATGTCCTTCCTCTGTGAGAAAAAGTGTTTCAACTTCTCCGTTCTAAATGGCTTACTCCTTATTCTTAAACTGTGGCCCCTGGTTCTGGACTCCCCCAACATCGGGAACATGTTTCCTGCCTCTAGCGTGTCCAAACCCTTAACAATCTTATATGTTTCAATGAGATAACCTCTCATCCTTCTAAACTCCAGAGTGTACAAGCCCAGCTGCTCCATTCTCTCAGCATATGACAGTCCCGCCATCCCGGGAATTAAGTATTCAATTGACAAAATACCAGAAAAGGGTTAAAGGATTTTGGCCATTATTCTGAGCTGCTGCCATTGCCCTGGTACCTGCTGTTCTTTGTGGTTATTACATGTAAAATTACTCAGCACATCCTGGCTCACTCTGTTTACAGCCGTTTTGGCAACACCTATAATAATATTTCCATCTATTTATGTTAATATAATCCTCTAAAGAAGCTGTGTATTTTGATAATGTATTGCAATAAGTATTCGGTATATGGCCTTTTAAATGGTGTTTGACAAAATGTTATGACGCGAAAATGAAATGACTGGCATGTTGTATAAAAGGGATATGACTTGTGTGTACGCTTTTGCTCATTGCTATCTCTCCACTTCTCCCTTTCACTTCCACTACTGTTTTTTATCTCCTCTATTCATTTTCTATCCCTCTCTCCAACTCCAATCTCACTATCCTCCTGTTCTCTCACCCCTCTCTCTAAACTCCATGGGTTCTAGATAGGGTGGAGAATGGGTTAGTATTGAGACCATTCCTCAATGTTCAGAAATATAGTTCATTGGATATATATTTCATAAGATAACTTTGAAAATAGGGAGTGTAGACAGGAACTGCAGATGCTGGTATATACCAACGAAAGGCACAACGTCCTGGAGCAACTCAGCAGGTCAGGTGGCACCTCTGGAGAAAATGGATGGGGGACGTTTCGGGTTGGGACCCTTCTGCAGACTCAAAACGTCATCCATCATTTTTCTCCAGAGATGCTGCCTGACCCGCTGAGTTACTTCAGCGCTTTGTGTCTATCTTCAAAAATAGGAAGCCTGGTTAACTGTGAAGAGGATCAAAGGAGTCACAGACTAATTAATAGATCGGACAGTTGTTGGAGAGAATTAAATCCAGGGATGTTCAAGATTCAAGAGAGTTTATTGTCATGTGTCCCAGATAGGACAATGAAATTCTTGCTTTGCTTCAGCACAACAGAACATAGAAGGCGTGAATACAGAACAGATCAGTGTGTCCATATACCATTGTATAAATATATACACACATGAATAAATAAAACAGATAAAGTGCAAATAAACAGATAATGGGCTATTAATGTTCAGAGTATTGAGTTCAATAGCCTGATGGCTGTGGGGAAGAAACTGTTTCTGAACCTGGACGTTACAGTCTTCAGGCTCCTGTACCTTCTACCTGAAGGTAGCGGGGAGATGAGTGTGTGGCCAGGATGGTGTGGGTCCTTGATGATGCTGCCAGCCTTTTTGAGGCAGCGACTGAAGTATGAAGTGATCGAGTTTTGGTGAGTAAAAACCTCAGTAAAAATTTTTTTAAACAGGGAACGGAAAAGTTGAGTAAGAACTTTTTAAAAGAGGA
Source organism: Malacoraja senta (assembly GCA_038087875.1). NCBI lineage: Eukaryota > Metazoa > Chordata > Chondrichthyes > Rajiformes > Rajidae > Malacoraja > Malacoraja senta. Next base: position 44,711,372 of record CM075981.1, on the reverse strand, counting down.
CATCCTTAAAATGAAGTTGAATGAAAATGTTCATGAGGTGTAAGCAGAAACACAGACAACAAGAGCAGAGGGTGTGATGGGGACCCAGATGGAATCGAGCGCCGTAAGGACAAGTCTCTGTTACAGCAGTGTTGCAAGACTTTGTGAGAAGAGATAACAGAAACTGATAACACACACATTTTGATGAGATTTCATTGAGGATTCAAAATGAGGATTTATTGCCATAGTGGAAGTGAAAGAGGAAGTGTGGAGAGACAGCGTTGAGCAAGAGCAGAAATACAGGCACTGGGCCTGTACTCGCTGAGGTTTAGAAGGATGAGGGGGGACTTTATTGAAACTTATCGAATAAAGGACGGGATAGAGTGGATGTGGAGAGGATGTTGCCACTAACGGGAGAGTCTAGGATCAGAGGGCACAGCCTTAGAATAAAACATACCTTTAGAAAGGAGATTTCGAAATTTCTTTAGTCAGAGGGAGGTGAATCTGTGGAATTCTTTGCCACAGATGTCTGTGGAGGCCAAGTCAATGGATATTTTAAGGCGGAGATTAGATTCTTGATTAGTATGGGTGTCAGGGGTTATTGGGAGAAGGCAGAAGAAAGCATTTGGCACATTGCCTTCATTGGTCAGTGCGTTGAGTACAGGAGTTGGGACATCATGTTACAACATGGAGAACAAAGAACTGCAGATGCAATGTCCTCCAGAGATGCTGCTTGACCTGCTGAGTTACAACACAATGTTGTTATGGCCATATTTGGAGTACTGTCTATTCTGCTGTAGGGGGGAAATGTCATTACACTGGAAAAAGTGCAAAACATAATTTACCAGGATGTTACTGGGTCTGGAGAGTTTCAGCTATAGACAATAGGTGCAGGACCATTCAATGTGATCATGGCTGATCATCCCCAATCAGTACCCCGTTCCTGCCTTCTCCCCATATCCCTTAACTCCGCTATTTTTAAGAGCCATATCTAGCTCTCTCTTGAAAGCATCCAGAGAACCGGCCTCTGAGGCAGGATAGGCAAGGTATTTTCCCCTGGAGTTTTAGGAGGATGAAGGGAGACTTTATACTATAGAGGTATATAGAATCACGAGGGGCACAGGAAAGGCGAAGGAAGAACAAAAAGAGGGAGAGAATCGGGGGAGAGTGGAAAGACAGAGGGAGAGAGAATGAGAGTCGGGGGGGAGGGAGGGAGCGTCGAGGGGGAGAGGAAGGGAGGGTAAAGTGGGCGAGTAGAGGACGGAGAGAGGGAGGGGCAGATGGAGGGGGAGAGCGAAGGGGAAGGGGTGCGGGGATCGCCAGCGCCGCCCCAGGTTACCTGCCCGTGTGTAAACATTGATACAAGCTGCAGACTGGAGTAAAGTGCAACAAGGAGGCGGCGGACGAGGCGAATTAGGTGCGAATACACCTCTCTCCCTCCAGCCCTCCCTCTCTCCCTCCCTCTCTCCCTCCCTCTCTCCCTCTCTCCCTCCAGCTCTCCCTCCAGCTCTGCCTCTCTCCCTCTCTCCCTCCCTCTCTCCCTCCCTCTCTCCCTCCCTCTCTCCCTCCCTCTCTCCCTCCCTCTCTCCCTCCCTCTCTCCCTCCCTCTCTCTCTCCCTCTCTCCCTCCCTCTCTCCCTCTCTCCCTCCAGCTCTCCCTCCCTCCCTCCCTCTCTCCCTCCCTCTCTCCCTCTCTCCCTCTCTCTCTCCCTCCCTCTCTCCCTCCCTCCCTCTCTCCCTCTCTCCCTCTCTCCCTCCAGCTCTCCCCCTCTCTCGTTGCCCCCTGTCGGGCTCGGCTCCGGAGTCCGCGGGCGGCGGACAAAGTTTGGCCCGAGTCGCCGCTCCGAAAGGTGGGTCCCCGGCCGGGAGAGAGGGATGGAGGGATGGATGAAGGGAGGGATGGATGGAGGGAGGGAGGGAGGGAGGGAGGGATGGAGGGAAGGATGGAGGGATGGATGGAGGGAAGGAGAGAGGGGGGAAGGATGGAGGGAGGGATGGATGAAGGGAGGGAGGGATGAAGGAAGGGCGGGAGGGAGGGAGGGAAGGATGGAGGGAGGGAGGGAGGGAGAGAGGGAGGGAGGGAGAGAGGGAGGGAGGGAAGGATGGAGGGAGGGAGGGAGGGAAGGATGGAGGGAGGGAGGGAGGGAGGGAGAGAGGGAGGGAAGGATGGAGGGAAGGATGGAGGGAGGGAGGGAGGGAGGGAGGGAGGGAGGGAGGGATGGATGGAGGGAGAGAGGGGGGTGGGGGGAGCGGCCGCAGGGGCTGCAGCGGACATTGAGCCGCCGGCGCTGGGTGAAGATGCGCAACAGGTCAGCGGTGCTGGACGCTGCTTCACGGCCGGAGCTCCCCGGACATGAATCCGTGCTCGTCCCCGCGGTCCCCGGCAACCCGATCACCCTCCTCCTTCCCGATCTCTCCCTCCCCAATCCCCACCCCTCCCTCGAACCACATCCCTCCCCATCCTCTTCATCCCAATCACTCTCGCCCACTCCTCATCTCCCTCCCTCCCCCTTCCTCCCATCCCTTTCTCACCTCCCCCCCTTCTCCCTCCTTACCGTCTCTCTCCCTCCCATCTCCCCCTATTTATGCTAATTCTACAACCTATCTCTCTCCCTACCCATCCCCATCCTACCTATCTCCTTATGTCCCTCTTCATCTTACCCCAACTCCCCCTTACTCTCTCCCCTACAGTAAACCTACCTCATGCTCTTCCCACCAACTTCCATTCCCTCAACATTCTATCACTTCCCATCCCGTTTCTTCCTGATCTGATCCCATGCTCCAACCGTCCTTTCCCGTACCATCCTATCTTTCCCCATCCTAACTCTCTCCCTTTCTACATCCTAACCTTTCCCTTGTCCCTTCGCCCACTCCGATCCCAAACCATCCTCTGCCATTTTCATTGCTATATAATGCCCCTCCACCATTTCATTTCCTATCTTATTTCTTTCCTATCTATCCCACCTATTTTCCCATCCCATCCCAGTGTATCTCCTACCTCCTTATCCTATTTCCTTTTCCTCACTATTATTCTCATTCTCCACCTCCCTATTCCAGCCATCCCATTATTTCTCCATCCTATCTCTTCCCATTCAGTCCCTCTCAATTCTTTCCTTTGCCATTCCTCTCTCGTACCCTAATCGTTCGTTCTCTGCCTTCAGATTATACCCTTCCATCCTTTCATTTCTGTACTTTCTTATATTCCCATCAGTTGACAATCTATCCATCTTCACCCTAAACATCTATCCCAATCTTCATCCCACTTTCCTCATCCTTTCATCTTGTAGCTTCATTGTATGCCCTCCCCATCCCATTCCTCTTGATCCTCTCCCTTCTTCACCTCAAACCCTCGTACTATCCCTGCCCATCCCGTCGCCCTCTTCTATCTCTCTCCACCCAGTCCCTCACTCTTCTGCCCATTCCCTGTCCTATCCTTGTTCCTCCTGACTCTATCCATTCCTGTTCCACTCCCACTTGCCATTTTCCATCCTGTCCCTAATTTCCCCATCCAATTCCAGTGGTCCCCCCATTCTATCCCACTGCAGACTAACCTCCCCCTTCCCCATACTATCCCTCTCTGTGTCATCACATCCATTGCACCCCTCGTCCCTCTCCCCTCCCCCCGCCCTCTCCCTTTCCTTCGCTGAACAGATCCGGTAAACTACTGCTTAACTCGCCAGTTTAACAGCTGAGCCAGTTTAGCAATTTAACAGCGAGTAACTAAAGTTTACCGAAGGTACACAAAAATGCTGGAGAAACTCAGCGGGTGCAGCAGCATCTATGGAGCGAAGGAAATAGGCAACGTTTCGGGCCGAAACCCTTCTTCAGACCCTTCTTCAAACTAAAGTTTACCTGCTGTTTTAACCTTAACCAGGAGGGGGCGACCGCGGTATGTTTTGCCTTTTCCTGATGTTGGTGTGACTGCTACCCAGCAAGGGTGTGGTTTGTCACAAAGTCCACGTCTTGTACGTTTTGAACGGGCAGTGTCTTCTGCATAATGATGTTAACCAGAGATGCTGGAATACTGCATCGATCAGCTGGCGTTGTGGAGAGGCAGGTTTGACATTTCGAGTGGTAGTTCAACCTGCCAGTGTTCACTCTACATTTTCCTGAACATTTCCAGCTGAAGAAGGGTCTCAGCACGAAACCTATCCATGTTCTCCAGAGATGCTGCCTGACACGCTGAGTTATTCCAGCACTCGGTGTCTTTTTGTGTATTAACTAACACCTGCAGTTCCTTGTTCCTACGTGTTTTTGCAGCTGAATTCTTTGTGCTAACAGAAATATTTTTAATTCTAATAGATTTCACCGTGATGCTGCCAGTTCCCACGAGGCTTTAACCCCATAACAATGATCAACAATCACTACAACAGCTCCCTGGGTATCGGCACAGGCAGCTTGAGCTACACTCACCCTCTCACCCTGGAGCAGAAAGCCGCCTTTGCCTTTGTTGGCATCTTGTTGCTTTTCCTGGGCCTGCTCATTGTGCGCTGTTTCCGAATCCTCTTGGACCCTTACAGCAGCATGCCCTCCTCCACCTGGGCCAACGGCATGGATGGGTTGGAGAAGGGCACCTTCGAGTATGTGTTGGCGTGAAGTGGAGCGACGGAGAGACAGCCGAGCAGCCGTGCTCACACCACCTCCCCGAGCGAGGACGCTCCACATCCATTCGTCGAATCGCACCCGACTCTTAATGGGAGCACGGTGGCGCAGCGGGTACAGCTGCTGCCTCACAGCGCCAGAGACCTGGGTTCAATCCTGACCTCGAGTGCTGTCTGTATGGAGTTTGTACGTTCTCCCTGTGACCATGTGGGTTTTCTCCCGTTTCCTCCCACATTCCAAAGACGTACAGGTTTGTAGGTGAATTGGCTTTGGTAAGTTGTGATAAATTGTCCCTAGTGTGTGTAGGGTGGTGTATGTGGTGATCATTGGTTGTCTTGGTGGGCCGAGGGGCCTGTTTCTGCACTACATCTCTAAAGCCTGACCCCGGGTGCTATCTGTGTGGAGTTTGCATGTTCTCTCTGTGACCACGTGGGTTGCCTCCAGGTGCTCCGGCTTCCTCCCACACCGTAAATACCTGCAGGTTTGTTGGTTAACTGGCCTCTGTAAATTGCCCCTAGTGTGTAAGATGCAAATTGGGATAACATAGAACTAGTGTGAATGGGCGATGGATGCTCGGCATGGACTCATGGGCTGAAGGGCCTGTTTCCATGCTGTATCTCTAAACTATCTCTGTCTCCAAAATATCTCTAAACTAAACTAATCTGCCTTATAGAGCAGCCTTCTATGGTCTGACTGATAGTATCTCTATTTGTGCATAGACTATTATTCAGTAAAGGGGTTAGAAACAGTTCAGTGTATGTCGTGTGGAGATAGGTTCAAAGTTATCAGTAACATATATGTAGTCTAGTATTACAACTGTTGCCGTCTAATGTCCAATAAATTAACATTATTGTGCATTTTCAGATATACAATCTTTTGAAAGACTGAACTGATGATATTGTCCATCCATCTCTGTCCGTTATGTTTTGCTTGTATATTAATCATTTTGTGCAGATTTGTAACTTTAATGTTAACAGGGTATGCATAAGAGCAATATTAAAGTGGCTAAGCATTGCTAATGACAGTGTGTGCTTTTCCATTGTATGTTTCTGAATGAGAGAAGGATATTGGCAATTAACATCATACAAAGATCCAGCCAGATAAAACTGAGAATAAACCAAAGTCAGGGCAGTGTAAAATTGTGAAGGATTTTACCTACTATATATAAAAAATCTTTAATGGGTTTTCTAGATTGTACACAAACCTTGCTGTGTAAAGGTCAGCGTTTTCTTCTTGCCTCTGGTGTACTAAGATTTTTCAGAAGTTGGTCTTATTTTCAGTGGTTTCAATGTGACCTTGGTAACAACAACACAGGCAGGAGCCCTTCGTCTATCTTATTACTACACCTGAGATCCTGCTGTGTGCAAATTGGCTGCCGCGTTGGCCTAGAAAACAACAGGGATGCGTTTCCAAACTGCTTCCCCAGCTGTGAAATGCTCTGAGTCGCTCTGACCGTGTGAAAGACAAGCTTTCTCTTCTGCCATTGTTTGGATTGTGTCCATTCTGAATCAAGGGGAGGGGGTTGTTTTCACAACAGGTCCAGGAGCGAGCAGTAAATGATCAGAGTAAACACCTGAAGCAAACATCGTCCAACGAATCAAGAGACTATTCTGTTTCTTGAATGGAGAGTGTTTTATTGTCATTTGTCTCGAAACAGAACCATAAAATTCTTACTTGCAGCAGCACAACAGATATGTAAACATGTACAATCATTAGGCTACTAAACACTACAACCTCAAATAAGCCCTGAACTACATAGACCATTATTGTTATTGTCTTTTTTTATGTGTACCCGTGTGTGCATATATATGTGTGTATATCTATCTATATATAATCTTGTATATATAGTCTCATCTTGTATGTATGTATGTTCTTGTCTCATCTTGTATGTATGTATGTTCCCGAAATACAACCAAAACGGTACACGATAGTGCGACAATTTTTGGGGCGTCTTACTCACCATTCGCCTGGGGTGTGCAGTAGCAAGTTTCGTTCAATCTTACAAAGTTTTTCCCTTTATAAACTTGAATTTATTATATACCATGAGCAGCACTACGTTCCCACATGCCGGGCCCGTCAACCGTGCCTGCGCAGTTGGGGGAGGGTTGCCGGGCCCGCCGCCATTTTCAGATCGCCATTTTGACTGGCTTCATAACGGGGTCCCAACGGGTCCATGGGTCCATCAAGTTTTGTTCTATTTTACAAAGTAATTCACCTAATAAACTTTAATTAACTTTATACTGTCAACTGGACAAGTCTAATACTTGCGTGTGTACTTGACTGACGTCACAATGGGGACCCAATGGGTGGCAGTCGCGCCTGCGCAGTGTGCTCCCACTTGCCGGGTCTGTCAGCCATGCCTGCGCAGTTGGGGGAGAGTTGCCGGGCCCAGCGCCATTTTGAGATCGCCATTTTGATCTAATACTTCCGTACAGTTTTGGTCTAATACTTGCGTACAGTTTTGGTCTCCAAATCTGAGGAAGGACATTATAGCCATAGAGGGAGTGCAGAGAAGGTTCACCAGACTGATTCCTGGGATGTCAGGACTTTCATATGAAGAAAGACTGGATAGACTTGGCTTATACTCGCTAGAATTTAGGAGATTGAGAGGGGATCTTATAGAAACGTACAAAATTCTTATGGGGTTGGACAGGCTAGATGCAGGAAGATTGTTCCCGATGTTGGGGAAGTCCAGGACAAGGGGTCACAGCTCAAGGATAAGGGGGAAATCCTTTAAGACCGAGATGAGGAAAAACTTTTTCACACAGAGAGTGGTGAATCTCTGGAACTCTCTGCCACAGAGGGTAGTTGAGGCCAGTTCATTGGCTATATTTAAGAGGGAGTTAGATGTGGCCCTTGTGGCTAAGGGGATCAGGGGGTATGGAGAGAAGGCAGGTACGGGATACTGAGTTGGATGATCAGCCATGATCATATTGAATGGCGGTGCAGGCTCGAAGGGCCGAATGGCCTACTCCTGCACCTATTTTCTATGTATCTATGTATCTATGTATATATATATATATATATAAATATACACACTGAACTTATTTTTCTCGTTTATTATATTGTTAACAGTGTACTATGTTTACATATTCTGTTGTGCTGCTGCAAGTAAGAATGTCATTGTTCTATCTGGGACATATGACAATAAAACACTATTGACTCTACTCTGTAAATGCCAGAATGAAAATATACATACCTAATGTATATCATACCATGATAAACACCAGAATATCACACCATAATAAACATATATGTAAATATATATACACACACATGTGTGTGTGTGTGTGTGTGTGTATATATATATATATATATATATATATATATATATATATAATAATAATAATAATAATAATAATCATTTTATTTACTGGCGCCTTTCTAAAATCCAAGGACACCTTACAATGCATAGAATCACAAAAAAATACAAAACACATAATCGGAATAAATTAAATATAAAAACACCACAGTACACAAATCAAGGACAGAATTCAATTTCAAGAGCACCAAAAGAAAATAAGAAACACAATATACATACATACACACACACACACTAATAAAACCAAGACATAAAAAATGCCTCCCAAGTTTGTAGTTTGGAGCTTATTTGGAGGTTGTAGTGTTTAATAGCCTGATGTTTGTTGGGAAGAAGCTGCCCCGGAACCTGGACGTTACAGTTTTCAGGCTCCTGTACCTTCTTCCCGATGGCAGGAGTGAAATGAGAGTGTGGCCAGGGTGGTGTGGGTCCCTGATGATGCTGGCTTCCTTCTTGAGGAGGTGCCTCCTGTAGATCCCTTCGATGGTGGAGAGGTCATTACCCATGTTGAGGCTGGAGCATTGAGAAACATGAGAAGATGCAGTTGAACTCAATGTGGAGCACACAAGGAACTGCCAATGCTGGACTCCTGAGCAGTGTGAAGTGGGGTCTTGATCCGATACATTGCCTGTCCATTCCCTCCACAGATGATGCTAGCCCGCTGAGTTCCCAAGCACTTTGTGTTTTGCTCAAAGAGCTATTTGGGGCTAATTGGTTTTCTTCTCTTTAGTTTGCTTCCTTTAGCTTCCTCCCCCACCTACACCTCTGCAGGTTGCTTCACTGCTGATTCAATTTCTTTCTTCACTGATGCTGCATGACTAGCTGAGTATTTTCAGTAAACTCTGCTGCTGCTCTGTCAGCTTCTGGGAATCTTCGATAGTTCAAACTCTGCAGCGTTCAGTCCCCTGCCTCCGTCAGGCCTCGCAGCGTCAGAGACCCAGGTTCGATTCTGACCTCGGGTGTTGTCTGTGTGGTGTTTGCACGGTTCACCCTGCGACCGCATGGGTTTCCTCCAGGTGCTCCGGTTTCCTCCCACATCCCAAAGATTGTTAGTTAATTGGCCTCTGTACATTGTTCCTAGTGTGCAGTGAGTGGATGTGAAAGTGGGATAACATAGCACTAATGTGAATGGGTGATCGATGGTCAGCATGGCTTCAGAGGGCTGAAGGGCCTATTTCCATGCTGTATCTCTAAACTAAATTAAACTTGCTGTATCAGCTGAGATAGGCATCTGGCAGCAGTCACACAGTCACACAGCACGGAACAGGCCCTTTGGCCCAACGTCCATTCCCACCAAGATGCCCCAACTAAGCAAGTCCCATTTGCCGGCGTTTGGACCATATCCCTCCAAACCTTTCCTATCCATGTATCTGTCCAAGTGTCTTTCAAATGCTGTTGTAGTACCTGCCTTAACTAACTCCTCCAGCAGCTTGTTCCGTATACTTAACTTGTTCTGTGTAAAGTAGTTGCCCCTCAGATTCCTATTAAATCTTTCCCCACTCACCTTCAAACTATGTCCTTTAGTTTTTGTGTAAGAAGGAACTGCAGATGCTGGTTGAAACCGAAGATAGACACTGGTCTAACTCAGCGGGGCAGGCAGCATCTCTGGAGAGAAGGAATACAATAGATAATAGGTGCAGGAGTAGGCCATTCGGCCTGTGATCATGGCTGATCATCCACAATCAGTACCCCGTTCCTGCCGTCTCCCCATATCCCTTGACTCCGCTATCTTTAAGAGCTCTATCTAACTCTCTCTTGAAAGCATCCAGAGAACGCCCTCCACAGCCTTCTGAGGCAGAGAATTCCACAGATTCACAACTTTCTGGGTGAAAAGGTTTTTCCTCATCTCCGTTCTAAATGGCCAACCCCTTATTCTTAAACTGTGGCCCCTGGTTCTGGACTCTCCCAACATCGGGAACATGTTTCCTGCCTCCAGTGTGTCCAGTCACTTAATAATCTTATATGTTTTAATAAGATATCCTCTCATCCTTCTAAATTCCAGAGTATATAAGCCCAGCCGCTCCATTCTTTCAACATATGACAGTCCCACCATCCCGGGAATTAACCTCGTGAACCTACACTGCACTCCCTCAATAGCAAGAATGTCGTTCCTCAAATTTGGAGACCATAACTGCACACAATACTCCAGGTGTAGTCTCACCAGGGCTCTGTGCAACTGCAGAAGGACCTCTTTGCTCCTATACTCAACTCCTCTTGTTATGAAGGCCAACATGCCATCAGCTTTCTTCACTGCCTGCTGTATCTGCATGCTTACTTTCAGTGACTGATGAACAAGGACACCCAGGTCTCACCATTCAGATAATAATCTGCCTTCCTGTTCTTGCCACCAAAATGGATAATCTCACATTAAACTGCATCTGCCCACTCACCCAACCTGTCCAAATCACCCTGCATCCTCATAGCATCCTCCTCACAGTTCACACTGCCACCCAGCTTTGTGTCATCTGAAAATGAGCTAATGTTACTTTTAATCCCTTCATCTAAATCATTAATGTATATTGTAAATAGCTGCGGTCCCAGCACCGAGCCTTGCGGTACCCCACTAGTCACTGCCTGCCATTCCGAAAGGGACCCGTTTATCCTTACTCTTTGTTTCCTGTCTGCCAACCAATTTTCTATCCATGTCAGTACCCAACCCCCAATACCATGTGCTCTAATTTTGCCCACGAATCTCCTATGTGGGACCTTATCAAAGGCTTTCTGAAAGTCCAGGTATACTACATCCACTGGTTCTCCCTTGTCCATTTTCCTAGTTACATCCAAAATGGGTGACTATTCGGGTCGAGACCCTTCTTCAGGCTGGTTAAGGATAAGGGAAATGAGAGATAAAGACGGTGGTATAGACGGTGATGTGGAGAGATAAAGAACAATGAATGAAAGATATACAAAAAAGTAACGATGTTAAAGGAAACAGGCCTTTGTCAGCTGTAGGGTGAAAATGAGAAGCTAGTGCGACTTGGGTGAGGGAGGGATAGAGAGAGAGGGATTGCCGGGCCTACCTGAAGTGAGAGAAATCAAGATTCATATCACTGGGCTGTAAGCTGCCCAAGCGAAATATGAGATGCTGTTCCTCCAATATGCATTTAGCCTCAATCTGACAATGGAGGAGACCGAGGACCGAAAGGTTTGTGTAGGAATGGGAAGGAGAATTAAAGTGTCCTTCAGTTTTTGATTCCCTTGCCCTATGTAAAAGACTCTGACCTCCCAAATCGTTATTTCATTACCTTAGGTTAATTTGAGACAATTATTAATATTTAACCTTTATTTCAGTGTTATGTTTAAAACTTGTGGCAAATTAATTGTTATTTAATGGCTCATCGGATGTCAGAGCCAGGAGAGGTTGACTGTTTAAAATGAAGGGTTTATAGTTTAAGTCAAACAGAATGGCCCACTGTTATGGGAAAACGTAACACATTCCTTATTTTCTACTAACACAAGTGACATTGATGGATTTGTCTATTAGGTTGCAACTGTTGCAATGTTATAATTTGCGCTTGAACTGTTGCTTTGAAAACTCAATATTTAAATGTGATTTTTTTTATCCACCAAATATCTTCGTGGTGAAATGGCTGAATATTGTCAAGGTTTGACTTGGGAACGGGCTGAAAGCCAATCTGCACATCGCACGTTGCCAAAGTTCACTGTCACAGATTGTACTTCCGAAGACCACAGACCAATGGAAGTGACAGCGCAGCTTGAATGAAAACTAATTAATTAAAAGGACACAAAGTGCTGAAGTAACGGCAGCATCTCTGGAGAATGTGGATAAGTGATGATTCGGGTCAGGACCCTCCTTCAGACCGATTATTTATATAATTAAAATTGACCCACAACTTCAGCACAAACATAGAGCGAGTGGCACAGTGGCGCAGCGGTAGAATTGCTGTCTTACAGAGCCAGAGACCTGGGTTCGATCCTCATTATGGGTGCTGTCTGTACGGAGTTTGTACTTTCTTCCTGTGAACTACTTGGGTTTTCTCTGGGAGCTCTAGTTTCCTCCCACGCTCCAAAGACGTACAGGTTTGTAGGCTAATTGGCTTGGTAAAATTATGAATTGTCCTTAGTGTGTAGGATAGTGCTAGAGTACAGGGAATCACTGGTTGGCACAGACTCGTTGGGCCAAAGAGCCTGTTTGTCCACTGTATCTCTAAACTAAACTAAACTAAACATAGACACAAAAAGCTGGAGTAACTCAGCGGGTCAGGCAGCATCTCTGAAGAAAAGGAATAGGTGACGTTTTGGGTTGAGACCCTTCTTCAGACTGAGAGTCAGGGGAAAGGGAAACTGATATTGACAGTGATATTGAACAAACTAATAAAAGATGCGAAAAGCAATGATGATCAAGGAAAGGTGGACAATGTGTGTTGGAAGACCTGTTCCTGTGCTGTGCTGTTCTATGTTCTGTAAACCGGCACAATTCTGTGTGTGTTGCAAACCCAACCAGACGTTCGATGATAATCTACTATTGAACTTTGGAAACCCCCCCTATTGACTGGGCACTCGGCTCGGGAGGTTTTTCACCCCACATACCGGCGCTCCAGTCCCTGCGCTGTTCCACTCTCAGGTCCTGCTCCCAACACTCCCATTCGCTGCTCCCCGGGCCACTGTTAAACCTGTATTTACATTAGCTTAGTTCAGTTCAGTTTAGTTTATTGTCACGTGTACCGAGGTACAGTATAAAGCTTTTTGTTGTGTGCTAACCAGTCAGTGGAAAGGCAATACATGATTGCAATCAATCATTTACAGTGTCTCGATACATGATAAGGGAATAACGTTTAGTGCAAGGTACAGCCAGCAAATTCCAGTCAAGGATAGTATTTCCCACATTTAATTTAGTTTACTTTACTTCAGAGAAGTGTGGAAACAGGCCCTTTGGCCCACTGAGTCCGTGCCGACCACGATGCTGTACACTAGCTCTATGTTATCCCAGTTTCACATCCTACACACTAGGGGCAATTTTACAGGAGCCAATTAACCTACAAACATAGAAACATAGAAAATAGGTACAGGAGTAGGCCATTCGGCCCTTTGAGCCTGCACTGCCATTCAATATGATCATGGCTGATCATCCAACTAAGTATCCTGTACCTGCTTTCTCTCCATACCCCCTGATCCCTTTAGCCACAAGGGCCACATCTAACTCCCTCTTAAATATAGCCAATGAACTGGCCTCAACTACCTTCTGTGGCAGAGAATTCCACAGATTCACCACTCTCTGTGTAAAAAATGATTTTCTCATCTCGGTCCTAAAAGACTTCCCCCTTATCCTTAAACTGTGACCCCTTGTTCTGGACTTCCCCAACATCGGAAATAATCTTCCTGCATCTAGCCTGTCCAACCCCTTAAGAATTTTGTAAGTTCCTATAAGATCCCCCCTCAATCTTCTAAATTCTAGCGAGTACAAGCCAAGTCTATCCAGTCTTTCTTCATATGAAAGTCCTGCCATCCCAGGAATCAGTCTGGTGAACCTTCTCTGCACTCCCTCTCTGGCAAGAATGTCTTTCCTCAGATTAGGAGACCAAAACTGTACGCAATACTCCAGGTGTGGTCTCACCAAGACCCTTTACAACTGCAGTAGAACCTCCCTGCTCTTATACTCAAATCCTCTTGCTATGAATGCTGACATACCATTCGCTTTCTTCACTGCCTGCTGCACCTGCATGCCTACTTTCAATGACTGGTGTACCATGACACCCAGGTCTCGTTGCATCTCCCCTTTTCCTAATCGGCCACTATTCAGATAATAGTCTACTTTCCTGTTTTTGCCACCAAAGTGGATAACCTCACATTTATCCACATTATACTGCATCTCCCATGCATTTGCCCACTCACCCAACCTATCCAAGTCACCTTGCAGCCTCCTAGCATCCTCCTCATAGCTAACACTGCCCCCCAGCTTCGTGTCATCCGCAAACTTGGAGATGTTGCATTCAATTCCCTCATCCAGGTCATTAATATATATTGTAAATAGCTGGGGTCCCAGCACTGAGCCTTGCGGTACCCCACTAGTCACTGCCTACCATTCTGAAAAGGACCCGTTTACTCCTACTCTTTGCTTCCTGTCTGTCAGCCAGTTCTCTATCCACATCAATACTGACCCCCAATACCGTGTGCTTTAAGTTTGCATACTAATCTCTTATGTGGGACCTTGTCGAAAGCCTTCTGAAAGTCCAGATATAACACACCCACTGGTTCTCCCTTATCCACTCTACTAGTTACATCCTCGAAAAACTCTATAAGATTCGTCAGACATGATTTACCTTTCATAAATCTATGCTGACTTTGTCCAATGAATTCACCACTTTCCAAATGTGCTGCTATCCCATCTTTAATAACTGACTCTAGCAGTTTCCCCCACTACCGATGTTAGACTAACTGGTCTGTAATTCCCCGTTTTCTCTCTCCCTCCCTTTTTAAAAAGTGGGGTTACATTAGCTACCCTCCAATCCTCAGGAACTACTCCATAATCTAAAGAGTTTTGAAAAATTATCACTAATGCATCCACTATTTCTGGGACTACTTCCTTAAGTACTCTGGGATGCAACTTATCTGGCCCTGGGGATTTATCGGCCTTTAATCCATTCAATTTACCTAACACCACTTCCCGGCTAACCTGGATTTCACTCATTTCCTCCATCTCATTTGACCCCCGGTCCCCTGCTATTTCCGGCAGATTATTTATGTCTTCCTTAGTGAAGACAGAACCAAAGTAGTTATTCAATTGGTCTGCCATGTCCTTGTTCCCCATGATCAATTCGCCTGTTTCTGACTGCAAGGGACCTACATTTGTTTTCTCTTCAAATATCTATAAAAACTTTTGCAGTCAGTTTTTATGTTCCCTGCCAGTTTTCTTTCATAATCTATTTTCCCTTTCTTAATTAAGCCCTTTGTCCTCCTCTGTTGGATTCTGAATTTCTCCCAGTCCCCTGGTAGGCTGCTTTTTCTGGCTAATTTGTATGCTTCATCTTTTGTTTTGATACTATCCCTGATTTCCCTTGTTATCCACGGATGCACTACCTTCCCTGATTTATTCTTTTGCCAAACTGGGATGAACAATTGTTGTAGTTCATCCATGCAGTCTTTAAATTCCTTCCATTGCATATCCACCATCAACCCATTAAGAATCAATTGCCAGTCTATCTTGGCCAATTCACATTTCATACCCTCAAAGTTACCTTTCTTTAAGTTCAGGACCCTTGTTTCTGAATTAATTTGATTTGATATCTTTTTATTTCGAACGATTAAAAAAAGAAGAAAAGAAAAGATGAAAATGAATAATAAATAAAGGAAAATTATATATATACATATATATATACATAAATACATACACACATACATACATATACATGTACATATATACATACATACATATACACATATACACACATACACATATACATAACATATATGTACATACATAAATTAAAAAATCAAAAGCCAATTTCAACATAATACACATTAGACTCGTTCAAAAAGGGATAGGAAGAAGCCTATGCTTGTCAAGTCCTACCCCCATTCTTCACCATTAACAAATGCAAAATTCAATAAAATAAAATAAACAGACAATTCAAATAAAACTACTCCAATCAAGCTATTAAGAAAAAAAGAACAAAAAAAGAAAAGAACAAAAAGAACAAGCACCATTAACATCTGTGAGATTTACATTCTCCTTCCTCATTACTGTACTTTTCAAAGATATATCTTTTGTACATTTTTTAAATTACATTATATTCATACTTTGTTTAATCGTTTCGTCAAGACCATTCCACAAAACCACCCCACAAATGGAAATACACATACTTTTTAAATTGGTCCGAGCATAATGCTGTTTCAAGTTTAGTTTCCCTCTAAAGTTATAACCCCCCTCTCTGTCTCTGAACAGTTTTTGTATGTTTACAGGTAGCAGTTTATTTTTTGCTTTATAAATTATTTGTGCAGTCTTAAATTCTACCAGATCCTTAATCTTTAAGGTGTGTAATTTTAAATACAGTATATTGGTGTGTTCATGATATCCTACATTGTTTACTATACGAATAGCTCTTTTTTGTAGTGTGCTTACTGATTGTAAGGTGGTTTTGTAGGTGTTGCCCCATACTTCCACACAGTAATTTAAATACGGTAACACAAGTGAGCTGTACAGAACATACAGTGCTCTCTCATTCAAAACATGCCTTGCTTTCCCCATCACTCCAATACTCCGTGCTACTTTTGCTCTCACATGTTTTATATGGGGTTTCCAGCAGATTTTGTGATCAAGAATCACACCCAGATATTTATTTTCATACACTCTTTCTATTTCAACGTTATTTATCATTACTTTTACTTGTGTATTTATTTTGCGTTTTCCAAACAGCATAAGTTTGGTTTTGTTTAAATTTAATGATAATTTATTCAAACCAAACCATGTTTATAGTTTACTCATTCCTGCTGTGACCACCTCCAAAAGCTGCTGCAAATTGTCCCCATCACAGAAAATATTAGTGTCATCTGCAAATAACACAAATTTCAAGAGGTTTGACACCTTACATATATCATTAATATACAAAATAAATAATTTGGGGCCCAAAACCGACCCCTGTGGGACTCCACACGTTATTTCTAAGCATGTTGATTTGCAGTCCCCTATTTGCACAAACTGATGTCTTTTACTTATGTAGCTTCTCATCCACTCTAGTACAACCCCTCTGATTCCATACTTTTCCAGTTTTTTGATTAGCAAATGATGATCAATTGTATCGAATGCTTTTTTCAAATCTATAAATACACCCACTGCATATTTCTTGTTATCTATAGAACTGGTAATGTCTTCAATTAACTCCATTAATGCCATGGATGTCGATCTGTTTGACCTGAATCCATATTGACTATCAACTAGCAATTCGTGCTTCTCGATAAAGTTATCTAATCTACTTACATACAGTTTTTCTAATATTTTTGAGAACTGAGAGAGTAACGACACCGGCCTGTAATTTGTAAATTGATTTCTGTCTCCAGCTTTGTATAGTGGGATGACTTTGGCAGTTTTCATTTTACATGGAAATACACCAGTTTTGAAAGATAAATTGCAAATATAAGTTAAGGGTTTTACAATTACACCAATGACTACCTTGATTAAAGCCATATCAATGTCATTCCAGTCTGTAGACCTTTTATTCTTACAATTACTAACAATGTCAATAATCTCCTTTTCATCAGCTGCTTACAAAAACATTGAGTTTGGGTTGCTGTCTAACAAATCCACAACCTTCCCCTCTCCTTCTTCTGACTGTGGATTATCAATTTCTTCTGCCAGTTTTGGTCCCACACTTACAAAAAATGTGTTAAACCCATTAACCACATCATTCATATCGCTTACAGTTGTATCATTGTCTTCAAAATACTGAGGGTAGTTTATATTCATTGATCCATTCCTGATAATATTATTTAACACATTCCATATGCCCTTGATATTATTTTTATTATCGTTTAATATTTTATTATAATAATCTTTCTTACATGTCCTCATAATACTAGTCAATTTGTTTTTATATCTTTTATATTTACTTTCTGCTTCTATAGTTCTGAATTTTATGAATTCTTTATACAAGATATTCTTTTTTTTGCATGCATTTTGTAGTCCTTTTGTCATCCATGGCCTAACTATATATTTTTGCTTCTTGTTGTGTTGTTTCAAAGGACAGTGTTCATCATATAATGATTTAAATATTATCAGGAATATTATCAGAAATTAACAATGTCACTCTCCATCCTAATGAAGAACTCAACCATATTATGGTCACTCTTCCCCACGGGGCCACGCACAACACAACATGTCTGCTCTCTCCCCAGACACAGCTGATAGTGAGATCCCCTTGCCCTCACCATTCATCTCATTTGCCTCCACATCCAGCACATCATCCGTTGCCACTGGAATCCCACCACCAGCCACATCTCCCCAGCTGTTGATTTTAGTCAGGTCCACTCTTTGACTCCCTGGATCACCTATCCTTCCTTATCTGCTCCTGGCTGAGCCCAGGTACTTTCCCATGCAACCATAGCAGGTTCAACACTCATTGCTACATTGCTCCCATCATCACCGTCCAGGGATATAAACAGCCCTTCCAAGCGAGTCAAGGATTCACGTGCACCTCCTCCAGCCTTGTCCACTGTGTTTGTTCCCCACTGTGTGGTTCCTCTACATCCGAGAGACCAAGTGCAGACTTGACAACTGGGCCTGCTCCCTACAGCCGTATCAACCCAGGTTGCTGGTTCTGTTTGTGTGGATTTTGCACGTTCTCCCTGTCACCCAACGAGTTTCCCCTGGGTGTTCTGGTTTCCTCCCACATTGCAGAGGCACTTGTGGATTAACTGTTCACGGTAAATTACCCCTGGTATGGGTGACTGGTGGAAAGATTTGGAGTCGTGGACGGGTATGTGTGGGAATAAGTTATGGGGAAATAATTTTTCAATGGTTTCAATGGTGCTTTTATTATCACTTGTGCAAACGCTGTATTCAGGCAACTGAACCATCCTACTACAACCAGAGAGCAGTGCTGAACTATTATCTACCTCTTTGGTGACTCTTGGACTATCCTTGATCGGACTTTGCTGGCTTTACCTTGCACTAAATGTTATTTCCTTATCACGTATCCGTACACTGTAAATGGCTTGATTGTTATCATGTATTGTCTTTCTGCTGACTGGATAGCACTCAACAAAAGCTTTCCACTATACACGTGACAATACGCTAAACTGGACTGAACAGTGACTACCCAAGTACATTGCTCTGTGAGCTGGCATAGACTCAAAGGACTGAATGGCCTCCTTTGTTTGTTAAAAATGTGCTGAAACCAAATTCAAAGTTATGTTTCTCTGATAATTAAATGTGCCGATCTCAATTTAAATAATTAACTGCATTCAGTGGAGCTCAGTTTACATGGGGCGGCACGGTGGCGCAGCGGTAGAGCTGCTGCTTTACAGCGCCAGAGACCCGGGTTCGATCCTGACTACGGGTGCTGTCTGTATGGAGTTTGTACGTTCTCTCTGTGACCTTGTAGGTTTTTCCAAGGTGCTCCGGTTTTGTCCCACATCCCAAATATGTGCAAGTTTGTAGATTAACTGGCGATGCTAAACCAAGCTTCTGTAAATTGCCCCAAGCTTGTAGAGAGTTGCTGAGAAAGTGGGATAACATAGAACTAGTGTGAATGTGTGATCGATGGTCAGCGTGGACTCGATGGGCCGAAGGGCCTGTTTCCACACTGTATCTCTAAACTATCTCTAAACTAAACTAAACTATCGTCTCCTTCCCGTCTTTGGTCTGCCTCCAGTTGTTACAGATGAGTGCTTTGCCCTTCAGTGCCCTGTGTCCCACAGGTTTGCCACCATTCCATCACAGCGGGGCTGTTCTGTATTCACCATGCCACCGTGATTTCATTCAACTGCAAAAAACAGAGTGTGGGTGGACAACAGTTCCATCCTTGTTGACCTTCAGTGTGACTTTGAACAGGCGCTGGATTGTCCACAACCCACAATACTCATGAACATTGATGCAGTTTCCTACCACCTCGACCTATCCAGACAGGAGCGTTTAACAAGTGAAAGAGCTAACTAGGCTGATTTTAAAGAGATTAACAGTCAAGTGCAAGGTGTAATAATAATAATAATTCATTTTATTTACTGGTGCCTTTCTAAAACCCAAGGACACCTTACAAGGCATAGAATCACAAAAATACAAAACACATAATCGGAGTAAATTAAATATAAAAACACCACAGTACACAAATCAAGGACAGAATTCAATTTCAAAAGCACAAAAAGAAAATAAGAAACACAATTTGAGGAGAGAGCAGCGGCGACCAATTCGCGCCAGCGTCCACTCTCCCCTCCGACCGCCATCTTGCACACAGACTAACAGGCACAGCACACAAAAATCATCCCCCCACAATGACCACCACTGTGGGGGAAGGCACAATGTCCAGTCCCCAACCCAGTTCTCCCCAGAGTCAGGCCCAATGAGGCCTCCACATTTGCCTCTACGGAGGCCCGATGTTCCTGGCCGTCAGGAGAGTCCTCGCAGCGGCTGGAACGGCCGGTTTCCCAGCGGAGTCGATGGCACCTGAAGCCGACAGGGCCGCGACGATTTGGAGCCACGAGGCTCCCGATGTTGGAGTCGGCGCCGCCGCCCGCGGCTGGTCGCTCCGCAGTCCCGCAGCCCGGAGGTGTTGATCTCGGCGGTCAACGCATACCGGAGCTCCAGCGCGTCGATCCAGCGCGGCGACCCAGGCAAGGCATCGCCCTCTATGCTCTCCGATAGCGCTCCAGCGCTGTGCCGCCACCGAAGCTGAAGGTGCTGGCCGGTCCCCGTCAGGAAACGGCGCTCCATGCCCGCTGGTAGGCCACGTGGATGGGTCGACGAGGCAGCCTGGAGAAAAAGCTGCCTCACCGACCCGGTAGGGACCTAGAAATAGTTTCCCCCTTACCCCCCCACATTAAAAGTCAAAATCCCCCAAACAAACAAAGAAATAAAAAACGCTAAAACTAAAGAAAAAGTGAATTTGACGGACGGCTGCTGTTTAGCAGCCGTTCCTCCAAGATGGCGGCTCCTCCTGATGCAGTTTCCTACCACCTCGACCTATCCAGACAGGAGCGTTTAACAAGTGAAAGAGCTAACTAGGCTGATTTTAAAGAGATTAACAGTCAAGTGCAAGGTGTAAGATTAGATTTACGGAAAGGCCAGATCAAGGAAAGCGAGGAGACTGTATTTGCATTCATATCGTGTCTTTCATCACAACTTAAAGAAGCTCCAAAAGAAAAAGCACATAATTATTTAACAGTGCACTTATATACAGCAATGTACCTCAAACTGAAAAACAGGAAGATGAATGAATTTGACCAGGAGCCTTGATGAATACTCTGTGTGTACTGGACTATTGGGTTCAGTTCTGGTCATTTCATTATATGAAAGGTGTGAGGGCTTTATAGAAGATCTACAAGTATGGTTCCTGGGATGAGAGACCACAATTACAGGGATAAATTGGAGAAACTGGGATTGTAGTTTTTATATAGAAGTCGAATCTGAGGGAGATTTGATAGAAGTGTGGCAAAGTGAGGAATGTGAGTGGATTAGAGTCATAGAGTGATACAGCATGGAAACAGCCCCTTCAGCCCAATGTGCACACCGGCCAACATGTCCCAGCTGCACTAGTCCCACCTGCCTGCATTTGGCCCATATCCCTCCAAACCTGTCCTATCCATGTACCTGTCTAACTGCTTCTTAAATGTTGGGGATAGTCCCTGCCTCAACTGCCTCCTCTGGCAGCTTGTTCCATACATTCACCACCCTTTGTGTGAAAAAGTTACCCCTCAGATTCCAATTAAATCTTTTCCCCTTCACCTTAAATTGTGGGGAGGTTGTTCCTTTTGGTGGGGTGAGTGGGCCAGAGCAACATAAAAGGATGGAGAATTAAGAGTGTACTGTGAGGAAAAGATGTTTTATATTTTGCGTGTTGAAGGAATCTGGAGTCCACTGCTTGCAAACACTTCAGAGGCAGTTTCTACTGTGGAGGGAAGTGGATAAAAATATGGTGAGGGAAATTATCAAAGGCTGTGGAGAAAGAGCTATGGGTGGAACTAATGAGAGCTGGTGCAGGCATGTTTCTGTGCTGTCTGACTCTGACTCACCACTCACCCTCTTAAACAACGTTGTCGAATCCTTCATGCTCCTTGAGAGGGCCAAGCCCCAGGGTAACATTCCGGCAAAGGGTCTCAGACTGAAAGATTAGCTCTGTTTCTCTCTCCACAGATGCTGTCTGACCTGTTGAGTGTTTCCAACATCTTCCTTGTTTTATTGTGGACAGTTTTAGTTTGGAGATTTTGTATTTCCTGATCCCTTTAAACTCGCTAGTTTTTATCGAAAATGTAAAATACTACTGTGTAGCTTGTTGTGGAGTATTAATAGGAGTAACATCCAATAATCCAGAAAGTCTGCTAGTGTAGCGCCATCAATGTTCCGGGAATGCCGGATTATCGGAGTTTTACTGTCATGCTGATTTTAATTGACCATTAATTAAATGGTCATTTTGGGTCATTTGATAACAAAATATTGAAGATTAGGGGTGAAGACTGATTGGAACATCTTGTAGAATCACAAAATGGTCACAGTTTGGAAGGAGGCCATTCAGCCTACCAAGTTCATACTAGCTCGGTGCAAACCCAATCCAATCCCCATCATCTCAAGCCTGTGTATCCACTTGAATGCTACAATATCCATTATTGCCCCAGTCCAGACCCCAACTTCTCATTGTGTGTGTAAAAAAACAATCACAATGTCACTTTTGGGTATAATCTCCCCTGATACTTGACCTCTCTGTTGATGGAACAGTCTCCCTCCATCTCCCTAAATCTTACATACCTCCATCAAATCACCCTGAAATTTCCCCCCCTCAAAGTGACCAGGCTGGCTTCTCCATTCTATCAACCTGTTTAAACTCCCTCATCCTTGGTGTCTTCTTATGCTCTCTCTTTAAGACATTAATTTCTTTGTTAAAATGTGGGTATAATACTCAGCCCACACCAACCTTTGGTGAAGGGCAGTCCTTCCTATTATCCTCCCTTTACAAAGCTCAGAATATTGCATGTTTTTTTAATCACATTCTCAATCTAACCTTCCACGATGTAACTTTCCACTCTGCGGGCATTTACCCCGAGAACCCTCTGCCCATGAAAGGACACCAGAAAATGCTGGCAACACTCAGCAAATCATGCAGCATCTGTGGAAAGGGAAACAGAGTCAGTATTTCAGGCAAGAAACCTTTTGTCAGAAGATGTTAAATCCTCAGCGACTGGTTTGCTGAACATTTATGATTGGTCCTGAACTGAAATGAAGCATCCTCTCAGCAGCTGGAGTGTGGTCCTGACCTCCCATCTACCTTATTGGAGACCTTTGAGCTATCTTTAATGGACTTTGTGTTGCACTAAATGTTACACCCATTATCCTGTATCTGTACACTGTGACGGCCTGATTGTAATCCTGTGTAATCTTTTTATTGACTGGATAATACGCAGATTTATGTGACAATAGTGAACTAAACTAAACTTGATCCACTAAGGCCTGAATGATCTCCCGGTTACTATTGTAAAGGGCCTGTCCCACTTGGGCGACATTTGCGCGTAATTTACGCGACATAATTTACGCGTCATGACGCACGACGCGCGTGTGATGCGCGCATGGTGCGTGGTGACGTAGGCAGTGACGTGCGGTCGCGCGGCGCTCCAGGATTTTGGGATGTACAAAATCTTTGCGCGCCATCTACGTGACGCGCAAATGACGCCCAAGTGGGGCAGGCCCTTTACGCTCCTTCCCTGGATCGCCTCCACTGTCAGAATGAGGCAACATGCAAACTGGAGGATCAGCATCTCATATTCCGTTTGGGTAGTTCACAGCTCAATGGTATGAACATTGAATTCTCCAATTTTAAGTAATCTCCCAGTACACCTCTCGTTCCTGTGCCTCCACCCCCATCGCAGTGTACACCCATTTCCTCCACTATCAATGCCAGGTCATCCTGCTCCTCCCCTCTCCTTTGTACACTCATCTCCCATTCTCTGTCTTTCCCCTCCCCGTTCCCTTCCACCCACATCCCTCCCTTCAGCTTTACAATACACTCCCCCTCTTCTCTCCATATGAACACTCTCTGTCTCCTTTTCACCTCCAGCCTTACTCCAACCTTCACTTCACCAATCAAACCTTCCTCACTGCATCCACCTATCACTTACTATGACTTATCTCACCTCCCCACCTCTCTTTTCCAGCTTTCTCCCCTCTGTCAGTCTGAATAAGGGTCTTGACCTGAAATGTATTGTCGGTCTCCCAGCACATCGAGATGTCCATCAGGGAATGTTGCCGACTGGCCCGCTCCAGACTGCAAGAGTACGTGCTGAGGCTCGGTGCAGCCAACGCCAAGGCTCTGTGGGGGAGGACCACAGTCTAGGGTCCTTCCACTGCTGGACAGTGAGGGACAACCCTCAAACAAGGGAATGGATATCATCCCAGGGGTGGCAAAGTGGTTTTTATTTAAAGGTAGATGCGAACACTACATAATATAACTCTAGTGTGAACACTGAGAATGTATGCAGATTCTTTGTTTTGTATATATATTTTATTCTGAAAAAAGAATTTTTTTGGAAAATAAAAATCCCTCCACAGATGATGCCTGGCCCGTTGAGTTCCTCCAGCACTTTGTGCTTTGTTCAAGATTCCAGCATTTGCAGTTCCTTTTGTCTCTAAAATCCAACCCCCTTCCCTTGACCTTTCTGTCACTTGGACCAATCTCCAGTTTAGTTGACAGAGTGTGGATGGGCCGAGCGGCCTCGGGTCTCTCCTTCCTCAGGTTCCCAGATCCTCCATTTATTCAATTGAGACTAAATGGTTAAACTCGTTAATTGGTTAATGAGTGTAAATGAGTACCTGGAGATGTTATCACCGCTACAGACTGGAGTTTCCAGGCTGCAGGATTCAACGAAACACAAACCCACGGTGTGTCAAGGTTTCCTAAAGGCAAGGAGATGGCTCCATTGCCACTATCCTGACAGAGTTACCGAGTTTCATTGTGGTCCCTAGTACCCGGGGCTCCCCTTGTGTCTGATGGTCCCGCCATTGGAAGGGGATGTGTGCGTTCATCCTGGGGCTTAGCTCCGACAGTAGTTACTGATCATTCTCCCAACCGCTCCCATCCCCCTCGCCCCCCACCCCCCTCGCCCGCCACCCCCCTCTCACCATGCTCACTGGGTGGTGATTCTGAGCAGGCTGGTGATCAATTGCCAATCAAATAGCTTTGCTCATCTTTGTGTATATCTAAACCCACCCAATAAGGGTTTCGATCCGAAACGTTGCCTATTTCCTTTCCATAGATGCTGCTGCACCCGCTGAGTTTCTCCAGCACTTTTGTCTACCTTCTAAACCCATCCAAATTCATTTAAGGTGACAACTGATGCAAAAAATGTGCAAATTGGCTATACTTCATAACTAAATGTGTAGGAACGGACTGCAGATGCTGGTTTAAATCTAAGGTAGGCACAAAATGCTGGAGTAACTCAGCGGGACAGGCAACATCTCTGGAGAGAAGGAACGGGTGACGTTTCGGGTCGAGACCCTGCTTCAGACTGATGCCGGGGGAGCAGGCGGAACAGAGATAGATTGTAGTCAGAGACAATAAGACTGGTGGGAGAACTGGGAAGGGGGAGGGGATGGAGAGAGAGGGAAAGCAAGGGCTACTTGGTCAGAGAAGTCAATGTTCATACCGCTGGGGTGTAAGCTACCGAAGCGAAATATGAGGTACTGTTCCTCCAAATTGCGCTGTGGCTCACGCTGACAATGGAGGTGGCCCAGGACAGATTGGGAATGGGAGGGGGAGTTGAATGACTCCATCTTTCAATCATGGCTGATCTATCTTTCCCTCTGAAATCCATTCTCCTGCCTTCTCCACATAACCCTTGATACCCTTACTAATGAAGCATCTGTCTATCTCCACCTTAAAAATACCCAGTGACCTGGCCTCCACAGCCGTATGTGACAATAAATTCCACAGATTCACCACCCTCTTGACTAAAGAAGTTCCTCCTCATCTCATTTCTAAAGGTACATCCTTCAAATGTTTGCATTTATGAAATTTGGTTTAAAACATTTTGTTGTTATGTCAAATGTGACTGAAACGCTTGACTTACATCACTCTGCCATCTGCCTTGTGTCGTCACCACCTAATCAGCACAAGGCTGTTTGTTCTGAGCTGTTCTTTGAGGCTGGTCCAAGGACCAGCTCTTAGACGTGTTTGTGCTACCACTGCTGATCTAATCTTTTGTTTATTCCCAGTTCCCAGCAGCGACCTGCTGCACACTTGGCTTCATTATCCTTGCTCCTGAGAAGCAACCTGTTCAAAGAAGACACAGAATTTGGCTCCCATGTTCCCACAGCTGTTTGCTCCCCTCTGTGTCTCTGCCCCACTGCTCAACCCATAAGCTGAGCAAAATTAAAAAGGCAGGTTCAGTTACAACAAACCATCAGCATGTTCAAGGCATAATCCGCACCAATTACTATATAACTATGTGAACAGGCCACAAATTTAGGAGACATAAACCTGAATCCATTCTATCCACAATGAAATAAAAGTGCCAAAAATATCCAGTTTGAGGGGACTTCTTCTCCAGGCTGATGCCACCTGTCATTAACTCTCCTCTCCTGAGTCCATCTATCACTTGCCAGATTTTGCCCCTCTCTCCACCCCCCCCCCCCCCACCCCAACCAATTTATACTGATTACCTCACCTCTGCACAGCTCCTCAGTGGCCCCATAGCAGAAGTGTCCACGTCGTGGGGCTGCAAAACTGGAAGTATCCTGAGCTAATTCTGCTACCACCATAATCTATTGCAACAAGTGATGGCTCCCACTGATTGTCGCCAGAAGCGATGTCAACATTTGAAACATTGAAAATGGACACGAAAGAAGAAGATCCTCAGTCCAAACAAAGGGACCCAATCCAAAATGTTGATGTCTATTTATCTCCACAGATGCTGCTTGACCAGATTGTTTGTTGCACCAGATTCTAACATCCCTTGTGTCTCCAGTTTGAGAATGGTGGGTGGGTGGTGGGTACAGGGTGGTGGGGAGAGTGAGTTGTCTGACATGAACATGTTAAGTACAGGAGGAAGCTTCTCAGCACCTCAGCTGCTTGGCCATTGGGTCAAATCCAATGCCACACCTTTGGTCAGGCCCAATAATAATAATAATAATGGATGGGATTTATATAGCGCCTTTCTAATACTCAAGGCGCTTTACATCGCATTATTCATTCACTCCTCAGTCACACTCGGTGGTGGTGAGCTACTTCTGTAGCCACAGCTGCCCTGGGGCAGACTGACGGAAGCGTGGCTGCTAATCTGCGCCTACGGCCCCTCCGACCACCACCAATCACTCACACACATTCACACAATCCATCATCTCCACATTTTACAACCTTGTGGAGAGTTTTCTTAACACACGTACATGAGGCCACATTTTGGAGTATTGTGTTCAGTTTTGGTCATATGTAGGAAAGGTGTGAAGCTGGAAAGAGCACAGAGAAATTTACAAGGATGTTGCCAGGGCCTGAGCTATAGGGAGAGGTTGAGCAGGCCTGGACTTTATTCCTTGGAGCACAGGAGAATGTGGGGTAATCTTATAGTGATTTATAAGATCATGAGAGGAATAGAAAGGATAAATGCACATTCTTTCACTCAGAGGAATCAAGAACCAGAGGACATAGGTTTAAGGTGAGAGGGAGAAGATTTAATAGGAACCTGATGGAAAACTTTTTTACACAAAGGGTGGTGGGTATATGGAACAATCTGCCAGAGGAGGTAATTGAGGCAGGGACATCCCAACATTTAAGAAACAGTTAAACAGGTACATGAATAGGACAGGTTTAGGACATGGTCCAAAATGCAGGCAGGTGGGGCTAGTGTAGAAGGGACTTGTTGGTCGGCGTGGTCAAGTTGGGACAAAGGGCCTTTTTCCACGCTGTGACTCTATGTAACTTTCACACAATGTAAGACTTTTTTTGCAAGTAAATGATTGCCATTAATGTTAAATTAGTCGTAGAATTACCCTCTCATTTAACATTAATTCTCACCTTCAAGCTAAACCCTGGACCCGTGAAGGACACCGAGCAGTTAAAGGTTATTCTGTGGAGGAGCAGCAAACAATTCCAAAATATTAACGTGGTGACTAAGCTGGTTTTGTATTTCAAGGACAATGTTACCGCACTAATGCATGGTGCTGCTTCCTCATATTTATTTAGAAAATCAGATATTGCCCATCACTGATTTTAAGAGAAAATAAATATTTTAATCAAACAATCTATGAATTCTAATTATGAAAATGTCTTTGACTTCAAGATTGATGTATTTAAACAGCTGAATATTGCAAACATTATTTGGTAATATGGAGTTTTTAATTTTTAATCCAGTTGATTGAATATAATGCTACTGCTGGAGAGGTGTCTACCGATCTGTGTCATTCGCAGAAAGATTCAGCCCTGAGCGCTGGGCGTCCGCGCCCAGGTGCTGTTGGAGAGGGACTACGCACTGTCCACGGGCACCCTGGGGGAGTTCCGGGACCGCTGGGCACTGCAGAGGGTTGAATGTATCCTCAATAAGGATTGTAACATAGTTGTATAGTAGTTTATTTAGTATATTTGTTGGTCTTGTATTGTGGCAGTGGGTTCTGTTTTGTTTTATTGTATTGTAAATATTATTTTTTAATAATTTAATAAAAAACATTTGATTAAAAAAAACAAAAAAAAATGGTGATTCTCCTACACCATTTGTAGGATTGAACAGATAATTCACTAAGAGATATTTTCTAAGAAACTTAAACTGAGCAGGATTGAGTGACACCCCCAGAATAAATGTGTAATGTAAATGTGCCTGGGTGGCACGGTGGCGCAGTGGTAGAGTTGCTGCCTTACAGCGCCAGAGACCTGGGTCGGATCCTGACTAGAGGCTACATCCTGCCTGTATGGAGTTTGTACGTTCTCCTTGTGAACCCGCGGGTTTTCTCCCTGTGCTACGGTTTCCTCCCACACTCCAAAGAAGATGTACAGGTTTGGCTTCGGTAAAGGTTGTCTCTAGTGTGTAGGATAGTGTTAGTGTACGGGAATCGCTGGTCGCGCGAAGGGCCTATTTCCAAGCTGTATCTCTAAAACTAAAACACTAAAAATGCAAAAGTATGGAAACTGAACTGAAAAATGATGGTTCAATGCACGCAGAGCACTTACTAATGGAAGATGAGTGGAGACATTTTAAATGTAAATAGTGTACCATAGACAATGAAATACAGGAACTGCAGATGCTGGTTTACGAAAAAAATAGACACAGAGTACTGGAGTAACTCAGAGTGGTCCCGACCCGAAACATCACCTATCCATGTTCTCCAGAGATGCTGCGTGACCGGTTGAATTACTCGAGTATTTTGTATCTTTTTTCCCCTCAAAATACAAGCTGTGCTGGTGCTTACCATCAACCATTTTTATTACTTTTGGACAAAGTACTGTAGCAATATTTCTTATTGGATTAATAATCCAGAGAAAATGATCAAATTATGTGCTGGTTATTTAGAAAAAATAAAATCTGGAATAAGAAGCTCAGTAACATTAGGAGATTCCAAGAAGATCGATCAGTTCAGGATCATCTCCTTGCTAAGCGTTGAAGGCAAGAGCTTCTTCAGCATAGTGGCGAGGCGGCTGACCAACTTCCTCTCCAGCAATGGCTACATCGACAGCTCAGTGCAAAAGGGAGGCTTGTCTGGAGTGCCGGGGTGTCTAGAGCACACGGGAGTAGTGACCCAGCTCATCAGAGAAGCCAGGGAGAACAAGGGAAACCTGACAGTGCTTTGACTTGACCTGGCCAACGCCTACGGTTCCATCCCGCACAAGCTGATCCAGACAGTCATGGCCAAGCATCATGTGCCGGGCCAAGTGGCAGATCTCATCCTGGACTATTACAACCAGTTCAGCAATGATCAGCCATGATCATATTGAATGGCGGTGCAGGCTCGAAGGGCCGAATGGCCTCCTCCTGCACCTATTTTCTATGTATCTATGTATCTATGAGAGTCTCATCAGGGTCAGTAACATCAGAGTGGCACAGACTGGAGGTTGGGATCATCACAGGCTGTACCATCTCTGTGATCCTTTTTGCCTTGGCAATGAACATGATCGTCAAGTCTGCTGAGCCAAAGTGCCGGGGCCCTCGGACCAAGTCAGGAGTGCGTCAACCACCAATCCGAGCCTTCATAAACGACCTGACTGTCACCACTGAGTCAGTGCCAGGAGGCAGGTGGATTCTGCAGGGGTTGGAGAAACTGATTGGATGGGCAAGGATGAGGTTTAAGCCAGGAAAATCAAGGTCACTGGTGCTGAAGAAATGCAAATTCATGGACAGGTTCCGCTTCAGCATCGAAGGGACACCAATCCCAACTGTCTCCGAAAGGCCAGTGAAGAGTCTTGGCAAGGTGTTTAACAGCAGCCTGAAGGATACAGCATCTGTCCAGGCAACCGGTCAGGAGCTGGAGAGTTGGTTGAGAGCAGTGGATCGGTCGGGGCTTCCCGGCAAGTTCAAGGCATGGATCTACCAGCATGGTATCCTGCCAAGGATACTCTGGCCACTGCTTGTCTACGAAGTCCCAATATCCATCGTAGAGAGATTGGAGAGGAAAGTCAGCAGCTTTCTCAGGAGGTGGCTGGGACTGCCCAGAAGCCTTAGCAGCATCGCCCTATACGGAAATAACACCAAGCTCCAGCTGCCCCTGAAGTCCCTGGAGGAGGAGTTTAAGGTGACTCGGGCCAGAGAGGTGATGCTGTACAGGGACTCCAGCGACCCCAAGGTGGCTCAGGCAGGGGTGGAGGTGAAAACCAGTGGAGAGCCGGTGAAGCCGTGCTGCAAACGGAGTCTTGGATATGCCACAGAGTCCTGGTGGGAGCAGTGACTCGGGGTAGAGCTGGCCTGGGAATCTTCCCATCTCCCCAGTTTGACAAGGCCGAGGGGAAGGAGAGGCGCAGGCTGGTCCAGGAGGAAGTGAGGGCTGTGGTGGAGGAGGAGAGGTGTACCAGAGCAGGTGGATTGAGGCAGCAGAGGGCCTGGACAAGGTGGGAGCAGGCCATGGACTGAAAAGTCACATGGACTGAGCTCTGGCAGGCTGAACCACAGCACATCAAGTTCCTGGTCCAGGCAGTGTATGATGTCCTGCCCAGCCCATCGAACCTCTTCATCTGGGGCAAAGTGGAATCTCCAGATTGCCCGCAATGCTCAGGCAAGGGGACGTTAGAACACATCCTGAGCTGCTGCCCAAAGGCTCTTGGGCAGGGCCGATACAACTGGCTTCATGACCAGGTTCTTGAACCCATTGCAGAAGCCATCAGGTGGGAATCAGCAGCTGCAGACGAGCACCCCCCACCACCCAGATGATCACCTTTGTGAAAGCCGGAGTGCAGCTGCCAAGAACCACAGCAGCCAGGAATCCGTCAGGAATCCTGGTGAATGCGCAGGACTGGCAGCTTTCCGTAGACCTGGTGAAACAGCTGAAGTTCCCACAGCACATTGCCACGACCACCCTGAGGCCAGATATCCTCCTGGTCTCAGAGGCGACCAAAAACATTGTCTTGTTGGAACTGACAGTGCCGTGGGAGGACCGTCTGGAGGAGGCCCACGAGAGGAAGATGGCCAAGTATGAAGAGCTGGTCATAGACTGCTGCAAGCAGGGCTGGAAGACAAGGTGTATGCCCATCGAGGTGGGCTGCAGAGGTTTTGCAGGGCAATCGCTCTACAAAGCCTTGAGTGCACTGGGCATCAACGGAGTGGCGAGGAGAAGGGCCATCATGAACACCACAGAGGCAGCGGAGAAGGCCTCGAGATGGGTCTGGATCAGGAGAGAAGGTCCATGGGGAGGAGCGAATGCCACCTGAACACAAGTCGTGGTCTGATCAACCACGGCTGGGTCGCCTGGGCGAGGGTGTCTGATGTTGAAAGACCCGAAACACCCAATGACCCCAGTTTACATCACTGATGATGTGTTCAGGAGCATCAAGAGATGTATTTGTATCAATCTTGCAAGTTCTTAATTGTTATTTTAAACTAATACATCCTCTTAAGTAAGGGAATCCTAACGACATAACACCACACCCATGTTGTGATTGAGCCGTAACTAACACCACCCCCCACTCTAATACTTTAGCGAGTCACCTGGTTAAGACAACCAGCGACAAAAAGGGTGGCACGGTGGCGCAGCGGTAGAGTTGCTGCCTTGCAGCACCAGAAACCCGGGTTTAATCCTGACTACAGGTACTGTCTGTACGGAGTTTGTACGTTCTCCCCGTGACCTGCATGGGGTTTCTCTAGGATTTCTGGTTTCCTCCCACACTCCAAAGACGTACAGGTTTCTAGGCTAATTGACTTGGTATAATTGTAAATTGTTCCTAGCATGAGTAGGATAGTGTTCGTCTACGGGGATTGCTAGTCGGCGCGGTCTCGGTGGGCTGATTTCCATGCTGTATCTCTAAACTAAACTAGAGGAGTAAGAGAATGGCATAACAGGAACAGAAGTCAGCTCTCTGGCCCTTTAAACCAGTCTCACCATTCATCAAGACCAAAGCTGATTTTCAGCATCAAAGCTACTTTCCAGCACGCTCCCTACATCCCTTCATTTTCTTAATGTCCCCATGTCTGCTTTGAATGAACACAATGACTGAGCCGCTACAGCTCTCTGGGCTTGAGAATACGAAAGGTTCATCAACTAAATAGAACATAGAACAGCACAACACAGGAACGGGCCCTTAAGCCCATAACACTTGTGCCGAACATGATGCCAAGTTTAACTGATCTCATCTGCCTGTACATGAACCATATCCCTCTATTCCCTGCATTTCCATGTGCCTATCTAAACGCCTTTTAAACATCACAGTCATATCTGCCTCCACCCTGGCAATATGTTTCAGGCTCCCACCACTCTCTGGATAAAAAACTTGTCCTGCACATCTCCATGAAACTTTCCCCTCTCACCTTATAGCTTTGCCCTCTGGAGTTGAACATTTACACTCTGAGAAAAATGTTCTGGCTGTCTACCCTATCTATGCCTCTCATAATTTTATATACTACAATCAAATCTCCCCTCAACCTCTGACGTTCCAATTGAACACACTACTTGCCTGTGTCGTGTACAATGAATTTTTTTATTAAAGCATATAATATTTGAATAAAAACAGAAAACCCCCGAGAATTGTTCAGCAAGTCAGGCAGCGCCTGTGGAGAGAGAAACACAGCTAACGTTTCCAAGTTCTGATGAAAAGCATTGAGCTGTAAAGTTGGTGCTAAATGGTTTGTAAGAAATGAATGAGAGGGGCTGATAAACAAAGTGAGAGTGATGGGATGGGGGAGGTGAGGACAGGAGATGAAAGGAGTAACAGTGGAGGGTGACAGCACGAGCTGAGGGGAAACAGTTTGAAGAAGGTTCCGACCCAAAACGTCACCTATCCATTTTCTCCAGAGATGCTGCCTGATCCTCTGGGTTACTCCTGCATTTTGTGTTTATCTGAGGGGAAACAGATTGACTTGGAAGAGGTCTACATGCAAAACAATTGGAAGTGACCAGAGGAATATGGAATGAGAGCTGTAAATCTGCAACATAACCAGATATCCAGCATTTATATCACATTGTAAGATTCAAAATTGACTGGTTGATTGCATTGGTCTTACAAGTATTTCCCTGTATCCCATCGTTATCACCTCTTCTTCCCCAGCCAACAATGGGTCATAAACTCCACCCTTCTGGTTCTGGTTCTGGTTGATTACTGCGCAAACACCTCATCAGTTGTTATCTCGCGCAGGTCGGAATGAGTAGAGTAGTGACTAAAATTTTGAAGTGGGCATTTCCTTGGTCATCTGTTGCCTGTCCTGGTTCTGACCGTTTCCAACCTCTAGTAGCCCCCCTCCATCCCACTTTACTTTCAGTCTGAAGAAGGGTTCTGACCCGAAGCATCACCTGTTCCTTTGCTCCAGAGATGCTGCCTGACCCACTGAGTTGCTCCAGCATTTTGTGTCTTTTTTTGATTTTCGGGTTCGGGCATATATCCCCAGTTAATCTGCAAGGATGACCCTGATGCCCCAGTCGTCTGATCTCCCCCCCCCCCCCCACACCCACACCCCCACCCCGACCCCCGAGTTTGGCCTCTCCCTCCTGTTGATGGGCCTGTGGCGAAGAATCTCAGTGCGAGCTTGGAACAGCACCCTGTTTTCTCACTGGGTGATAGATTCAACAATGTGCTTCATTCCTAACTACAATCTGCAATTACCCCCATATTTATCATAATTGCTTCATTTAATGAGGAACAGGATAAAATCAGCCAAAGTGACTTCATCAAGCCTGGCACCAAACCTGGGCAAGGTAGAACCTCTCAAACATCTGGTATCTAAATTGGGAAATTTGTTGGTCTGCAAGGAAGACTTCCGGGATTAGGTGTAAGTGACATACTCTCCCAATCCCTGGGTATGTTCTATTTCACTGACAGATTGGAACTACTAGAGGTGATGGGACACAATACACAGGTAGGAGGGAGTAGCCCTGATGGTCTCAACATTGCTCCTGATCCTATTAACTATCTTGGCCATGGGTAAAACATGGGCAAGAAATTCTTCCCCTGATCACCACCCTCCCTCATCTAATGAAAGAAGCACTGAGAGTAGGAAGGGGCCGAGGAGGGGGGGGAGAAACGTCATGACCAGGGGTGACTTGGTGGCACTACTACACATCAAGCCTGGTTCAATAAGGAATGCAGAACAATATGCTTGGAGCAGCACCAGGCCTGTCTAGAAACGTGGTGCCTGTCCGGTGAAGCTGCAATGCAGGACTACATAGGTGCTGCCGTCA
This sequence comes from Malacoraja senta, assembly GCA_038087875.1. Lineage (NCBI taxonomy): Eukaryota > Metazoa > Chordata > Chondrichthyes > Rajiformes > Rajidae > Malacoraja > Malacoraja senta. Next base: position 44,677,024 of record CM075981.1, on the reverse strand, counting down.
ATAGAATGGATTGAATGGATCAGACCTGGGATGCAAGCAGAAGCCTCCACGTGGCGCATCCCGGGCAATGCTGACGACAGAAACTGTACCACAGTGACTGACTGAAGTAGCCAATTCTGCAACCGTCACTGACCGACCGGAAAGACGTGATATGGAAGATGGCCGGACACGAGGAAGAAGAATGGATCAGACCAAAGCTCTGAACTCCTCGCATTATGGCTGACCCTGGACAATAGTCAGCAGATGGAAGGATGCTCCAAAATGGCAACATGGTACTGCTAATATGTCAATCTAGTACACTTCACTGTAACCCATTATACTTCACAAACCTGGTATTCAAATACAGTAACGCAGTCTAGTTTTCCCACCTTTTGTTTCCCTGCAGTTTTCAATTAAGCAATTTTCACAGAGACACATTAAGTGCGGTGGTAGTGCATCCTTGCCACTTTATTGTGGACATTTTAGTATGCCGGTGTTTGCGCTTGTGCTTTATCCTAACCCTGAGTAAGAACATTATAGCAACTAATCTTGAAAATGAGATGTAATATCTCCCCTGTGACTAATAAAATGCACATTGAGGATTTAATGGACAGGAACCAAACTGTGCAGAGAATTAATGGCACTTTCAAAAATGAGATTATCAAGGAACTAAAATCTAAAATAAGTATTGAAAATGTGCAACAGTCTCATTAAGTCTATGAAGAGAAAAGATGGATTCATATTTTGATGGATTCTTACAATTAGATTTTGAATGTATAATCATATAAAATGGGTTATACTGACTGCAATCCATATTATTTTACATCTCTCCCTAATATTATTGCTATTGAATGACTACTGCCTGAATCACCTATCACAGAATCAAAATCTATTCAACATTAACGCTCAAAATATTAACTGCAATGAGTTGAAATGTCTTTTGACCCTTTTCCAGGACTGGATTTCTGGTTTCTATTGTTCCTGTTTTAAGAGAACAATATCACTTTAGACATCTCCTCGGGCAATTATGGAAATCCTGTATAACATCAGCTGAATTAATCTGAATGTCCCAACAGAACTCAGGAGACATCAGTGAAAATCCTGAGATTGCTAGAGAATCAACTGATGAAGGTCTCCACTGTAGGGGCTAGGCTTTGCACCAGCTTCTTTAGACTTTAGAGATACAGTGTGGAAACTGGCCCTTCGGCCCACCGAGTTCGCGCTGTCAACACACACCAGGAACAATTCTTACAATTTACCAAAGCCAAGTAACCTACAAACCTGTATGCCTTTGGAGTGTGGGAGGAAACCGTAGCACCCAGAGAAAACCCACAGTCACAGGGAGAACGTACAAACTCCACAGCTCCCGTGGTCAGGAGTGAACCCTGGTCGCTGGCACCGTAAGGCTGCAACTCTACGTTGCGCCACCATGCCGCCCACACAATGAACCATTTATTAAGTGCAAGATCCAGCACTTATTTCTTCAGAAACAATGTGATGAATCCACTTGCTTATGTCTTGGGAGTTTCCAAACCTTTATAAAATTATTGGTTCGGTCACGTCTGTGGCACTATGTTCTGAAAAAGACGTGAAGGGGATACAGATGAAATTTACTAACACAATTCAAGGGAAGAGCGACATTAGTTATTAGGCCTGGAGAAATCTGCGTTGTATCCTTGGAACAGGGGAGCTAGCAATGGTGTCTGACAAAGGAATCAGATGTCATTGAGGGTCTAGATTAGTGAGACAGTTCTCACTAGTGTAAGGAGCAAGAACAGATGAGGGTGGCACAGCCGAGCAGCGGTAGGCTTTCTGCCAGATACCTGGGTTTGATCCTGACTACAGGTGCTATCTGTCTGGAGTTTGCACATTCTCCCTCTGACTGTGGGGTTTTCTTTGGGTGATCCGGTTTCCTTCCACGTTCCAAAGACGTGCAGGTTTGTAGGTGAAATGATGGATACAAACATATATTTATGTGTATATCCATCTATCATATCCATGTTCTCCAGAGATGCTCCCTGACCTGCTGTTACTCCAGCACTTTGTGTCTTTTTTTGTAAATCAACATCTGCAGTTCCTTGTTTCTATATATTTATGCATCTTATATGGAAGTACAATTCGGTAGTACTGTAATTGGATGATACCAATTATTGTTGGTAGAATATTTGATGAAACACCAAATTTCTAAAGTATCTAAATAAAAATAAATGAATAAAATGTGTTTGCTAATAAATACAAAAGAACTATAGCATTCATTAGCCAAGGACGTGGTCAAGACATTTCCTACTATTTTCATATGAGCTTCAATACTAATACCAATCCATGTTTAAGTCGATCTGTACGTAATTAATATTTCACACCCACAGCAGGGAATCCAAATAGAAACCCCTACTACCCTCTCCATGTTTTAATTCTACCCATTACCTCTACTGACTACTTGCCTTTCTATATATCACCTTTATATTATAGACAGACACAAAAAGCTGGAGTAACTCAGCGGGTCAGGCAGCATCTCTGGAGAAAAGGAATAGGTGACTTCTTCAGACTGAAGAAGGGTCTCGACCCCATGGTAGGGAAGTCAAAAACTTGTGGGCAAAAGTATAAAGCGAGAGGGGAAATATTTAAAGGCAATCAGAGGGGTAGGTTTTTTTGTACAGATGGTGGTGGGAATAAGGAACTAGCTGCCAGAGGAAATGGTTAGAGGCAGGTATAATGACAACATTTAAAAACATTTGTACATGGATAAGAAAGAGTTGTAGGGATTTGAGACAAACATAGACTAATGGGATTAGGGCAGATAGGCTTCTTGGTCGGCATGGTTCAGTTGCGTGAAAGGACCTGTTTCCATGCTGTATAATTCTATGAATCCTCTATTAGTAGTGATATGGCTGGATACTTCCCCACAGTCGCTGCTCCTATACCAACTGCCCAGTTGTACAGACATTGATATGGAGAAGTCATACTCGCATGGGCCCTTTTCGATATTTTGTTTATTTGTTCTCTATTTAATTTCAAACTTAACCTCTCTAAACTGGATTTATTGGAATTTAATGTATACATAATTGATCTGGAACACTTAAAACCCACAGAGGCGAGGCTTGGTCGGAATACATTTGTGAAATGTAATTCATGGGCAAGGTTAATATGCTACTAATTGTCCGAGTGAAATCGCCGGAGGAGCTTTGAGCCCGTGACTGTAGTCGTGTTTTACTCGGCCCCGCGTCAAAGTACTGCTGAAGAATTCTAAGAATTCAATCGCAATTGAAAAGACGCGTGTTCATCCACTCAAATTCACTTCCTGGTGGGCAAGTAAACAGTTATTGCGAGTTAAATCTTTCCAGGGAAGTAAAATAACAGCAGTTGAGAGGCGTCGCACATTTCAGAATAATCTAATTGTTGACCTTTTATTTAAAAATAAAAAATAAAAACGTTTGTCTTTCTGTCTGTGAATAATTTGAGACATATAGACAGACCAACGGAAAAGAAAACTTTAGTAATGAGAAATGTTCCTTGCACTCCGCGACCTTCAACTTTAATTTTAAAATCTTTCACGAGAGTGGAATTAACAACCTTATAAGAAAGTGCGCTATATCTCCAGGGTAGTCAAAGTCGAGAATGTGATATGAGTGAAGGGAATGGACAGACGACGTTTCGGGTCGGGACCCTTCCTCAGACTGAACAGTTCCAACCCCAAACGTCGCCTGTCCATTCCCTCCACAGATGCTGCCTGGCCCAGGCAGTTCCTCCAGCACTTTATGTTTTTGCTCAGGATTCCAGCATCTGGACTTCCTTGTGTCTCGAGTATATTAGTATCTCACAGCAGTTATTCATTTCATAATTTTGCCCTTAGTATATTTTAACAATTTTAACGTCCAATAGTCATAATATCTTCTGTAGATTACATTTTATAATTTTTTGACGCACAGGTAGAAAACAACTCGTTCTCCAAATAATGGTCAGGTGAATGTTGCAGCTATAAACTGAATGAATTTAAATAATACAACATAACTAAATCAATAGGAAATAGCGTCCCTCTGTATCGGCCTCATTCTTTCTTTCCTCTCATTTATGTCTCACTGCTGTGATTCCGACTGCCCGGTTCATAATTTCAAAATATTCAGAACCTGTGCGAGTTAAATGTCTTCTAAATTTCATTTATTCTAGAAGAAATAATCACTTCTTTGGCGGTAAATTAATAATAAACTGAGTGTTTATCCCGCTATGTTTAAATACGGGTTCGTATATTTTCTGTGTTAAAGAAGGAACTGCAGATGCTGGAAAATCGAAGGTACACAAAAATGCTGGAGAAACTCAGCGGGTGCAGCAGCATCTATGGAGCGAAGGAAATAGGCAACGTTTCGGGCCGAAACGTTGCCTATTTCCTTCGCTCCATAGATGCTGCTGCACCCGCTGAGTTTCTCCAGCATTTTTGTGTACCTTCGTATATTTTCTATTGTCCAGTATCCAGGAAGGGACATTATTGTAAATGAATGAGTTACCTTTGTTCACCACCAAAAAAAGTGCGAATAATTGTCCCCCTGTGATTGTTGCAATTTTGATGCACTAACATCAAATTTGAGTTTAACCCGATGCAGCCTTGCATTATTAAGCTTGCTTGTTAATTGGGCATTCGAAATTATACCCCATTTAAGATTTATGTCCTGAATTAATAGTATGTGGTTTCCACTTGTACGTCTTGGAAAATACTGCAAGTTTAAAACAAAAACAGAACTTTCTGGGAACACTCAGCAGGTTAGGAAAGCAAATGGAAAGCAAAACCGAATTAAGGCAGGATCTCTGTTTGTCTGTCCACGGATGCTGCCTGACCTGCTTAATGTTTCCAGAATGTTTAAAAAAAAAAAAATTACCTGAATTTGCAGCTTTCTAATTTTCATTTCAGACAAATATGCTGATTTAGATATTTGTTTTATACCCATTGTCCTTTGCCGAACTATGAGTTGTCATTGGTTGCATTAAGAACATCGAGTTTTGTTTTGCATTAATGTTGGGTTATTAATGTTTTTTTTGTTTATTATATATTACGTGTGTGTAACATACCCGTTGTGCTGTCTGACCCGCTGAGTTACTCCAGCTTTTTGCGTCTATCTTCGGTTGAAACCAGCATCTGCAGTTCCTTCCTACACTCTTGACTGAAATCATTTAGTCGATTAAAAAAAATAGTTCAAGAACTCCGGGATATTTAACGCACAGAAGTCAGACTCAGTCCCCAGAAAATGATAACAAATGTAACTGTTCTCCTGTTCGATATGCTCAATCCCGGTAGTCCTAGGATTTATAATATGGAGACGGTCTGTCCAATAAATGTGTGCCCAGAATCCCTAAATAAGAACACTCACCGGGATCAATCAAATTGTTTCCACTGGGTGAATACACTTTATTCCACTGGAATAATACACTTTAAATAGAAATAAACCGTTCATACAAAAAATATGCATTGAACTATATAGAACTTATCAAAATAATATCTTCTTAATTAACTAGGTAATAGAAATTGCATTGCAACTCAAGAGCATTAATTCATGCTTGTCAATCGATTTTACGCGAAGGTAAAATAAACAACATAATATATGCCATGTATTCAAGGACAGGAGACAGCTAACTTTTTTTCTTTGATACCTTTCCGTGATATTGGAACTTATTGCTATTTTTTAATTCGAAAAACATAAATACAGCGCTGCGAATGTTGGAAATATGAACGGAAAGCAGAAAATCCTGCAAATGCTCAGTGGGCCAAGTGGAGACAGAAGCGATTAACGTTTGATGATCCTTCCAGTTATTTTTTTTTCCGTTTCCAAGTTAATCTATGAAACGTCTGAGTTGGTGCATTACAATACAATACCAAACATCTTTTTTTTGTTGTGCTTATTAGTGTGTTTCGAAAATTACAATATTACATAATTACATATTTATTAGAATATTTGGAGGAAAATGTACAATTAGTTCTCTGCACGCTTCCCTTAGGGTGTTGGAAATACACAATCGTTTAAAAAAACAACTCGTTAGTTTTCATTGTAAATATACTTGAAAAGATATAGAAAAAGCAGACCTGAGGAAGGAGAACTGGTCCTGTGAATCGGGAAGGAGTTTATTTGATTGCTGCTATGCATTTTGTAAAATAGTGGAATTTTTGTACTAGAGGGTAATTTTATGACTTTGGCAGAGTTTGTGGCATTGATGCAATGCATTCATGATGCATATGATATTCACGGTGGGGTGCGCCCACCATGACGCGCACGCGCAGGCAGCGGCGCTGGCGCTATAAAAGAAGCGGGAAAGCTTAGAGCCAGTTTGTTGTCGGAGCGGGAGTCAGGACTGAGGGAGAGGAGCTGAGGGAGAGGAGTGGGAGTCAGGGCTGAGGGAGAGCAGGTTGTGCACCGTGGGGTGGAGAGCGTCGCCGGTGTGAGCGGCGGCAGGGCCGAGGCGGCTGCTGTGGGGAGACGGCGGTTGTTGTGAGGCGGTCGACGATCGAAGCCTGAGGCCGGCGCCATTTTGCCTTCCGGCGGCAAGCGACGATCACGATGCAGCGCGACTACAACCCCAGCTTTGCCGGCGTTGAGGACGCGGCCGGGCTGCCCTGTAGTCGTTTCCAAGTGAAGCTGGTGGATGAACGGCCGGCGCCCAGGGTCTCGCAGGACGACGAGCCGCCCGAGTACGTCGCGCCTTCCTTCGGCAGCGAGGAAGGGCTGAGCCGCCTCCGGGGGCCTCTCGAGTACCGGGGACCGGGGGGCAGCTTCCCCACCTGCGACCCCCTCCGCCCCGACACCCTCCTGCAAACGTACGACACCATCACCAACTCCAACCTGAAGACTTTTGGCCACAACACCGTGGACAGGGTGCCTCGCATCGATTTCTACCGCAACACCGTGAGCTTCAGCGGCGTCAAAATCAACAGACCGACGCTGGCCGACCTTCATGAAGACCTGAAGAAGGTGAGGACGAGTGTACCTGTTGCGTGGTAATAACTTTGATGTTTCATACATCTCAACGTAGAGGTGTCCGGGTTCCAGACTCCGCTCTCTGCACTAAATGCAGACTGATATTCTTGAAAGGGTAGGGAAAGTATTATTTTGTTTGACGTTGCCGTCTTTTGGCCGAGACGTCAAACTGACAGTCCTCGAGTTGATCAGATGCAACAGAAACTATGGCTCGTTTTTGTTTTAAAAGGAGGGGGGGACTTTGCGCTGGTTATCTCTCCAACATTTTCCCTGCAATAGAGTTACTGAAAGGGAAACTGACCATTGCTACGTTGTAATTTGTGGGCAAATTTCTATGTTAGTAAATGGAAATAATTACAAATTTGTGTAAAAGAGAAGGGGTGCCTGGGCAATATTTTCTGTTCTTTGCTTCCTGGTGCTGTGCGCGCAATATATAGCCCTGTATAAAACCCTTGCAGCAAGGCAGCAGGTCTATGGTGTATTGACTGGGTTGGGTGTGTTTGAATCAATGTTGTAGAGACCCGGAGGGATACAGCATGGAAATAGGCCTCACTGACCAACCTTTGAACACTGACAGTAATCCAACATTTTTCCTGTATTATTCTCCCCACATTCTTGTCAACTCCCCACAGTTTCTACCCCTTACCTACACTTGCGGTTTTTTTTTGAGGGGTCAATTAACCTACCAAACAAAGTCATTAAAATTTGCAATCTTCAATTGCTCTTGCATCATCTGTTATATTTACATGACCTGATACCTACATGAGATGTTTTTTCTATATTTGCTGGGAATACAACTCACTTCCTCTTTTCCATCTTGAGTCTCAGCAACTAACTGTTGCCTCTCTCCAAATTTGGGTATCGAGAGTTTGGCAGTGTCTGGATGGTCACGGCCAGCTCCCAATCTGTCTGTTTATGGATTACTAAACTAGTTTGGCAGGAGGGGTGGGTCCCAAATAAAGTATGGGTTCCAAAGAACCCATAGGGGAAATTAACAGGTGATATTTGGAGTCTGCACTCTTCCGACTGACTGGGGGGGGGGGGGGGGCAGGGGGAGTGAAGAACTAGTAAAGAGATGGGGGTGGATCAATGCCTGGTCAATGATAAGAAGAGAAAGGTTAGAGGTAAAAGACGGTGTGAGATAACTAGAGGAAATGAAGAGTGAAATATACAGTGCCCTCCATAATAGAAACATAGAAAATAGGTGCAGGAGGAGGCCATTCACTATTCATTGTGATCATGGCTGATAGTCCCAAATCAATAACCCATGCCTGCCTTCTCCCCATACCCCTTGATTCCACTAGCCCCTGGAGCTCTATCTAACTCTCTTAAATCCATCCAGTGATTTGGCCTCCACTGCCCTCTGTGGCAGGGAATTTCACAAATTCACAACTCTCTGGGTGAAAACGTTTTTTCTCACCTCAACCTTTAAATGGCCTCCCCTTTATTCTAAGAATGTTTGGGACAAAGACCCATTTATTTATTTGCCTCTGTATTTGAGATTTCTAATAGAAAAAAAATCACATGTGGTTAAAGTGCACATTGTCAGATTTTAATAAAGGCCATTTTTATACATTTTGGTTTCACCATGTAGAAATTACAGCAGTGTTTATACGTGGTTCCCCTATTTCAGGGCACCATAATGTTTGGGACACAGACAGCAATGTCATGTAAATGAAAGTAGTCACGTTTAGTATCCTTTGCATACAATGACTGCTTGAAGTCTGCAATTCATGGACATCATCAGTTGCTGGGTGTCTTCTCTGGTGATGCCCTTCCAGGCCTGTATTGCAGCCATCTTTAGCTTATGCTTGTTTTGGGGGCTAGTCCCCTTCAGTTTTCTCTTCAGCATATAAAAGGCATGCTCAATTGGGTTCAGATCGTGTGATTGACTTGTCCATTCAAGAATTTACAATTTTTTAAGCTTTGAAAAACTCCTTTGTTGCTTTAGCAGTATGTTTGGGATCACTGTCTTGCTGTAGAATGAACCGCCGGCCAATGAGTTTTGAGTCATTTGTTTGAACTTTAGGCTGTGGGCCGATCATCAAAAATGTGTCTAGAAATCCATTTTCGTGACCCACATCTCAGTACTACATGAAATTTTCCACAGATTTAGATGAAATATATTTGAGAAGGAAGTCATCTCATCATTGCCAAAAGTTGCACATTAAATAATTAAACTAATTAGAAAATGAGATCGGGAAAGTAAGCGCCATCTAGTGGACGATACCCATATTACACCATGGGGACATATATATATATATATATATATATATATAAGACTTGTAAATATAAATGTAATCATATATAATTAAGTATAATTATATTATATACAAATAATATCTGGACAGATACATACAAATGTGTTTTTTGAATGAGACTGCTGCAGTGGTCTGGCTCCTGAACCAGCCTAATTAATGGGTGAGGGCAGTTCTTGTGGGTTCCTCCTTTTACTGAACCCCAATGACTGCCAGTGTGCAGAGTGGAGGTCACGGCCATAGTGGGACTGGGGCAGTGCCAGGCTGGGGGACAGACCTGCAAGGCATCTTCCAGTCGCTTTAATAGGAAAATGAATGAGACTGCCACAGAGGTCCCAGGTTTTAAGGGCTCATGAACCTGTCTAATTTAAGGGTCAGGGCAGATCCTCTGGGTTCCCCTGTTTACTGAACCCAACTGACTGCCATAGTGGGGAGAGTGGGGGTCACGGCCACAGTGGGACTGGGGCAGTGCCAGGTTGGGGGACAGACCTGTAAGAGTAAAGTCTTATTTCTGATGTAAATGTCACATCCTGACCAAGAATTGAATGCTCTGATGTTTACTCGATGAGTATTCATTTTAAGCTACAATGAGCCTATATTTATGTTAGAGACCCCCCCCCCCCAATGGTGCCTTTGCAAAAGAGGGCTATTACCTTTAACTTAAAAGAACCTTAAAAGTGTTGCATTGTTTATCTGTAGTTTGTGTGTGTGTCTGTGTATACAGGGCTCGAAATTAGCGGTTGCCCGGGTGCCAATGGCAACACAGTCCCGCCCGGCAACCTAAAAGCCATGCCATTTTGCCCGGCTTGGCAAGCAACCGGGACACCTAGCGTTTAATTCTGAGCGGGCCCCCTCTCTAGCTCTCTCTCTCTGTCAATCTCCGTCTCCGCCCACCATCCGTGTCCGGGTCTCGGCTTGGCGCTAGGCTCTCGGCGCTCAGGTCTCGGCTCTCGGGTCTCTGCTCGGCACGGCCGGCCGCTTTATACATGCGCACTGCCACGGCCAGCACATCATCGGCCGTGGTTGTGCGCATGTGCGGCCCTGCACATGCACACTGCCATGGCAACTGATCGGCGTCGGCCACTTTTTCCCTCCCTTTGCATTGTGGGAGTTCTGGCCGCCATTGCTGTCCGGTCGCTGCCTCGCCGCTGAAAAACAACGCAGAATCACTCCCTGGAGCTGGAGTAACTCCCTGGAGTTTCCTGGTCCTCCAAAAATATTCGAAATGGAATTTAAACTGGTGGACCCACCACCACCAAACTCCAAACTCTGAAAAATAACAGTCTATTGCATTTTATCTGTTTATTTATTGTGTATATATATGGTCTATGGTATATAAACACACTGAACTTTTATCTCCTGTTCTGTATTATGTTTACATATTCTGTTGTGCTGCAGCAAGCAAGAATGTCATTGCACTTAAACAAAAAAGGGTTCTTGGGAAAAAAAAGCTACCTTAAATTTAGTTGCGTCTGGTTGGTACCTATGGTAGGGTGAAGACTATTCCATGCTTTAATTGTGCGGGGGAACTCCATGGAGCAGCCAGCATCTCTGGATAGAAGAAATTGGATGACGTTTTGGGTAGAACCCCTTCTTTACATTTCCTCTGGTTTTAGTGTTTTAGTTTAATTTAAAGATACAGCATGGAAACAGGCCCTTCGGCCCACCGAGTCCATGCCGACCACCGATCACCCGTACTCTAGTTCTATCCCACACATCAGCGACGTAAGTCAAGAGTGTTTTATTCTCTCACGTCCCAGTTAGAACAATGAAATCCTTACTTGCAGCAGCACAACAGAATATGTAAACATAGTACTCTGTAAACAATGTTATAAATGAGAAAACAAAACTCCATACAGAGAGCACCCATATTCAGGATCAATTCCGGGTCTCTGGCAATTTTAGGCAGCAACTTTATGGCCAATGTACTGCCCCAATAGCCTTGAACTGAATTAAAACATACAGTAGCTGTAAAGGGGGACATAGCGTCACGTAGAGATTTAAGACTGAAAATGGATAGTTTCTTTTTTTTAGTAACCAAAGTTATCAACGTATAATTTTTTGTGTGTTGGAAAATAAAATACAGTGGCACAGCTGGTGGACTTGCTGCATCACACGCCAGAGATCTGTGTTCGATCCTGTTCTTGGGCACTGTCTGTGTTGAATGTGCACATTCTCCCTGCAAGCATGTGGGTTTCCTCCCACATCCCAAAGACGCATTGGCTTTGTAGGTTAACTTGTCTCTGTAAAATTGCCCCTAATGTGCAGGGAGTGGGTGAGGAAAGTGGGATAACAGAACTTTTGTGAATGGGTAGACAAAAATGCTGGAGAAACTCGGCAGGTGAGGCAGCATCTATGGAGCGAAGGAAATAGGTGACGTTTCGGGTCGAGACCCTTCTTCAGACTGATGTGAGGGTGCGAGGGGGGGGCGGGAAGAAGAAAGGAAGAGGCGGAGACAGTGGGCTGAGGGAGAGCTGGGAAGAGGAGAAGAAAGTAGGGACTACCAGAAATTGGAGGTCAATGTTCATACTGCTGGGGTGTAAACTGCCCAATAGGCGACGTTTCGGGTCGAGACCCCCCTTCTGATGTCGGGAGGGGTGGGGGACAGGAAAAAGAAAGGAAGAGGCGGAGACAGTAGGCTGTGGGAGAGCTGGGAATGGGAGGGGAAGGAGGGAGAAAGCAAGGACTACCTGAAATTGGAGAAGCCAATGTTCAAACCGCTGGGGTGTAAACTACCCAAGCAAAATATGAGGTGCTGTTCCTCCAATTTGCCGTGGGCCTCACTCTGGCCATGGAGGAGGCCCAGGACAGAAAGGTCGGACTCGGAATGGGAGGGGGAGTTGAAGTGCTGAGCCACCGGGAGATCAGATTGGTTATTGCGAACTGAGTGGAGGTGTTGTGCGAAGCGATCGCCAAGCCTGCGCTTGGTCTCACCGAGGTTGATCATACGCTGAATAACCATATTTCTGTTTGGAAGTGGAAAGAGATAATAGAAATTGCATTCATTGCAACGTGTAAAAAGAGATGAGATACTGTATTGTAATTTTGTTGCATGTCATTGTGGTATATATCATGTCTTGATTGGTGAATATGTTTAGTTTGCAACTTTATTTGAAGCAGAAATAATATGTGAATGCTTCATTGACCATAATTCCGACTGGTAACAACTACGCACTTCGTCCGAGCACATTATCGCACACGTCATGCAAGCAGTCTTAAATGACCACCTAAACTGTCATATGCAACCTAAAAAGCTGCCGAGGTTGCCCGGCTGGCAACAGGGAAAAAAAGTTAAGCGAGAGCCCTGGTATACCTGTCAAACATGTATCTGTAGATGTATGGATGTAAATGTGTGGATGTATGTGTGTGAATGGATGGATGTGTGCATGTATGGCTGCGTGCGGATGGATGTGTGTATGTGTGTGTGTGGATGTATGTGCATGTATGTGTGCATGTATAGATGTGTTTATGTATGTGTGGATGGGTGGGTGGACTGGCGCACTGTCATTCACCAGCACGCCATTATCATAAGTAATTCACTAATTGTTTAAATTTTTATTTTTTATTTTTTATTTTATTAGAAGTATTTTACATTACAGTAATCTGCAATAACGTAAGTTTATACTTTTCTTGTACCACTTCTTATTTTAAACTTTAATAGGAAAAAAGGATAGAAAGAGTTAGTAAAGATAGTCAGTGAGTGATTGAAAGAGTGGTCCAGGAACACCCATATGGACCTAAACCACAAGAAATAGTTTAAAAAAGAGAAGAAGAAAAAAGAGAAAAACCAAAAGGAGGAAAAAGAAAAAAAGAAAATAAGATAGGACAATATGAAAGGGATGTACCTACTTCTTATCTTTAGTCACCCCTCGCCAGGTCCTAAAACCATTTATTATCAACATTTTGTTGCACCCTATGTTTGTAATAAGTCAATATATGGAGACCAAATCTTTTGGAATTGGTCTTGTTTACCTGCTAGGAGGAATCTCATATCTTCTAGGTGTAACAATTCCGACATATTAGAAGTCCACATTTTTGTTGTTGGCGTGGGAGCGTTTTTCCAAAATTTCAGTATCAGTTTTTTTGCCGTTATTAAGCCATAATTAAGAAAACTCCTTTGAAACGAAGTCAGCTCCAAACTTGCTTCTATTGTTCCAAAAATAATCAATTCTGCATTCGGTTTCAGTTTTATTTTAAATAATTTAGTGAAAATTTCAAAAATGTAATTCCAAAATTTTTGGATTTTTATACAAAAAACAAAAGAATGTGCTATAGTTGATTCTTGGATTAGGCATTTATCACAGATAGCAGAGGTATTTGGGTAAAATTTACTTAATTTAGCTTTTGAATAGTATAATCTATGTAAAATTTTAAATTGAATCAGAGTATGTCTTACGCTAATCGAGCATTTATGCACATATAATAGGTGTTTATCCCAACTCTCTTTCGAGATTTTAATAGCTAGTTCCTGTTCCCATTCTCTTCTAATCCCATCCGATGATGGAATTTCTATGTTTAAAATGGAATTATACAGGTATGATATTAAATTAGCTGATTCCGCTTTTATATTCATTATCCCATCTAATAGGTCAGGAGACATATTTTGATATTCTCGTGTATACTTTTTCAAATAGTCACGTATTTGAAAATATTTGAATTATTGATTACTACTCAAGTTGTATTTAAGTTGTAGTTGGTGAAATGTTAAAAAACTTCCATTATCATACATATCTCCAAACATTTTAATTCCTACTCTTTCCCAATTTATAAAAGATTTATCTATCATAGAAGGTTTAAACACAGGGTTATTTATTATAGGTGAGAGAAGTGATAGATTTCTTAATTTTAACGTTAATTTTATTTGTTTCCAAATTCTAATTGTACTATGAATAATTGGATTTTTACTATATATTGTATTCTTCATTTTTGTTGGTGAGAGAAGGATTGCTCCCCTGTTAAAAGGGGAACAGTCCTCTCTCTCCATTACTATCCAATCCACCTGCTGGGCCGAATTGTCCAACAGGTGAATCATATTTTTGACATTTGTGGCCCAGTAATAATATAAAAAATTAGGGAGTGATAATCCGCCAGATTCTTTAGGTTTACACATGTTTTCTTTGGATTCTGTGGGATTTATAGTCCCATATAAAGTTTGTAATATCAGCATCCAATTTTTAAAAACATTTTTTTGGTAACATTTGACTGGAATAGATATAAAATTTGTGGTAAAAAGATCATTTTTATACCATTTATTCGGCCTATAAGAGACTTCGGGAGGGTTTTCCAGAATTTAATCAGTATGTTTAGTTTATTGAGTAAGGGCATATAGTTTGCATTAAATAGAGATTTATATTTTCTAGTAATTTCAATTCCCAAATATTTAAATTTTTCTGAAGCGATTTAAAAAGGGAATTTTAACAGGTGTGTCGGTTCTTGAGGTTTAATCGTCATAATTTCACTTTTATTCCAGTTTATTCTATATCCTGAAAAGGATCCAAATTCCTCTATTAAATTTAATATATTTTGTATACTAATTTGTGATTTTGTGATATATAGTAATACATCATCTGCGTGTAATGATATCTTATTATTTGAGTATTTTGAATTATACCCATAAATGTTCGGATGTATTCTAATACTTTCCGCTAACGGTTCTATTACAAGAGCAAATAGCAGAGGTGATAATGAACAACCCTGTCTATTTCCCCTTGATAACTGAAATTTCGAGGACAAAATATTATTAGTTAATATTCTGGCAGTAGGCCTATCATATAATAATTTTACCCAAGCAATAAAATTCTCTCCCATTTGAAATTTTTGCAATACTTTAACCAGGTAATCCCATTCCACTTGATCAAATGCTTTTTCGGCGTCCAGTGAAATAATTGATAAGTCTTGTTCTTCGGTTTTATGCGAGTGCATTATATTAAACAGGCGTCTCAGGTTATTGCATGAGTATATCTTGGGTATAAACCCTGTTTGATCCGGATTTATTAATTTACTAACATAGCTACTTAATCTTCTAGCTAATGTTTTCGCTAATATTTTTTTATCTGTATTTAACAGCGCAATAGCTCTATAAGAACCCGGGTTCTTGTTTAAATAATTTGACCAAATAAACAGTGAAACGATCGACATTAGAATAAAACTTTATATAATCATTTATTTCCCTAATTTATTTGTTTACATTACATCTGATCTTCATCTGAATATTCTTCATCAGATTCCAAGTCTTTTGCAGTAAGAGAGTTTCTGCAGTCAACACACTTACATAAATCTGTACATGGCACACCATGCTGTTGACATGAGCATCTTCCTTTCCCTGCACTTGATTTCTCACAGTTTGTTTTCTTGCATGAACAGTATGTTAATTCTAGCAAGGTGCCTGGGGCTGGAGGCAGATCACCCCAGTCAATGTCCAATTCACCACCTACAATTTTCCACCCATGTCCATGTTTGTTGAACCATCACTGGTCATGGATCGAAGCAGTCTCTTTGGGGCCGGCCCATCTGCTTCACCATCAGGAACTGCCTCTTGAGGTGGTTCACCTGCTTCAGGCTTTTCAGCGTCTTGAACTCAATTGAAAGAGGAAAAGGAAAACAGAAAAGGAATGAAAAGTAAAATAAATCAACATCCTCAAATATATCTTTTCATTTTTCAAAGTGACATCATATGACTGTAAATAAAAATAATTGTTGTTTGAGTCCTATCATTACCTTTCTTCCTTCTAGACCTTGCTATAGCTTGGTTTATTGTTATGTTGCAGAAGTGACGATAGCACTCTGCATGATAACCCGGGATACACTGCTGCCTCCAAATAACAAGGATATGGCAGACCAATTGAATAACTACTTTGGTTCCGTCTTCACTAAGGAAGACATAAATAATCTGCCGGAAATAGCAGGGGGCCGCGGGTCAAAGGAGATGGAGGAACTGAGTGAAATCCAGGTTAGTCGGGAAGTGGTGTTGGGTAAATTGAATGGATTAAAGGCCGATAAATCACCAGGGCCAGATAGGCTGCATCCCAGAGTACTTAAGGAAGTAGCTCCAGAAATAGTGGATGCATTAGTGATAATGTTTCAAAACTCTTTAGATTCTGGAGTAGTTCCTGAGGATTGGAGGGTAGCAAACGTAACCCCACTTTTTAAGAAGGGAGGGAGAGAGAAAACGGGGAATTACAGACCAGTTAGTCTAACATCGGTAGTGGGGAAACTGCTAGAGTCAGTTATTAAAGATGGGATAGCAGCACATTTGGAAAGTGGTGAAATCATTGGACAAAGTCAGCATGGATTTACGAAAGGTAAATCGTGTCTGACGAATCTTATAGAATTTTTCGAGGATGTAACTAGTAGAGTGGATAGGGGAGAACCAGTGGATGTGTTGTATCTGGACTTTCAGAAGGCTTTCGACAAGGTACCACATAAGAGATTAGGATACAAACTTAAATCACACGGTATTGGGGGTTCAGTATTGATGTGGATAGAGAACTGGCTGGCAAACAGGAAGCAAAGAGTAGGAGTAAACGGGTCCTTTTCACAATGGCAGGCAGTGACTAGTGGGGTACCACAAGGCTCAGTGCTGGGACCCCAGCTATTTACAATTTATATTAATGATCTGGACGAGGGAATTGAAAGCAACATCTCCAAGTTTGCGGATGACACTAAGCTGGGGGGCAGTGTTAGCTGTGAGGAGGATGCTAGGAGACTGCAAGGTGACTTGGATAGGCTGGGTGAGTGGGCAAATGTTTGGCAGATGCAGTATAATGTGGATAAATGTGAGGTTATCCACTTTGGTAGCAAAAACGGGAAGGCAGACTATTATCTAAATGGTGGCCGATTAGGAAATGGGGAGATGCAGCGAGACCTGGGTGTCATGGTACACCAGTCATTGAAAGTAGGCATGCAGGTGCAGCAGGCAGTGAAGAAAGCGAATGGTATGTTGGCCTTCATAGCAAGAGGATTTGAGTATAGGAGCAGCGAGGTTCTACTGCAGTTGTACAGGGTCTTGGTGAGACCACACCTGGAGTATTGCGTACAGTTTTGGTCTCCAAATCTGAGGAAGGACATTATAGCCATAGAGGGAGTGCAGAGAAGGTTCACCAGACTGATTCCTGGGATGTCGGGACTTTCATATGAAGAAAGACTGGATAGACTTGGCTTATACTCGCTAGAATTTAGGAGATTGAGAGGGGATCTTATAGAAACGTACAAGATTCTTATGGGGTTGGACAGGCTAGATGCAGGAAGATTGTTCCCGATGTTGGGGAAGTCCAGGACAAGGGGTCACAGCTTAAGGATAAGGGGGAAATCCTTTAAGACCGAGATGAGGAAAAACTTTTTCACACAGAGAGTGGTGAATCTCTGGAACTCTCTGCCACAGAGGGTAGTTGAGGCCAGTTCATTGGCTATATTTAAGAGGGAATTAGATGTGGCCCTTGTGGCTAAAGGGATCAGGGGGTATGGAGAGAAGGCAGGTACGGGATACTGAGTTGGATGATCAGCCATGATCGTATTGAATGGCGGTGCAGGCTCGAAGGGCCGAATGGCCTACTCCTGCACCTAATTTCTATGTATCTATGTATCTATGTATAATAGAAGATATAATGTGTCAGGGAGTATTTTACATCTTTTCATGTTTTTATGTAAGACAATGTCAACATATCAATGGGGAAGTTATACATGTACGCATGTCCAGGTAGATGGGATGGCAAGTCTGCAAATGATCAAATTAGTGTTCATTATGGCACAGTACCTACAGTGCATGTCCACACAAAACATTTTTGTGTGGACAGGCTCTGAAGAGTGGAGGGGCAGAAACTGCAGAAAAAAAATCTCATAGTACTTGGGTCTGCATGAACTTCAAATTCATAAAAAGTCAATCTCTTCTTAATGTCAATGAAACTTGCACTGTAATTTACTGCCATAGACAAGTTAGTTCAAGTTCAAGTGGAGGGGCAGAGGCTTCAGTATAGCTAGAGAAAGAAACATCTCATAGTAGTTAGGTCTGCATGGACTTCAAATTCATAAAATGTCAACCTCTTCTTAATGTCAATGAGACTTACACTGTAATTTACTACCATAGTTAGTTCAAGTTCACATACACCAATTCATTTCCACATAAACATCAACCATTTCTGACGATTTATCACTCCGATGGAAATCTATAAAGTGCAGTCAATATTCCTCCGTTCTCCCGTGGCCTGGAAACGGCCGCTACGGACGGCACTATGTACAGCCCCCCCCCCCCCCCCGCGGAGATGATCCAAATGCACTCCGCGGCTCCGCGTTCGCGAATCGGCCACTTCTTAATTGAGACCGCGGCTTCACTATGTTAAGTACATAGGCCCCGCGGTCGGAGCATTTTTCCTCGGTAAGTTATCGCGGGCAGCTCCGAGATTAGATGTTAAAGACTTATTAGACTACAACAAGCTGGCATTAGTGAACATTTTTATTTTACTTTGTTATGGATACACATAGCTTAGGCCCTCAACTTCATGAATGAATGAGTGAATGAATGAATGAGTGAATGTACAGCCTCCAAATCTCATTTTTTCAAATTATAAAAGGGTGCAATTAAATTAATTAAAGTCCATACAGATTAATTTTCATAAATTCAGACTTTAGATCTTACCTTTCAGTTCCAGTTGATTCACAATGTTTCAATCAGTAGAAGTACTCTCAGCAATGATGTGTGCTCCCTGCCTAGTTAGCCTGAAACAAAGCATGTGATTGGCCAATTGGCGTCTGACTCAATGTTAAACGTGCTTTGATTGGACTAAAGCTATCTGAACAATTTTCAGGTTTTTCTCGAATTTATTAAAAATGTGCAAGTTTTGTTCTTGATGAGTTTCAGGGATGATTTATATAATATTTTTACACAATATGAAAATTTCATGCAGTTCCGTGAGTTGGGTCACGAACTTGCACAAAAAAGTTCCTCGGCCCACAGCCTACTTGAACAGATAGGATGTGTCTATACACTTCAGAATTCATTATGCTACTACCATCAGCAGTTGTATCATAAATGAAGATAAGTGAGACAGCACCTTCAGCAGCCATACATGCTCAGGCTATAACACCCCCACCACCGTGTTTCACAGATGAGGTGGTATGCTTTGGATCTTGGGCAGTTCCTTCTCTCTTCCATACTTTGCTCTTGCCATCACTCTGTTATAAGTTAATCTTTGTCTCATCTGTCCACAAGACTTTTTCCCAGAACTGTGGTTGCTCTATTAAGTATTTCTTGGCAAACAGCCTAAGGTTTGGCTGATGTCTCTTAACAGTTTTATTCGTGTTTCTCAGTCTCATAATGGCTTCGTTGACTTTAATTGGCACAACTTTGGTTCTCATGTAGATAAACAGCAATAAAAGTTTCCAAAGGTGGAGGAAAGACTAGGTGCTGAGAGCTCTCTTATACCTGCGTTAAAGAGGCAATTAAACACACCTGAACAATTACAAACACCTGTGAAGCCATGTGTCCCAAACATGATGGTGCCCTGAAATGGGGGACTATGTATAAACACAGCTGTAATTTCTTCATAATGAAACCAACATGTATAAAAAATACCCTTTACTAAAATCTGGCAATGTGCACTTTAACCACATGTGATTTTTTTTCTATTACAAATCTCAAATTGTGGAGTGCAGAGGCAAATAAATAAATGATGGGTCTTTGTCCCAAACATTATGGAGGGCACTGTAAAGCTGGACTGAGGGAATATGGTGTGAAAAAACAAACTGTCAGACATAACAATATCAAAGAACAAATGTACTGCATTTTCATTAAAGTTTGGAGTGGATTTGTTATCTAAAACTTCCTCTGTTAGTGGAAGGAAGCATATGAGAGCTGTGCAAGATAACAATCTTTAATGTTCAAAGTGTAGAGGTATTTCCAAGCATAATTTAACACTAAAATAAATGAGGTTTGCGCCAGATATCAAGACTTCAATTGGAGCTGTTTTTTATTTTGAGTATTTAAATAGTAGTTGGAAGATTTAGGGAAAAAATTCCAGAGTTTAATGTCTTGGTGACTTAAACTGCTTCCATGCTGAAGTGATGGGGAGCTGGGATTGAATGAATGAATGCAGATATCACTGGAGTTTACAAAATGTGGAAATGTGAGGCCTGGTAGGGATTTTGGAATAAGACAAACAATTTGGATACAAAGCAGAAGTCTGAACTGCAGATGCACCAAAAATAGTAAGATTAAACGAGAACTTATCTAAGTTTGAAGTTTGATCTTTATTTTATGAGGAGTTACGTAGGTGATTACGTGAAGAACCCCGCCAGTGCGCCTGCGCGTCAATCTTCAAAGCAGCGGTGTGAAATCACAAAAAACAACATCCAAAGTAATATAGTCTCATAATAAAACGAGTAATACAAGAACTTCCATCTGACCTTTATGATAGAGGGTAGGGTCGTGGTGGGCACGTAATCACCTACGTAACTCCTCATAAAATAAAGATCAAACTTCAAATTTGGGTAAGTTCTCGTTTAATCTTACTATTTTACTTCGGAGTCACGTGAGTGACTACGTGAAGATTTTAAAGCTTTGTGATTTCATGCCGTGGATCAATCCCGGCTTCTCACTGCATAGATTGACTCGGAACGAGAATAATCAATCATGCATTCATAATAACATTTGTACCACAAATGCAGTAATTCATTTCAATAATGAAATGAATCAGATCCCCTTTAAACCAGAGGAATTTACACAGAACTTAAAATAGTTTCTGCAAACAACCCCGCATGAACAATAGGCCGATGGTAAAAATGTTGAAACATCAACTCATTGGACCACCCGGCGGCTGCGAGGATATGGTCGACGGGGACGTCTTTTGCCCTGGCCGCCGACATTTCTGCTGCCCTAGTCGAGTGAGACGTAAAAACATAAGTGTTAATACCAGCAGCTGTTAAGACTTCTTTTATCCATCTGGAAATAGTCTGTATTGAAACTCTCTTGTGTGGTTTCTTGTGTGTGATCAACAACCCAGTTTCCGTATTCTCAAATTCTTTGTGACCTCAATGTATTGTAATAAATATGTCTTAATACAGAGACATGGATCATTTGGATATGCTGCTAGCATAATTTTAAATCCTGTCACACCTGGCCTAATTTACTTTAGTAGGTCATCGATATAGAATGTAACCTTGTCTTCAGTTACTTCCATACTGTCTATTTGTAATTTTCCAAGTGTTTGCACTCGTTGTGCTGTCACTCATGCCATAAGCATGAATACTTTCATACTGAGCTTGACCAAAGGTAAAGACACACTTGATGACCATTCACGAAGTAGTTTCAGTACCACACTTACATCCCAGATTGTCATGTACCTAGGTTTCGGTGGTTTGGAATTAAAGATTCCTTTCATTAGTCTGGAAACAATTGGGTGTGACCCAATTGAGTTTCTTTCTGAATCCAGAACCAAATATGAGGACAATGCACTTCTGGCTGAATTAATTGCACTACAACTCAGACCTTCATCATAATAAAGTTTTGACAGAAATTCTAAACATTTGAAATATCTGCAGTACTTTATTGCACATTCTTTTGTACACAGAACTCTTCCCATTTCTTAATATAAGAAAGGTACTGTTTTTGAGTGCTCTTCCTCCAGGTCCACAGTATGCTCAGACAGTCCTCGTCCCAGAAAAGGCATTCTTAAAACCTGCAAATCAACAAATCCAAATGATCATATAATGGATGTTGTTCCCCTGTACAGGGTGCAGCAATAAATTACTCTTTTTTGGGACTTTCATCAACATGTGTGTTGTTAATTCTAATATCAACGGATACCATGGCTGTGTAGGCCAATCTGGTACTACCAATACCCTTGAAGCAGCATCTTGCCTGATTTTAAGCAAACATTGGCTTATGAGGCAGAAAGGTGTAAATATATATGAAAACATACCACCCCAATGTAGCGAGAAAGCATCAATCGCCACTGCTCCTGGATCTGGTTTCCATGAGACATATCTCGATAGCTGATGATTCAAGTCGATGTCGCTCATTCCAAATCTGATTACTATATCATTGAATACCTCTTGATTCAACATCCATTCTTTATTATCATGGAACTTTTCGTGACCTGGTGTCTGCTATCGTGTTCATTCTACCTGGTAGATAGATAGCTGAAATCCAAATGTTCTTTTCAATACACCAAGACCAAAGTTGATTTAACCATTTTGTCACATGACACCGACTTAATTCCACCCATATCATTAATATAGGCAACTACTGTTGTGTTTATTAATTTGAACTTGAACCTTCCTTTTAGTTGTGTTAGAACCATAAGCTTGGAGTCCATAGAAACCTCCTAAAAGCTCCAAATAGGTAATTCCCCATGTCTGCAGTAACACTAACTTTTCCTGATTCCATCTGCCTCCGCAGCTCGATGTTAAGTCAGTTGCACCCCATCCTAGTGCACTGGCATCAGTTTGTGATATCATGGAAGGTTGTTCAATCAGCACTTTGCCTGAACTGCTTGAGACGTGTAGAATCCACCACTGCAGATTAGAAACAGCATTTGTTGTTACTTGCATGGTTCTATCAAAATGACCAGCATTTACTCTCAGTGCCTGTTCTTTGATTCTCTGCAGCTGTTGATAATGTAATGGTCCATACTGGACTGCTGGGAATCTACTAATTTTCCCAGTACTCGAGCCACCTGTCTGATTAGAGGTTTTTGCTCGTTTAACAGATTACTGCAATCTTTAATCAACTCCACCCTTTTTTCACTGGGCAAAGTAATTTGCATTTGGGCTAAATCAATTGTGAACCCCAAATAATCAATCGAGGTACATGTTTTTAACCTTGATTTCTTGGGATGAATTTAGAAACCCCCAAACTTTCAAAAGTTTGATTTTATTACTGCAACCGATGCTTCTGTTGACTGTTTTGTCCTTCCTATAATCAGGACATTATCCAGGTATGCCATTAGTACATGCCCCTGGCTCTCAGCAACCCCAGAATTGATTTAAACAATTTTATGAATATTCTGGGAGGGAACGTTAACCCATTAGACAGAGCTTTGAACTGCCCTAATTGGTTCATCCATGTAAATTTAAGATACTTCATATCTTGCAAGTGAACAGACACTGAACAAAAGGATTCAGACTTGTCAAGTCTATAATAATCCTACATCCTCCATCCTTTTTTGATCGAGGGAATATATTTGACCCAAATTGGTGAATTTGGTAGACTGATTCTTCAATAACACCTTTTATATATAGGGTTTTGAAACGCAACTTGAACGTCCATTACTTCGCAAAGTGGAGAGTTCTGCTAGGAACATGCTGGACAGGCAAATCATAATTTGGATTGAATTCAATTCGAAATCCTTGTATATTATTCAGAATTACCACATCTGAAGTAATCTTCTTCCAATGTTTATAGAAGAGACGTAATCTGCCTCCAACTTTTGGACTTAATCCAGTTAGTATGTTCCCCTGAGAACCAGCTCCACCATCCTCTTGAGTCATTTGAGTATTCTGAGATCCCTGGATTCTCCCGGAAGCACCACCACTGGTCCTTACTCCCGCTGCAGGCCGCCAGCTACGTCCCTGCGTTGATGAGCGACTTGGTCCTGGTCTAGGATCCGTATGACGTCTGAAAGGATACTTCCTCTTTACAGACTTTGCAACCATTGATGTTTTTATCAATCCTGTTTTCACTTCATCTTCCAACTCTTTAATACGTCTCCCGAGATCCTCTCCAAAGAGTAAGTTGGGTAATTGTATATTACTTGGTTTGCAGAGTGCTGCGAATTTCGGATTCATAGTAGGCCGTATAGCACTTTCCTCAGATAATTGATCTCGAAGTGGGTGCTGCATAGCAACCCCAGTGCTTCCTGATGCAACTTCGTCATCTCTTGGCTGTTACCTGCTATTCTGGTAAAAGCAGTTATTCCAGAACCCAGCAGCTTTAATATTCTCTGCAACTGATTCCAGATAATTTGGTTCACTGCTGCTGCTTTCAGCAACCCACAGTTACTTGGGGTCTCCTGCTTTCTTGCAGTCTCATCCATCTCCTGCTGTTCCAGCTGATGGTAAACCAAGTAATTTATTAAGGAGGCCAGCTCTTCTCCTAATGGCTCTCCTGACCCTGACGGGGCAGCGAATCCTACTGCCAGGGGTGGAACATCTGGCAGCTGCCGTTCATTGCCTTGTACAGCCTCACCGTCAGAGTCGGGGTCTGAAATCTCATGACCCGTGGCACGCTCCTCATTCCTGAGGGTGCATTCCATCAGCCCTGAGCCAGGTACTGTTAAGCTGCTTCCTGCAGCTTGGATTACAGTACACTCCTTCCTGAGTGAACTTTGCTCTAACAGCCTATGGAAAAGGCTTTCTATTTGGGCAATACGCTCGAAAGCAGTATCTGGCCCTGTACCAGGAGCTGTTTGAGCTGCTTCCAGCAGCTTGGCTTTCAGTACACTCCTCCCTGAGTGAACTTTGCTCCAACAGCCTATGTAAAAGGTTTTCTATTTGGGCAATACGCTCGAAAGCAGTATCTAGCCCTGGAGCTACTTCCATTGCCTGGGACTCGCTCCGTGGGCCGTTGGGATTTAAACTTTGTCTTTTGCCCGACAGGCGCTGATTGTGTTTTCACCAGCCCCAGGTCCACAGTCGCTATGCTCACCGCTGGCGACTGTACCGGGGTTTAGAGGCGGTTGGTCTCTAACCGCGGACTCCCGACTTTCCCGACTTTCTGTCGGCTGTGTCGCTCGCCTCTTCCCCCTGCCCGTTTTTTCCATGGCGTCTGTGGAAAAAATCCCCATAGACCCACAGTAAACGGACCTGGAAAACATGAAAAAAGTTTCTACTTGCCTTGTAGTTGAAAAACCACTGGAGGAGCTCTGCTCCTCACGTCCGTTTGCGTCAAGGCGTCTGACGTAATGACGCGCAGGCGCACTGGCGGGGTTCTTCACGTAGTCACTCACGTGACTCCGAAGTAAAATAGACATAATAAGCCGGAGTAACTCGGCAGGTCAGGTAGAATTTCTGGTGGATAGACACGAAATGCTGGAGTAACTCAGCGGGTCGGACTGCATCTCTGGAGGAAAGGAATAGGTGACATTTTGGGTCGAGACCCTTCTTCAGACCCAGTTCTTGACCTGAAATGTCGCCTATTCCTTTTCTCCAGCGATGCTGTTTGATCCGCTGAGTTACTCCAGCTTTTTGTCTATTTTTGGTTTAAACCAGCATCTGCAGTTCAGACTGATTGTAGTGGGGGGGGGGGGAAAGAGAAGTGAAGAGAGAGCTGGAAATTTGAGAGACAAACATGGGTGTGTGGTGGGGGAGGGGGGGGGGAAGGAAAGGAAGGAAGGGAAGGGGGTGTTAACTAAAATAGAATAATTCAATGTTTATGCTGTTGGGTTGTAAGCTACGGGAGCATAATGAGGTGTTGTTCCTTCACTTTACATGTGGCCTCACTACATAGCCACTGTAGCCCAGCAAGCAAAAAGGTGCTGCGTGAGTTAAAATGCAAGTGACTGAGCTTTGGGGCACAAGGTTTAGTTTAGATATACTGTATGGAAACAAGCCCATTGGCTCAGAGTCTGCGCTACCCAACGTACACTAGTTCCATTCTTCACACTAGGGAACAAATCAAGGAAGCCAATTAACCTACAAACCTGCTTGTCTTTGGAATGTGAGAGGAAACCTGGAGAATCCTCATGTGGTACACGGAGAATGTACAACTCCGTACAGGCAACATCCATACTTGGGATCGAACCTGGCGGTATAAGGCAGCAACACTGCCACTGCGACGCCTGGATCCTGTGCGGGCAGATGAGCTCAATTTCATTTGCACCGGGAGAAAACCCACGCAGTCACAGGGAGAACGTGCAAACTCCGTATAGACTGCGCCCTTAGTCAGGATTGAACCTGGGTCACTGGCACTAAGCAACACCTCTATCGCTCCGCCACTGTGTTGCCTCTTGTGCCAGTGTTTCGCCCTTTATATAGATTAGATGAAGGCTTAAGCAGAACATTTGGAAAGGCTCTTGCAAATTTAGTGATCATGAAGTGGAAACGGTTGTTAACGTACAATCAAAAGTTCATATGAGATAAATATTTGATTAAGAATTTCTGATAAGAAACCCTAACCCTAAGAATTTCGATATGGTTCTGCCTTGTTCTCCATGGATATGAATTGGGTTTCCAAAGAATGGAGATTGTAGCTGATTGAAGACCATTTTCTCCTTTGCATGTCAAGAACTAAAACAGGAGCTGGATCTCTTGTTGATTTTCCTCTCTTACAGCTAGAGCGAACCAATTACTTCATTCATTTTGGCACTTTATTCATTTTCGGCCTAGCAGCGCTTGCAGTGCCAGAGACCCGTGTTTGATCCCAAATACAGGTGCTGTCTGTACGGAGTTTGCATGTTCTCCCCGTGACGGCGGGGGTTTTCTCCGAGATCTTATGTTGCCTCCTGCACTCTAAAGACGTAAGATTTGTAGGTTAATTGGCTTGGTAAAAGTATAAATTGTCCGTGTAGGATAGTGTTAACGTGCGGGGATCGCTGGTTGGTGCAGACTCGGTGGGCCAAAGGGCCTGTTCCCGCGCTGTATCTCTAAACTAAATTTGAAAGATTTGCCAATAGTTGGTTTATCTGAATGAATTGGGTGATATGCAGAGGTCAGGGCCACAATATTGTAATAACAGATTTATTGAAAGGATGTTTTTGAAATTAACAATATTGGACCTACTCCTTGAGTAAATGCTCTTTTAAGAGTTGATCATCATTATCTTTTCCAATATCCTGTTTAATAAATACGCTATTCTATTAATCTGCTTGCAGGATATTGTATCAGTTCATGGTACAGTGGAATGTGTTGTCAATGGTGATGGTACAATAAGTGATGAAGCAGGAAGAAAGCCTCCAGAAAATGAATTGGTGAGGTTTGGATGGATCAAAGGTGTGCTGGTAAGGAAATTCTGATATTGCAACATATGTATTTTGATTGAAATATAACTGTAAAGTTTAACTGACTTTGCGTTTTTAAAAATTGGGTATAGTTAAGTAGAATATGTAACTAAACGGCGTACTATTTTAAATAATGGAAATAAATGATGTGGTCCTTTTCTGGAAAATGATGCAGGCTCAAGGATGCATTTGTTCCATGTTGTGTTACAATGTGTTTAAATAAAATGGTCTATCATAATTTTCTGTAATGCGATGCCATGTTATCTGCATGCGCAAGTGCTAAGAAATGTGAGATGTGAAAAATAGCATCTGCATTTTTCACGAATTATGTAGGAACATTTTTTTGTATCACAAATTTTTGTGAAGCAATTTCTGAATTCTGTAAATGTGTATTTCCATAAGCTGAACTGCTGCAGCACAGGGGTTACCTGTTCTGAAAGGTGGAATAGTTTCATGAGATTTGCTTTTCAGGTAGAATTTAAACAGATTGTATGCTATTCTCTCCAGTATCACTCTTTTTCTGGATACGATCTGGTGCGGAGTTTGGATTGTTTTTGTTTATTAATTTGAATTTGCAGATGTAACATCATTTTTAATCAGGTTTATCAGATGTTAAATTTGGAGGTAACATTCCAGCGAGTTGGGATGAATAAGCTATTCCCCAGCGGCATGAACATTGACTTCTCCAATTTCCGGTAGCCGTAATTGTCTCCTCCCCTTCTCAGCTCTCTCTCTCAGCCCTCTGGCTCCTCCTCTTCCTTTCTTCTTCCCGCCCCCCCAACCCTACATCAGTCTGAAGAAGGGTTTCGGACCGAAACGTTGCCTATTTCCTTCGCTCCATAGATGTGCTGCACCCGCTGAGTTTCTCCAGCACTTTTGTCAAGCTTCTCCTTATGTGTCTTTGAATATGATACATTGCTTCAATTCTAAATGCAAGCAGAGATGAAAAATGGCAACCACTTGGAGGAGGGGGGGGGGGGGGGGGATGATTTGTAAAGATTGTTTTTTAACATTTAAAAATAACAGCTGTTAATGTAGATGAAAGTTCTATGGTTTGAAAATGCAGCTGTTTCAACAGATGCATATGTATGGATATCACATTTGATCATTGCAGCTAATTAATATGTCTTGTATTGTAGGTACGATGTATGTTGAATATATGGGGTGTGATGCTTTTTATTCGATTATCATGGATAGTTGGTCAGGCTGGAATAGGTACGTTTGCATATTTTGTTGCTGTAGTGTTTCCAGAACTGCCATTAATTTATATTTCATACTATTGGAAAACAAAGTATAAATTAATTATTTGTACAGATTTTCTTTCCCAAGAGTGACTATAATGATTCTTTGGTCTCAATTAATGTATTGAAGTTTGGAGGTATAGTCATACAGCATGGAAATGCGATGTTAAAGTCCTGTAGGCTCCCCGGGGTGGCGTTCTCAAAAGTCGGTCTCCAGCAAAGACCGCCAACTCCTCGATCTTGGGCCACAGTGTGGACGGAGATACGATACGGAAAGAAATCGCATCTCCGTCGAGGTACGAGATTAGAAAAAGATTCCCACAACTCCCCCCCCCCCCCCCCCCCCACACACACACACATACGCACACACACACACATAAAACAAGCTAAAGAACATTTAAAAAATACATTTAAAGGGCCTGTCCCACTTGGGCGACCTAATCCGCAAGTTCTGGCGAGTTTGCCCTCGACTCATACTCGTAGCATGATCGACACGAGGTCGTAGGAGGTCTTCGTAACTCTCCTTCATGCTCGAGAGTGGTCTCCGCGTACTCGAGGCCTCAGCTAGGTTGCGCCGTTTTTTTCAATATGTTAAAAAATGCCCATGAGTAAAAAACGGTTGCCATGCAAAAAACTATACTTTTTTACTCGTAGGTTTAGTCGTAGTAGGTCGGCATGTTAGCCATAGGTAATCGAGGGTAGTCGTAGATAGTCTTCATCATAGTCGAAGGGAGATCGAAGGGGGTCGTCTTCACTCTCCACTATTCGGTGTCCAATTTTCCCGAAGTTAGTCGTAGCTAGTCTTCAACATAGTTGAAGGGGGTCTTCAACAGGTCATTTTTTTCAAACTCTCCTAAACTCGCCAGTTAGGTCGCCCAAGTGGGACAGCCCCCTTAACACATACCATTAAAACTGCACGCAATACTCCAAATGTGACCTAACCAAAGTCCTATAGAGCTGCATCAATGCTGTTACGGGTCTTGTCATTAACTATATTTTCCTCTTACATTCAACCTCCCAAAGTACAACACCTCACACTTGCTCAGAATAAACTTCAGTTAACATTTCTGCAGCTGATTTATATCCATTGTATCTCCTGACAGCCTTCCTCACTGTCAGCAACAACTCCAATTTTGATGTCAATAAATTTATTCACCAAGCCATCTACATTTACACCCTGATTCATCTATGCTATAGAGTTGCAAGTGCTCATCTAAATACCAAAATTATGTTAGAATCTCTGCTTTCACTAGTCCTTGGGCAAAAAAATCAAAATTTCAATCACCCTCTGAGTGGGGAAAAAACCCCTTTAAATCCCCTTTAAAACTACGCTCCTTAGTCAGAGACCTTGCTGGTAAGTGCAAAGGTTTTCTTATTTATGCTATTCATAAATTTGTATATCTCAATTGTGTCTTCCCTTCAGCGCTCTCAGTTCAAAGAAAATAGACCTAGCATATCCAGTCTAATGAGCATATCTTCATAGCTGAGACATTCCACCCCAGAAAACATCCTGGAGAATCTCCTCTGCACCTCCAGTGTAATAACAGCTTTCCTATATTGTGGCAAATGGAACTGCACTAATCATTAGTTAGGTCACAGTTGAAATAATTTAGTTGTACCATAACCGCCTTGATTTTATATTCTATGCATTATCTAATGCCTAGGTAAGTAATGAAAGTAATGCTGAGCTGCTACGTTACAGCTCTAGCAATCCTGACCTCTGATGCTCTGTGTGGTGCTTGCAAGTTCAACGTGAAACTGCGTGTATTGCCTGGGTGTTCTGGATACTTTGCACAGTGCTATGAAGTGCAGGTTGGTTGGATAATTGTTGACTAAATTGCCCCATTATGTGTATGATGGCAAATTATGGGGAAACAAGTGGGGATAATAAATGGGATTCGTGTAAATGTAAATGGGTGTTTGATAGTCAGCAGAAACTCAGTGGGATGAGTTGGGTCCTTCTGTACCTTCCTTGGATTTTGGCAGTTTACATTTTTTAGCCTTATTAGTCTGCACAAGGCCTATCACTTCACATTTTAAAGTATTAAATTATATCTGCAAATACCTGCCCATTTTATCAAGTGCTCAATATTGTTTTGCAGCTGAAGACCTCACTCCTCCCTATCAACAACATCAGTAATCTTCTTGCATGAACTTCCTTCTTGTACCTTCTGCATTCACATTGAACTTAATGTATGTAACTAATTACAAGAGCTCCCATTGCAAAGGCAATCATCAACTATTGCCTGCCTTGTCCTATTACCTAGACAATTTTGTATCCGGTTTACAAAATTGCTCTGGATCTCATGGGCTCTGATCATGAGATTCACCAGACATTTAACATCTTGTATGTCCAGCAAATGCATAACATTTTCAATTTGCACTAATTGTTTGTAATTAAGATTAAGGTCAACAACACAAAATACGTAAATTGCTTTCTGAGTAAAGTGTAACTATTTTTAAATTCGTTGCCGACAGGTCTTGCAGTTGTTATTATCCTGCTGGCAACTGTAGTTACATCAATTACTGGGTTATCAACTTCCGCAATATCAACAAATGGATGTGTTCGTGGAGGTAATAATTTTGGCTATACTTGGGTCCCCAGAATACGGCACTGACTATGGTAGGTACATTGTCTCTTGGCAGCATGTCACCACATCTAAATAATCTTGAAAATAAATGTCTAAAAACAAAATTATGATGGGTGTGAGCAATGTTGCCAAGATGTCAATTGTTTTAAAAGTCATACCTCTAGTCTGAGAATGGAATTTTCCAAGGATGTAACCAGTGCCCATGTTACCCTGATTGCTACATTCCAGGTACTCCATTCAAGGATTTCTATCAGTTTTTAGTACATTTCAGGCATTCATAAATGAGAAGAACATGGATTCCCTTTATTCTTTGGTACATTTCAGGTATCCAAGGATGAGAATAACGGATTATTTTTCTAATTTTTATTACATTTCCGGTTCAGCTACCAACAACAACTAAAGGAATGAATCGCTGCGTAGATCACTAGGTATGAGAGATGCTTAATATCTATCTGGGATTCTTTACAGGTCTTGGCGTGATCGTTATTTGCCTAAGTACAGTGGTAACTGTCTTAACAGGTATTTCTATGTCTGCCATTTGTACCAATGGAATTGTTCGAGGAGGTAATTAAAAACTTTTTTTGCACTATTATGGCAAACTTGTGTCAAACAAAATGGATGTAAAGGGAAAATTGGATGATCTTATTTTACCTCCATTTCTATTCTGTGAATAATAACTTCCTTTATAGCTAATGCCTATGAAAATCATCCATTGATGGAAATTAAAATTTACTTGCATTTTCTAAAGTTATGATGTAATTTTGAATTTGATATTTGTCATTGTTTCATATGCTGAAACGAAGCCATGGTTACTTTTCCCTTTACTTTAATTGACAAACACTGACCAGCTGAATATAAATGTTAGTTTAATGTAAATGTATGGAACTTTCTCAAAGTGTTAAATTTTAACCATTCCAACTATATTAATATGCTCCATCTAAATAGTATAGAAAACGTTTGTGTAAATGGACTACTGGATTCGATCTAGAAACTTGATTGCAGTGTTTTGTATAAAGTAGAAGTTGTGGTCATCTTATTTTTGTTCAGTATTTTAAGGGGAAGTTGGAAGTAATTTTAACATTAAACCTTTGCCCACAGCAAAAAATCAGCAAAGGCATTAAGATTTTAAGATAACCAATTATATTGGGTGTTCTGCTTTATGTCCTGTCTACAGTGAAAAATGTATTTTATGCAGGGAAATTTCTCTAGACCCGAAAGATGGAAATCTGTAACCTTGGGAATGGTTCAAAGTTCACTAAATCATCAATGGCACTGTGGCTATCCAGTTTGAATTGATATTTGACAGTTGCTGGAGAATTTGATGGAACCAGTTAGGGAAAGGATTTTATGACAAGGACCTAAGTAGATCTACTTCTATTGCTTTCCCCATTGTCTAAAGCAGTCATACCCTCTCCCATGTGTTGGCAAGGCATCTAGTGGTTGAATGTATTGCGAATTGTAATGATCAAATTGCACTTAATTTGCACACAAATCTGGATGTAAACATATTCCTTTAAGACAGCAAGGTATAGAAGCAGAATTAGGGCATATATCTTCTTCCTCCTGTACTATTCAATAAGTTTATTTCTTTACTGTGTCTTCCAACATTTTGGCAATTTTCCTTGATTTCCCGACCACAAAATTGTCTTGTTTAATGCACTCAACATCAGGGCATTTGCAGCCATCGGGAAAGAGAATGCCAAACATTTTGTGTACTGATTGAAAATATTTTATCTCATTCTTGATGTGACTTGCGCCCGTCCCCCATATCCCATTCAGAGACTGCGATTTCTTATTATGGACTTGCAAAAATGAGTGACTGGTCAATTGCTGGGTTAATCTGCTCTTTAAGAGTTTTCTTGACCCACCTAACTTGGAACCATCTCCTTATCCCAGAAACTGTTCTTATAATGCATCATTGATTCCAGGAGGGTTTCATAAACAATATGTGGATAATCACCTAGGGAAGTGGCATATTAGATCCATAGAAGGGAATGAGCCCCCCCCCCCCCCCTCGTCCTGATCATCAAAGTTTTGGTGGGGAAACATTTTGAGAAGTGGATTATCATTCTAAGTTGTAAGGTAGTTATGGATAAGACTTGTCCTTGGGTAAAAGTGCATAAATTGGAGGAAGGCTGATTACAACAGTCTTTGGCAGGAACTGAGGAAAATAAGATGAAGCAATTGTTTGGTGGTAATCCCCCACTGATGTGGAAATTGATGTCTAGCCCATCTGGCTAGAGTATTCTGAACTAATTTTAGATGGATTAGTCTGAAGAAGGATCCAAAACATCATCTGTCCATTTCCCTCTACAGATGCCACCTGACCTGCTGAATTTTATATTTTGTTCAAGATGCTAGCATCTGCAGTCTCGAGTCTCATTTTCACTTTAAAATCCCTTATGGTGGTTTTTCCTTCAAGCTTCCCTAAGCCTTCATCCCTCTCTCCCTCAAGAATACAGCTTCATGCTCTTAATGCTGTAGTGATGGACCATACAGTGGAAAGGCCTTTGGGGCATTAACCATGAATGGTTGATTCTGTGCACTATTGATTTTAAAAATAATATATGGTGATCCAATGAATGCTAATGGCTTAAATGAGTTTCCATCTCAAATTGCAACAGAAATGTTAATGGTCGATGTTTCTCCTCTCTCTCCCTCCTACAGCCTTGAACATATTTCATTCAGGTCTGGTAATTTTAGTACAAGATCCAACTTTTTTTTTTAGTCGGAGGCTCCATAATGAAACATTTTCGGCTTTCTTCTCCAGAACAAGTATCTACTGAATAGCTGTTGAAGTTGTTGCCACACTGTAAATTGCTTTATAAGGTCATAAGTGATAGGAGCAGAATTAGGCCATTCGGCCTATCTAGTCTACTCCGCCATTCAATCATGGCTGATCTATCTCTCCCTCCTATCCCCATTCTCCTGCCTTCTCCCCATAACCCTATTATACCTCTCTTATCCTTTTAAATTTTACATTATAATATTCTCATTATCTCTGGTTCCCTAATTTTGTTCAAAATTCCATCCTTCAGAGAGAAAGTGGCTGATATGAATCCTAGCTCCATCTTCTTGTCTTTGCCCACATTCCTGTCTAACAAAAATCTATCAATTTGAATTATTGACTATTGAGTTATTAAATGAGCTAGCTTTAGATTGTTTTTGTTTGGGGAAGGTGTCATTGGTGAAGGTGTGCAGATCCAGACTTCATGCAATATTGCCCAACACTCTTGAATAGCCTAGTTCTGATTATAACTATCTTCCATTCTATATCTTGGATAACATTTATATCTTGGATAAATTGATTGGATCGATAAACCTTATCAATCCAAACAATTCCTTTCAAGAATCTGAGAACCCACGCTAATCATTTGTATTGGAAAAATTATATATCTAGAGCAGCACAATGGTATTGCTGCCTGTCCTGAGTTGCTCCAGCATTTTGCATCTACAATAGCATAGCAGTTATTGCTGCCACCACACAACTTCAACAACCTAGGTTCAATCCTGACTTCTGGGCTGTCAGTGTGGAGTTGGCATGGATCTCCTTGTAATCGTATCTGCGTGCTGTTTTCTCGTACATCCTTACCCTGATGAGCAGGTTACTTAGTTACTGTACTTAGTCCCATTGGAGTTTTGGGGGCAAGGTAGTTAATGGAAGACTGGGTTTGGGTCAATGGCACTGAACTGGCAAAGAAATATGAGAAGTGTGTAATCTCATAACTGAACAGCAGAGCCCTTGGGTTCTCGTGAAGCTGCTGCAGTCCTCTTGAGGCCACTTTCTATGTTTGTTTTTTTGTTTGAATTTATAGTTCCTGCAATTTCTGATAGACTTAATTTTTGTTTAGCCCAGAAGTAAGATTGACATACTCTGATTATGTGAAGTATGATCCCTTTTCTAAATTGTAGATAACAAAGTAGACCACCTTTGCAAAATTGCCTTGTGAATAATGTTCACACCACCCTATCAGAGATCAAAATTACCTCCAAGTACACCTGGAGCTTTGCTTGAGAATAATGCTGTAATTGGTTTGTGGTAAAAATATCTAATGTCACAATTTTTTTTTGGATTCTTTATGATCATTGAATCACATGAAAAATTATGTTTTGATATTATCCAAGCAGAAAGTTATGCAAAGCAATTTTAAACGTCCAGTGGCCTAGAAAAGTTAAAAAAAAAGCCACCCTTTGTCCTAGGGAAGTACTGTTGTCGCTTTAGACATGGATATACTGAAACTGGAATTGTTTGTTATTATAATTTGAACACAATCTTCTATTGGCATTTTTCTAGTCTAACTGTATTATAATCTAAATAGGTGGTGCCTACTATCTCATTTCCAGAAGTTTGGGACCAGAATTCGGTGGATCTATAGGCTTAATCTTTTCCTTTGCTAACGCTGTTGCTGTGGCCATGTATGTTGTTGGATTTGCAGAAACTCTGGTGGATATTCTGAAGGTAATGTCACAGGATGGGGGGGACCTTCATTTTCAGCTGCTAATTTCTTTAAAAAAAAATTGGTGCCATATTTGTTACGTATTGGGAGGTTCTGTCCAACCATTTGCCAACCATGAGTTTTTTTGTAGGAAAATAATGCACTCATGGTAGATCCAATCAGTGATATCCGAATAGTAGGTTGCATTACGGTCGTAGTACTACTTGGCGTTACTGTAGCTGGGATGGAATGGGAGACCAAGGTATGTGTTAATTGCAATTTTCACATATTTCAGATTAATATAGAATTTAATTTTTATATTGTGCCTTAATATTTAAGTGATGTTTTATTCAGTTTTTCCGTGATAGAAAGTGTGGCATTGATGGATAATTAATCAGCTTTTTTTTTGTCTTTAAGGCTCAAGTTATACTTCTGATCATTCTTCTGATTGGAATTTGTAACTTCTTTATTGGGACAGCTATCCCAAGTAATAATGGGAAAAGAGGCAAAGGTTTCTTTAACTATCAAGGCAAGCCTTTGTTCTATTATGAAGAATGTATTTTGGTGGGAAGGATGAAAATTTTGAGTACTGGATTTACCTGTTTCCTCATTTTTCTTAAACCTATACAGCTAACATATTTACAGAGAATTTTGGACCATCTTTTAGGGATGGAGAAGGCTTCTTTTCTGTCTTTTCCATCTTTTTCCCAGCTGCTACTGGTATTCTTGCTGGTGCCAACATCTCAGGTGATCTAAAGGTGTGTTCCGAATAAGTAACAAAATATAAATAATTTCTTAAATTAATGATTACTCAATTTATTAAGCAAGCTTTGACTCAATACTGCACTTTAGGATCCTCAGAGAGCCATCCCTAAAGGAACAATGCTGGCTATATTCATAACAACGATAACTTATATTATTGTTGCCATCTGTGTAGGTAAGATCAATTACTTTTGACCCCTCTCGACCCACAACGTCGCCCATTCCTTCTCTCCTGTGATGCTGCCTCACCCTCTGAGTTACTCCAGCATTTTGTGTCTACCTTAAATTGAAATCTGAGGCCACATCTACAATGCTGTATATAATGTTAGTCTCATTTTAAGGAAGGATCTACTTGTATTTGAGGGAGTTTGGAGAAGTTTCAAAGTTAATTCCTGGTATGTGAAGAAATATTGGGCCTGGATAGAGTGAATGTGGTGAGGGTGTATCCGCTAGCGGGAGAGTCTAGGAGCAGAAGGTGCAGCCTTAGAATAAAAGAATGTACCTTTAGAAAGGAGATGATGAGGAACTTCTTTGGTCAGAGGGTGGTGAATCTGTGTAATTCATTGCCACAGATGGCTGTGGAGGCCAAGTTGGGTATTTTTAATGCAGACATTGATGAGTTCTTGATTGGTAAATGTGTCAAAGGTTACGGGGAGAAGGCAGGAGAATGATTGAGAGAGAAAGAATGATTGGCCATGATTGAATGGTGGAGGAGACCCAATGAGTGAAATGGTCGTATGTCTTATGAACATGAAAAAACAATGACATTAGAGAGGACAGTAAAGCAAGACCAGGATCAGATCAGCCAAACTCTCCTTAAATAACAGAGCAGGCTTGATGGTTTAGATTTTTCTATATCTTCTGCTCTTTAGTCCTAAAATAAGTCATAGACCCATTAGGAAGACTATGGTTACAATCATTGATGTCTTCAGAAAATTAGATGCCTGGACTGGCCAGAGCATGTAATAGACTAGAGGCGGATCTGCACGTTCATTGTCACCTGCTTTTGTCTCAAACTGGTAAATCCCCGATGAATATTGCTTTCTATGATACTGCATGTATGGCTAAAATGTAAAATTTGTACTATTCAATTCAATTCAATTCCTTTATTGTCATCTTGCAAGCAACAGTTGTGCAGTGCAAAACGAAAAGACGTTTCCCAGGGAATACCGGAGCATCGCACATGACGTTTAAAACATTTCACACATAATAATAATAATAACAACACTAAAACAATCCAGTCCCTGATGGAACAGTATAAGTTAAAATAGATACAAACAACGTTAGTTTGCTTGATTCTATGTAATGGTTATGATTTATGCAGTTTTGGGGCTATCAGTTATGTGCAAAGTTCTATATGACATGTGTGATTATTTTTTATTTATTGTGAGCTTCATGTTTGCTGTCAGCTATGATTTAATTTTACAAAACGTTAAGCTTTATGGATTCGAGCCACATTTAAAACAGTCCAGATGAATATTTTACATATTAAATGTGGGAAATCATGGAAGTGAAGAAGCTTGCTTTGAACAAATTTTGAAGGACCTGGCTTTTGGGAGGTGCACTTAAGTAAAATACTCCATCCCCTCCAAAGGGCTTTCAATGTTGCCTAACATTACTTAATATTAGATAGACACAAAGCTGGAGTAACTCAGCGAAACAGGCAGCATTTCTGGAGAGAAGGAATGCGTGATGTTTCGGGTTGAGTCCCTTCTTTCTCGACCCGTAATGTCACCCATTCCTTCTCTTCAGAGATGCTTCCTGTCCCGCTAAGTTACTGCATCGTTTTGTGTCTAACTACGGTTTAAACCAGCATCCGCAGTTCCTTCCTACACATTACTTAACGTTACCTCCCCCATCCACCACATCCCCTCAATCACCTGCTGATTGGATCTTGAGAAAGACAGGGCTGTGGGGAGAAAGACTTCTGAAAATTATCAGTTTGAGGGCCTATTGTGCATGATAATTTGACCTTGTGTAATGTAGGTTAGGATAGGATAGGATAGCCCTTTATTGTCATTCAGACCGAAGTCTGAACGAAATTGCAACAGTCATACATAAAACAACAATAAACACACATTAACATCCACCACAGTGAGTCCACCCAACATCTCCTCACTGTGATGGAGGCAAAAGTCTTAGGTCTGCAGTCTCAATGTTCAATGGTAGGTTCTCAAAATAAACATTCACCTGCCATGCACACCACATTTAATGAGTCTTCCTTTGCACCAAAACATGCAAGTCTAGTTATTTGAAAATTAATTTGTATAATTTAAACAGTAAAATATTTTCCTCTTTCCCCACCTACCCCCTTCAGGTGCCACAGTTGTGCGTGATGCCACTGGAAGTATGAATGATACCATAAGTCTTTCCATAAACTGCAATGGTTCAGCAGCCTGTAAACTGGGATACGATTTTTCCACCTGTGATAAACAGACGTGCAAATTTGGTTTAATGAATAACTTCCAGGTAATTTTCTTTTGTGCTTGCAGAATGTGGGTATTGCTGATGGATTAGCATTTGTTCCCCATCCTCATCATTTGAAGGTGTTAATGAACCACCTTACATGAGCCTGATGAAGAATCAGCCATGTTGGTGTTAAGCAAGGAATTTCAAGATTTTGATGACAAGAATTTGACTTTGAAGGCATTTCCAATTCTAGAATGTTGTGTGACTTGCAGTGTAATGTGGATAGTGATCCAATGTACCTGCATGCTATGTGAGATTTGGTGCACAATATGATTGGCTAAATGATCTCCATCTTTGCTACGTATTTCTGAAATTCATCCATTTAAATACTCTTCCATATCTTGACAACATGTGATGCTCTTTCATTTCTAAAATAAAAATGTACTTTTAATTTCTAACTGACATACAACTTTAGCTCATTCAACTCCTCTGGGATAAGAGGCTTGTTACGGAAGTGATAAACAAGTTTGAAATTGGTATTTAGCATACTGCTACTTTAACCACATTTCCATATTTCAATTGAAGGAATCGAATGTCAGTAAAAGGTTGCAAGAAAATTCAGAAATTTGATTGGCTAATGAATATTATTGAGATTAGAGTTGCAAATTTAATACAGACATAAGGTGTAATTAGCAACTTTCAGAAGACATTCTGTGAACAGAGTATGAAAAATGTATGGATAGTGTTTAATCCACACAAGAAATTCTCAATTGCAGGCTTCAATGAGAAATTGATTTCAGTTGGTGTGTGAAAATAATGGGTAAAAGACTGACATCCCCCAAAACATACATTTTATTTCAGGTGTATACTTAAAAACGTTCACCAGCCCTATCAGGAAAGTAAAGTGCAGTTTCAGGTGCAGGGCCAGTGTTGTGCTCCTTTCAATTTGTTGTAAAATTTCACGATCAAAATGTGTCTCAGAGGATTGCTCTCTGGTGCCAAAATAAAGCAGCAGTAGAATGAATTAAGAGAGATTAATGCCTAGAGTGATATGTTATTTACTGGTACCAGTGCTGTAAGATGTCTAATGCCTTCTGTCATCAAATGTTTCCATGAAATCGCAGGCTTGGAAACGATTAGGATGCCAGAAAATGACATTGAAGAACAGATAACATGTACATGTTTTAACAGGTTATGAGCATGGTGTCTGGTTTTGGACCCCTCATCACAGCAGGAATCTTTTCAGCTACTCTTTCTTCTGCCCTGGCCTCTTTAGTCAGTGCACCAAAGATTTTTCAGGTAAGATAAATTAGTTTTTATGCAGTTTTACAAGCAAAACCATTTAAAGCATTTATTAACATTTTTTGAACTTGTGAATTTATCATCCAAAAATAGAATTTGTAACAAGCAGCAGTTTGAGCAAATGTAATTTTCGCCAAGAGGAGAATATACAGTACATTGAGTTATTGGACACTAGTGACCTTGTTCCAAAATATAAATTGAGAGGTTTGTTATTTCCCCATTTGTAAAATGTAAGAAAATTGTTGCCCAGCTAAAAAATAAGTTGTTTTGCAGACTTCTGTTTCTGAAGTGGGGATCTAAATATAGGCTTTGAACAATGTAGGGTTGTCAAGAAGACGTTCTTCCATTTGTCCTTGGATGATGCTGCTGCAAGGGGAGTCAAATGTTGCAATCTTGCCCCTAAGGTGGAGGATATCTACATTTATCCATTGACTGAATTGGACTCAGTAAAATGTCCTATTTTTGTGCTTGATGCCATTAGTTGAGGCATTATGTTGCAGTTGTAGAAGATATTAATGGGGCCACACATGGAGTACTCTGTTCTGTTTCGGTCTTCCTGCTATAGGAAATATGGCACTAAGCTTGATAGAGTGCAGAAAAGATGACTAGAATGTTACCAAGACTCGAGGGATTGAGTTATAGGGAGGGGTTGGGCAGTAGGACTTTATTCCTTGGTGGAGCATAGGAAACAAGGAAACAAAGAGCTATAGCATTGTTAAACGCAGATCAAAAAATATTAGCGAAAACATTAGCTAGAAGATGAAGTAAATACATTAGTAAATTAATAAACCCAGATCAGACGGGGTTTATCCCTAAGAGATACTCATCTAACAATATGAGACGGCTACTCAACATAATGCACTCACACAAATCTGAAGATCAAGAATTATCAATTATTTCGCTGGATGCTGAAAAAGCATTTGATCAAGTAGAATGGAATTATATGGACAAAGTATTACAAAAATTTCAACTGGGGGAGAATTTTATTCTATGGATCAAGTTACTATATAACAAACCTACAGCTAGAATACTAACTAATAACATATTATCCTCGAAATTCCAACTATCAAGGGGAAATAGACAAGGATGCTCATTATCACCACAGCTGTTTGCTCTCATTATTGAACCGCTAGCAGAAAAAATTAGAATACACCCTGATATCCATGGATATAATACTAAAGACTCATATAATAAAATATCTTTATACGTGGATGATATATTACTGTACATTACAAAACCTCAAGTCACTATACCAAATATATTAAATTTAATTGAAGACTTTGGATCTTTTTCTGTATATAGAATAAATTGGAATAAAAGTGAAATTATGTCAATAAAACCGAAAGATTCAACACATCTTTTAAAATTCCCTTTTAAAATAGCTACAGAAAAATTTAAATACTTGGGAATCGAAATTACCAGAACATATCAAGGTATGTTTAGGGCAAATTTTGACCCCCTACTTAATAAATTAAACACATTAATTAAATTCTGGAAAACGCTCCCGATGTCTTTAATAGGCCGAATAAACGCAATAAAAATGATCTTTCTACCACAAATTTTATACCTATTTCAATCGATTCCTATATACTTACCAAAGAAGTTTTTAAAAAAACTTGACTCGGATATCACTAATTTTATATGGGACTATAAATCACATAGAATACAAAAAACTCATCTGAATAAACCTAAAGTATTAGGGGGTTTAGCACTACCTAATTTTATGTATTATTATTGGTCAGTAAATATTAAAAATATGATTCAACTGATGGATAACTCCGCCCAGCAAGTGGACTGGATTGTAATGGAGAAAGAGGATTGCTCCTCTAGAAACATTGGAGCGATCCTCCTTTCTCCAATGAAATTGAATAACATAAATTATAATAAGAACCCAATTATTCATAGTACAATCCGAATTTGGAAACAAATAAAACAAAATTTAAAATTAAGAAATGTATCACTTTTATTACCTATAGTTAATAACCCTTCGTTTAATCCCTCTATTATAGATAAAGCTTTTACACATTGGGATAGACTAGGAATTAAAACGCTTGGTGACTTGTATGAAACTGGAAAATTACTTTCATTTCAACAATTACAAATAAAATATAAACTCGGAAATAATCAATGTTTTAAATATTTTCAAATATGCGACTATTTGAAAAAATATACAAAAGATCATTATAATAACCCAGTAGATGTATTGGACGAGGCAATGCAGATAAAAGCTGAATCAGCAAACTTAATATCATATTTGTATAATATCTTAAATGTACAAATACCATCTATGGAGGGTATGAAGAGACTGGGAACAAGAGTTAGCTATTAAAATTTCAAAGGAAAGTTGGAATGAACACTTATTAAACGTGCATAAATGCTCGATTAATGTAAGACACACTTTAATACAATTTAAAATTTTACATAGATTATATTATTCGAAAACTAAAATTCATAAAATTTTCCCAAATGTATCATCTATTTGTGATAAATGTCAATCCCAAGAAGCTACTATAGCGCACTCATTCCTTTTCTGTACAAAAATCCAAAAATTTTGGAATGAAATTTTTGAAATCTTTACAAAGTTATTTAAAACAAGACTGATACCGAAAGCAGAATGGATTATCTTCGGAATAACGGAAGATGGTCCAGAACTAAATGTGTTTCAAAAGAAACTAATGGACTATGGGTTAATAACTGGAAAAAAGCTAATTCTAAAATTTTGGAAGAAGGTTCCAATACCAACTATAAATATGTGGATTTCAAATATGTTTGAAACATTACACCTAGAAGAGATAAGACTCCTCCTAGCAGGTAAACCAGATCACTTCCACCTGACATGGTCTGCATTTATAGAATTATTACAAATATAGGGTGCAAAAGTACTTAAAAAAAAAAAAAAAATTGAGGTCAGGTAAGGGGGGATGATAGTTGAAGAGTTGGTATGTCCCATTTACGTAATGCTCATAAAAATATTTGTTTCTCTCTTTTTCCTCTTTCTCTTTCTCTTTCCTTTCTAGGGTCTATTCCTTAACTCTTTTTCTTTTGTTTTTAATTTTGCTCTTATAGGGTCTTCTTCCTTTTTTGTTGTCACATTTTCTACACTTTCACTTTTTCCTTCACTTTCTTCTTTCTTTCAATCTTTTCCTTTTCTAGTGTAAAAAATAAATGGAGTACATTAATTGTAAGAAGATATAAATGACGAGTACTAATGTATGTGGTTGTAATGTAATGTACTTCTAATAAATAAAAATTAAAAATAAATAAATTAAAAAAAAAATTTAAATATTCCCTTGCCTTAAATATTAACAGTTTTTGTCATGTTCTTTTTGAAAATATATGCTTTGTAATAAGATGAAATTGTGTGGCT
Source organism: Malacoraja senta (assembly GCA_038087875.1). Taxonomy (NCBI): domain Eukaryota; kingdom Metazoa; phylum Chordata; class Chondrichthyes; order Rajiformes; family Rajidae; genus Malacoraja; species Malacoraja senta. The sequence continues at coordinate 44,633,796 of CM075981.1, read as the reverse complement.
TGTTTGGGATGTGTTGGCCAATTATTCATTAAAATGTATTAAATAGCAAGGTATAGATTTTTTTTAAATGACATTTGTTCATCAATGCAGTATATATATATATATATAGCTGATTTTTATTCCTACAGGCCCTCTGCAAGGATAATATTTATAAAGGGCTATATTTCTTTGGGAAGGGTTATGGGAAGAATGGCGAACCAATTAGAAGCTACATTTTAACATTCTTTATTGCTGTTGCATTCATTCTGATTGGTAAGTGAGGTTTAATTGGTAAATTATTTAAATTGTATTTAAAAGTTGGTTGGCAATTGTTTATCTGTGCAGCGTATTAAGCTTTAAACAATTCATGGCTTACAGGAAATGTGCAACTTCGTGGGTTAAACTTAAAATGTTGTAAATGCTCGGCATGTATGGAATGAGAGTTAACTTTCTTTTACTATGCCTTGAACATGAAAATCTTATTTACCAAGTTGAATTTGTATTACTGCAGTATTGGCTTTAATATAAAACTAGACTAAGTTGGGTCTGCTCCCCCAACGCAATATTCCACCATTCACGCATAGCCCCCAACTGCGCAGGTGCGGCTCATTTCCCCTCATCCCCAGCACTCCCTCTCCCTCCACTTCACCCTCCATCTTCTTTCCCCTCTCCTCCTCCCCAGTCCCTCCCTCTCCTTTCCCCTACTCAGTCACTCACTCCCTCCCTACATAACTCCTCTCCCCTCCCTACCCCCCTCCTATCCCTCTATCCCTCCTGACCTCCCGCACTGCCCTCCTCCCTCTATTCCCCACTCCCTACCTCCCCCGCCCTCCTCTCCCTCTATTTCTCCATCTCCTCCATACTCCCCCCTCACCTCCCCCGCTTTCCCCCTCTCCCTCCTTACCCCCTCCTCCTCCCTCAATCCCCCCCCACTCTCCCTCACCTCCTGAGGATCTTTCCCTTCTCCTCCCCTCACCCCTCCCTCCCTCTCCTGTCCCCTACCCTCAGTCACTCCCTCCCTCCCTCTATAAAAAGCAGCGTGTGCAGTTCCTTCCGCCACAGGTCATTCATTGTTAACTGTGGTTTAGATCCTGTTGACTTGACTATTGGACCAGTTTGCATTGTGTGTGAGTTACTCAAGCTCCGCACAAACTGCTCGGCCACCCTGCAACCCGACTCTCCCTCCCTCTGCCCACTCCAGCTAAACCGCCGCTCGGCCCGTCCCCGACCGCCCGCTGCTGCCGCTCGGCCCATCCCTGCCCACTGCTGCTGCTCGGCCCGTTCCCGCCCGGCCTGCCTGATGATCGCTGCCGCCGCCGGGCTGGGCCGTGGGGGGGGGAGATGGTGTTTGTCACGGGGGGCACCACGAGTTTCGGTGAGCTGGTGGAGAAGATCTCCTTCGAGAAGATCGTGTGGGTGAGTTACCGCGGCGGAGGGGGATATGGACAGTCGCAGCCATTCACCCGTGGGGGACGGGTAGACGGGACCACCATTGCCGCAGAGGGCTGGCAGGGGAGAGGGTGAGTGAGGGAAAGAGAGACGGGACCAGGGCCTCCACTGAAATATAATTGTAGTTGTCACTATTGTTTGCTGAGCTATTATCCCTTGGAAATATTAGTCTCTAAAGAATTTTAAAATCAACTGAATGCTAGACAATTTTCCCAACAGTACACTAATTGTAATGTATTATTATTCATTTTCACACAAATTTTTTAGGTGCGTTAATGCCAATTTATGTGTAAGAATTTGGAGTAGGATTTCTGAATACCCAAGTACTGTTTTTTATGGCATCTGATTTGTCCAATGTTTTTGAGTAGTGTGGTACCTAAAGTTTGATTCTGGCAAGATTATGCACTGTTGTCCTAAATAATGACTGGAGTACCTCTATCCTAATAGAACTGGATTTTAATAATGTTGAGTGCACATATTTAAATGTCCGCACATTTTTCTTGCATCCATAGCCACAATGCTGCAAGACTGTCTACAAAACAAATTTTATCACCCTTGTGTGATTTTGGCAAATTGCCTCTTGAATGGCCAGAATTGCATAAGAAATCTTGCAAAAATCAAACTGGTTCCACATTCATCAGATGATAAATGAGTGGAAAAATTATCAGGAGTAAACTTACCAATTGGTGAAAGGCTGTATAGAGTGGATGTGGAGAGGATGTTTCCACCTATGGGAGAGTCTAGGACCAGAGGCCATAGCGCCAGAATAAATGGACATATGTTTAGGAAGGAGATGAGGATTTTCTTTAGTCAGAGGATGGTGAATCTGTGGAATTAATTGCCACAGAAGATTATGGCGGCCAAGTCCGGATATTTTTAAAGCGAAGATTGATAGATTCTTGATTAGTACTTGTGTCGGGGGTTATGGGGAGAAGACAGGAGAATGGGGTTGAGAGGGAAAGGGAGATCTGCCATGATTGAATGGCAGAGTAGACTTGATGGGCCGAATAGCCTATTTCTGCTCCTAGAACTTATGAACTTAAAACATCTGATTGGCATCAAAAACCTCAATGCTGATTTCAGATAAAGGCACTCTGCAATCAACACTTTCTGCTTGATCAAGGTTTATACAGGCTGCCTTTCTACAAGCGAGTCCATGCTCTCGTTTTGACTTCTGAAAATCTCAAGTACAAAGATTATGCTCACAAATTAGGGACCATCCTCATTGTTGGAAAAATTGTCTCAAGATCCTCATCTGTCCTCCCCAATAAAATCCACAATTCCTTTGACTATTGATTAACAAAAAAATCTCAACCACCAAGGGGAGAATCTGATTTTGTTTTAAGTGTGTTTGCGTTTGCATATGGAAGGACACCAAAAATGCAGAGATTTTGTAGAGGCAAGACCTGTCGGTAAAAGCTCCAAATCACATTGAAAAAATAAGCGTGTTGTTAGAAAAATACTTGAATTGTATTTTGATGAAATCGAAAATATTAATATTGTCAACTTTCATCTTTTAGCTGAACTGAACACTATTGCGCCAGTTATCTCAAACTTTTTCTTGGCCTCGTATGCACTTATCAACTTTTCATGTTTTCATGCTTCATATTCAAAAACTCCAGGTCAGTGTTTTAAATGTAGACTGCAACTGTATATAAATTACGGAACTTCAAACCCTCGTGTTATTTAATGTCCAGCATAATTTTAGCATTCAGCGCTGTATCCTGACATGAAATACCTATTTTTCAATTCAGCATGTTGAAATACATTTACATTGTTAATTAAGATGTTTTACGGTCCTATTGCAAGTGTGAATTCATTATTGATTGTTTTAACAGGGTGGCGTCCTTCATTCAGATTTTACAACATGTGGCTATCGTTGCTTGGAACTATTTTGTGCTGTGCGGTCATGTTTGTCATTAATTGGTGGGCAGCTGTAATCACAGTTGCAATTGTGTTATTCCTCAATATTTATGTTATATACAACAAACCAGGTGAGAAATTTTGGTCTGCTTCAGATGAATATGAAAGGCATGTTACTTGAGTGTACTTTTACAAAAAGTGTTAAAAATATAACTAAAGTTTTCTGATCCCACTGGTGATTTTCCAGCAAAATTGGAACTGGTCAGCAATGCCAGTTGCACGCTGAGAACATATTTAAGGCAAGTATAGTGATTACATGCAAAAGAAAGAGCTGATGGGAGTTTATTCATATCATAGCTATTCCGGTCATGTTCCAAGGGACAAAGTTGCAATCAGTCATAGCAAATAAATATTTTGCAGTATTCTGTAGCATTGTCAAATGTCTAGAATGGAACACGGTGAATGTAGCCTAGTGGATAGAGCAGCTGGTAGAGAAGTCAAAAGTGACTGAGTAGGGGGTGTGGGGTGTAAAACATTTATACCTAAAGCATTCACAATCCTGGACTGAGTAAGTTTTATTGAAGCAGGCTCCAATCCATTACACTTCCTTCCCCATGATTGACTGTCCATTTTCCTCATTCGAGGCATTTGGGAGGAAAAAGGTAGGCACACCACAGAATTTGCAAGACTTGTGAGGTTTTCTAATATCACTGATGTAACTTTACCTCTTGGAATATGATTACAGTACCCCCTTTAGCGACTTAGCAAAATGTTGCAAACCGTTGACTATCAATCAGCACATGTGGGGCACCGACCTACAACGGTGTATTAGATTTAAAGGAACTGAAGGAAATTGCAGACTTCGGGCTCATAACACTGTTTGTGTGCTGCCTCTAATAGATGTTATGTGAACATTTATTAGCCCTTATTTCTAAAAGGGAGCAGTGACCATTCTCAATGTATATTTTGTATAGATAACCTGCAGAGCATCCCACATTTTAGAGCAAGCTGGAAAATATCAATTCATGTGTCCATAGAACTTTGGTACTCTAATACCACTTCCAAGGGAGAAAATAAGATTGACAGAAGGTTTTTTTGTTGAGATGGTCAAAGTAGGATAATGGCCCTGTTCAGTGAAGCCAACATTAGTGAGAAGTCACTGCAACTAGAAACTGCTTTAGTTTCCACAATGGAGTGACATCTGTCAAGCTCTTGACTGAACCAAGTACTTTGGTCCATACCTTTATATGTAGCTCCAGATTATCACATTAGCGTAAACTGAACTTCTTAAGAGAATTAAGGTATTTTTTGCCTGGGATTTAAAATAAAGGCACAGTGAAAATTAGTTCATGCAAATAAATTTGATTTGAGCAGCTTGATAACCTCACCTCGTACAACCAGTCTTGATTTATCTAGATGTGAATTACTATCTTTGGAGATTCATAGTCAGTAAAATGTAATCAGTGATGGTTTCAAATTGTGATTTTGTTTGTTATGCTGGTTTAAACAAAAGTATTATCCTTAACAGAGGTGAATTGGGGTTCTTCAGCACAAGCCATGTCTTATGTCACCGCCCTACAAGATGCCCCTTTCACTGACTGGGGTGAACGATCATATTAAGAATTTCAGGTAAGATAGGAACAAAATGATGATCAATATCTAGATGTTAGATCATTGAATTTTGCAGAGATTTACTTTGGTTCCTTTCTGAATCTTGTTGAAGTCTAGTTGCGTTCCTAGGAAGATAGCTAAGGTAATGGAAGGAGATTGGGGGAAATTAATTCTGCCAATTGTTGCCCCCTTGGTTTCTTAAAATCAATGCTTTTGGGGAATGTATTTTTTATTGAAATTTGACCACAACCTGGGTGTGATTGTCTTGATGAATTTTCAAAACAATTTAAAGAAATTAGTATGGGATAATTTAATCAGGTTGTGATGGGCTGGTTAAATCTATAGTGAATTTATAGATTTATAGAGAGGACCCGGCTGTGTTAGTGGAGAGGTCGGTGCGGCAGTCGATGATGGCGCCAACCGATGGACGAGGACAGACATATGGAAGTGAGGACGTCGCTGCCGAGGAAAGGAACAAAGGACGACCTGGCATGGGGAGACCACCGTGAGGTGGGGGAGGGGGCGAAGAACAAAGGGGGAACTGGCATGGGGGGGGGAGGGGGATTTGTAACTTTGTAAGCACTCTTTATGAGCGACTATTTGCAAGCAAAGAATTTCACAGTGACATGTCACATGTGCAATAATGTTGATGTTCAACTGGTCCTTGGTACCAGTGTAGAAGATGCTCTGGATTATAAATTGGTGTTTTATTATTACTTCAGTACACTAATGTTCCAGAGTAGTATTACAGTGAGCCTGGCAAATTCAGGGTAGAGCAGGAACTAGGGTCCCGGAAAATGGAAGGGTGAGTAGGAATCAAGTCCTGCACAGCAAGCAGTCAAGGAATGTCAGACTCTGAGCCCAGTGAGTTGTCAGGAACTGGGGAATCATCTTAAAGCATGGGTACAGGACCTTGGCGCATGCAGGAAGTGGGAATGCATTGGGAGGGAGTGGGGGACTCTGATGCTTGCAGTCACTGATTATACTGGGTTCTCAGTGGGTGGATACTGCAAACATCACCTAGAGAGCCAAATGCTCTGCTGGGATTTCTGAATGTTCAGATAGCAGATTATCAAAAGTTTAGCTATAATTTTAAGTTTTGAAACATCACTCCTAGATTTTTTGTGACTTGAAGGGCTGCAACTATTGCTTAATAATGATTTGCAGATGATGTGTAAGTTGTTACCAAAAAATGTAAACCTTGTTGGAGAATAAATGAAGCTTACAAAGCTGAGAACCTAATGAAGTAACAACATTGTAGAAATGCTAGAATCAGCCTGCATGTGAAGCAGACATTAATATCTCCGAGTGATTCACTTGTTTACTTAATGAGATGATTAATTTCTTACCTTGATATCTTACTATATTTCCAGAATTATATTTGATAGAGATGTCTCGCTTGTGCATGCTGTTGTTCAACAGCGTCACTCTGGTTACAAAGCTTTTCATTTTGTCCAAAATAGATTTGAGACAAATTGAAGAGTGCTTTAAGTAATTGGGCATCGGAAATCCATCCAAACTCAATCTACTGTAAAATTGAAGCATTTATTGATGTATTGCCCTTTCTACATCTAAGGAGATGTTATTACATGCTGTAAATGTGTTCCTTAAACTTGACAAGGGAATTGTTGATATTTGGGGTGTGTTGGAATTGAGTTCTTGTGCGCTGAGGGAATACAGCTCGGCAAAGATGAGACCAAAAAAATAATGTTATACTTAACTAATGTTTGTGAGCCTATTTGTTTTAAGCCACTGTCGTAAAGACGAGCAGGCATAATGCATCTGCAATGCGAGTTTGCTTGATTGCCAGATTTATTGGGAGCTCAGATTTATTGGGTGGCCCAGTGGTGGAGTAGCTGCCTTACAGTGCCAGAGACCCGAGTTCGATCCTGGCAACGGGTACAGCCTGAATGGAGTTTATACGTTCTCTCTGTGATCGCGTGGGTTTTCTCCACATTCTCGGATTTCCTCCCACATTCCAAAGATGTGCAGGTTTGTAGTTTAATTGGCTTCCGTAATTGTCCCTAGTTTGTAGCATAGGACTAGTGTACGGGTAATGGTTGATCGGGCATGACTTGGTGAGCCGAAGGGCATGTCTCCAAGCTGTATCTCAACTCTAATGTCTCTGATTTGTATACACTCCATTTTTTTTTACTATAATTGATCACAAAACGATTATGGATAAAGATATTCCTCTTGATTAATGCATCCAAGAGCTTAAAAATCAACTTGCCATTCTTACATCTATAATGTTATGTCGATGATTTGTTCTATAACAAATAATCTTTAAAATTCAGTAGATATTTTTTTATTAAACTTTTCAAAAAAAATCGTTTGCTTTCTTTTTCTCCAGGCCACAGTGCATTGTATTGACAGGATCGCCGACGTCTAGGCCAGCTCTGTTGGATTTAACACTATCGTTCACAAAGAATTTCAGCCTGTGCATTTGCAGTCAAATATTTATGGTAATTACTCTTACTGATTTCTCTTGCCATACATTTGATCTTTAAAATGTTGAAATGTGATAAATGTCAACATAAGACAGCAGTTTTTAAGAAATGTATTTTTTTCTTTTCCCCTTGTGAATTCATAGTTTTGTTCAAGTGCTGTGTGTCATGATCCAAAGCTCTTGGAGTGAAACTAGACAATAACTTCTAAAACTCTCATCCAAAATATGCATTAGTGCTAGAGATTATACTGTAAGTTGACTTCTCATTATGGCACCAAACAAGAATATAGAATGAGGTGATGTCTGATTTCAATGGAGTTTGTGGTCACAAATAAAAGGTCCACCAACAGGATTCATCCAGTAATTCTACAAAGATGTGGCTCCTGAGAGTATAACCCAGGCCAAATTTCAAACTGACTCCACTAGAATCATGCATATAAGAACTCTATTAGAAGTGATGAAGACTTCTGTACTTTTTTTTTAACTGCTCATTGGTCCCGGAGTTCAAGAGGGGGAGGATGAAGATTAATACAAATAGAATTGATCCTTAAGTACCAAGTTCTTAGATTTATAACCTTGCTACAGTGGATACTGCTGATGAAGCACAGGAAGAACAGTGAACAATTGTCTCTCACTAATTGTTCTTCCTGTGTGAAAGATGATTTCTTTTGAAATCTGTTAAGATGCTTGTAGAACCTGCCTAAAATTTCTAAGGTTATCGATCATCATTCTCTTGAATAGAATGTAGAAGGCACAGCAGTGGAACATGCCCCTTGGCACCATAATGTCTGTACTGACCATGACATTGACCCCATCTGCATGCTCACAATCCTTTCCCAGAATGTTATGTGCCTGTGTAAATGCCTCTTAAATATTGCTATTGTGATTGCTTCTACCATCTCTCATGGCAGTACATGCCATGTGCCTACCACATTTTTTATAATTGCCTCGCACATCCCCTTTTAACTTTCACTCTCTCACCTTAAAGGTAAGCCATCTAGTATTTGATATTTCCACTGTGAGAATAACATTCTTGACTATCTACCCCATCTATTCCTATTTAAAACATTTCTATAAGGTCTCTCGTTATTCTCTGAAGCTCCAAAGAAAACAATGTAAGTTGTTCAATATCTCCTTACAACTGAAGTTAGACACAAAATGCTGGAGTAACTCGGTGGGACAGGCAGCATCTCTTGATAGAAGGAATGGGTCTCATTTCTGGTCGAGACCCTTGTTCAGACTGAGGACTCACTGAGTTCAGTCTGAAGAAGGGTCTCTACCTGAAACGTTACCCATTCCTTCTATCCAGATATGCTGCCTGTCTCGCTGAGTTACTCCAGCATTTTGTCCATCTTCAATGTATACCAGCATCTGCAGTTCCTTCCTACACATCTTACAACTAATAAGGTGAATGCTAATAATCATAGAAACATTGTCTCCCGGTATTGTAAGTTAAATCCAAGAAAGAGGCTTAAACAGTGCATTCAGGAAGTATTCAGACCCCTTCACTTTTTCCACATTTTGTTACGTTACAGTCTTATTCTAAAATGGATTAAATTATTATTTTTTTATCATCAATCTACACACAATATCCCATAATAAAAAAACGGAAACAAGTGTTTAGAATTTTTTGCAAAGTAATAAAAAACACTGAAATATTACACAAGTATTCAGACTCTTTACTCAGTACTTCGTTGAGGCATCTTTGGCAGCAATTACAGCATCAAGTCTTCTTGGGTATGACGCTACAAGCTTGGCACGCCTGTATTTGGGTAATTTTTCCCATTCTTCTTTGCAGATCCTCTCAAGCTCTGTCAGGTTGGATGGGGAACATTGATAAACAGCTATTTTCAGGTCCCTCCGGAGATGTTCAATAGGGTTCAAGTCACTCAAGGACATTCATAGACTTGTCACGAAGCCACTCCTGCGTTGTCTTGGCTGTGTGCTTAGGGTCGTTGCCCTGTTGGAAGGTGAACCTCTGCCCCAATCTGAAGTCCAGAACGCTCTGGAGTAGGTTTTCATCAAGGATCTTTCTGTACTTTGCTCCGTTCATCTTTCCCTCAATCCTGACTAGTCTCCCAGTTCCTGCCGCTGAAAAACATTCCCACAGCATGATGCTGCCACCACCATGCTTCACCGTAGGTATGGTATTTGCCAGGTGAAGAGCGGTGCCTGGTTTCCTCCAGATGTGACGCTTGGCATTCAGGCCACAGAATTCAATCTTGGCTTCATCAGACCAGAGAATCTTGTTTCTCATGCCTTGGTCAGGGAGGTGACCAAGAATCTGATGGTCACGCTGACAGAGCTCCAGAGTTTCTCTGTGGGATCTTATAGAAACATATAACATTCTTAAGAGATTGGACAGGCTGAATGCAGGAAATATAGTCCCCATGTTGGGGCAGGCCAGAGCCAGTGGTCACAGTTTAAGAATGAAGGTTAGGCCATTTAGGACTGAGATGAGGAAAAACTTTTTCAGCCAGAGAGTTGTGAATCTATGGAATTCTCTGCCACAGAAGGCAGTGGAGGCCAATTTACTGGATATATTCAAGAGAGAGTTTGATATAGCTCTAAGGGCTAATGGAATCATGGGGAGAAAGCAGGAACGGGATACTGATTTTGGATGATCAGCCATGACCATATTGAATGGCGGTGCTATCTCAAATGGGCTGAATGGCCTCACTCCTGCACATATTTTCTATGTTTCTATGTCTTTCAATCAGTAGAATCTAGCTTCATTTTCCTTCGGACTCTAGTTCTTCATATCCAAGTACTGTTTAAAATGTGATGGGTGTTTCTGCCACCCTTTTGGTTATGGAGTTCCAGCTTGCTTGTCTCTTTGAATCTCTTACCAAATAGCTTTGAATCTCTTTTTTATCCCACTGCTTTACTATATCAAGTCCATTTAGTTTAATGCATCCCCAAATCTCCTTGCATGTCTCTGATCCAAAGATAACAAACTCAATATATATATATATATATATATTGAGTTTGTTATCTTTGGATCAGAGACATGCAAGGAGATTTGGGGATGCATTAAACTAAATGGACTTGATATAGTAAAGCAGTGGGATAAAAAAGAGATTCAAAGCTATTTGGTAAGAGATTCAAAGAGACAAGCAAGCTGGAACTCCATAACCAAAAGGGTGGCAGAAACACCCATCACATTTTAAACAGTACTTGGATATGAAGAACTAGAGTCCGAAGGAAAATGAAGCTAGATTCTACTGATTGAAAGACATAGAAACATAGAAAATATGTGCAGGAGTGAGGCCATTCAGCCCATTTGAGATAGCACCGCCATTCAATATGGTCATGGCTGATCATCCAAAATCAGTATCCCGTTCCTGCTTTCTCCCCATGATTCCATTAGCCCTTAGAGCTATATCAAACTCTCTCTTGAATATATCCAGTAAATTGGCCTCCACTGCCTTCTGTGGCAGAGAATTCCATAGATTCACAACTCTCTGGCTGAAAAAGTTTTTCCTCATCTCAGTCCTAAATGGCCTAACCTTCATTCTTAAACTGTGACCACTGGCTCTGGCCTGCCCCAACATGGGGACTATAATTTCCTGCATTCAGCCTGTCCAATCTCTTAAGAATGTTATATGTTTCTATAAGATCCCACAGAGAAACTCTGGAGCTCTGTCAGCGTGACCATCAGATTCTTGGTCACCTCCCTGACCAAGGCATGAGAAACAAGATTCTCTGGTCTGATGAAGCCAAGATTGAATTCTGTGGCCTGAATGCCAAGCGTCACATATATATTTTTCCCCATAATCACAATTTACAGTTCCTAGCACCTTCCTCATAAATCTCAACTGCACTCTAGTACAGTCACATATTTGCTCTACTGTGGTGACCAGCACACACATTTAATGAATGAAGCAACTCGGATGTGTGTCACCAAATGAATGTTTAGTCTGGATGTGAGGATTGACGACTGACAAAGTTTGTTTTTAGAAGTTTTGTTGACATTGGTAGAGGTTAAATTATTTACAAATTTCTTAAAATAGATTGTGGCTAAAAATTTTGAGTTTGAATGAAATAAGATGATTTAATCATGTTGACATCTTGCATTTATTAAAATTCTACCTAGTTTATGACCTAGTTAAAATCATTTCCCTTCACCTGTAACTACTCGGATTATTCATTTAAACAAGGGGTTGGCAACCTTGTTCTGCATAGGGGCCAGGACGCATGTCTGAGCGGATGGCAGGCATCAAATCACATGTTCACAGAAGGTCGATAAAAATGCTGGAGAAACTCAGCGGGTGAGGCAGCCTCATGCAATCCTTGCATATCTCACCCGCTGAGTTCCTCCAGCATTTTTGTCTACCTTCAATTTTTCCAGCACCTGCAGTTCTTTCTTAAACATGTTCACAGAAGGTGCGCAGCCGTGCCGGCGGCTTTGCGCAGGATGCGGTACAGCCAGAGCTTGGCGGACCGGATGATTACGGGAAAGAAATCCGCCTGCGGGCCGGATGGTTACGGGCTGCATTCAGCCCAGGGGCCATAGGTTGCCGACCCCTGAATTAAATTATCACGAAGGAACTGCATATGCTGGAGAATCGAAGGTAGACAAAAATGCTGGAGAAACTCAGCGGGTGAGGCAGCATCTATGGAGCGAAGGAAATAGGCAACGTTTTGGCCGAAACCCTTCTTCAGACTGGTTCAGACTACAGACTCCTGATTAAATGACCTTGGACATGCAATATTAACTCTTTCTCTTTGCATAGAAGTCTAGATGTAGCATAGATGTATACAGATACAGTAGATCTGTATGCATCTATATAGATATACAGTATAGTATCGATGTATACAGTAGATCTGTATACATCTATATCTGTATAGGAGGAACAGCCTCCTACGCAAGCTGGCAAACACTTTATGGGGTACCAATGCATCCACACAGCGGTCAACTGCTCTTGCGCTGTGCTATTCTGCTGCAGAATATGCTTGTCCTGTTTGGGAGAGATCATCTCATGTGAAGAAAGTTGATGCTGCTCTTAATGACAGCTGCAGATGCATCACTGGCTGCCTAAAACCAACGGATGTGGATAACTTGCATGTCTTGGCCAGGAATCCGCAGATCAGATGCCAGTAGGCATGAACGTAGTAGGCAAGTTTGGGACACCCGCCATTCCTGTTACTCCCATCACCCAGCCCCAAAACGGCTGAAGTCGAGGAAGAGCTTCCTTCACGCAGTCCAGCCACTGTCGGTCTCCTCAGGCAACCAGACTAGCCTTGTGGGAAAAGAAACTCAGTGAAAACAACCACCATGCAAAGATGCCAATCTCAACCAAGGAACAGCTACCACCTGGTCACAGGTGTGACTGGAAGTTCCTCAATAGGCTTTGTACAGGGATGGACCGATGCAAGACCAATATATGCAAATGGGGCTATGCAGATGCAGCAGACACAGAATGTGATTGTGGAACATCGGTACAATCCATGCCACACCTACTAAGATGTCCACTTCTTGGTGAACAATGCTGCCTGGAAGAACTAGCGGTGACAAATGAGAAGGCGTCCACTGTGCAAGAGTCTGCCGAACATTTGAAACATAGATGATGGGAACGAAAGAAGATATTTGTATTGAGCAAATCCATATTTTCTGTTTGTCACGTTCTGTGTTGTGATTACCCTTCCCATCTTTCTTCAAGTTTTATTTGATTAACTATACAAAGATTAAACAATGTTCAGGATTGTATATTTGGCCAAATTTAGTGCAAGTGATTATTGTTGTATGATGTATTCTGCTGTCAATCTGAAATTTTCCAGTGAAAGAATTATTGATATTTCCTTTGGGTAAGGTAATGTCAGGGTCCAGCTTCTGCATTTCCAACTATGTGAATGGTTACAGCTGACATAAGTAAGACAAGTGTATGATGTAGCATGCTTTTTTTTCTTTATGACAATGGCTGTAAAGCTTTTATATTAACATTCCTGCATTGGTATAGTGTAAAATTGGTTAAAATACTATTCCAGAAGGATATTAACAATGAGTGTTTTTGAAATTCATGTGGTGAACTGATGAGCTCTTCTTGAATTCTGATGCTTGGGGCTTAATTTGTTTCTCCACTAGATGGAGCAAAAGCAGAAACTGTTGGGAGCATTCAACAAGTCATGCAGCATGAGTTTTGGCAGGAGAGGAGTTGACGTTTTAGGTCAAGAGCATTTCATTAAAATGCTAGATGGAGCATTTCTCTTTTTATGCAGTGGTGGGTGGGTAGTGGAAAGATGAAATGAAGGAAAAAATTGTAATTTTCTACTTTCCTGAAATTTGTTTGCACATGCGCAATAGTTGCCAGAAATCTTCAGCATTCTTTATGAAGTTATTAGATGTTTGAAATGATTAAGACATGCACTCCATATAATACAACTGAACTTATCCGTGTAATACTGTGTTTAGGGTCCACGGAAGCAAACAGTCAGTGAAATTAATATGAATATCGATAAATATCAGCAGTGGCTAACAAAGAACAAGAAAAAAGCCTTCTATGCAGCAGTGGCTGGAGACAATTTACGAGAAGGAGTAAAGTGCTTACTTCAGGTGATTACTCTAAATTTATATTAGCAAATCCAGTAGAAAAGTAGTGCAGAGGTACAAAATAAAACGGACCAAATCTTGTAACAGCATATTTGCTTCTGAAAATGTGCCCTTTTAAATTGAGTAGATTTCTATCAATTAATCAGGAGCAATATTTTTAAGAATCTGTATTTGAATGAACCAGTATAATTTGCAATAATCACTTCATGCAATAGCAGTTCCATGTTCCACAGACCTATCAATTTGTATGATTGTTTTACTTTTGCAAATCCACAACATTTTACCTTTGTTTCTTTTTGTTAGTAACAGCACAGCAATTGGGATAATTTAGTTATTTTGGCTGCTCCTTCATTCAGTAATGCCGAGACTGATCTTCTACCGCAAAACTGATTCTTTTCATTCATAATTTCCTGTGTTCGGAAACCTATTGATCAGTCCTGAATTCTCAAAGCCTGAGCATCCACTAGACTTTAGATCACAAATTTAAAATGAACATTTTCTGTCTTCATTGGCTTCAGTCCAGGATAAATAGACTCCACATCGACTTGAAAGGCTGCTTAAATTTTGTTTCAATGAGACTGCTGTTACTCTTAATTCCAGAGGATATAGCCACATCCTACTTAATCTTTCCTTGGAGGACAACACTTATTTCAGGATTGAATCTACTGGACTTTTATTGAATCATTTTCAGGAAATATATTTATCCTTGATTAAGAAATGCATAATTTATGGAGAACCCCAATCTCACAAATTGTAATTACAATAAGATATCGTACTGGTATGTCAAATTCCTTGTTAATTGTGACTGCCTCTAATTTGTCTTGGCATTGTCCTTTAACATTTTGTTTGCTTCTGCTCTAAGATTCCAAAGTCTGTCACTATTCATATTAGAACCATTTATGAAATGCATGAATTATTATGTGGCCAGAGATTCTGATCTTTAAACCTCAAATCAATTATTATTGGATCACTTCATTGCTTCCCAGAATTCCCCAGATTTACAGAATATCTTAAAAGGATCAATTGAATCAAAAGGATCAGGTGATTTGCCTCCTTTCCATAAAACTAGATGTTTCTAATGATTCTATGATTTATAAATACAAAAGACTGATTCCAATATCAGTTATAAATTAAGTATAAACATGGGATTTCTATTGTGGAAATTGTCAGCGGAGGCTGCTTTGTCACTTCTACGTGGGGTTGTTGAGGGGCGATATTCTTATCTGCATGACCCTTCAGCTCCTCTTAATACATGATCCTTCACAGTTATGAAAGTAAACCCTCTTTAACAGCGAGACCCCTTTATAACAGATTTTGGTTAAACCCTGGCTTCTGACGCCATCCCCGACTTGTAAGGTGTACCAGTGAGCCATTCTTCACCCACCACACAGTCCATTTGACGCGCTGTTGTTGTGGGTCATGTTGTAGCCCCTTCAGGCCGCTACCAACGACAGGATGCACTCATTCACCATGGGCTCCCTCCCTTCGCGTAAGCTACCGCTTTTTCCACTCCCTGGTCCATCGCTGCGACCTCCTCTTCTTCCCGTTGCCCTGTCCTCTTGGCCTCTACTGCCTCCTCCTCCTCCGCCTGGTGTCGCTGTCATATTCCACCTTGGAAGATGTTAGCCACTGCAGAGGAGAAGGAGGAGGGTGCGGTGGAGTGGGGAGCGTCAAAGCGACAGTTGTCAGGAAGAAGCAACAGCTGGTGAGAGGGAGGGAGCCCCACAGCGACGGAGCGTGTCTTGTCAATGGCAGCGGCCTGAAGAAAGAGCTGATGGCCAAGGGCTACAACATGAGCAATCACAACAGCCCTATCAACCGGACCGTGCGGTGGCTGGTGAAGAAGAGCTTGCTGGTGCAGACCAGCACCATTGACGCCTAGTTTTAACGTGAAATTATAAGTAACTCAGTGGACTGGATCAGTCTGAAGAAGGGTCCCGAAGTCACCTATCCACGCTCTCCAGAGATGTAGCCTGACCCGTTGAGTTAAGGTCCTGTCCCACCTGGGCGTCATTTGCGCGTAATTTACGCGACATAATTTACGTGTCGTGATGCGCGCAAATGACGCCCAAGTGGGATAGGCCCTTTACTCTAGCATCGTGTGTCCTTTTGTGTATTAGCCATCACCTGCAGTACTTTGTTTCCACTACATATAATATTAATAATAATAACGCCGTACTCTGTGAAAGCAGACTAATGGTAATAACGGACACCATTCCTCCCTCTATAGTTTAGTTCAGAGATACAGCGTGGAAACAGGCCCTTCGGCCCACTGGGTCTGCGCAGACCAGCGATCTCTGCACATTAACACCATCCTACACCAACTAGGACTAATTTTACGAAGCCTATTAAGCTACAATTATCTATCGGAAGGAGTCCTCACCAATTTTCTATCGGAAGGAGTCCTCACCAACACCCCCCCCCCCCCCCCCCCCCCACCATCGCCTCAGCCTCCATCTACTCACCTGCATTCCTCCGACCCCAACCCCCACCCTTGCCGTGTGTTCACCACCCCCCTAACCTAACCCCCCCTTTCTGACATGGAACGGTCCTCAGCAGAGGCCTCACCTTTGTTCCCCTCCGCCCCCACCTCAACGAGTTCCGGGTCTTTTTCTATCGGAAGGGGTCCTCGCCACTCATCGATATCCCGCAGCTCTGCTCTTACTCCCCCTCCCCCCATTCGTAACAAGGACGGAGTCCCCCTTGTCCTCGCTTTCCACCCCATCAGCCATCGCAAACAGCATATAATCCTCCAACATTTTTGCCACCTCCAAAGGGATCCCACAACTGGCCACATCTTCCCATCTCCACCACTTCTGCTATCCACAGAGACCGTTCCCTCCGAAACTCCCTGGTCAATTCGCCCCTTCATACCAAAACCACCCCCTCCCCAGGTATTTTCCCCTGCAACCGCAGGAGATGCGACACCCAAACAGTCTTTCCATGTGCGGGAGGTAAGCGAAGATCTCAGAGAAAAGAGAAAACCCACACAGGTCATGGAGTCAACGTACTAACTCCGTACAGACAGCACTCGAAGCCGGGTCTCCGGCGCTGCATTCGCTGTAAGGCAGCAACTCTACTGCTGCACAACCGTGACCGCTCTGTTGTAGTGAGGGTTTACTGTAATTATGAATGTTTTCTGTGCTGCGTCAACAATAATAGATATTTTTAAATGATCCGAAGTAAGTGGATCTTTATAAATCAAACTTGTGCTGTGAATATTGTTGCTCAATATTCCCCTTGTATTTTGAATCTTCTGACTTGATCAGTTTGCAGTGCCTCATTTATGCAGTTAAATGATTGTTTATGTAGTTCAGCCCTATTCCAATTATTGTTAGTACATTTGGTTACCATGTGGTAGAATAAGATGAGCTAAAGATAATGTAACTTTCAAAAAGTATACATGATAATGTACAAGTTTAAAAGCAAATAACTAAGCATTGTCAGTGTACCAAGAAATAAACTTTATCTGCAAATTATTATTTAAATATTAAGTATTAATCATGAATTGAAATGAAGGCACAAGGAAAACATTTTGACGAAACTCTTCTCATGATGCACAATATAATTTATTGTCTGTGTTTGTATTATCTAACATTTTTAATGAGATATTAGTTTTCTTATGAAAAGTAATAGAGATATGTTCAGAGAAACTGTAGGAAATAAGACCAATCGGATGAAGTGGGAACGTTTACTCTGCCAATAATGTTTAAGAGATAGCTTAATGTGTATTCACCAGGCCTCCGGACTGGGTCGAATGAAGCCAAATACGCTTGTGATTGGATACAAGACAGATTGGCATTGTATTAATTTTCGGGATGTTGACAATTATGTTGGCATTTTGCAGTAAGTAATTTTTGATATTTTGATTAAAGCCGGTATACTGTAATTTCTAAATAATGACTTTATGCATTGTTAGTAATGCTTCAGTATAATGTGACCCAAGAAAAAATATCGTGCACCAAGATATTTTTTGATTTGTTAAATTCTGTTTTCTTCGATTTCTACTTTTTGTTCTGATGCTTATACTAATGAAAATTTATATTGCTGCAATTTTCTTCCTCAAACTTTTTTCATGTTACAGAATACATTTTGTTCACTATATTACTGCTGACCTTGTGCATATCTGCACCAGATTTTCTGATGGGAATAAAATAAATAAATGCTAGGGTTGGCTTGTTATGAAATAGTCTTGATTATCCTTGGATATGAAAATGCAGTGAATGTCATGGGTTTAGTTTCTTGTTAGATAACCTTTGCAAGTTCTACAGGCAACAATGGTCCTTGGGAAAACTCGGGCCTTCAGTGGCTGACCACATGTATTCTTTAAAAAAAAAAAAAAAAGTTTATAGTTACTCGAATTTTTTTAATTTATTTTTTGCACTTTTTTAATATCATACAATCATCATGACAGGTACTTGGCTAAATCTGGAATGTGAACACCATATTTTAAAAGTATCGGACTTTAGTTAGATCAATTAAACTAAAATCTGTTGGTCTGAGTTTTTGCTTCATTATTACATTATTTGGGTTTTTCTCATCTTAAATATTTAAAATATAAGCTATTTAATGATTTTTAGGGTTATGATTTTTCACTTTCTGCTGTGGATATTTTACATGAGTAAATATAAAACAATAATATGAGTAGCACTGAGATTATTGCGTTGAATGTTCACATTTTCCTTATTACCTGTAATAACTTTGCAGAAAAAACATTGTTTTTTTTTGTTTCCATTGTTAATTTTTATAAAAGAACCAAATTTAGTATTTAAATTTTACAACAACGTGCATGGTAAAATTGAGGGTTGTGAGAAGGATGCAATAGGTCTTCAAAGCATTGTTAATAAGTTGAGTGCATGAGGAAATACCTGACTGATACAATACCATGGATAAAAATGAAGTTACTTACTTTTGAATAAAAACAAAAGACAGTTTTATGTACATGATCGATGATCGATTGTGAAGTAATATACAAAGAGTGTCCTTGCACACCATTTGTTGAATATAATGCAGATTTAGCAAGCATTTTTTAGGAAGGAAAGGTGTTGGCTTTCTCTGCTAGATTTTTGAATACAGGCGCAAAGATCTCTTGCTAAAATTGAACCTATAGCTAAATTATTATATGCAGTTTTGGCATATTTGGATATTTGGCAAAAATGCAAGAAAGGCTTACCATACTGATACAAAGAAAGTAAAGAAATGGCAATATTTTCTCTGGTCAGGATGGTGTATGGAATGGAGGGGTCATATCTCATACTTGCTGCCCATTCATCTTGGTAGTGCTACTCTCGGTGTGGTCTCACCAAGGCACCAAATGATTCTATTAAGACATCTTTACTGATGTGTTTAAATGGTCTTGTAATAAAGACTGTCCAACCATATGGCTTAATTGGTTGACGCACTAGCATATTAGCATTGTCACTTGTATACAAGGATGCAGGTAAGACTTTGAACAACAATATTTCCCATTCTGTCATTAGAAAATCCAACAATATTTCCCATTCTGTCACAAAAAAATAACCTACCACTCTTTATTTTAAAAAACATTGCCCATCACATCTGATCTTAAACCTATTCCCTCTGGCATTTTACATTTCTACCCTGGTATAATTTCTGACTGTCCATCTTTGCCTCGTAATTTTATAAACTTCTAACAGGTCAACCATCATCATCCGATGCTCCAGTGAAAATAATCTAAATTTAATTACTTCTCCTAAAACCATCTAATCCAGGTGGCATTCAGGTAAAGCTCTTGATTCATCTCCAAAGCTTCCATCTCCTTCCTGCAATGGACTGACCAGAACTGCACACAATACTGCAAATGCATATGAACCAAAGTTTTTAATCATGCTGCAACATGACTTCTGACTCATACTCAGTGCCCCAAATGATATCAGCAAGCATATCATATACTTTTAGTATTCTATCTACTTGTATTACTACTTTCAGGGAGCTATGGATTTGGACCCTAAGATCTGTTTGTACATAAATGCTGTCAAGAGCCCTGCTATTAACTGTACACTTTTCTCTTGTGTATGACCTCCCAAAGTGCAACACCTCACACCTATCCGGATTAAACGCCATCTGCCATTTTTCTGCCTATATCTGTAACTAATCAATATCCTGTAGTGTCCTTTGATCTGCATTTGGCCCACATCCTTCTGAACCCTTCCTATGCATATACATAATGAACCCTTCCTATGCCCTCCATAATGTTTGGGACAAAGACCCATCATTTATTTATTTGCCTCTGTACTTCACAATTTGAGATTTGTAATAGAAAAAAATCACATGTGGTTAAAGTGCACATTAGATTTTAATAAAGACCATTATTATACATTTTGGTTTCACCGTGTAGAAATTACAGCAGTGTTTATACATAGTCCCTCCCATTTCAGGGCACCATATTGTTTGGGACACAGCAATATCATGTCAATGAAAGTAGTCATGTTTAGTATTTTGTTGCATATCCTTTGCATGCAATGACTGCTTGAAGTTTGCAATTCATGGACATCACCAGTTCTCTGGTGATGTTCTGCCAGGCCTGTATTGCAGCCATATTTAGCTTATGCTTGTTTTGGGGGCTAGTCCCCTTCCGTTTTCTCTTCAGCATATAAAAGGCATGCTCAATTGGGTTCAGATCGGGTAATTGACTTAGCTACTCAAGAATTAACCATTTTTCAGCTTTGGAAAAACTCCTTTGTTGCTTTAGCAGTATGTTTGGGATCATTGTCTTGCTGTAGAATGAACCACCAGCCAATGTTTTGAGGCATTTGTTTGAACTTGAGCAGATAGGATGTGTCTATACACTCCAGAATTCATTATCCTACTACCATCAGCAGTTAGACAATAGACAATAGGTGCAGGAGTAGGCCATTCGGCCCTTTGAGCCAGCACCGCCATTCAATGTGATCATGGTTGATCATCCCCAATCAGTACCCCGTTCCTGCCTTCTCCCCATATCCCCTGAGTCCGCTATTTTTAAGAGCCCTATCTAGCTCTCTCTTGAAAGCATCCAGAGAACCCGCCTCCACCTCCCTCTGAGGTGTACAATCAATGAAGATCAGTTGTACAATCAATGAAAATAAGTGAGCCAGTACCTTCAGCAGCCATACATATCCAGGCCATAACACCAACACCACAGTGTTTCACAGATGAGGTAGTATGTTTTGGATCTTGGGCAGTTCCTTCTCTCCTCCATACTTTGTTCTTGCCATCACTCTGATATATAAGTTAATCTTCGTCTCGTCTGTCTACAAGACCCTTTTCCAGAGCAGTGGTTGCTCTTTTAAGTACTTCTTGGCAAACTGTAACCTGGCCATCCTATTTTTACAGCAAACCAATGGTTTACATCTTGCAGTGTAGCCTCTGTATTTCTGTTCATGAAGTCTTCTGCGGACAGTGGTCACTGACAAATCCACACCTGAAGAGTGTTTCTGATATGCCGGAGAGATGTTTTGGGATTTTTCTTTACTATAGATCTCCAGCCCCTAGATCTCTATCTAACTCTCTTTTAAATTCATCCAGTAAATTGTCCTCTACTGTCTTCTGTGGCAGAGAATTCCACAAATTCACATCTCTCTGGGTGAAAAAGATTTTTTCCCCATAGTTTTAAATGACATCCCCTTTATTCTTAGACTGTGGCCCCTGCTTCTGGACTCCCCCAACATTGGGAACGTTGTTCCTGCATCCAGTCCTTTTATAATTTTATACGTTTCTATAGGATTTCCTCTCATCCTTCTAAATTCCAGTGAATACAAGCCCATTCTTTCCAATCTTTCCTCATATAACAGTCCCGCCATCCTGGGGATTAACCTCATGAACCTACGCTGCACTGCCTCAATAACAAGGATGCCCTTCCTCAAATTAGGAGACAAACCGCACACAAAATTCCAGATGTGGTCTCATCAGGGCCCTGTACAACTGCAGAAGGACCTCTTTACTCCTGTACTCAAATCCTGTCGTTATGAAGGCCAACATGCCATTAGCTTTCTTCACTGCCTGCTGTACCAGCATGTTTAGTTTCAGTGACTGGTGTAGCAGGACACCCATGTCTCGTTGCACTTCCCTTTTATCCTAATCTGACACCATTGAGATAATAATCTGCCTCCTTGTTCTTACCACCAAAGTGGATAACCTCACATTTATCTACATTATACTGCATCTGCCCACTTACTCAACCTGTCCAAGTCACCTGCAACATCATAGCATCCCCTTCGCAGTTCACACTGCCACCCAGTGTTGTGTCATCTGCAAATTTGCTAGTGTTACTTTTAATCCCATCATCTAAATCATTAATATATATATATTGTAAATAGCCCCAGCACCGAGCCTTGCGGTACTCCACTCGCCACTGCCTGCCATTCTGACAGGGACCCGTTTATTCCTACTCTTTGTTTCTTGTCTGCCAACCAATTCTCTATCCATGTCAATACCCTGTCCCCAATACCAAGTGCTCTAATTTTGCTCACTAATCTGTGTGGGACCTGATCAAAGGCTTTCTGAAAGTCCAAATACTCTACATCCACTGGCTCTCACTTTTCCACTCTACTTGTTACATCCTCAAAAATTCCACAAGATTAATCAAGCATGATTTCCCCTTCATAAATCCATGCTGACCTGGACCAATCCTTTTACTGCTATCTAAATGTGCCATTATTACTTCTTTAATAATTGATTCCAGCATCTTCCCCACCACTGTTGTCAGGCTAACTGGTCTATAATTCCCTGTTTTCTCTCTCGCTCCTTTCTTGAAAAGTGGGATGACATTAGCTGCCCTCCAATCCACAGGAACTGATCCTGACTCTATACAACATTGGAAAATAATCACCAATGCTTCCACGATTTCTAGAGCACCTCCTTGAGTACCCTGGGGTGCAGACCATCAGGCCCTGGAGATTTATCAGCCTTCAGTTCCATCAGTCTACCCAATACTATTTCTCGCCTAATGAAAATTTATTTCAGTTCCTCTGTCCTCTATTACATCTGGGAGATTGTTTGTGTCTTCCTTAGTGAAGACAGAACCAAAGTACCTGTTCAACTCTTCTGCCATTTCCTTGCCATAATAATTTCACCTATTTCTGCCTTCAAGGAACCCACATTTGTCTTTACTAATCTTTTTCTCTTAACATACCTAAAGAAGCTTTTACTATCCTTCTTTATATTCTTTGCCAGCTTACCCTCGCACTTCATCTTTTCACCCCATATTGCCCTTTTTGTTACCTTCTGTTGTCCTTTGAAAGTAGAATAGAGTGCCTTTTATTGTCATTCAAACAGCTTGGTTTGAACGAAATTGCATTTCTACAGTCTTAACATTACAAAAAAAAAACAAGACCCACACTTAACACAATTTACACAAACATCCATCACAGTGAATCTCCAACACCTCCTCACTGTGATGGAAGGCAAAAAGTCTTCTCTTCCCTTTGTTCTTCTCCCGCGGTCCAACTGCAACGTCGAGGCGACGGGCTCCCGATGTTAAAGCCCCCGGCGGGCGATGATAAGTCCCGCGGCCGTTTAAGCCGTGCCGGGCGATGTTAGGCCCTGCTTCGAGTCATTTAAACCCCGCGATTCCAGCGGGAGAAGTTGCTGTTGCGGGAGCTCCGAAAAGCGGTCTCCCACCAGGGACCTGCGAGCTCCCGATGTTCCTGTTCACCGGGCCTGCGGCCAGAGCCTCCGAAGCTCCGAAGTCGGGTCACAGCCGCGCGCTACCACAGCTCTTCCCGTTCCGAAATCGGCCAGCTCCGCGATGGCGAGTCCGCAGGCTCCGCGACTGGAGCCCTCAGGTTAGTTCCGGCCGGAGGCCGCCGCCGGCTCCACTATGTTAGGCCCAACGACATCGGAGACCCGACAGGGAAAAAGTCGGGTCCCCCATACAGGGAAGATATTAAACAGTTTCCCCCACCCCCCACATATACACAGCAAAAAAATAATAAAAATTAGAATCAACACATTTAACGAGACAACATTAAAAAAAAAAAGACAGACGGATTGCAGTCAAGCCGCTGCCGTTAGGCGCCGCCACACCAGATAAGTTTCCCAATCCTCTGGCTTCCTGCTACTCTTTGCTATGTTATACACCTTTTCTTTTAGTTTTATTCCATCCCTAACTTCCCTTGTCAGCCACGGTTGCCTCTTACTCCCCCTAGAATCTTTTTTTTTCCTCTTTGGAATGAAATGATCCTGCATCTTCTGGATTATGCCCAGAAATTCCTGCCATTGCTGTTCTGCCATCATTTCTGCTAGGGTCGTTTTCCAGTCGACCTTGGCCAGCTCCTCTCGCATGCCTTCATAGTCCCCTTTGTTCAACTGCAACACTGACACTTCTGATTTAACCTTCTCCATCTCAAATTGCAAATTAAAACTTATCATATTATGGTCATTAGTATTATGAACTCTCTATTTCTAGTTTCCCTGACTTGAATTTGATTTAAATAAAATACCTGGCTGTATTCAATGTTATAACTTTGTATACACTGCATGGATCTTTGTGCCAGATTACTTAAATAAAACACCTTTTCAATGTAACTGCGACAAGAATTAGTTCTGGTGGGGAATATCTACTACTCTCCCAGACATTATATTTTTTCAATGTTACTGTATGTACAAGGTGTAAGCCTGAGAATAATGGGATCTGCTGTGTCATTGATACAACAGTAATTATCCAGCAGGTAAAATTAGATATCTTCATCCTACATGTATAGATGAAACAAAATGCTTGCTCTTAGTAAAACAATTTAACTAATATGATCATTAAATCAATGACCACTTCTAATTAACAAATAAATGGCACTTTGTGATGAGGTTGAACACAACAGTGATTAAAATCTAGGCATTTGCACTTTTCTCACCATGTAAGAATTTATAATGTGCTCTCAGAATGAGGGTGGAGCTGGTACAGTATCTCAGTGCCAGAAATCCAAGTTTGATCCTGACCTCGGGTGCTGTGGAGTTTACATGTTCTCCCTGTGACTGGGTTCCCTTCGGGTGCTCCAGTTTCCTCCCCATCCAAGATGGTCAGGTTTATAGGTTAATTGACCTCTGCAACAAAAAGAATTGCCCCTAATGTGGAGGGAGTGGATGAGAAAGTGGGACAGCAGAGCTAGTCTGTGGGTGATCGACTCGGTGGCTGAACAGCCTGTATCCATGCTGTATGTCAAGAAAAATGAAGATCAGTCTTATCTTAATGGCCAATACAACAAATATGTTACTGGTTTCTCTAATTTTCTTTTGTTCAAGAGTAAGTTTGACTACAAAGCTTTAGTACTTTGGATAGAGAATTCTGTTAGAACTGCATTTTTTGATAGTTTTTTTCGGGTTTTATTGTGGATGGTAGAAATATTTATGTGACCGAATAGTGTTGAATGTGTTTATTCTATAATGCCAAACCATGTTTAACATGTTTATTCTAACTGTTCTTGTTATTTTAATCGAGAAACTTAAATACACTATTTTATTTAGACAGTTTGCATTCACAGCATGAGGCTTTGCGAAATCCTGACACTGAGGCTAGTCAAGTCCTGCAGAATTTTCTATCCTTTCATTTTAATAAACGAGTAAATGGAAAATCTTAACAGCATTCACACCATTGGCATGAACACCTAACATGAAACTGTTTGACATGTTTATAAATATTTTTAACTTGCTTATTTTCAGCAAAGGAGCTAAATATGAGAATACATTTACCATTTTGAAATGTACTACTTTTGTTGCAGTGATGCCTTTGATTTTGAGTATGGTTTGATAATTCTGAGGATTAGCCAAGGACTTGATATCTCTCGTATACTTCAGATTCAAGGTAGGGCAATACAGCCACAATAAAACAAAAGTAATAAACTGCAAATTCTGGAAATCTGAAATGCAAGTTTAAAAACTCCCTGGTCGAAACAAACACTGGATTGGGTGCCATCTAAAGGCGGTTGAGGTTTCAGTTATAAATCCATTATCAGAACCAACTACAAAACTGAACATGCAAATATTAAAAGATTTTTCTTTTCCAAGAAATCCTTTGAAAAGGAGTAGAGTTTGATTTTGTGTGATAGTAAAAAATATTTTTTATCCACCAGATTTTGGAAGTTATAGAATCTTGCGTATGTTCATTAAAGTATTACATACTATATAAGAGTTTGTCACTGGGTTGACATCACTCTATTAAAAGGTAGTTGTGAAAGTACATTATGGCATGTCATAGGCACGGATTGTGAGTGAAAGAAATTGAAAGGACAGTTGAGTAAGTGGTTAGGAATTGAGGTCAAACTGTTTCAGGAAAGATAGACAATTATTGGGGGCAATTCAGGGAATGTTCACCACATTGTAGGAAGGTGATGGATGCGCTGGAATGGTGTAGAGGAGATGTTAGTTTACGCCGATCGATGATCATCCATACACTAGTTCCATCCTACACAATGGGGACAATTTACAGACGGCAATTAACCTACAAACCTGCATGTCTTTGGAATGTGGGAGGAAACCGGAGCACCCAGAGAAAACACACATGGTCACAGGGAGAACATACAAATTCCATATAGACAGCACCTGCAGTCGGGATCGAACCAGTGTCTCTGGCGCTGTAAGTCAGCAGCTCTACCGCTGCGCCACTGTGCTGCCCAAGATTCACCAGGATGTTGCCTAGCATGGAATGTTTTGATTATGAGGGGAAAATGGATGGGCTGTGTTTATTTTCCTTGGAGGGAAGGAAGTTGTGGCATGACCAGAGAAGAATCCAAATTTGAGGGGTCTGGATAAGGTAGCAATCTTTTTCCCATAAGCATTGATACCTAGAATTAGTGGGCATGGGTTTACAGTGAGGAGCAAGTCTTTAAAGGAGATAATGACAGCTGTACAGCACAGAAAATAACCCTTTAGCCCAGCTCTTCCATGCTAACTGTAATAGGCCCGTATCCTGTCCCAATGCTCTTTCAATGATGTAATTGTATCCATCTTTACATACTCCTCTGACAGTTCTGTGTGGAAAACTTTGCACCCCATGTTTCCTTTAAATTTCTTCCTCGCACCTTAAAGTTATAATTACCTGAAACATTAACATCCCATTTTTCTCCATAAAAGAACAATATGCTGTTTTGAGAACAGTTATAAAATATGTTAGGGCTATTCAGCATGAATATGTTTGGTTCTGATGAAGGCTTTTGAGCTGAAACAGTAATTCAATTTGTCTTTCCATAGAAGCAGCCTGACCTGCTGAATGTTTCCAACATTTTCTGTTCTTTTATTTAAGATCCATTTATAGTTACGATTGAAGGTTTAAAACCCAGCATTTATGTATTGGAATAAAGATGTGATTTAATAGAAGCCATCAATGTTTTGTTTGAAAGCCTATAATGATTAATGCATATATTAAGCTTTCATTATTCATAAGGGTTAGGAACAACTTCCCATCGATAATAAAACACGACAGATACTACTGTATCTGTATCCTTTGCACCCTGTATCCTTTGTGTATACTACTGTATCCTTTGCACCCAGCACTTTCAACTAAATAGAAATATTCCCTGTAATGTTTTAAAATAACAAATTAATATGTATCAAACACATCAAAGGAAATACTTCAAAGTAAAATATTTATTAGCTTAACAAACTACTTTAATTCAAGGTATTAATACAAGCAATGAACAGTTTTGAAATCACTGTGAACCAATGCAAACAAAGACTACTCTCTGAGAATGGTGAAAAGCAGGAAACGCCTTTTCACAAATTGTGTGGAAACTGATCACTGTATTTGTACAGACAATGATTGATTCCATAGTGTGTACATATGTAGATACTTGACAAAAATCCTCCACTGCATGAGTACATAGACCTGAGAATTGCAAATACAGTGGATAGTGAGAATCAAGTATAATCAATTTGAAGATAGGACTTGGTGGAATTTCATGGAGGTGATTCAATAGGAAAAGCATTAATAGGTAAATTAGCTAAATTCAATAAATTACAAATTTATATTAAAAAAGATTATTGAATACAAAAGTTATTCATTTGGGGAGGTGAATTTTATTGTTTCGTCATGCAATTTGGCAAGATTACCTCCCAGTCTAACTCTGATAATTTTGACCTAACACCACTGATTGCTTTTCATGCCTTCTACATACATACAGTATATATTCTGTGTGTGTGGCACCCTGCACTACTTTAGTGCCCCACCACATTACTGTCGGATTGCCTGTGAAAAATGGGACTAGATCAAGATAATAGGAGCGATAACCCCAATTGTAAATAGAGGGAAGAGATCATATAATGCCCCTCTCTGTCTCTCCCTCCCCACATTGTCATTTTCATTTCTTCTGGCAAAAATATACTTCAAGGCAAACCACAAAATTTGAATGTCAACCTTTGACATAAATTGATATTAGTTATCTGTGGAGCTAAATATCATCTGCTTTCTTAAATCCATCCGGCTTGCGTCTTCAGGTGAACATTTCATAATGCCGCAGCTTGTCAGTCTCTAGTTGTGTATGGAGAATATGAATGAAGGTAGATTACCTGGGTCAACAGCATTCTTATAATTACAGCTTCCACATTCCTACCTATCCAGTCCCTCAAGCCTTATTGATTATATCAGTTCGAGAATAAACTGATGTCTCGTAAATTATTTAAACAGTATGATAACTGGAAGATTGACAATAGAGGTACCTTCAGCAACAGACTGGATCCACCAAGATGTAGGACAGAATGCCACAGGTGATCCTGCATCTTGGTGGAAATCAAACTACAACTCCTCCCCCTTCTGTCATGGGGTCTCCCCCCACCCCTCCCCAATCTTTGCACATCCCCAATCCTTTCCACTCATCACTTTAATTTAAAGTTTCATATATTTTGTGTTTCTGACTGCTGGCAGATCAATTTCCCTCCTGGGATGAATAAAGTTGTATCGTAAATACTATTGTCATACTAATTGAATCAAAATTGCTACTGCCCTATTGTAGAATTGTACAGTAGTGTCTTAAATGCTGCAATCTCTCGACTTTACACATTTATGTTGCAAAAATGTAATTTTAGTGATGACTATTTACCGAAAACAAAAGCGTGGAAACTTATTTTCATCAGTCACCACTCCAGCCCTCCATCACTGCCAGTGAAGCAAACAAAAAGACATTCGCCCTTTTTTGATGTGCTTTAACTGGAAGCCAAAACAATACCCACAAGTTGGCTAGTGAAGTTCAGAAATCAATTTCAGGCCAGTGTTTAGGTTCCTTAAAGTTAGCGTGCCCTCTTTCTTTGAATTACTTACATTTAGTACATTGAAATCCCATGTTTTATGTAAGGAGGAATTATAAAGAGCAGATGACAGAAATACAAATCTAAAACCTTGTGCGAATTTAATTGCTGTTCCTAGCAGTAAGGATTCTCTGTCGTCCACGTTAAGAAAAAAGTACGCCCATCAGCCAATAAAAATTTAACTTTTCTGCCAAATACAGTCAGGCGCAACTGATTCCAACATATTACATGGCTTCAAATGTTGCCATTCCTTTCCTGTACGAGACTTCCCCTGTGAGTCGATGAATACAACTTTAATATATCATAACTATATTGGCAAATGTTTAGCTGAACATTTACAAAGTTACAAGAAGGTGCAGGGAATAATTGGGAAAGGAGAATTATAGTACAATGCTTCAGTGTACTGGTGCTCTAGTATGATGACTATAGGAAGTGGAGCTCAATTTCTGAGTCTGAGGCAAAGTTCCATGTCATCATTAAGCAACATCCATATGGCAGCCAGCTGTGGTGAGGGACAAAGCACTGAATTTGTTCAGAACTGCTCTTGTGAACTTCCTGGCACAAACAGCGAGAGTGGTAGAACTTAGTTACTAGACCATTAGTAAAATAGCTGGCGTAGATTTTGTCATTCTAGTCTGTTGTCTGAACAGCTTCCTGTCTAGGGGAAAAAATTAACTCTATGAGTTATTGTGAAAAACAATTAGTTTTTCCTTAAATATTTAATGTAGAGAAAATACATGCAACAGTTATAATGTTTGGTTATATTCTGCAGGTTAATTGCTTCTGATATTAAATCATTTTTGTGGACGGCTAGTATCAATAATTATTTTCATTTGTTTTTAGAAGAAATGCAAAGGCAAGAACTAGAAAGACTAGCATTGGAATCTGCTAAGAAAGATGAACAAGAGGATGGAAAGCGTGGTATCCGTTCACTGAAATTCTTGAACAAAGCTGTGAAATATAGTGCAAATACTTCACTAGCAGTGAATGCTCAGCAAGGTAAAGCATGTCCACCAACACTAAAATGTGGAAATGGCTAGGTAATGAACTAAGTGAGATTGCCTGATTTTGGAGTACAATTCCAGCAGGTGGCAAGTGAAGATTAGAGTTTCTTGGCAAAATAGTTGAATCTGGGTATCTGTAATTTTGAGGATTTCATTAGTCACTTGCTAGAATTGCTGGGAGAGGCTCTGAGAAATAAAATGGTAAATGAGAATATGTACGGCAGATAAAAGCATTGTTTTTCCGAAGCAGGAATCCAGAAGGAGGATGCAATAAAGTCGTAAGCAATTCTCCACACAGAATAGAATGGGGAAAATTATCTTCACAGCTTTTGACCCACGATTGAGATTTGTTTTTGATAATGTATGAAATATAGTGTCCAAGATCAATTAGGTAATCCCAAGTAAGATCTGTGGTATGGTTATGAATCTAACAAAAACGTTTAAACTGGCAAGGTTGCCATATGGTTGAAGAAATATAATCTGACATACAAGATAAGAATTGTTGCAATAAAAGTAACTTGAAGCCAGCAATGGGCAAGTAAAGATCAAAAGTAAAACATCTGGAAGTTGGAAATAATATCGTAACAGTCAATTAGAGAATGCATAATTGCCAGGGTATGTGATAGTAACTGGTGATAGTTAATCTTTGTGGCGTGGCTTGCAATTTGGCAAGCCGGCTGGGCCATGCATGAAGGAGCCTCAAGCCTACCAAATGAATCAGTGACACACTCCAGATAAGGGAATATAGGGTAAACATTCAGACCCCATGTCAAAAGTATCCTTGCAATACCAAGTTGAGAGTTTAGGCTTTTATTTGTGAGCAGTTTCTTCTGTTTAGGTAGTCCTGACAAACAGACCAAGAAAATTGTTTGAACCTTAATTTTACAACCTCGAACGAACATTGTTTGCCACTCTCCAGTCTTCTAGCACCTCACCTGTAATTTTTTTCTAGGCCCGTGCATCTGCAATTTCTTATATCCACTTGTAAGTTTTTTTCCTCATCACTTTTTTTTTGTTCCTTTTGCCAATAACTCCCCTTCTATTCCCTCCAATTGGTGATTCCTCTCTAGTTCTATCAGTTGCCCTCTATGGCTGAACCATGTCTGGGAAGCACGCTGGGATGATTGGTGCATAATGGACCATGAGTTTATGTTATGTTTGAGGTCTTAATTTTAAAACCAATTCCCCCAGATAATTAAGTGTTGTTCTGGCATAATGAAAGCAATTAAGAATTTCTTCATCGATGTGTCTCTTCATTGGGAAATGGCTCCTGAAATGTGGGCAGTGGTCCTCAGTTTCCAGGCTTTTATCATGGATCTTCATTGTTTGGTGGGAGGGGGCATGGTAATATGCAGTGGTGGAAGATGTTTTTTGCACATTTTAAGCATTAGGTCAATTTTCTTGTACACTTCACTGAGCTCAGAGTTTAGCCTTATGAACATTGTCTATGTGCTCCAACTTGCACGTACTAAATTAAATTGGAGTACCTTGGTTCTGGAATGGAAGCAACCGAGATTGATCACCTTCTCATTTATCCTGCTGATTAGCTCCATGGCGGCAGGAGGCTTTGTTTATTTTAGAGATACGGCGCGGAAACAGGCCCTTCGGCCCACCGGGTTCGTGCCGACCAGCGATCCCCACATATTAACACAATCCTACACCCACTAAAGACAATTTTTAAATTTACCAAGCCAATTAACCTGCATACCTGTATGTTTTTGGAATGTGGGAGGAAACCGAAGATCTCGTTGAAAACAAACGCAGGGGAGAATGTACAAACTCCGTACAGACAGCACCCGTAGTCGGGATCGAACCTGGGTCTCCGGCGCTGCATTCACTGTAAGGCAGCACCTCTTCCGCTGTGCCACCGTGCTGCCCTTACAGTGAGAATTAGTTCATTAAACCCCCAACATTTTACACAGCCTTGCTTGACCCCAATTTGGGAGTTATAAGATTAAATGAAGATTGAGAATATGCAATCCTCAATTTTTAAGGGAATGGTCACCTTGGGCAGAGCTAGTAATAGCAATGCAAGTGGAATAATTTCATGACACTTCCTGGCTGACCTTCAAATATGTATTTATCAAAAATTCTGTGCTGCAATTGTATAGTGTTTAAGATCATGAAAATGAATGCTGTGTGAGATGTCACATCCATTCTTGTAGTGGGAACCTTATTCATCACAAAGAACTCTTTGTCTTTTTACGGATATTTTCCACTAAGATGATGTAATTTGATACTTTGAGCTATTCCCTTTTACAAGACTTGTCACTTTTCCCAGCAGTGGACTTTTAAGCCAAATGTTGCAGTCCAGCACATTTCTGCCTCTCCAGGGGCATTTAGCCTGTTAGATCCATGTAACTGTCAAATGTTAGAGCCCTATTCGCTTGATTTTGGTTCAAACCACTCTGAAACCAATATTAACAGACCACATTTGAGATGGGCTCAAATCCCAAATTAACAAACTAGATTTATTTATCGAAATTGAATAAATAGGACTTGGTGAATTTGTACACTGTTCCTTGGCAGTTAATATTAACTACACAAAATACAATGATTTCTTTTTCATATTCAGGCTTTAAAATCGCTACTGGCTATGCTGCTAATTTCAATCAACGCCAATTGGAAGCTAGTGCTCAATTCCAAATGAATCAAGGGAAAGGCACAATAGATGTTTGGTGGCTGTTTGATGATGGAGGTATGAAATATTATTGTCCAAAACATCTAATTTTAATGCAGTCTGAAGAAGGGCCACATTCCTTCTCTGCATGTCCCGCTGAGTTACTCCAGCATTTTGTGTATGATTTAAACCAGCATCTGCAGTTCCTTCCAGCACATCTAATTTTAATGCATGGATCAAAATTATAAGATTTTGTGGCTGTGTTCATTTGAATTAAAAAGATCTTTGGTTATGAAAGTAGGACAGGCTTGCATTAAGATATCTTTCATGACATTAAGATCATGAAAGCATTTTATGGTCATTGAAATAATTCCAAACAGCATTTAATGATCTAGATGATCTTGGCAGATGAGGCAATGGACCAACTGCTGGGATTGGGATTAATATGGAGGGTGTCCACTGGATGGCGTTGTTGAGTTGGGCTGATTGGCCTGTGTCCGTGACACCATAGTCACTTTTATATTTTAAAACATGGCATCCAATTTACACATAGCAAACTCCTACATCCAGGGGTAAAATGATCATGTTGAATAAGGGAGAAATATTCTTCCTGGAAGAATTCAACGTACTATTCGGATCGTGCGGTTGGATCATTTACATCCATCTTAAAAAGGGCAGACGGGGTAATGGTTTAATACATCTGAAAGCTGTATAACACAAACCCAGTCATGCGCTGAAGTGCTAACGTAGATTGTGCACCCTTTTCTGGGGTGGGGTTTGAAGGAATGTCGTAACATGGCTAAGTATGCTGATATTGAAAACATTTATGAAACCTGTACAGTATCTTTTTTCCCAGCTGAAAAATCTATGTTTGGGGAACAATAATAGAGTAAAAAATATTTTGATTGAAAATGTTAAAAGCATATCTGATGTATTGATGGTGTGAAAGTTAGCTCTCATCTGTTACCTAGAATAACTGATCTATTGTATAAAAAAATCTTTGAATGTTAAATGAATATATAGCCAATCTCACTTAATTTTTAATCCCAATATCTTTGCTTTAATAGGTTTGACGATTCTCATTCCGTATCTGTTAACGACACGGAAAAAGTGGTCTGGTTGCAAATTGCGTATCTTTATTGGCGGGAAGTTGGATAGCATTAATGAGGAGAAACGGGCGTAAGTTTAGTTTGAAATTATGAACTCAGTGTTTAAATTATTTGAATATTTACCATCACAGTGAGACACTTCCACTGAAAATCAGCTTTGTATCATGAAGTTTGTGATTGTGATTCTGGATGCTTTGCATCTGACATTCTAAGTGAGGATGCCAAATACATGCTTTCATTGCTCCTTTGAAGCTGACACCTGTGCAACAAAAGGGATCGGTGACACGGCAGCACCGTAAAAACTTGGCCCCTTAAGTTATTTATTTATCCAGCATTCCTTTAGACTTTCTTCCAACACCTCAACTTTGTCAATAGTAATCTTCCCCACCCAAGCTCCTAACTTGCAACCCACCCATCCCAGTACATCCCAACTGTGAACTAATATCCAATTTCATTCTTTAACCATTGACTCTAGTGGCCCCTGTACTTAAACATGTCAACCTCCCTGATCTCACAAACTGCTCTGCATTCTATGTGAAGGTAAGGCCTGACCAAGCCTTGTACACAACCACATTTCCTAGTGGTGGGTGCACACAAGCAAAACATTATTTGATTGCTGAAGAATGATTGTTTACCCTAATAATTGTTATCCTTTCTAAATACAGTGTTTATAATTAAATATTGTAATTTAACTGATTTATAACTCATTGATTTATAAATGCTTGGTATAATAGCCCTGTTTCACGGTGTGAGTTGACCCACGAGGTACGAGTGAAAGACTCGTGGTTGTGTACGAGATTCCAAGTGTATGATCAAGAGTTTAACCGAGTTCCCACGGGTATGACTAGGTTTGCCGTTAACTTGTCATTTCTGCGATGTTCCAAGTTTGTCTCCCGAGTTACCAAATTCCTCTCCCGAGTTACTCTTGAGCCAAACGTGAATGAAGGTCTGTTTTAATAAGCAACAGTGTTACTGAAGAAGGGTTTCGACCCGAAACGTCGCATATCTCTTCTCGCCGTAGGTGCTGCCTCCCCCGCTGAGTTTCTCCAGCATTTTTTGTCTGCCTTTGCATATTTACAAACCTTGTTACCACCGTTTTTAAACGAAACAATATTCATGCTCAACATTATGTTTATCCAAGTACGTTCACTGTACTTCCTTTACTGTAATAGACGTTGGAACCTCCTGAGTTTGTGATGGGCGCTATTTAAATACAGGGATGTCTTTTCATTGCTGGACGTTTTTCCCCTGTAACATATTTAATAGAATTTAAACTTTATAATTAAACTATTCGCATCCGCATATAAAATCTGAATTAAGCCGAATTACTCATTGAACTGGCAATTGTGACATGGAAGCCTTAAAGACGGAAATGGCAGACACAGACACAGAATATTTGTATCTGCATTGCATTTACGTGCAGTTCATTTGGACCACAGTCTATGGCCCTTCCGCTGCAGGATATTGAAATGGGGACACCCGTCAGACAAGGGTAGGGATATCACCCCAAGGGGCACATAGCGACAAGAGAGTTTAGTTTAAATATAGATGGAAACAGTCCTAAGTATGACACTATTGAATGTATAGACACTGATAATGCATTGCACTTTTTGTTTTGTGCACATTTCTTATTCTGAGTAAAGTTTATTTTAGAAAAATACCAAAGGCATTAAACCACTGAGAATCTATGAAAAGATTTCACACGGTTTTTGTTTTATACATATTTTTATTTAGGAGAAAGATTATTTTTGAAATTACACATGGCATTGGTGTATTGCATATCCTGTACATCTTTTTATGAATAACGTTTTTTTTAAAGAAATAAATCCACTGAAGGCACTGTTGTGTTTTTAAATTGATCTCAGTAACTGCAGGAGCATTTGTTAATGAAATAACATTCTCAAGTATCTTAATAATAAACCACGGTTTAAGTTTTCGCAAAAGCCTTTAGGAATGGCAATAACTATTTCATTTAAAGGATAACCTTTCAAATACTGACCGTTAATAAGGACGTAATAAATTTAAGCTGGAGTAAGCAATCCTTGGGTCTTCTCCGCCGTCCAGGTAGATCACGGCTGATTTGGTGTCTCAAATCTAGTTTCTCCTTCATATGATATCCTTTGAAACAGGGGGTGCGCAGTTTAATATTACCTGCACCCTATAATCAGTGACTGGATTCTTGCTTTTCAATCAAAATAAGAAAGCACCACGTTAATTCATGAGAAAGTACATTGCAATGCTCGATTCTGCAAATATAGCAAACTCTCAAAATATTGTTCCTTTGGCTACAGTTTATAGTCTTTAACTATTTATTTTTATAACTGTGGTCTAATGTATTAAACTATCGGTTAAAAAAAACCCAAAGGAAATATGCAGGATTATGTCACTTTTTAACATCTGCTGGCAGAAAATATATTTACTACTCTACATATATTTATCAAAAAAAAGAGTGTATACGTTATATATTTTACAAATGTCACTCTTGTTGTAGAATTTTGTTCGGAAATAATTAAAATAGCAAGTGAAATGTAGTTATATTGCCAGGGAATGGCTTAAAATTGCTTGCTAAATTTAGGTTAGCAATAAAATACAGCAATGATTCAAATAAATTATAGAAAAATGTGTTTATTATTTCATTATTGTCACGTGTACTGAGTGAAAAGCTTTGTTTTGCATACTATCTTATCAGATGGATAGCATCGGTT
This sequence comes from Malacoraja senta, assembly GCA_038087875.1. Lineage (NCBI taxonomy): Eukaryota > Metazoa > Chordata > Chondrichthyes > Rajiformes > Rajidae > Malacoraja > Malacoraja senta. The sequence continues at coordinate 44,597,226 of CM075981.1, read as the reverse complement.
TGGAAGGATATGGGCCATACGCTGGCATGTGGGGCGCCATGTTCGGCATGGAGAAATTGGACCAAATAAGCTGTTTCCGTGTTGTATGACTGACTCTATGAGATAAAATAATATTATACTTAATTATAATGGTCAAACTCAAGTACGAATCGAAGTGCAGTATACAGAGTGCAGAATACAGTTCTCAGCATTGCACCGCACCAGTTGCACAGAGAGTCCAAATGTCCATAATGAGGCAGAGGTGATTCGGGCAGTACCTTCGGTTATAGAAAGACCTTAAAGAAACCTGATAATAGAGGGGAAGAAGCTGTTCCCGAGGCTTGCGCTTTCAAACTTCGGTACTGCCGGCCGGACGTGAGCAAGGAGAAGAAGAAATGGGACAAGTCTTTGATTATATATGTTTTGAGGCAGCGTGGAGTGTAAATGGTGGGAGACCTGGTCTTTGTAAAATAATATATCCTATAAGATTTTTTTTCTCATTTTGAGACATATAGTAAAAGACTGTGTTCCGATACTAACTATTAAATCCCTTAAACTTGCAAAATAAGTGTTTATTAGTTCTGGCGAGGACAGCTGACCCTTTACTTGTGCAGTGACAAGGGGAGGGGTTCTCGTAATTAGCATAAGGAATGGAAATGAAACGTTCACAATATAATCACTGTGAAATAAGTTGATTCCTTTCAACCAACTAATGCTGCAGGGACGAAAGATTTTGATGGTGTCGTCCAATTTAGAGAGCATTAAGACGTCTTAAATCACAAGAAAACTTGTTCATGAAATATTAGTGTTTATCTGAGTTACAAGAAGCAACTATCAACAAAGTTGTTGATCCGACGAGAAAACGATGTTGGAATACATGAAAATAACCATGGAAAATGAAATATATAAATTATATGTATTTTTTACATTTTATGAATTAAAGCTAAATAGATCATATTCCGGAAGAAATTGTAACTGATGTCAAAATGCCATGGCTGGATTTATTAATTAAACGGGGCTCTGATGAAAGATCGCACTCGAAACGTTAATCCAACACGGTAGACTCAAGAGTCACTGAGTTTAACTCAAGGGCCACCAAGTTCTTACAACCAGTTTAAATGTTTCCATTTTTAACCTAAAGAGTAAATTTTACTCGTGGAAAAGTTTAAACATGTTTGAATTTTTCCAAGAGTTAACAAGTTTCACTGGTACCTGCCGTTAGCGCCACGAGTCGCTAAGTTGCGTCCATGAGTACCGACGTTCCCACTACGTTAATCGTAAGTGATTACCACGAGTTACATTTGTTTTATGCTCGGGGTACCTCGTGGGTTAGCTCGCACCGTGAGACAGGGGTTTAAGTAGCACTTTGGCCCACAAGATTATGCTGACCATCAATCACCCATTTACACTAATCTTACATTAAACCTAGTTTTTCTTCTCCTCACATTTACATCTAATCTCCTCACCAACACAGGGTGGAATTTCCTTTGGCTAATTCACCTACCAACTGCATGTCTTTGGGATGTTGAATGGAAACCAGAGCACCCAGGCGAAACTCACACAGCAAGAGAAAAACAAGCTAATTCCTTGCAAACAGCAGCCAGGATTCCAGCAATGGGTCTACTAGCTGTTCCCGACCACAATCTACCTGACCTGTTGAGTTATGTAGGAGTTGAGTTAATCCCACAATGGCTCCTCTTAATATGCAGTAGGGAAGGCGAACACGGAACAAAAGTGATAAAAAAATAATGTTAATCATTTTAGATGTCCTCTGAACCCAAACTTCTTTCTTGCTGGTTGACGATGAGAGGCACTCTGGTCATTTTCAATCTGCCACTGGGCAGAAATTAAAGTTCAAGTTCAAGTTCACACTTGTTGTCACATGCACCAATTGGTACAGCGAAATTTGAGTTACCATACAGCCATACGAATAAAAAGAGCACAATACACAATAGAGTTCAACATAAACATCCATTACAGTGGAATCAAAATTTCCCACTGTGATGGAAGGCAATAAAGTTCAGTCATCCTCCTCTTTGTCCACCGTGGTCGGGGCCTAGAATCCTCCGCAGTCGCTGCTACGGACGGCTCAATGTACAGGCCCTCTCGCCGGGATAACGGACTAGAGGAAGCAGCTGATTGGCTTGTATCGCAGGTAAGGGGATTATGAGGGCCAGGGCAGTTTACTGTTCTGGATGTCAGATGTGGGAAGTCATGGAGTCTGATAGCCCTCCAGACGTCCACATCTGCGGCAGGTGCGTCGAGATGGGGCTCCTAAGGGACCGTGTTAGGAACCTGGGAGCAGCAACTCGATGACCTCTGTCTGCTCAGGGAGAGCGAGGAGGTCATAGAAAGGAGTTACAGGGAGGTGGTCACTCCAAGACCACGGGAGACAGAAAACTGGGTCACAGTTAGGAAGGGCAATGGGCAGAGGAAGGGACTGGTGAGTACCCCAGTGGCTGTACACCTTGAAAATAAGTACTCATGTTTGAGTAATGATGGTGGAGATGGCCTACCTGGGGGCAGCGACAGCGGCCGGGCCTCTGGCACAAAGACCGGTCCTGTTGCTCAGAAGGGTAAGGAAAAGAAGAGGAGGGCAATTGTAATAGGGGACTCTTTGGTCAGGGGGTCGGATAGGCGTTTCTGTGGACGCAGACAGGAGACCCGGATGGTAGTTTGCCTCCCTGGTGCCAGGGTCAGGGATGTGTCTGAACGTGTCGAAGAAATCCTGAAATGGGAGGGAGAGGAGCCTGAGGTTGTGGTACATATAGGTACCAACGACATAGGTAAAAAAAGAGAAGAGGTCCTGAAAGAAGAATTTAGGGAGTTAGGTAGAGAGTTAAGGAGAAGGACTGCAAAGGTAACAATCTCAGGATTACTGCCTGTGCCACGCGACAGTGAGAGTAGGAATGGAGCGAGGAGGAGGATAAATGAGTGGATGAGGGACTGGTGCAGTGGGTATGGATTCAAGTTTCTGGTTCATTGGGACCTCTTTTGGGGAAGGTGCGACCTGTACAGAAAGGATGGGTTGCACTTGAACTCGAGGGGGACCAATATCCTGGCGGGTAGATTTGCAAAGGCTACTGGGGAAACTTTAAACTAGTATGGTTGGGGGGAGGGACTCAAATTGGGAAAGCTAGCAGTCAGTGTGTGAGGCAGGAGGCAGAGAATGTAAGCACTCTGACCCAAAATGTAGAGGAGAGAGAAGAAAAAGACAATAAACAGAGAATAAGAGAGGGTGGGTTTCTTAAATGTGTATATTTTAATGCTAGGAGCATTGTAAGAAAGGTGGATGAACTTAAAGCCTGGATTGACACCTGGAAGTATGATGTGGCGATCAGTGAAACATGGTTGCAGGAGGGCTGTGATTGGAAACTAAATATTCCAGGATTTCGTTGCTTCAGGTGTGATAGAATTGGAGGGGCAAGAGGTGGAGGTGTTGCATTGCTTATCAGGGAAGATATTACAGCAGTGCTTTGGCAGGATAGATTAGAGGGCTCTTCTAGGGAGGCTATTTGGGTGGAACTGAGAAATGGGAAAGGGGTAGCAACACTCATAGGGGTGTATTATAGACCGCCAAATGGGGAGCGAGAATTGGACGAGCAAATATGTAAGGAGATTGCAGATATTAGTAGTAAGCACAAGGTAGTGATTGTGGGAGATTTCAATTTTCCACACATAGACTGGGAAACACATTCTGTAAATGGGCTGGATGGGTTGGAGTTTGTAAAATGTGTACAGGATATTTTTTTGCAGCAATACATAGAAGTACCTACTAGAGAAGGGGCGGTGCTGGTCCTCCTGTTAGGAAATGAGACGGGTCAGGTGGCAGAGGTATGCGTTGGGGAACAGTTCGGGACCAGTGATCACTATACCATTAGTTTCAATATAATTATGGAGAGGGTCAGAACTGGACCTAGGGTTGAGATTTTTGATTGGAGAAAGGCTAACTTTGAGGAGATGCGAAAGGATTTAAAAGGAGTAAATTGGGACAGTTTGTTTTATGGGAAAGATGTGGAAGAGAAATGGAGGACATTTAAAGGTGACATTTTAAGAGTACAGAATCTTTAAGTCCCTGTTCGGTTGAAAGGAAATAGTAAAAATTGGAAAGAGCCATGGTTTTCAAGGGAAATTGGACACAGTTCGGAAAAAGAGAGAGATCTACAATAATTATAGGCAGCATGGAGTAAATGAGGTGCTTGAGGAGTATAAAAAATGTAAAAAGTGTCTTAAGAAAGAAATTAGAAAAGCTAAAAGAAGATATGAGGTTGCTTTGGCAAGTAAGGTGAAAGTAAATCCAAAGGGTTTCTACAGCTATATTAATAGCAAAAGGATAACGAGGGATAAAATTGGTCCATTAGAGAGTCAGAGTGGACAGCTATCTGCAGAGCCGAAAGAGATGGGGGAGATATTGAACAATTTCTTTTCTTCGGTATTCACCAAGGAGAAGGATATTGAATTATGTGAGGTAAGGGAAACAAGTAGAGTAGCTATGGAAACTATGAGATTCAAAGAAGAGGAAGTACTGACACTTTTGAGAAATATAAAAGTGGATAAGTCTCCAGGTCCAGACAGGATATTCCCTAGGACATTGAGGGAAGTTAGTGTAGAAATAGCAGGGGCTATGACAGAAATATTTCAAATGTCATTGGAAACGGCAATAGTGCCGGAGGATTGGCATACTGCGCATGTTGTTCCATTGTTTAAAAAGGGGTCTAAGAGTAAACCTAGCAATTATAGACCTGTTAGTTTGACGTCAGTGGTGGGCAAATTAATGGAAAAGATACTTAGAGATAATATATATAAGCATCTGGAAAAACAGGGGCTGATTAGGAACAGTCAACATGGATTTGTGCCTGGAAGGTCATGTTTGACTAATCTTCTTGAATTTTTTGAAGAGGTTACTCGGGAAATTGATGAGGGTAAAGCCGTGGATGTTGTATATATGCACTTCAGTAAGGCCTTTGACAAGGTTCCTCACGGAAGGTTGGTTAAGAAGGTTCAATGGTTGGGTATTAATGGTGGAGTAGCAAGATGGATTGAACAGTGGCTGAATGTGAGATGCCAGAGAGTAATGGTGGATGGTTGTTTGTCAGGTTGGAGGCCAGTGACTAGTGGGGTGCCACAGGGATCTGTGTTGGGTCCACCTTTGTTTGTCATGTACATCAATGATCTGGATGATGGTGTGGTAAATTGGATTAGTAAGTATGCAGATGATACTAAGATAGGTGGGGCTGTGGATAATGAAGTAGATTTTTAAAGTCTACAGAGAGATTTATGCCGGTTGGAAGAGTGGGCTGAAAGATGGCAGATGGAGTTTAATGCTGATAAGTGTGAGGTGCTACATCTTGGCAGGACAAATCAAAATAGGACGTACATGGTAAATGGTAGGGAATTGAAGAATGCAGGTGAACAGAGGGATCTTGGAATAACTGTGCACAGTTCCCTGAAAGTGGAATCTCATGTAGATAGGGTGGTAAAGAAAGCTTTTGGTGTGCTGGCTTTTATAAATCAGAGCATTGAGTATAGAATTTGGGATGTAATGTTAAAATTGTACAGGGCATTGGTGAGGCCAATTCTGGAGTATGGTGTACAATTTTGGTCGCCTAATTATAGGAAGGATGTCAACAAAATAGAGAGAGTACAGAGGAGATTTACTAGAATGTTGCCTGGGTTTCAGCAACTAAGTTACAGAGAAAGGTTGAACAAGTTAGGGCTTTATTCTTTGGAGCGCAGAAGGTTAAGGGGGGACTTGATAGAGGTCTTTAAAATGATGAGAGGGATAGACAGAGTTGACGTGGATAAGCTTTTCCCACTGAGAGTAGAGAAGATTCAAACAAAGGGACATGACTTGAGAATTAAGGGACAGAAGTTTAGGGGTAACATGAGGGGGAACTTCTTTACTCAGAGAGTGGTGGCTGTGTGGAATGAGCTCCCAGTGAAGGTGGTGGAGGCAGGTTCGTTTGTATCATTTAAAAATAAATTGGATAGTTATATGGACGGGAAAGGAATGGAGGGTTATGGTCTGCGTGCAGGTATATGGGACTAGGGGAGAATACGTGTTTGGCACGGACTAGAAGGGTTGAGAAGGCCTGTTTCCGTGCTGTAATTGTTATATGGTTATATGGTTATATGGTTATAATCGAAACTGCGGCATCAGAACGGATCGGAACACAGTCTGCGGCTTGGAGTTCCTGAATCAGCCACTTCTTACCAGAGACCGCGGCTTCCAAAGTCCACAGGCCGAGCTGGGACGAGCTCCAATACTGGCGAACCTCGGCAAAAGATCCCAGGCCTCCGCGATGTTAAAGTCAGCGCCGCACCCATGGCTAGAAGCTCCACAGACCATAGCTCCACAATGTTAAATTACAGTCCGGACCAAACAATAGGCACATGTCAATGAAGGACTTCCCTAGCCATAGATGTCCTTACTGACAGCTCATGAGAACAAATATATATCAACCTGGTCCATTGATGTTCAGCATAAGTCATGTAAGTGAGCTAAATAATTGTAACTGCCTGCCTGGAGAGCATGCGGCACTCACTGTGTGCCTCAATCCACAATACTTTGTGTGTTCCTGATCTAGCAGTTACAGTAGATTACACTGCCATCTGTTCCCAGGATTTTGTTTATAAATACCTGAGTAATTAGTCATCGTCTTCAATAATTTCCCACATTTGGGAGGATTTTTTTTATAGATTGCTATTCATTAAGCTTTTAAATTAGTTAACTGCCATGGAATTTCCCTCCTCAGATAATAAATGTATATCTACTACTCTCTGGTCATTTTACTTTTCCAAATCCATGGTTTCACATGAAGCTTGCCAGCTTTCTGTGCTCCGTGTCAGAATTAATCACTTACTCTGCTGGCATAGAGTTCAAGTGCCATCAAAAACAAATCGATTTGATCTATGTGTACAACTCAAAATATTGTGAATTCAGGGAAAATTGATTTGGAGGAAACAAATCTTTAGGTCTTTGCCTTCAATGAAATCACTGAAGCCTTTATATGTTCTCCACCGAACGTGCATTCAATCACCAGGGTCTCCAGCAATTCACACCAATGACTGTGTCTGCCGAAAAAGGATCTAAAGTAAACATGGTGCCTGAACAAAGTGGAAGAAATACAATATATATATATTTTTTAACATGGGGGAAAACATGCAACATGATATTATTTACCCATGCATTTATATAGGATGTGATTGCCATTGGTGGTACCAAGAAAGTCACAAAATGCTGGAGTAACACAGCGGACCAGACAGCATTTCTGGAGAGAAGGAATGGGTGACCGTTCGAGTCGAGACCCTTCTTCAGACTGGAATATTCCTTCTCTCCAGAGACATTGCCTGACCCGCTGAGTTACTCCAGCAGATTGTGTCTATCTTTGGTTTAAACCAGCATCGGCAGTTCCTACACCAAGAAAGTCATAGAGTCACAGAGTGATACAGTGTGGAAACAGACCCATCGGCCCAACTTGCCCACACTGGCCAACATACCCCAGCTACACTAGTCCCAGCTGTCCTCTTTTGATCTATATCCCTCCAAACCCGTCCTGAAAAATGCACCACCTCACATTTCTCTGTGTTAAATTCCATCAACCATTCATCAGCCCACCTGGCCAATCAATCTAGATCCTACTGTGATTTTTCACAACCATTTTCACTATCTGAAAAACCACCCAATTTTGTATCATTAGCAAACTTACTAATCTTCCCCTGTATGTTCTCATCCAAATGATTGTTATAGATGACAAACAGGAACGGGCCCAGCACCGAACCCTGAAGCACACCACTAGTCACCAGACACATGTCATTTTAATGAGGAGGGCTCCATGTTTCTCCTTCCTACCCCAACCTTATACATGCTCTGGATCTGAAGAATGGTCTCGACCTGAAACGTCACTCATTCCTTCTTCCAGAGATGTTGCATGTGCCGCTGAGCTATTCCAGATTTTTGTGTTTATCTCCCCTATAAATGTCTGTTTACATTTTTCATAGAATTGGGAATGGGATACTGTGAATGACAAATTCCAATAGAAAACGAGTTTTGCAGATGATGGTTTAGATAATTAATAATACATCTCTACCAGCACTAGTGCGTTGGAAACAATGTTCGTGATCACTACCCCGTTTGATCTCTTAAGCCTGATATTAAAGAGGTAATAGTTGATCTCATTTTACATGCTATGTTAATACCATTAATATGTCTGTTAACACCATCAGAGGTGATCAATGATGTAAAAAGTAAACCAGTTAAACATTAAGCAATATAACATTGTAAGGCTCTGCAGGTAGACCAGAGGAATGGGATGAAGAGTTAGCTCCACAGATGTCCATTATGACTGATCTTTGCTTATTTCAATCTTGGATTTAAAACTAATAAATAAGCTAATATCTACGACAAAGAGGGAACTCAGAAAATCACCAGGCAACAGCAACAAAGAACATAATATTCATACCGCTGGAGTGTAAGCTGCCCAAGCGAAATATGAGATGCTGTTCCTGCAATTTGCGCTGGGCCTCACGCTGACAATGGAGGAGGCCCAGGACAGAAAGGTCAGTGTGGGAATGGGAGGGGCAGTTAAAGTGTTTAGCAACCTGGAGACCAGGTAGGTTTAGGCAGACTGAGCGGAGGTGTTCGGCAAAACGATCGCTGAGCCTGCGCTTGGTCTCGCCGATATTTAGGAGCCCACACTGGGAACAGCGGATACAGTAGATGAGGTTGGAGGAGGTGCAAGTGAACCTCTGCCTCATCTGAAAAGACTATTGGGGTCCTTGGACAAAGTCGAAGGAGGAGGTATAGGGACAGGTGTTGCATCTCCTGCGGTTGCAGGGGGATACATAACATCTCAATTTCTATACTCAATACTCTGACTGATAAATCAAATGTTCTGAAAGTCTTTTTGACCAGCTTATTTACCTGTGACACCACTTTCAAGGAACTATGTACCTGCACTCCTAGATCCCACTGCTCTACAACACTGCCAAAAGTCCTGGCCATTTACTGTGAATGTCCTGGTTAGATCTCACACCTCACTGCTATATGCATTACACTCCATTAACTATTCCTCTGCCCACATGTATGTTCGCACCCAAATCATTGATATAAATCACAACATCAATGGGCCCGGCACCGAACCCTGACATACACCACAAGTCACAGGCCTCTAGTTCAAAAAACAACCTTCCACCATCACCTCTGCTTCCTTCCTTCAATTTTATATGCCATCGACTATCCCTCCTTAGATCCCATGCAATCTAACCTTCCAGAGGATGCATCCTATCATGTGGAAACTTGTCAAAATCCATACAGTATATACAATACAATTCTGAGGGATAAGATATACTTGCATTTAGATAGGCAAGGGCTGATTAGGGATGGTCATCGACCTTTTTGGTCATGTCTTCAAAAATCTCAATCAGATTTATGAGACACTTGAGAGTACATGTCCCACACATCTGATTGAGTTGAGGTTGATGAGCAGAGCTGTGCAGCTGTTGAGAGCTACAGCTCTGCCCTCATCAACCTTTTTGGTTACATCTTTAAAATACTCAGATTTGTGAGACACGACGTCTCACGTACTCTCAAGTGTCTCATAAATCTGATTGAGATTTTTGAAGAAATTACTAAAAAGGTTGATGAGGACAGAGCTGTAGATGTTGTGTACATGGACTTCAGTAAAGCGTTTGACAAGGTTCCACATAGTAGGCTGCTCTGGAAGGTTAGATCACATGGGACCAAGGAGAGAATGGATAGAAAATTGGTTTCATGAAAGGAAGCATAGAGTGATAGTGCTTCTCGTACTGGAGGCCTGTAACTAGTGGTGTGCCTCAGGATTTGTCATCTATATCAATGATTTGGATGTGAACAGGCATAGCAGGATTAGCAAGTTTACCGATGATACAAAAGTGGGTGGTTTTGCAGATAGTGAAGATTCGTTGTGAAAAATTGCAGCAGGATCTTGATCAATTGGCCAGGTGGGCTTAGAAATGATTGATGGAATTTAATACAGAAATGTGAGGTTTGCATTCTGGGAAGTCTTAAGGGCCTGTCCCACTTGGGCGACATTTTCGGCGACATCCTTGAAAGAGGTTGTCGTGTCGTGGTCGGGGCGTGACGCGTGGTGACGCATTTAGTGACGCGCAGGTGGCGCGCGGTGTCTCCCTGTCGCTCCAGGATTTTGGAATGTTCAAAATCCAGGGGCGACATTTGTGTATCTCATGTCGTGCGCCCTGTCACACACGGACGGATGCTGTCCTGTGGGTGACACTCGGTTAGGGTTAGGGTTAGGGTTGGGGTTAGGGACCACAGATGGGCTATAAAATATTTTTTCTTCAATGCATGGATTTTAAACATTAACAAAATGAATACAATAAAATCAATTGTGCAAATGAAAAGATGTCGGAGTCATTCAGTTTTATTTATAGATGTATTGGTCCATTTCCAGATCCTACCACACTCTCTATAACTTTTCACAGGGATGGATTCAGTGAGTGTAGACAGAACTCCCCTCTCCCCTCCACCCCCCTCTTCCCCCATCCCACCCCATCCCTCCTTCTCCACTCCCCCCTTCCCTTCTCCCCTACCCTCTCCCCCCTTCTTCCCTTCCCCCTCTTCCTCCCTTCTCCCTGCTCCACTCTTCTCCCCCTTCTCCACGACCCCCTCCCCTCACATCCCCTTCTCCCCCTCTCCATCCCTTCTCCCATTCTTCAACCCCCCCACTTTCCCCGACAACCCCCCTATTTGTGGACCCAGCCTGTGACAGCTAGATCCCACCAATAGTACTGCACAAAGGCCACATCATTTATTTTAGTAACATTGACTGTGGGATAAATGCAGACTTTGGGAACAACACCCCACACCTCCCCCCCCTTACCCCCCACCCGTCGCCTTGCTTCAAAATGGGTGGTAGGTATTTAGACTCAGTGGCCGGAGCAGGTGGGTAGCACTGGTACATTGACAACATTGCCTGTACCCAGTTGAAAAGCCCGCTGTCTCTGGGGGTTTGGAGAGACAATTGGAAAGAGAGATCTGCCTCTGGGACAACTCATGGCCAACAGTTTAATTCCCATGAGGAGCAGGCAGAACATTGGGGGTTCGAGTCCAACCCCTGGGGCCCCTGTGTCACATTTAGTTCAGTGATACAGTGCCCTTCGGCTCACAGAGTCCGCACCAACCAGCGATTCCCCCGCACACAATCCCACACACGCTAGGGACAATTTATACTTATACCAAGCCTATCAACCTAGGGTTAGGGTTAGGGTTATAGTTAGGGCTTGGGCTAGGGCTAGGGCTAGGGTTAGGGCTGGGGTTAGGGTTAGGGTTTGGGTTTCCCCCCGCACTCCAAAGGCGCACAGGTTTGTATAAATTGTCCCTAGTGTGTGTGGGATAGTGTGCGGGGGATTGCTGGTCACAGGCTGGGTCTACAAATGGGGGGCGTCGGGGAAAATTGGGGGGGGGTGGGGTTGGAGAATGGGAGAAGGGAGTGAGAGGGGGAGAAGGGGATGTGATGGGCGGGGGGAGTGGAGAAGGAGGGATGGGGGCAGGAGGGGAAGTGAGGGGGTGGAGGGGAGAGGGGAGTTCAGTCTACACTCACTGAATCCATCCCTGTGAAAAGTTATAGAGTCGGTGATTGGATCTGGAAGCGGACCAATACATCTATAAATAAAGCTGCATGACTCAGACATCTTTTTATTTGCACAATTGATTTTAATGTATTAAATTAAATATATTAATGTTTAAAATCCATGCATTGAAGGAAGAATATTTTACAGCCCATCTGTGGTCCCTAACCCTAACCGGGCGTCACCCGCATGACAGCATACGTCAGCGTGAATGTCGTGCAACTTGACGGTTTTATGGGCGTCAGTCACTGACGCTCCGCAGTCGCCGAAAAAATTGTAAAGTGGGACAGGCCCTTAACATGGGCAGGACGTACAAAGTGAATGATAGGGCTCTGGGGAGTGTTGTAGAACAGAGAGATCGAGGAGTGCAGGTGCATGGTTCCTTGAAGGTGGAGTCGCAGGTAGATAAGATGGTCAAAAAGACTTCTAGCGCATTGGCCTTCATCAATCAGAGTATTGAGTATAGAAGTTGGTCTAAGAATATAGAACGAAGGTCATGTTGCAGTTGTATAAGACGTTGGTGAGGCCACATTTAGAGTATTGTGTTCAGTTCTGGGCACCATGTTAGAGTAAAGATGTTGTCAAGCTGGAACAGGTACAGAGAAGATTTATGAGGATGTTGCCAGGACTAGAGAGTCTGAGCTATAGGGAGATGTTGAGTAGGCTGGGACTATTCCTTGGAGCACAGGGGGTCGAGGGGTGATCTTCTAGAGGTGTTTAAAATTATGTGGAATAGATCGGTAGATGCACAGAGTCTCTTGCCTGAATCGAGGACCAGATGACATAGGTTTAAAGTGAAGGGGTAAATATAAAATTTTAATGCTACAAAGAATGTGCAGATTTTTTAAAAAGTACAAAGGCCGCCGTGAGGTTGGTTGGGAGATCGGGCTTACACTCTTAGTTTAATGGAGTCTGTAGTCTGATAACAGCAGGGAAGAAGTGGTTTCTGAATCTGGTGGTACATGGTTTCAAGCTTTTGTACCTTCTGCCCAAAGGCAAACGGGAGGCAAGGGAATGACCGGGGTGTGAACACTCATTGACTATTGTGGCTGCTTTTCCAAGGCAGCGCTAAGCGAGATGGAGTCGATGATGGGAGGGCCAGTTTATGTGATGCACCAACTACTCCTCCATTTCTTGTGCAGAGCTGTTGCCAAACAAGTTGTGATGCATTCTGATAGGATCTACATTTAGATTTCAATATTAGGATTTCAATAATCTGGGGACAAGGGCAACATTGGATACGATATTCCAATAAAATCCTGGTTGGTTAATTGGGTCTGTAATACAACATGGAGTCAAATGTAAAGAATGTTTTATTGTCACATGTCCCAGAGAGAATAACACAATTCTTACTTGCTGCAGCACAACAGAATATGTAAACATAGTACACTGTAAACATTATAATGAACAAGAAATAAAGTTCAGTGTGTATATATACACTCACATGTCCACATCCACATACATATACATACACGTATATACACCTGCACACATTTGTACACCTAAAACACAAACAAACAATAATGCAATAATAACAAGAATAGTCTATTGTAGTTCAGAGCTTACTTGGAGCTTGTTATGTTTAATAGCCTAATGGCTGAAGGGAAGAAGCTGTAGCTGAACCTGGACGTTACAGTTTTCAGGCTCCTGTACCTATTCCTGATGGCAGGGGTGAAATGAGTGTGTGGCCAGAGTGGTGTGGGTCTCTGATGTTGGCTGCCTTTTTGAGGCAGGAATATTCTATAGTCTATATACAAGTAAAGAGCATGCAGGCAAAAAGAAAGTGCAATCACATTTTCCTATCTGCTTTGTAAATACCTTAAATAAAGGCAGGATTGATCATTGCCTTTATTTAATGATCAGGACTGGAACGTGCTGATTAACTGCTGAATCGTCATTTGATCTGACATTTTCTCACCACTTGTGTCAGTCATCTGCAATCCTGTGTGTTTGTCAGTCCGTGCTGATTGTTGGGTGAGATCCCTGAGGAGGAGGAGGAGGAGGATTGCCACCAAAAGTCTCCCAGACAGAAGCTCTCATTCTATCTCTGGAGGCACCAGGCAACACGACTAAAAGAATTGACAGATATTAAGATCTTTATCAAAAATGAAAACGAAAAGCATGCGTTTCAATAGCAGCTTCCATGGGTTGAGAGAGTATTGAATGTAGTCACTGTTACAATATCTGATTGCCAACTTACTCACAACTAGTTTCTACACAGAGCAATGTGATATTGAATGTATGATCGAAGATCGTTAAAATGAATTTTTGCTTGTAATTTACTTGCTTTAAAATTGTGGAATGCAAGTTATTTGAGAGGGCAGGCACAGTGGCACAATGGTAGAGTTGCTGCCTTACAGCAACAGAGACATCCTGACTACAGGTGCTGCCTGTACGGAGTTTGTACGTTCTACCGTGACCACGTGGGTTTTCTCCGGGTGCTCCGGTTTCCTCCCACACTCCAAAGACGTACATATTCATAGGTTAATGGACTTCAGAAAAGACTGTAATAGTTCCTAGTGTGTAAGATAGTGCTGGTGTATGGGGATGACTGGTCGGCACAGACTTGCTGGGCCAAAGGACCTGTTTCTATGCTGTATCTCTATTAGCGTAAACTAAACTAAACATGGTGGCATTTAAAGTTTCAATTGAAACCTAAAACCTTCAGCAGGGCCTCACTCCCTCAGTAATGCTGTGAAATTTCACCCAAGATATTGTATCTTTATGACTTGGATGTTTAAACTAGATTCTACAGTCTCCTTAGTCTGAGTAAAGATGGCACCAAGTGAGGCATGCTACTCAAGATGGCATGAGAAGAAAATCAGGTGAATACCTGTAATATCTATACTCTGAGCTTCAGAGGTTGTATGCAATGGATCCATGCTCCCATCCGAGAACAAAACCTGCTTTCTGATCAGTCTGCATCAAACAGAATTCACCAGGATGCCACTGAGGTAACGTTCTTCTATGTTTTCACACAAATGTGTAGCTTTATGTCTCAGAGATAATTAATCAGTAACCACATTGCTAGTCATATACTGTATGCTGAACCTAGATCTGAACTCTCTGCTCAGAACGCACTTGAAGTCCAGCATTGCAAATAATGTTAACAAGAAACAATAATAGCAAGCAGAAAATGAAATATTACTGTAGAGCTAACTGTGTATGGATGTGCACAAATTGAAGTTTCCCCACACAAAATTTCATAGATAAACAAGCAAATTAGCTTGTCTGCTGATGCGTGTCTTAGAGTTTGAACAGAATTGTTCATTTCCTCAGATAGCAGCAAGGTGAAAGAGGTTTTGTTCTAATGTATACAGGATACGTGATAACATTTCATTGAACATAACATTTCTGAAAGAATTCCATATAGCCGGCAGCGTTTATCACATTTACTTCCCCGAGGAGGTAATGGTATGTCTTTAAGTAACTCATAGGGTCAGGCTCCAAGTTCTCCAGGGATGCTGCCTGAGCTGCTGAGTTAATCCAGCATTTTGTGTCTATCGTTGATATAAAGCAGCCTCTAAGGTTCCTCTTTTTTACGATCTGTCATTAAGTGTTTGAGATTAAGGATACGTTGCATGGCAAGGAGGCAATTAGTGAATGAGGATGGGATGCAATTGAGAGTAGGGATATGAATTGTAATGGTCTCAAGGGTAGACCTATAAATAGGATATAAAGCAGAATTAAAATTTGAATAGTTTGAAGAAATGGAAGAAAATGCAGTTAGCGTATTGTGGACACAGCCCAGACCATTACACAAATCAATCACCCTTCCATTGACTCCATTTATACCTCATGCTGCCTCGGCAAAGCCAGCAACATAATCAAGGATGACTCGCACCCTGGCCACTCCCTCTTCGCCCCTCTCCCATCAGAAGAGGGGTATAGAAGTGTGAAAATGCACACCTCCAGATTCAGGGACAGTTTCTTCCCAGCTGTTTCCAGGCCACTGAATCATCCTACCACAACCAGAGAGCAGTGCTGAACTACTATCTACCTCTTTGGTGACCCTCGGACTATCCTTGATTGGACTTACTGGCTTTACCTTGCGCTAAACGTTATTCCCTTATCATGTATCTATACACTGTAAATGGATTGATTGTAATCATGTATTGTCTTTCCGCTGACTGGCTAGCACGTGACAAAAGCTTTTCACTGTACCTCGATATGCGTGACAATAAACTAAACTGAATTGATTTCGATTCATGACAATTGGGCATTGTGTCAGCAATTAGTTTAGAATGGGAAAGAATGTGGAGACTGCAATAAGCATGGGACTGGGCATGAAACAGGATAAGAATGGAAATGAGTATGAAAGTTAAGGATTAGGTTTGGGAATTGTGCTTGAGATGATGAAATAATTGCCTAGATGGGCTGGGAATATTAATGGCATGGGGATCGAGATTTAGATTGGAATAGGAAAGGAATGTGAATTGCCATATGGATGGGGTTGAGGAAAGGGGTAGAGTTTTGTTCATTTATTCACCGAAGCAATACTATAATTTATTGAAATCCTCAATGCTCCTGAACTGAGGGGTCAGCTCTGAGACAACCACAATGTCAGATCTGGAGTCATATGTAGGACAGACTGAGCAAAGATGGCAGAATTATTTTCATGAAGAATATTAGTGATAAAGATGAGCTTTAGTTTAGTTTAGTTGGAGATACAGCACAGGAACAGGCCCTTCAGCCCACCGTGTCCACACCGACCAGCGATCCTCGCACATTAACACTATCCTACACAACTTTCATTTAAACCAAGCCAATTAACATACAAACCTGTACCTCTTCGGAGTGTGGGAGGAAACCAAAGATCTCGGAGAAAACCCGCATGGTCATAGGGAAAACGTGCAAACTTCCTACAGACAGCACCCGTAGTCGGGATTGAACCCACCTCTCTGGAGCCGAGAACGCTGTAAGCAGTAACTCTACCACTGCGCCACCGTGTTGCCCCGATTAGGTATTGAGATAATGGTGGGAATGATAAGAAATGTAGATAGGATTGAGTAGATGGTTTTAAATAGGACAGTACAGTTGATGGAAATTAAGGTTTCAAAATCAGTTTATTGTCACATGTACCAATTAAGATACAGTGAAATTTGAGTTACCACACAGCCCTACTGAGTGAAAAGCAACAATTCACAGAACCACTTAAAATAAAAGTTAACATAAACTTCCACCACAGCGGCTCCCCACGTTCCTCACTGTGATGGATTATCTAAACCAACATGTAGAGGAACCAACGAGAGAGCAGGCTATTCTAGACTGGGTATTGAGTAATGAGGAAGGGTTAGTTAGCAGACTTGTTGTGCGTGCCCCCTTGGGCAAGAGTGATCATAATATGGTTGAGTTCTTCATTAGGATGGAGAGTGACATTGTTAATTCAGAAACAACGGTTCTGAACTTAAAGAAAGGTAACTTTGAGGGTATGAGACGTGAATTGGCCAAGATTGACTGGCAATTAGTTCTAAAAGGGTTGACGGTGGATATGCAATGGAAGGCATTTAAAGACTGCATGGATGAACTACAAAAATTGTTCATTCCAGTTTGGCAAAAGAATAAATCAAGGAAGGTAGTGCATCCGTGGATAACAAGGGAAATCAGGGATAGTATCAAAGCAAAAGATGATGCGTACAAATTAGCCAGAAAAAGCAGCATACCAGAGGACTGGGAGAAATTCAGAGACCAGCAGAGGAGGACAAAGGGCTTAATTAGGAAAGGGAAAATAGATTATGAAAGGAAACTGGCAGGGAACATAAAAACTGACTGCAAAAGTTTTTATAGATATGTGAAGAGAAAGAGATTAGTTAAATCAAATGTAGGTCCCTTGCAGTCAGAAACAGGTGAATTGATCATGGGGAACAAGGATATGGCAGACCAATTGAATAACTACTTTGGTTCCGTCTTCACTAAGGAAGACATAAATAATCTGCCGGAAATAGCAGGGGGCCGCGGGTCAAAGGAGATGGAGGAACTGAGTGAAATCCAGGTTAGTCGGGAAGTGGTGTTGGGTAAATTGAATGGATTAAAGGCCGATAAATCACCAGGGCCAGATAGGCTGCATCCCAGAGTACTTAAGGAAGTAGCTCCAGAAATAGTGGATGCATTAGTGATAATTTTTCAAAACTCTTTAGATTCTGGAGTAGTTCCTGAGGATTGGAGGGTAGCAAACGTAACCCCACTTTTTAAGAAGGGAGGGAGAGAGAAAACGGGGAATTACAGACCAGTTAGTCTAACATCGGTAGTGGGGAAACTGCTAGAGTCAGTTATTAAAGATGGGATAGCAGCACATTTGGAAAGTGGTGAAATCATTGGACAAAGTCAGCATGGATTTACGAAAGGTAAATCGTGTCTGACGAATCTTATAGAATTTTTCGAGGATGTAACTAGTAGAGTGGATAGGGGAGAACCAGTGGATGTGTTGTATCTGGACTTTCAGAAGGCTTTCGACAAGGTACCACATAAGAGATTAGGATACAAACTTAAATCACACGGTATTGGGGGTTCAGTATTGATGTGGATAGAGCACTGGCTGGCAAACAGGAAGCAAAGAGTAGGAGTAAACGGGTCCTTTTCACAATGGCAGGCAGTGACTAGTGGGGTACCACAAGGCTCAGTGCTGGGACCCCAGCTATTTACAATTTATATTAATGATCTGGACGAGGGAATTGAAAGCAACATCTCCAAGTTTGCGGATGACACTAAGCTGGGGGGCAGTGTTAGCTGTGAGGAGGATGCTAGGAGACTGCAAGGTGACTTGGATAGGCTGGGTGAGTGGGCAAATGTTTGGCAGATGCAGTATAATGTGGATAAATGTGAGGTTATCCACTTTGGTAGCAAAAACGGGAAGGCAGACTATTATCTAAATGGTGGCCGATTAGGAAATGGGGAGATGCAGCGAGACCTGGGTGTCATGGTACACCAGTCATTGAAAGTAGGCATGCAGGTGCAGCAGGCAGTGAAGAAAGCGAATGGTATGTTGGCCTTCATAGCAAGAGGATTTGAGTATAGGAGCAGTGAGGTTCTACTGCAGTTGTACAGGGTCTTGGTGAGACCACACCTGGAGTATTGCGTACAGTTTTGGTCTCCAAATCTGAGGAAGGACATTATAGCCATAGAGGGAGTGCAGAGAAGGTTCACCAGACTGATTCCTGGGATGTCAGGACTTTCATATGAAGAAAGACTGGATAGACTTGGCTTATACTCGCTAGAATTTAGGAGATTGAGAGGGGATCTTATAGAAACGTACAAGATTCTTATGGGGTTGGACAGGCTAGATGCAGGAAGATTGTTCCCGATGTTGGGGAAGTCCAGGACAAGGGGTCACAGCTTAAGGATAAGGGGAAAATCCTTTAAGACCGAGATGAGGAAAAACTTTTTCACACAGAGAGTGGTGAATCTCTGGAACTCTCTGCCACAGAGGGTAGTTGAGGCCAGTTCATTGGCTATATTTAAGAGGGAATTAGATGTGGCCCTTGTGGCTAAAGGGATCAGGGGGTATGGAGAGAAGGCAGGTACGGGATACTGAGTTGGATGATCAGCCATGATCGTATTGAATGGCGGTGCAGGCTCGAAGGGCTGAATGGCCTACTCCTGCACCTAATTTCTATGTATCTATGTATCTATGTAATAAAGTCCAATCTTCTCCCTCTTTATTCTCCCATGGTCGGGGCTGTCGAACCATCCACAGTCGCGGCCATCAAAGCTCCCACAGCCGGTGATCTAAAGCCCTCGCGTTGGGGTGACTGAAACTCCTGCATCAGGACAGTTGAACTCTCCGCGGCTTGGAGCTCCCGAATCGGTCTCTAACCAGGGACCGCAGGCTCCACGATGTTAAAGTCCACAGGCCCGCGGTTGGAACTCTCCACAGTCGATCTCCGGCAAAGGGATCATAAGCTCCATGATGGTAAGTCTGCGCTGCGCTCGCGGTTGAAGCTCCGGGTCTGTCTCCAGGAATTGCTGCGCCACTCCACGATGTTAGGCCACAGTGGGGACGGAGATAAGATACGGGAAAAAATCACATCTCCGTCGAGGTAAGAGATTAAAATAAAGTTTCCCCCAGACCCCCCACCCCCCATATAAATTAAACCAAGGAACACTAAAACTTTCTCTTTAACACTTATTAAAATAACAAAAACAGAAGAAAAGACAGACAGACTGTTGGTGAGATTGGGACATAATATGGTTGGAGTAAAGATTATGAAAAGGGATAAAATGGAATGGGGATAAGGATGAATTATAGAACAAGATAGAGTCGTGATTGGGATAGGAACAGGGTAGGAATAAGAGTAGAATCTGTAATATTGTGGGTGAGGATGAATGGTTTAATTATGATTTTACTTCGGAGTCACGTGAGTGACTACGTGAAGACCCCGTCCAGCACGCATGCGCGACATTAGCGTTCACGCAGTGCAACAGCGACGACCGGGAGTACAGGCGCTCCCGCTACACGTCGGTGAAAACTAAACAGCGGACCTTCAGGTAAGTCTTACACTGAGGTCGTAATCCGCAAGCTGTGCTCTGCTCTCTATTCCAGAGGAACTGGGAACAGGAGCAGCACGGCAAAGGAAGAAAACCGCCCCCCGTTCGACTCCAACAGAACGGGAGTGTTCCATCAGTGGGGGGCGAGAGGCGGCACCTGGACCGCATATGCGGCGGTCCACCCTCATCGAGACCGAGCCGAGCCCAGTCCCGCTAGCGCAGCCTGATGAGCGGCAGCGGGCTGGAGGAAAAGTTTTTAAAAAAAATTAAAAAAAATACCGGCCGGTTATGTCTGACTCCGATGAGGAGGGTCCGCCTTAGAGCGGCAGAGCTAGCCGCCTGAGCCGAATGGAAAGGCTCATGGAGCAACTGCTCCAGCGAGACTTGCTTCAGGAGCTAGAGCAGTCTCGCCAGGGGGATCAGGCACTCCCACAGCAGTGCTCTATAAATGCACTGGCCATCGCTTTCCCCTCAAAGCAGGGCAGCGTTGGCGACCAGGGCTGGGCTGGTCAGGAAGAGGGGTAATTGGCTGAAGATGTCGGGAGTACGCTTGGGGTACAGGATCAGGAAGAGCTGCTGGGTGTGGAGATTCGCTACGTGGTTTCACCACGAGCAGGGCGGCCATTGGAGCCAAAACTGGCGGACAGCATCAACCACCTGTCCCTCAAACCCCTACAAGACAGGTACTTAATGAGGCACTAGAGCTGGAAAACTGCAGTTCGCTCAATGTACCGGCTGTTAACAGCCAAATCTGGGGTGGGGGACAGAGTATCCGGAACCAGGAGCTAAAATCCTCAAGCTCCTGACGACAGGGATAACAGCCTATGCTCGTTCCGTGGATGGGGTGGATATGACCACAAACCAGCAAGACACTCTGGCTCTGCTGTGCTACACCCAATATGAGATAAATAACCTCCGCAAGGAGAGAATAAGACCTGCCCTCAATCCCAGGTTTGCAGGACTGTGTAAAACACCGGCCTCAGAGCCGCAGATCCTGTTATTTGGAAGGACAAGTGAAAGACCTGGAGGAGGAGTCCAAAGCATTTGGCCTCATGAGGGCAGGCCCCGGAACGAGCAGACCCACACAAAAAAACAGACGGCAGTACCCCACCGTGTCCACCAGTCAAGGTCAAATTTATGTCACTGGTGAAAGCTCGGGGTCCGCATACTATCCCCGAAAGCCTTTTTAGGCCAGGGCCCAGAGCGGACCCCATGGAAAATGCGCCACCCCCAATCAGCAGTACATCAGCAGTACATCCAGCAGTATAACGACGGATGAACAAACGGAAGAAAGGAACACTACCATAACTATGGAGGTAGGTGGGTCTGGTTCCTACCAGCATGTAAATGGGGAACTGTACTAACAGGAGGTGTCTCACGAATGATAGTTATATACTTAACAGTATTTGGGGATACAAAATAGAGTTCATTCACGAAAACATGCCACCAGTTCAGCACGTACCCAAAGGGTCTTTACCCTCTCAGTCAAAGAGAACTAGAGGCTCAAGCAGAACTGGTGAGGTTACTTACAAAGGGTGTCATTGAGAAATCCAAACATGATCCTTTGGAATTTGTCTCAAATATATTTACCAAAAGTAAAAAAGATGGTGGATGTCGCATCATCATTGACTTAACCTCACTAAATACCTTTGTTAAGTATGTACATTTCAAAATGGAAACATTTGTAACTGCTAAACAACTGATTTCCAAAGGATACTTTATGGCAAGCATTGATTTAAAAGATGCCTACTATTCAGTACCCATTCACAAGGGTCATCGCAGATACCTGAAAATTTACCTGGATGGGGCAACTATGGCAGTATAAAGTATTGCCTAATGGGTTGACATCAGCCTTAGACTATTTACCAAGATATTAAAACCAGCCTTGGCAACATTAGCGAAACAAAGACATATTGTCATGGCGTAACTTGATGATATCCTAATAGTTGGCAAAACCATGGAGTTGGCTAAATCAGCTGTATTAGCTACCAAATAATTGTTTGAAACCCTGGGTTTGTCATACATCCAGATAAATCTAAGTTGACGCCATCCACAACTATGGACTATCTGGGATTCAATTAACTCAATCCACATGTCTGTAACATTGCCAAAAGGTAAAGCAGCAGAATTGGCACAGATGTGCAACAATTTAATGGTAAGCAATCGACCAACCATCCGACAAGTGGCAAGAGTAATTGGCAAAATGGTAGCAGCATTTTCAGCTACACAATTTGGACTCCTGCACTATCAGCACCTACAAAGGGCAAAAGTACAGGCGTTGAAACGACATGCAGGTCACTTTGACAGATCCATGAAACTACCCATTGAAGCAATATCAGAGTTACAATGGTGGATATAACACATTTGGCATAGTTCCAGCCCTATCATCATCAATAACCCAACGTTAACTATACAAACAGATGCCAGTGCTCAAGGCTGGGGAGCAACTAATACCATATCCAGCACAGGTGGTAGATGGACTAACCTAGACTCGTCTTTACTACAAACACTGGGCATAAATTATTTGGAAATGTTGGGTGCGTTTTATGGTTTTAAAGCATATTCTAGGAATATGCACAACTTGCATGTTCATTTACAAATTGATAATATCACGGTGGTGGCCTATATTAACCATATGACCGGAATAAAATCGATATCATGTGACAATTGGGTCAACACAATCTGGTAATGGTGGGTCGATAGACATATTTGGCTATCAGCAACTTACCTACCAGGTAAGCTAAATACAGTGCCAGGTCACGCAAATTCAATGATAAACACCGAATGGATGTTAAATCCTAGAGCTTTTGCTAAAATTACAAACCAATATGGCACACCAGATATCGATCTCTTTGCATCCAGACTAAATCACCACGTACCAATGTATGTCCCTTGGGAACCACACCCTGAGGCAGCAGCGATAGATGCATTCGCACTGAACTGGGGGACCGATTTCTTCTATGCTTTTTCCCCTTCTGCCTTAATCTGTAGGGTACTACGCAAAATACAGATGGACTCTGCTTCAGGTATTTTGATAGTACCAACTGGCCTACACAGCCATGGTTCCCAGTGGTCCTCGACATGGTCATCGAAACTCCTATGACTTTTCCCAGTAGCCCAGACCTATTGACGCACCCTGTATGAGGCATAAGTCATCCATGCCATGCCAAAATTAACCTACTGGGTTGCAGATTATCAAAAGACCACTGCTGGGACTGGGATTGTCTGACAGGACCATCAACATGATGACACCGTATGTCCACCAGGAAACAATACCTATCGAGCATCAGGAAGTGGGAAAGATACTGCTCGACTACTGGGACAACGTACTCATCTGCAACCATAACCAATGTACTGGAGTTCCTGGGGGGCCTTCACCATAATGAAGGATTGAGCTACAGCGCCATCAATACTGCCAGACGTGCGCTGTCAGCCTACTTAAAACAGGTGCCAGGACAACAGGCCATAGGGTCTCACCCGCTGGTGATCAAACTCATGAGGAGTATCGTCAACTCCAACCCTCTTAGACCTAGGTATACACAAATCTGGGATGTCAGTGTGGTCCTGACATACCTAAGGGGATGGTCCCCAGCCAGGTCTCTCACCCTGGAAAAGCTAACCCTGAAAACGGTCATGCTGATGCTACTAGTCTCAGCACAAAGAGTCCAGTCCCTCCACTTACTGCGACTGGACAACATGGTTATAACACCAGACCGGGTCTCATTCACCATTCAGGAGCTGCTTAAGCAGAGCAAGCAAGGAACTTGAGTCCTAGTTATGGATTTCCGGGCATACCCACCTGACCTACGGTTGTGTGTCATGACTTACTTATTCACTTACAACAACACAACAAGAGATTCTCGAGGGAGAAAGGAAAAAAAAAATATTTTAAAAATAAATAAATAAATAAATAAAAGCCTTATGGGTCAGCCACAAGAAACCTCATGGTTGGGTGTCGAGCCAAACCATCTCGAGATGGCTCAAGCAGGTACTGGGAGCTGCTGGAGTAGATACTGATGTATATACATCTCACTCCACCAGGGCAGCATCCACATCGGCGGCTAAAAGAATGAACATGGAGAAAACGTTCCAAACGTTCTACCACAAGCCGCTAGCAGAACCTGTGTTATTTGCAGAAAGAGTTTTAAAATCTGCAAAAATATATAATTTAAGCCCGGGGGAGCATTTTGTCTTTTGTTATTGTTTAATAGATACCATTATTGTTTACAAACAGATTATGGTTGATTACGATAACATACTTCCTCCCTTGAATGACTTCGGCAGCGAGTGAAGTATGAACTGTTACACGGTTTGAAATCACAGAGCTTTAAAATCTTCACGTAGTCACTCACGTGACTCCGAAGTAAAATAGTAAGATTAAACGAGAACTTACCAGTTTGAAGTTTGATCTGTATTTTATGAGGAGTTACGATGAGGGATTACATGCCCTCCGCTCCCACTCTCAAATATATAGATCAACAGGTATCTTAGTTCTCCTTTTCTTTACTATGTTTATTTCAATTATTGTGTTTCCTGTGATTCCACACCGCTGCTTTGAAGAATGTCGCGCATGCGTGCTGGACGGGGTCTTCACGTAATCCCTCATCGTAACTCCTCATAAAATACAGATCAAACTTCAAACTGGTAAGTTCTCGTTTAATCTTACTATTAAATATGAGGAATTTAGAGATAAGACTTTAAATTGCAACGGCTTTCGAGCTAATAACAAGGAAGTGATGGATATAGAAGTGAACAAATCAAAGATTGGAATAATGACAGGAAATGATGTGACATGTTAAGGGATAGGGAGACTGCTAGATGATGGTGATGGGTCACAGCTCAGGTTCTTTCGGGCAAACACCTTAGGTGTGAAGGGGAATACGAAGAAACATAGAAACATAGAAAGTAGGTGCAGGAGGAGGAATGCTCTCGTCTGTGGAATTCTCTGCCTCAGAAGGCGGTGGAGGCTGGTTCTCAGGATACTTTCAAGAGAGAGCGAGAGAGGGCTCTTAAAGATAGCGGAGTCAGGGGATATGGGGAGAAGGCAGGAACAGGTACTGATTGGGAATGATCAGCCATGATCACATTGAATGGCGGTGCTGGCTCGAAGGGCCGAATGGCCTACTCCTATTGTCTATTTGATCTATTTGATTTGAGGCCATTTTGTTGGTTCACACTCTTGATCCATTACTGTTTTCTTATTTATTAATGTTTAGTGTTTTCTGAGTTATTCGTAACTGTCACTGTATGTCATGTTGTTACTTGTGGGCGGAGCACCAAGGCAAATTCCTTGTATGTGAAAACTTGGCCAATAAACTTACTTACTTACTTACTTACTTATTTAGCCCTTTGAGCCAGCACTGCCATTCATTGTGATCATGGCTGATCATCCACTATCAGTACCTGTTCCTGCCTTCTCCCCATATCCCTTGATTCCACTAGCCCCTGGAGCTGTATCTAACTCTCTTTTAAATACATCCAGTGAATTGGCCTCCACTGCCTTCTGTGGCAGAGCATTCCACAAATTCACAACTCTCTGGGTGAAAAAGTTTCTTCTCATCTCAGTTTTAAATGGCCTCCCCTTTATTCTTAGATTCTTTATTCTTTATGAAGAAGATGGGGATATAGCTGAATGGAAATGGGAAGTGAATTTGATCACAGGAAGAGATACAAATTTGATTGCATTGATGATTAAGATGGCAGTGTTCTGGAGATTGGAATAATATTGATATGATAGGATTTGCAACAATGAGGGAGTGTGGTGGTGCCTAACGGCAGCGGCTCGACTACAGTCCGTGTATTTTTTTACATTTTTGTCCCGTTAGATGTACGTTTTTGGTTTTAATGTGTATATGTGTATATGTGGGGGGGGGGAACCGTTTAATCTCTTCCCTGTACGGGGACCCGACCTTTTCCCTATCGGGTCTCCGGTGTTGTTGGGCCTAACATCATGGAGCCAGCGGCGGCCTCCAACCAGAACCAACCTGATGGCTCCAGTCGCGGAGCCTGCGGACTCGCCATCGCGGAGCTGGCTGATTTCGGAGCGAGGAAAGCTGTGGTGGCGCACGGCTGCGACCCGGCTTCGGAGCTTCGGAGGCTCCGGCCACAGGCCCGGTGGACAGGAACATCTGGAGCTCGCGGGTCCCTGGTGGGAGACCGCTTTTCGGAGTTCCCGCAACGGCAACTTCTCCCGCCCGAATCGTGGGGTTTAAATGACTAGGAGCAGGGCCTAACATTGTCCGGCGCGGCTTAAAATGCCACGGGACTTACCATTGCCCGCCGGGGGCTTTAACATCGTGATCCCCAGTCGCCTCGACACTGCAGTTGGACAGCTGGACCGCGGGAGAAGAACAAAGGGAAGAGATAAGACGTTTGCCTTCCATCACAGTGAGGTGTTGGAGATTCACTGTGATGGGTGTTTGTGTAAATTGTGTTAAGTGTGGGTCTTGGTATTTTTTGTAATGTCATGACTGCAGGAATGAAATTTCATTCAAACCTTGTCTATTCTGAAGCTGCAGGTGTTATGGAATAAACTGTATTAGAATAAGAAGGAAGAGGATGAGGATATAGTTAGGTACATGAAGAGATGGGGAAATTGCAGACAGGAATTGAGAAGATATAAAGATTGGGACAAGATAGTGAACTGAAAATATGGAGATAATAGGGATTAGAAGGAAATGAGGGAGAGGTGAGGATTTAAAAGATGTAGTTTGGGATTGAAGTGGTGGTAAAGTCTACGAGATCTGGAATAATAATGAGAATGGGCTGGCATTGATGGAAGGGTTGATTATGTGACAGAGATGGGATTGAAACAAAAGGGAATAGGACAGGAAATACAAGAGGTTTGGAAATGATATTAATTAAGGATCTGGAATGGATTGCAAAAGGAATAGTGTGGGAGTTTGGTATGACAAATGGGTATGTTGTGAGTAGGATTTTCATGTTAGTTATCACGATAAGAATGAAAATTGCAACAGAGTTGGATTTTAAGGAGCTTGATGAGGGAAAGGAAGTATTTCAACTTTCTCTATTTCATTGTTCTATTTTTGACAGTTATAAACAATCCCCATTTGAGTAAAAAAACAATTTTAATTTAGATGAACCTATCGTGGTTTGTAAACTATCATAGCTCCTCCTTAACGAATCATCCAATTGAACAATCAGTCTCATTAATAATATGAATTAGTGTTAATTCATGCCTTTGTAAATTTAAATATCCAAGCATGTAATGTAAGGTAGCAACCTCAAAAGCAGAAAGAACACGGATTTAGATAAATTTGTAGGCAAATATGGAAACTTAGTTGCAAGAGGGGCATGACTGGTATCTTAACATGCTTTGGTTTCAATGTTTCAGATGAGATGGTGGGGCGGGGCGAGCGGGGTGGGGGTGGGGGTGGGGGGTGGTTGCTTTGTGGAGGAGTTGCTTTGCTAATCAGGGAGAATGTCACCGCAGGACATAGTGGTGGGCATGTCTATGGGGGCATTATGGGTTGAGCTCAAAAATAAGAAAGATGCAATTACTCTGATGGGATTATATTATAGGATCAGATATGTAGACAGATTACAGAGGATGCAAGAACCACATGGTTGTTGAGGCGGGTGACTTTAACTTCCCCAATATAGACTGGGAATTACTCAGGGCAAAAGGATTAGGCAGGCCAGAAGTTGTTAGGTGGATCCAAGAAGCTTTCTGTAATGTTTGTGGATAGTCAGACTATCATGCAGGACCTTGTATTGGAAAACAATTCTGGCCAGGTGACTGGTGTCGTGGTCGAAATAGTGGAGATAATTTGGGGATAGTGATCATAAATAGTAAGATTAAACGAGAACTTACCAGTTTGAAGTTTGATCTTTATTTTATGAGGAGTTATGTTGAGGGATTACGTGAAGAACCCGCCAGCCCGCATGCGCGTCAATCTTCAAAGCAGCGGTGTGAAGTCACAGATAACAGTTGTTGAACTGATGATAGTAAGATTCAAGAACTAGAACTACCAGCTGTATTTTATGTGAAGGGTTGGGAGCGGAGGGCACGTAATCCCTCAACGTAACTCCTCATAAAATAAAGATCAAACTTCAAACTGGTAAGTTTTCGTTTAATCTTACTATTTTACTTTGGAGTCACATGAGTGACTACGTGAAGATTTTAAAGCTCTGTGACTTCATGCCGTGGAATGAGTCCATGCATCACACACTGCATAGTTGACCAAGGAGGAGTGGAAAACCAAGTATTCAGACATGACATAAATTTTGAACATGCTGAAGATTTTTTAATGGACAAAATAATAAGCAACCTCTCTCACCCGAGAGGAGAATACAAAACAGAACTTAAAATAGAGTTTGCGAAATCACTCGATCTGGTTACAGGTTTGTTATAAAACATCTGGAATGTGCATTCTGAGGACCATCCTGCGCCAGCTAGAATATGGTCCAATGGGACGTCCAGGACCCTTGCTACGGACGTAGCTGCAGCCCTGGTGGAATGAGATTTGAATATTTCAGTGTCTATACCAGCATCAGCCAGAACCTGCTTCAACCACCTGGAGATGGTCTGAGCTGAAACCTTTTTATGCGGTTTCTTGTGACTAATAAATAATGCTAGTTCTGACCCTCTAAGACCCTTGGTGATCTTAATATATTGCTGGAGGTGTGTGACCACACATAATCGGGGGTCCAAGGGGTATGCCATAAATTGTAGCTTAAGACCGGAAACACCTGGTCTGCTCTGTTTAATTGGATCATATACAAGAAATGTTATACCAGTAGCAGAAGTGACCATCCTATCCAGACGTAGCTTCTGCAATGACTGGACCCGTTGAGCTGATACTAGTGCCATGAGCATCACTACTTTGTAAGTGAGCCGGAGAAGGGACAGGGATGTAGCTGGAGCCCATTGGCGAAGTAGTGTCAGAACAACACCTACATCCCATATTTCCATATATCTGGGCCTGGGAGGGTTTTGGTTGAAAATACCCCTCATGAATCTGGATATTAATGGATGAGACCCAACGGAGTGTTGACCTGAACTCGGCAAGAAGTATGATGACAACGCGCTTTTGGCACAATTCAGAGCACTGTAGCTCAAACTCTCGTCGAAATGAAGTTTTGAGAGAAATTCCAAAATGTTGGTTGTGTGCGCTGTCTCATACGTGATATTAGTTTGCAAACAGAACTCTTCCCATTGCTTTATGTAGGAGAAGTATTGTTTTTTAGTGCTGTCTCTCCAGACCATAGTTAGCACATCCACTGTGCGGTCAGTTAGTCCAATCCTGAGAAAAGGTCTTCTTAGAATCTGCAAACCAACAAGTTTAGCCGATCATGTAGAGGATGTACTTCCCCAGTGATGGGGTGGGTTAGCAGATTCCTGCATTTGGGAACCGCCATGAAGGGCTCTATGATCATACCCAGAATGAGTGGATACCATGGCTGAGTGGGCCAGTCAGGGACTATTAGAATGCCCGAGGCAGAGTCTTGCTTAATTTTGAGCAGGCATCTACTGACAAGGCAGAATGGGGAAATGCATAGAAAAACATTCCTCCCCAATGTAGCGAGAATGCATCTATCGCTACTGCCCCTGGGTCTGGTTCCCATGCAACATAGTTTGGTAATTGATGATTAAGTCTCGATGCAAACAAATCTATATCCGGTGTTCCATACCTAGAGATAATATCATTAAACACTCTATGATTCAACATCCATTCTGTGTTGTCATTGAATTTGCGTGACCTGGTGTCCGCCACCGTATTGAACCTACCTGGCAGGTAGGTAGCTGAAACCCAAATATTCCTAGGAATGCACCAGTGCCAAATGAGGTTTGCCAATCTATCACAGGGTACTGACTTGATTCCACCCATGTGAATAATGTATGCCACCGCTGTGGTGTTATCAATCTGTAATTGAACATGCAAACGGTGCATATTCCTACAATAAGCCCTTAGTCCATAGAGGGCTGCCAGTAACTCTAAATAATTAACACCATATAATTGCAGAAATGACCGTTCATGCATATTCCATCTGCCTCCGCAGCTAGAGATGGTGTCAGTAGCGCCCCATCCCAAAGCACTGGCATCAGTTGTAAAATTAGTGAAGGATTGTCAACTGAAATGTTGTTAGAGCTATGCCAAATATTGGACTTCCACCATTTTAATTCGGAAATGGCTTCAGCCGGTAAATGCATAGGCCTGTCAAAATGACCTAAATGGGGTTGAGTGCCTGCACCTTTGCTCATTGTAACTGTTGGTAATGCAAAGGCGCAAATTTGCCAATAAAACTGGCCACTTGTCGAATAGAAGGCTGTTGCTTCCATTGTTAGTTTGTTTCTAAAGCTGAAACAAGAAACGAAAACGACCGCAGACAAAGTTCGAAACTTACCTGGAGGTCTTTAAACTTACCGCTGGTGGAGCGATGCGCCTACCAGCCAGTCGCGGCGCCATGCGTTAGACATAATGACGCACATGCGGGCTGGCTGGTTCTTCACGTAGTCACTCACGTGACTCCGATGTAAAATTTTAGGATTGTTTTAAATTGGGACAGGTCTGGATGTTGTGGGAAGGTACTTAATTGGGACAAGGCAGATTATAATGTCATTAGGAGGAGAGGAGTAAGGAGGGTAGGTTGGGAGCAATTGTTATTGGGTACATCCACAGATGACATGTGGGAGTTGTTTAATGGCCAGCTGAAGATGAGCGAGTTCCAGTAAGGAGGAGGGATAAGGACAGCAAGGTAATGGAACGGTGGATGACCAATGAGGTGTTAAATGTGTTCAGGAAAAAGAAATAAGTGTATGTTATGTTTAAGGTGGTGACATTGTGCTGCAAATTGTAGGTGATGTGAGTTTGTGCCTTGACCAAGCTGCCTGGTTATTTTTGAGGCAGCATAGAGCATGCTATTTTGTAGTGAAATAGAAAGTGGATCACACTGACCACACAGGGTGAAGAAAAAATCATATAATAAAAGCACTGATTTATTTTGGATGCAGCAATTATTGTGGAATTCCCAGAGTTTAAAACAGCAGAAAATGATTTTTGCTAAGGATCAAAGTTAATTGAAGTTAGCCTTCCTCATTATAAGCTCAGGCTGAACAGGGAAGAACATCAAAGAAATGGAATTGGTTACATTTTTCATTGTCACCAACTTAATATTTTGTTGTTGTACTGTTACTGTGCTGTATATTTAACCTATGGATCTAGTTATGTTGTACCGCTGGGTAGCACAATGGCACAACTAGTAGTGTTGCTGCATCTCTGTTCAGTCCTAACCTCTGGTGCTATTTGTGTGGAGTTTACACATTCTCCGTGTGACAGAATGGGGTTTCTCCAGGGTTCTCTGGTTTCCTTCCACATCACAAAGATGTGTTAAATGGGCAATGTAAATTTCCCCAAGTAAGTGAATTTGGGGTAATAGATGGGAATTAGTGTAAGAGGAGTGTAAATGGCTTGGTTCAGGTGACTTGGTTCACGGGCCAAACACAGGAACAGCCCCTTCAGCCCACAATATCTGTGCCAAACATCATGCTAAAATCAGTTCTTATCTACCTGCTCCATTCTCTGCACAAGTAGTCTCTTCACCCATCCAACAGAAACACACAGGCAGGTACTGCAATGATACCAAGAGATCTGCAGGCCCAAGCACAGCGAGGGCACAGGAGGAAGGCGCAAGATAAACACGAGGGCTTTTACAAGAATCTTGATAAATAAGATTACAAGATTGTGGAAAAATCCAAGACTGTGCATAGACTGAGACATATATCAGCACATAAATGGGGAACTCAATAGGGAACACAAATATAATGACACATAGGCACAAGGCAACACAGTCTATGCTGCCCTCAGTGGTCAGCAGAGGGATTAGCAGGCACCGTGACAAGAGCCCCCCACCCCCACCTCCCCCTCCTCTCTCGGAACAGCACCCAACATTGCACCCAGTTTTTCTGGGTCGTGCTGGTGAATGTCTCTGATAAGATTAGGGTCCAGGATATGTCATTAGCGCTTTATTGCCACATATGCAACTGCACAGTGAAATTCTCTTTCTTCTTCTTCTGTCGTATGTCTTTTAGACCTGCAGCTCCGTTGAGGCGAGCCAGGCCAACGTGTTATCGTCCAGGTCAATCAGACCTCGTTCACCATTGTTTGGGGCAACTGGTGACTATTTGGAAATTCTCTTTGCATCTATTACACATGCAGGTGCTGACATTTTTGGTGCCATTATTCAAAGTTCGGAGTCTGGTCGGCCCGTGCACTCGATGTATTGGAGGAGTTCCCGTGAACCGACGTCCCTCTCCTCTCCTTGCCCGGCCATCTTTGTGCCCGACCTGAAGGCGCTGATGGCATTACCGCGAATCACCCTCCTACTGGTCCTTGCTCCTCATGTCCAACATCTCCAGCTCCCTCCCGGACATGCCGTCTGCGGAGACTTTGGGTGGATTCTTGATCCCATCGACCGTCAAGCGGGTTCCCGGTCCTGTTGACCACCAAGCCTTCAGGAGAGGTCCCACTGACTGTGAGCCTTTGGGTGGAGATTACAATGAGTCTTTGGATGGGTTCCCCATCCAACTGATCGTTGAGACTTCAGGCCGTTTGCGACAAGCATTCAGGTGGTTTCCTGGTCTCAAGCAGGGCCCCACGACCACTCCTCAGAACCATACCCCTCCCCGTCCATCAGACGGCCCTGAAAACGGTGAGAATCAATGAGCCACCAAAGAGTGTATGTGGGTCAGCCATCAAATTGATAGGCATATGCAAGTAGGGCCAAAGGAGCTGTTTCCGTGCTGTTTGACCTTATGACTATGGCTCTTGATATATTTCCACCGGGTGGCACCAGTAATGGCTGCCTCGCCAACAGTCTCTGTCCCTTCCTTATTTTGTATGTGTTAAATGTATGTTTTAGTGTTCTTTAGCTTGTTTATTGTGGGAGGGGGAGGGGGAGTGGGAGGGGGGGGGGGTTGGGGAACTTTTTCTAATCTCTTTCCTCGATGGAGATGCACATTGTTTTCCAGATCGTATCCCCGTCCGCACTGCGGCCTAACATCGAGGAGTTGGCAGCCTTTGCAGGAGACCGACTTTGAGAGCTCCAGCCACGGGTGCCTACGGACTTAACATCACAGAGCCCACAATCCCTTTGTCAGGGATCGACCAATGAGCTCCAACCACGGAAGCCTGCGGACTTTAACATCATGGAGCCCGCGGTCTCTCGTCAGAGACCGACTTCGGGAACTCCAAACCGCAGGAGCTTCGACTGCCCCGGCGCAAGAGCTTCGATCGCCACGACTGCGGATGGTTTGACTGCCCTGGCCGCGGGTGAATAATGAGGAAGACGATTGGACTTTATTGCCTTCCATCACAGTGAGGAACCCGCTGTGGTGGATGTTTACGTTAACTATTATGTAGTTGTGTGTCTTGTTGCTTTTATTTTAGTAAGGCTGTATGGTAATTCGCATATCACTGTACCTCAATTGTTACACGTGACAATAAACTGACCTTGACCTTGAGATATGCGGGATGGAGGTGGGGGATGGGTGGCTGGAGACAAGGCACTGGTTGTCATGGGCCTAAGGAGAGACGCGTGAAAGGTAGGATGAATTCTCATTGACCTGGTGGACATGATAGGCCACAGGAATAATCCTCTTTAGGATATTGCAGGGGCCGATGAACCTGCATGCCAATTTGCAGGACTCAATGTGAAGTGGAAGCTCTAGTGTGGAGAGCCAGACCTCTTGGTGCCACCACAACAGAAGTGCCAGGCGGTGGCAGCGGTGGTTGGCCTTGCGCTGATACTGGAAGCTGATATCATATGCAGGTGGGTAGTCTGGGCCATATTCCACATTCACTGGCAGCGACAGATTAGAATCTGGGCAGAAGGGACCTCCATTTCCTGTTTAGAGGTGCGTGTAAGTTGGAAGCTGTGCTGACACTTGAAGGGAGACAGGCCAGAGGATGAATTCTGGAGGCGTTGTGGGCGTTTGTAACTTGTAAAGTAGAGGTTTGCAGGACACAAAGCACCAGAGCATGGTCTCAACATCCTGGTACTCCCATTCTGTCTGCCCATTGGATTGCAGGTGGAACCCAGAAGACAGGCCAGCAGAGACACCTATTGTAAAAGTAAGCAAAATGCCTTCCAAAATTGGGAGAAAACCTGAGGACCCCAATCAGAAAGAATGTCCTGAGGATTACCATGGAGACAGAAAACATGCTGGGTTACTTGGTCAGTTCATTCATGGGCAGATTGTACTTTGGGTAGGGGAACAAAATGACAGGCCGAGGACAACCAAAATGGTAGTGAAGTTATTGGAGAGAGGAAGACCAGTAATAAAATCCATAGAAATGTGTGATCAGAGACTTCGGAGTAGATAGTGGTTGCAGGTGGGCACGGAACAGGCCTTAACTAAATCACTAGTATTCACGTCAATAGTGAGGCAGCAAAACCTTCATTTAAGGAAATCAAGAGTTAAAAGTATTCCTGGGTGACCCATCAGCTGAGGGGAGTGAGCACATTGAAGGACTTGGGAATGAACAGAGCTGGGGACAAAGAGATGCTTAGGAAGGACCACCCCAGGACTAGGCTCCTACAGTTTATCCTCTCTCACCACTGAATCAATAGACCAAGACACCGCAGCATTTGTGTGTGGACTGGGAATAATTGGTTCATAGGGTTGATAATGTTCTGACATTAAACTGGCAAGAGTAAGCGTCAGGTTTCGTGTTCTTCCCAACTTGGGCAATATAAGACAGTATTAAAACGATTTAAATAAAGAGCCCACCTTGCTTGATGAGAATTGAGGTGTTTTACAGCCTGGATGTACTACAGATTCGTGTGATCAGTCCAGGTAACAAAGGTGTGCTCAGCTCCCCCCCAGCCACTGCCTGCACTCTTTGTTTAGAGATACAGCGCAGAAACAGGTCCTTTAGCCCACCGAGTCTGCACTGATCCCTGCACACTGAAACTACCCTGCACACTGGGACAATTTACACTTATACCAAGTATAAAAAACCCAATACAAATGAACCTACAAACCTGTACCTCATTGGAGTATGGGAGGAAATCGAAGATACTGGAGAAAACCCACGCAGGTCACAGGGAGAACGTACAAACTCCGTACAGTCAGCACCCATAGTCAGCATTCAACCCGGGTCTCTGGTGCTGCAAGCACTGTCAGGTAGCAACTCTACCGCTGTGCCACCATGTCGCCCCTAGCTTATATCATCGCAGGAGTTTGATTGCCGATATCATAAATCCTCTCAGATGACAAAGCGATGAGTGAAAAGGGCACAAGGATGAATTTTATGGTCCTCGGGAGAAGATAGTGAATGGACAGCTCGCACTCCTACATTAGAGGCATCCACCTCAACAATGAAACACAGTGTGGGATCAGGGAGAATGAGGATAGGAGCTGAGGGAAAATGTGTTGAGCTCTTTATAGGCTCATCCTGCTTCTGGGGACCAGCAGAACCAGACAAACGCAGGTTTGATCTGAGCTCTTAAAGGGACCACAAGATAACAACAGTGTCTAATAATTTAGTTCACTTTGGAGATACAGCGCGAGTACATGTTGAATTGAGTTAGGAAAAGTTGTCCAGGATGCCAATCTTCTCCTGATATTTCTCTGAAGATCAGGGCAAGATCATTTAAAATGGCCAGACTGCCCACAATAAAGACAGCATCTTTTAACCTTCTCATCCTTTCTGCCCAAACTGCTATGGCCCAGGTTAGTGCTTTATAGACACAATAGAGGCAGCTTTGGATTGATCGGTTGTGAACATGGATGACCAAAGCTTCAACGCCAGAGAGCACAGGGTGAAGAACCTTCAGCACTTACCCAGGTGATTGTTGTAACTCTCTCTATTGGTATATGGACACACTAATCTGTTCTGCAGTCATGCCTACTATGTTCTGTTGTGCTGAAGCAAAGCAAGAATTTCATTGTCCTATCAGGGACACATGACAATAAACTCTCTTGAATCGTGAAGATAGAGGGGATTGTATACTGGGCTGTGGCACAGAAACAGTCGAGTCGAGTGAGGTGATGGAAGCAGTGACTGGTGTTGAATTCACCAGTGACTGGCTCTGCTGGAAAGCTTCAATCAAAGACATCAGGTTGTGGAGAAGGTCAAGAAGCAGCTGTCCACACCTCCCAATCATGGCTCCTTGGTAGGTCAGAGCAGACCAGAGATGGTTAATCTCTGCTGTGTCTATGTTTTATACCATACCAACAATACCAAGAGATGTGGAGACATTAATCCAGAGAGTCAGTGAAACACAAGAGGGCTTTTACTAGCATCCTGATAAACAAGAGTAAAGGGCTCAACACAGGGAAGATCCAAGGCTAAGCGAAGATAAACACAAAAACACCAGCACTTAAAGAGGGAACTCAATAGGGTAACACTAACGATAATGACATACAGGTGAAAATACTTGACCATAATTGAACACAAGGCAACACAGTCTATGCTGCCTCCGGTGGTCAGAGTAGGGTTTAGCAGGCACAGTGACAGGTATGTCATAAAGGCTTTTCTATTTTTCTATTGATATCTGATCACTTTGCAACCCAACGCACACCATTCATTTTCAGATCATAAGGCTGATCAAGACAGTAGCAAAATATTGTGCAAAAATGTTTCCATGCAGTATTTATTTATTTTGTGCTATGTATGAGCTTACATTTACTATTCAAATACATTAGTGTTCTCCCATGAAGGTCACAGCTGTACAATTCTTGCTCCTTTTCAAACCCATTACACACAAGTGCCGTCTGTCTTCTTCCTTTCTGAGAAAGGACAGGGATAGAGTTGCTGCCTTCCAGCACCAGAGACCAGGTCTGATCCTAATGACATTCTGCATGTATATATATATATATATATATTCTGCATGAGAATGTACGTTCTCCCCGTGACTGCGTGGGTTTTGTTCAGGTGCTCCTGTTTCCTCCCACATTGCAAAGACATGCAGTTTTGTAGGTTAATTGATTTCTGTAAATTATCCCCAGTGTGTAGGACAGAACTAGTGTACGGGTGATCGCTGGTCTGTGTGGACTTGGTCGGCTGATGGGGCCTGTTTCTACGATGTATCTCTAAACCTAAAGCTAAAAAACTAAAACATTGATTGTCCACCATTGTTGTTTTATGTTGACCACGTGGAGTGTTGGGCATTCGTCACTTTGCAGTGAGATCATGGCTGATCACCGCGTTGCCCTCTTGATACTTTGCCTTCTCTCAACCTCACGGCGCTGAGCATGTATTAAGCTGCATGATGGCTGTGGCACTAGTGGATCATAAAGGGATTATTTAATGCATAAAACCCAAGCCCAAAGAATATGTTTTAAACCCTTGTTTAGGCAAAGGCTATAATTGTTCATGCTGTGCCATATAGAGCATGCAAAGGAAAATTAATGTCACTGGCTCCGATCTAGGCCATTGGAGAGGTAGAGGCTCATCCAACTTCTAACATGCCCCATTCACCCACCACTCCAGTGCTTTTAACAGTGAGACCAAATAGAAGGAGGAACAGCATTTCCAATCAACATGAATATTTCAGGTTAGAACGAGTACTGGTAGAACAAGGCGGCTCAGTGGTAGAGTTGCTGCCTTACTGCGCTTGCAGCGCCAGTGACCCGGGTTCGATCCCGACTACACGTGCTGTCTGTATGGAGTTTGTACGTTCTCCCCGTGACCCCTTGGGTTTTCTCCAAGATCTTCGGTTTCCTCCCACACTCCAAAGATGTACAGGTTCGTAGGTTAAATGGCTTGGGTATAATTGTAAATTATCCCGAGTGTGTGTAGGACAGTGTTAGTGTGTGGGGATCGCTGGTCGGTGTGGAATTGGTG
The DNA here is from genome assembly GCA_038087875.1 of Malacoraja senta. Taxonomy (NCBI): domain Eukaryota; kingdom Metazoa; phylum Chordata; class Chondrichthyes; order Rajiformes; family Rajidae; genus Malacoraja; species Malacoraja senta. Next base: position 44,559,322 of record CM075981.1, on the reverse strand, counting down.
GGCCAAAGGGCCTGTTTCCCTGCTGTATCTCTAAAACTAAAACAAAAGTACACAAATAATCTCAACGGAGTGGTGCAAAAGCCAGTTTGTTTCCCCTTGGGATAAATATGAAGGCAACCGTCCCCCAAGTGTATGTCTTTTTTCACCAGTGCATATTTTGCCTGAAGGTTATCAGTGTTGACCACAACATTTTAATTTTCTTATCAGGTTTTTATTAAAGGGCTAATACGTTGACATTAATAGATTCACACAAAGCACCGGGCTAATTTTTCCTACATCAATCTGTCAGTGGAGAAATCATCAGACACATCTGTCAAAGTTAGCCTGCAACAATTAATATGAAATAAATAAATGCTTGGTGACAAATCAATATATTCACAGGCACAAAATAGCAGAGGGCTAATGGAATGCCACTTTTCTCAGAGAGACGTAAAGGAAAGAGAAAATCTACAGTCCATTTGAAATGACAATCTTTCCTCAAACGTATTGCCATGCCTTTCAGCATTCCTTGATTGTCATGTCATGTTCATAAATTACATCAGGTATTTTCTTCCTGAAGTGGAACCACATTTCTCCCGACTTCTTTAAAATGTGGCACATTGGTGCGGACTAAAGAGTGCATTCGTCAGATGTCACCAACCTCCCATTATTTATCCCGCAATTTAAAGATATAGTGCAAAAACGTTGCTAAAGCCGCAGTATTCGTGTTCGGGGAATAAACTTGTCAATTTGCGTTCTACTTCATACATTTGAAGCCTGTCAGATGTTCGAGGCTAATATAAAAAATGGACAAATAAAAATTTCAGCATATATTTGACATAAAAAATTTAGGCGTAATAAAAATATCTAGAGAGAAATTGGCAATAACCAGTCACATATTTGACTGAAACCATTCAACAAAATATTTGTTCTGCACTATTTAAACAAATATTACCTTGTGAGGGTCAATATATTGGTAAAGATAAGAAATGGGAACTCTCCAGAAATTGAACCATAAATTGTAATTAGTCAGAGTGTTATAGTGTGGAAACAGGCCCTTCAGCCCAACTGTGCGGTAACATTACCTCTCAGATTCCTATTAAATCTTTTCCCCTTCACTTTAAACCTTTGTACTCTGGTCATAGAGTCATAGTGATACAATATGGAAACGGGCCCTTCAGCCCAACTTGCCCAACATGTCCCAGCTACACTAGTCCCATACACTAGGCCCATATCCATCCAAACCTCTCCCATCCATGTACCTGTCTACCCGTTATTTAAACGTTGGGATAGTCCCAGCCTCAACTCTCTCATATGGCAGCTTGTTCAATATACCTACCACCCTTTGTGTGAAAAAGTTCCCCTTCAGTTTCCGAGTAAATTTTTTCCCCTTCACTTTTAAGCTATGTCCTCTGGACCTCGATTAATCTACTCTGGGCAAGAGACTCTGTGCATTTACCTGATCTATTCCTCTCTTAATTTTATACACCTCCATGTGATCACCCCTCATCCTCCTGCGCTCCAAGGAATAGAGTCCCAGCCTCCTCAACCTCTCCCTATAGCTCAGATGCTCTAGTCCTGCAACATCATAAACCTTCTCTGAACCCTTTCCCGCTTGACAACATCGTTCGTATAACATGGTGCCCAGAACTGAACACAATACTCTACAATACGACCACTCACCTGTTCCCCCAACGCAATGGCGGGAGCATTCTGTAGCCGGGGGACGGGGACGGCTTCAGGCGGGGCCTGTCGGGGGCTGGTGGGGGGTGGGGTGTATTGGGGAGGGGGGGATGTGTGCGGGAGGGGGCTGTGGGGGAGGGGGGTTGTGGAGGCGGGGGTGTGTGTGGATGAGGGGAGGTATGTTGGGAAGGGGAGGTTTGTGGGGGAGGGTGTGTGTGTGGGGGTGTGTGTGTGTAAGGGATGGAGGGGTGTAGGGGAGAGAGGTTGTAGGGGAGTGGGGGATGCGGGGGAGGGGGGAGGGGGGGTGGGGGAGGGGGGGGTGTGGGTGTGTGTGTGTGTAAGGGATGGAGGGGTGTAGGGCAGGGGGGTTGTAGGGGAGTGGGGGGTGCGGGGGTGTGGGGGTGTGGGGGAGGGGTGTGTGTTGGGGAGGGGGGGTGTTGGGGAGGGGGAGGTGTATGGGGGAGGGGGAGGTGTGGGGGAGGGGGTGGAGTGATGGAGGGGGGGTGGGGGAGGGGGTGTGTGGGGGAGGGGGTTATGTTGGGGAGTGGGAGGTGTAGGGGAGGGGGAGGTGTGTGGGGGAGGGGGAGGTGTGTGGGGGAGGGGGAGGTGTGTGGGGGAGGGGTTGTGGAGAAAAGGGGTGTGGGGAAGGGGGATGGGATGTGGGAGGTGTATGGGGGAGGGAGTGGTGCAGGGGAGGGTGTGTGTGGGGGACGGGGGTATGTGGGAGGGGGGCTGTAGGGGAGAAGTGTTTAGGGGAGGGGTCTGTGGGGGAGGGGGAGGGGTGTGTGGGGGAGGGTTGTGTGGGGAAGGGGGTGTGTGGGGAAGGGGGTGTGTGGGGAAGGGGGTGTGTGGGGAAGGGGGTGTGTGGGGGAGGGTGTGTGTGTGTGGGGGAGGGTGTGTGTGTGTGGGGGAAGGGGGTGTGTGGGGAAGGGGGTGTGTGGGGAAGGGGGTGTGTGGGGAAGGGGGTGTGTGGGGAAGGGGGTGTGTGGGGAAGGGGGTGTGTGGGGAAGGGGGTGTGTGGGGAAGGGGGTGTGTGGGGAAGGGGGTGTGTGGGGAAGGGGGTGTGTGGGGAAGGGGGTGTGTGGGGGAGGGTGTGTGTGGGGGAGGGTGTGTGTGGGGGAGGGTGTGTGTGTGTGGGGGAGGGGTGGGTGGGAGGGGGGGGTTTAGTTTGTTAGAGATACAGCGTGGAAACAGGCCCTTCGGCTCACTGGGTCCACGTCAAACAGCGATTCCCGCATATTAACGCTATCCTACACACACAAGGGACATTTTACCAAGCCAATTTCCCTTTACGTCTTTGGAGTGTGGGAGGAAACTGATCTCGTGTAAAAGTGGCTCCTGGAATGTGTGATGAAATAGTAAGATTAAATGAGAACTTACCAGTTTGGAGTTTGATCTTTATTTTATGAGGAGTTACGTTGGTGATTACGTGAAGAAGCCCTGCCAGTCCGCATGCGCGTCAATCTTCAAAGCAGCGGTATGAAATCACAGGTAACAGTAATTGAAGTAACATAGTAAGGTCAGAAACTTGAGAACTACCAGATGACCTTTGTGAGAGAGGGTTGGGAGTGGAGGGCACGTAATCACCAACGTAACTCCTCATAAAATAAAGATCAAACTTCAAACTGGTAAGTTCTCGTTTAATCTTACTATTTTACTTCGGAGTCACGTGAGTGATTCCGTGAAGAGTTCAAAGCTCTGTGATTTCATGCCGTAGATTCAAATCCCAGCGTCTCACTGTATCGATTGACTCAGGATGAGTGAATAATCAACAATGCATTACCCATGACATTGATTTAAACGTATTAATGGTTTACGTTAATAAAGAAAATCAATAGCAACCCCTCTATCTCATGGGAGACTAAAGTGGACACAAAACAGAATGGGCAAATAGCCCCGGGTCGGCAATCGGCCTATGGTAAAAAAAATAATTGAAAATCAATTCATTTGACCATCCTGCGGCTGCAAGGATATGGTCGATGGGAACGTCCATTGCCCTGGCCGCTGGCGTTGATGCCGCCCTGGTGGAATGAGATGTAAAATTGTCAGCATTAATACCCGCATAAACCAGAACCTGATTCAGCCACCTTGAAATAGTTTGAACCAACTTTTTCTTGTGTGGTTGTTTGAGGCTAATAAACAATGCTGATTCCACACCTCTTATGGTTCTGGTGGCCTTGATATACATAGACGTGAGTCCGTGGAGTATGCCGAAATATGATCTTAAACCCTGTCACCCCTGGTCTGCTCTGCTTGTGTAGACCAGAAATGTAAAACGTAATGGCATCTGCAGCCACTTCCATCCTATCTAGGATGTCTGCACTCTTTCTGCTGATACTAGTGTCATGAGTAAGGATGTAGCTGGCCCCTGGTGAAGTATTGTTAACACAATGTCAATATCCCATACTGCCTATACTTGTACTGGGACAACTTGTGTTAAAGATATCGTTTACAAACTCGATATCCAGGGTTGAAACCCGACAGAGTGGGTCCCGTTTGCTGCAGCTAATATGATGGGAAGGCACGTTTGGCACAGTTAATGGCCTATACTCAATTATTGTCAGAAGACCATTTAAGAATGAACTGGAAAACGTCAGTAATCTGTACCGTATTAAATGTAACATTAACATTAAACAAACCCCCTTCCCACCTCCTGAATAGGAAAAGTACTGCTTTTTTGGTGCTATCGCTGCACTCTGCAGTGAGCACATACATGGATTGATGTGACAACCTGAGCCGTAGGGCAGTCTATTCAGAATCTGCAAGTCAATAAATTGATTTTATCATGCAGAGGCTGGTTTCCTGAACCACAGTTTGAACCAGCAAAGTTTTCGTTTTTTAGAATAACTGTATATGTTTGTATTATTATGCCTGATGGAAGCGGGAATCATGGCTGCATAGCCAGTCAGACAGTATGAAAACTAAAGCAAGATCTTGCTGGCTTTATTTCAAGACCCGACTGATTTGGCAAAATGGAGGAAGACATAAAAGAACATTCCTCCTTCTTGTAGCGAGAATGTATCTCTCAACACTGTTATGCCATATATTTTTGCAATCAATGAATAAGCATGAAACCAACATGTCGATATTCAGTGTTTCATTGAACCATACTTTCATAAATACTTGATGATACACCAGTGGCAAAGGAGATTAGGTAAATTATTACAGGATACTTTTACTTGATTGCCATGTGACTAACATATGCCACCACCGTAGTGTATCAACTTGAAGTTGAGCATGTAGATTATGTATATTCGATCAATAGCCCTTTACCCATGGGATGCATCTAGTGTCTATAGCTAGTTGATACCAATAACTGAAGAATTGGCAACTCGTGCAAATCTCCTCCACCTCCAAACTAGAGATGACATTCGCAATTTTCCACCTTAAAGCCCTTAGCATCAGTTTGTAAAATAACTGAAATTCGACTGACCAAACTACTGGAGCAATGCTTAATACTGTTTGTTCATCATTGTGACTTTGGTAGCTTCAGCTGGTAATAGCATAAGCCTGTTAACAATGACCTACATAGCATTTGAGAGGTTGCTACTTTTCACGATGTCAGTTCCCCTACTTGCACAGCTGAATCACAGCTACTATATTGCCAATTACTCTTGATGAATAGAAGTCAGCTTTAGAACAGGTTTCTATTAACTCCAATCTCTTGCCACAGGGCGGAGTCATAGGCTAATTAGTAGTTAAAGGTAAATCCCAATGACCAACAAGTCTATTTGGTAACAACTTAAAGTTAACTGGATGGATGAGCCCAATTTCTCAAATATAGTTTGAGGCTGAAGCAGGTGATTTTAACAAATACAGCGTTAGAATATCCTCCAGCCAAGACATAACAAGTGTTTTTGAACTCTGAGTCCAAACACCGATTTTATTAATTTGGTAAATAACTTGGGTAAATAGTTTATCCCATTTTGCAATGTTTTACTGTTATTATTACAGTTATCATTGCCTTTTTGATAATTTCAAATGTCTCCGATGATCCCTGTAATGGGAACTGCATAGAATGTATCTTTGCGACCCTTATGAATCAGTTAAAGGCCTGTCTCACGAGTCTGCGGTCATTGGCGGCGAAACAGGAACTATCTACCGCTCCTGGGCCGCCGGAGACCGCGGGCTCGGTCAAACGCACAATTCCGGGGCCGTGCGGCGTTGTTCCCAACACTGCACGGTGCTAAAAAAAAACCAGATGCGGCATCCGTGCGGCGCTCTCGTGGTTGCCGTGTGGTCCCCTCTTCCGGCGACGCTGCGCTTCACCGCCAACGACCGCAAACCCGTAGGACAGAGCCTTCATTAGTCAGTAACGAAGTTTCCTATTCGGAAACTTTCTACTGCACATGCAAGTTAAAAGACATTCTCCATTTTTCATAATGAACAGGCCACTCCTGCCATCATTCCATGGGTGCATCGCACGATAACTGTGGCCCGATTTCCGAGCCTGTCTTGAAAGAGAATCCTGGCCATAATACTGAGCCTCCCTCATAAATGTTGTCCAAAGGCAACTCTGGCCATTATACTGAGCCTGCCTAAAATGACAATTCTGGCCCTAATTCCAAACTTGCTTGGAATGCTAGTATTGTACAGTTTTACATGGTTAGATGCCTCTAAGCAGATGACAATGCCTTTATCATTTGTGTGCTGTACAAACAAGTGTAAATATTACCAACTTGTAAGTGGTCCACTTACCCATGTTTCGGAAGTGCCAGACCCACCTACCTGCCTAGTTATGTTGAGTAGGACTGGTAGGGTGCATGGAACCTGTGCCCAGCTGTCATGCTGCCACCAGCTTCAGTGAACCGCTTACTGCCGATGAAGGCATGGGGTGCGTTGTCGCTGAAACGATGAAGCTTTGCCCGCCGTTGGCCTTGATTGGTCCGACAGCTTTTGCTTCGTCCGCCAGGTTTTTCCTGTTGAATAGGCCTTACCTGAACAGAAGATTCGGCGGCTGGCTCTCATATCCCCCTGATAGCGCTGTTCACTGCCGGCACACATGTGCTCCAGTATGTTCCACCAACATCTTTAGAATCTGGAGTCAGTTACATCTGACCTTTCGCACTCCCCTCCTCAGAGAGGGCGATTCGTAGGCAGCCTTGAAACAGGTGCTGCCGCAGGCCCCTGGGATACCTGCGCTGATACGGCCACCAGGTTGGAACATTCTGTTGGGATGGCAAACTTTGTTGTCAGGAATTGATACCTCTGACACGTCCTTCATCCCTTGGGGTATGCTCCACGGCTATACCCTCAGACTCGGCGTCAGAATTACACTGACCCGGCATGCTCTCCTCTTCCAAGAGGGAGACATGAAGCAGCCGTGTCCCAGGCGCTGCTGGCGTGGGCTCTCCCGTAGGCCCGCGCTGGTACAGATTCGGTGTCTGAGGTATACTGACCCGGCATGGTGTCCTTCTCCAAGCGGGGACATTAAACAGCCCTGTCCCAGACGCTGCTGGCGCGGGCTCTCCCACCTGGCTTGGTCTCCTCAGCTTGGGAAATGCACGTCAATAATTTAATTTTGGAGTGTGGAGCTTCACCTGCGAAGGGTTAGAATGTCACCAGGCTTCATCCAAATATATACTCATTACCGGAGGGGAACCCTCGCAGCCCGACTCGTCCGAGTCCAATAGGGCTGATCGATTTATCGGTGATTTCAGCCCATGCCTGGGTACCACTGTGTCTGTGAGCCGCTGACCGCACTGTCAGCGACTCTGGCGGAGATACCGCCTTCCTGCTTGATTTGCCCTCCCCGGGAACCACTGCAGGCTGGAAGCCACTGACCGCCTTGTCAGTGACTGGGATCGCGAACCCGACATCTGCCGACTATCCGCTTCTGCGGTCGGAACCGGGGTCTCCCCACAGCCCATAGCTGGACCACTCGCTGGACTTCGCCACAATATCTAGCAGGATACCTCTGTGAAAAGAGGTTCCTGCAAGAAAATCAAAACCTGGTAAGTAATACAAAACTTACCTGTAGTTTTAAACTTATCGCCAGCAGGAGCGATGCCCTGCCAGTCCGGTGCTTCGCCATGCGAACGACGATATGATGTGCATGCGGACTGGCGGGGCTTCTTCACGGAATCACTCAACGTGACTCCGAAGTAAAATGACTTCTGATGATTGAGGATAGATGGAACATGCAAAGTCCAAAACCTTCCCCGGGGGACATTATAAAACATTATAAGACACTTTTTCATGTTGGAGGTTGGTGAGGTTTTCTACTCTTAGGTACAGAAAACAAATGATGGTCATTTGTTACTTTTAAATTCATGGTTGTTAATTTATTAGCAAATATCCTGTTCTGGCTAAGATTTACAACTACTGATAAGAACCAGGGCCTATCCAAATGGTGTGATATTCAACATTTGAATCATATCTCTCTGCTCATCATGTGGCTGCATTCCTAACTACAAGGGTGGAGTCACAGAGCCATAGTCACAGAGCATGGAAACATGCCCATCGGCCCAACTTGCCCACACCGGCCAACATGTCCCATCTACACTATTCCCATATCCCTCCAAACCCGTCCAAGCCATGTACCTGTATAACTGTTTCTTAAACATTGGGATAGTTCCAGCCTCAACTACCCCCTCTGGCAGCTTGTTCCATACACCCACCACCCTTTGTTTGAAAAAGTTAACCCTCAGTTTCCTATTAAATCTTTTACCCTTCACCTTAAACCTGAGCCCTCTGGTCCTCAATTCAATTTGTGCATTTAGTGGATCTGTGCATCTCAGAGAGCTACAGAGAAGGTTGTGCTCCTGTGGCACCTGTAAACTTATAAAAATATGATGAAAACATTTACCATAATAACTTTGTAGAACTGGACACCAAAATGTGGTATGCATTTACTCAACAAACCAGATAACTTGAGCAGCAGAGAATATTCAAAAATGAGCCGTGATCATCACAAGAGAGCACTTGTTCCACTTGGCATTTCTGTTTTCTGTAATGGGGCAGCACAGTGGCGCAGTGGTAGAGTTGCTGCCTTATGGGCCTGTCCCACTTAGGCAACTTTTTTGGCAAGTTCAGGAAACTTTGCGCTCGACACATGGTCGATGGTGGTCTCTGGTGAGTCTCCTTCATGGTCGCGAGGAGTTCCTGCATTCTGGGAACTAGTCGCTCTCAGTATGGTTGCTGCAAATTTTTCAAAATGTTGAAAAATGTTCTGCGACTAAAAATTGGTCGCCATAGAGATAATCGATAATCCTGTCGTTGTAGGTGCAGTTGTAGTGGGGTCACCGTGTAGTTATCGGTAGTCGAGGTAGTCGTAGGTAGTTTTAGTTAATCGCCTTTGCTGACCAGTCATTTTCATTAGCTCATTGGGGAAAATAAACGTAAGCAGGAGTTTTCAGAACCAAGGGTAACCGCCGAACCTCACAGCTGTGTATCTCTGGCTTATTAAAAGTTGTCTGACTTCTTAAAAGTTGTTTCCACTCCTTCTCCCCCTTCTGCAGTTGTACAGAGCCCTAGTGAGACCACACCTGTAGTATTGTGTGCAGTTTTGGTCTCCTAATTTGAGGAAGGACATTCTTGCTGTTGAGGGAGTGTAGCGTAGGTTTACAAGGTTAATTCCCGGGTTGGCGGGACTGTCATATGCTGAGGGAATGGAGCAGCTGGGCTTGTACACTCTGGAGTTTAGAAGGATGAGAGGTGATCTCATTGAAACATATAAGATTGTAAAGGGTTTGGACATGCTAGAGGCGATGTTGGGGGAGTCCAGAACCAGGGGCCACAGTTTAAGAATAAGGAGTAAGCCATTTAGAACGGAGACGAGGAAACACTTTTTCTCACAGAGAGTGGTGAGTCTGTGGAATTCTCTGCCTTAGGTGGAGGCGGGTTCTCTTGATGCTTTCAAGAGAGAGCTAGATAGGGCTCTTAAAAATAGCAGAGTCAGGGGATATGGTGAGAAGGTAGGAACGGGGTACTGATTGGGGAAGATCAGCATGATCACATAGAATGGCGGTGCTGGTTCGAAGGGTCGAATGGCCTACTCCTCCACCTATTGTCTATTGTCTATTGTCTATTCTCTCCCCTTCTCCCCCCTCTCCCCCCCTCTTTTAAAGGTCTTAATTACAGCGCCAACTTTCCTGTTCATCGCGATGTGTGTCTGTATCACATTGGCTTTGCACCGTGTGAATTTCAGACAGCGCTCCCCCTGCTTGCCCTGGCCCCCGCCTTTGTGATGTGTGTGTGTGTGTGTGTGTGTGTGTGTGTGTGTGTGTGTGTGTGTGTGTGTGTGTGTGTGTGTGTGTGTGTGTGTGTGTGTGTGTGTGTGTGTGTGTGTGTCTGTGTCTGTGTCTGTGTCTGTGTCTGTGTCTGTGTCTGTGTCTGTGTCTGTGTCTGTGTCTGTGTCTGTGTCTGTGTCTGTGTCTGTGTCTGTGTCTGTGTCTGTGTCTGTGTCTGTGTCTGTGTCTGTGTCTGTGTCTGTGTCTGTGTCTGTGTGTTCCACTCTGACAGTCGCCGGCAGTCTGCTGAAAAATCGCCTAAGTGGGACAGGCCCATTAAAGTGCTTGCAGCGTCAGACACCTGGGTTCGATCCCGACTACGGGTGCTTGTCTGTACGGGGTTTGTACCTTCTCCCCGTGCCCTGCGTGGGTTTTGTCCAAGATCTTCGGTTTCCTCCCACACTCCAAAGACCTACAGGTATGTAGGTTAATTGGCTTGGTGTATGTGGAAATTGTCCCAAGTGTGTGTAGGGTAGTGTTAATGTGCGGGGATCGCTGGTCGGTGCGAACTCGGTGGGCTAAAGGGCCTTTTCCACACTGTATCTCTAAACTAAACTAAACTAATTGCCAGGATTACGGATGTTGCCAGACCAGCAAAACGCCAGCGAGCTTTGCATCAGCTTTTTGACTTGCCGCTTAATATTCCAGTCACCAGGGAAGTGCTGCTGAAGAGATTCACAACCCAATGAGAAAGCATTGGAAAGCTCTTAATTTTCCGATCCCGAACATCAATCTTACTTTGAGCTCCTTTCTGCTTTGTCATTGGAAACAACATGTGCAATTGATGGCTGGAGCACAGTCATCAGTAATCAGTGTCTTGCTCTGAACAAGTATTGAATTGAAACCCTTCATAAGAAGTCTTCCCTGTTTCTGGCATCAAAGGATTCGCCTGATGGATGGTTTTCACCAACATCCAGCCAATGTGTTTGCTTTAATCACAACGATAGATTCAGTGACATATCAGGAATGCTCTGTGAATAGTCTCTCCCTTCTGAGATTAGATATGTGCTAAAATAGCTTTTGGATGACAAAAATGGAAATAGATATACTTCACAGTGGGCCAGCAGTGACAGCTCCTGATCATTATACTGCAAGATGTAATTCCCAAAGTGTATGGTTTAGTGGTGGAATATGTCCATTAACGGCCGAGGCATGAAATGCATATTTGAAACATTAATATACATTTCTGAGGCACTATTTGATCTTAGCCAAAAGGCCAAGAAGCACCACAGCACAATGGCACAGTGGTAGAGTTGCTGCGTTACAGCGCTTGCAGCGGCAGAACCCAGGTTCAATCCTGACTACGGGTGCTGTCTGTGCGGAGTTTGTACGTTCTCCCCGTGCCTGCATGGGTTTTCTCCAAGGTCTTCGGTTTCCTCCCACACTCCAAAGGCATACATGTTTGTAGGTAAATTTAGCTTGGTATAAGTGTAAATTGTCCCTAGTGTGTGTAGGATAGTGTTAATGTGTGGGGATCGCTGGTCGGTCTGGACCCGGTGGGCTGAAGGGGCTGTTTCCATGCTGTATCTCTACAGTGGGATTCCTGTGGAATTCCCTGCCACAGAGGGCAGTGGAGGCCAAGTCACTGGATGGATTTAAGAGAGAGTTAGATAGAGCTCTAGGGGCTAGTGGAGTCAAGGGATATGTGGAGAAGGCAGGCACGGGTTATTGATTGGGGATGGTCAGCCATGACCACAATGAATGGCGTTGCTGGCTCGAAGGGCCGAATGGCCTCCTCCTGCATCTATGTTTCTATGTTTCTAAATAAACTAAACTAAATTTCTGTGGAAAAATGTGCTGAAAAAGATGTGTGTAGTGTGTCCTGAAATGTTTCTCTTGAGTGGCATGCTGCTTCACAATTCAGTTCCAGGCCTTCCATGGTCAACGTGATCACAGTCTGTTTCTCAATCATCTCTACTGTGGCAGCCCATTGGGTCTATATGTATTTGTTAATCATGGAGGTGTCACAGAGCGAATACAGATAGGGCGTTCTTTGGAGAGGGATTAGTTTGGAAGGTCTGATTGGGGGTCATAACATGTTGCTATATAAATGGGTTCAGTATTCTCTTTGGGTTGGGGGAGTTCAAAGATGCATTTATGGTGACTGGTATTTGTACTTTATTTTAGAGATGTAGCATGAAACAGGCCCTTTGTTCCACAGAGTCTGCATTGACCACCCGTACAGCAACACTATCCTACACACTAGAGATAATTTACAGAAGCCAATTAACCTACAAACCTGCACGTCCTTGGGATGTGGGATGAAACCGGAGCACCCAGAGAAAACCCACGTGGTCGCTAGGAGAACATGCAAACTCTGCACAGACAACATCCAAGGTCAGGATCGAACCTGGGTCTCTGGCGTTGTGAGGCAGGAACTCTACTGCTGTGCTGCCCTTTGCATTTGGTGAGGGAGCTTGAGGTCTCCAAGGAGTGCCTAGTTTCTGAATTAAGACAGTTCTGAATCCCTGAGCTAATACACTGAGGAACAGCAAGGAAAATGGCAGGCTTTGTGATTCATATGGTAAGTCAGACATATTTGTTGTAAAGATTTAATTGTGCAGTGCACCTAAACCTAGAGTTATAGAGTGATACAGAGTTGAAACAGGCCCTTCGGCGCAACTCACCCACACACCGGCCAACATTTCCCATTTATAGTCCCACCTGCCAGCGTTTGGTCCATATCCATCCAAACCTGTCCTATCCATGTACCTGTCTAACTGTTTCTTATTCGTTGGGATAGTCCTTGCCTCAACTACCTCCTCTGGCAGCTTATTCCATACGCCCACCACCCTTTGTCTGAAAAAGGTACTCCTCAGATTCCTATTAAATCTTTTCCCCTTCACCTTGAACATATATCCTCTGGTCCTCGATTCACCTACTCTGGGCAAGAGACTCTGTGCATCTACCCGATCTATTCCTCTCATGGTTTTATACACCTCTATAAGATCACCCCTTATCCTCCTGCGCTCCAAGTAGTCCCAGCCTACTCAACCTCTCCCTATAGCTCAGGCCCCCTAGACCTGGCAATATCCTCATAAATTTCTATGTACCCTAACCAGCTTGACAACATCTTTCCTATAGCATGGTGCCCAGAACTGAACACAATACTCCAAATGAGGTCTCGCCAATGTCTTATACAACTGCAACATGACCTCCCAACTTCTATACTCACTCTCAGTGATATTTGAGATATTTCTGAAGGAAATGGCAGCAAAGTGTTGACTGCAAGAGGGTACAGATGGTGAGAGACTGGGGAAGAGAACATGAATGCCGAAAATGTGAAGTGAAACAACATGATTTGTAACAACTTAGTGTACAATGACAATATGAAGTACGCAGTACATACTAATTCTAAAATAGACAATAGACAATAGACAATAGGTGCAGAAGTAGGCCATTCGGCCCTTCGAGCCAGCACCACCATTCAATGTGATCATGGCTGATCATCCACAATCAGTATCCCGTTCCTGCCTTCTCCCCATATCCCCTGACTCCGCTATTTTTAAGAGCCCTATCTAGCTCTCTCTTGAAAGCATCCAGAGAACCTGCCACCACCGCCCTCTGAGGCAGAGAATTCCACAGACTCACCACTCTGTGAGAAAAAAGTGTTTCCTCGTCTCCGTTCTAAGAAAAAGTGTTTCCTCGTCTCCGTTCTAAAGAAAAAGTGTTTCCTCGTCTCCTTTCTAAATGTTATAATGTGTCCTCGAGTGAACCTGGCTACTTCTGAATATCACGTTTTAGAAAGGACTTAGACAGGCTGGATTGGAGTTATACGAGAATGGGTTGCAGAATGACGATTTCAAGCAGCAGATAAATCGAAGAGAAACGCATAACGTTGGAATAACTCAGCGGGTCAGACAGCATCTTTGGAGAAAAGTAATAGGTGATGTTTCGGGTCGAGACCCTTCATCAGACCAACATGTTTAAACCAGGATCTGTAGTTCCTTCCAACACTACATATAAACTGAGATTGCTTCACTCTGCACCTGTTGACAGAGGAGTTGAACATCACAAAGCATTTTCGCGGCGTAGATATGCAGAAACTGTTCCTGTTGGTGGGAGGGTTGGTATGCAGTAGACATAGATTGGAGGTAGTTGGCAAAGGAACTCAAAGGATGATGAGAAACATGTTTCTTCCCACAGTGAGTTCAAATAATTAGAAAAAATGGTGGAAATAGATTCAATAGTTGCCACTGGACCTGCCATTCAGTTAGATGTATTTGAGGGTGAAACAGTACCGATAACTATAATTTAAGTGTCATTTAAAAGACATTTAGATAGGCACAATATACAGGGAATGGAGTGATATAGATCAGGGGCAGGCACATGGGATTAGTGTAATTTGGCACCAAGTTCACCACAGACATTGTGGGCCAAAGGGCTTGCTTCTGTGCTCTACTGCTATTGGTCTATGTTTGTTAATTTATTATATTTTCCAAAGAAATACATTAATTTGATGAAAATACCCAAAGAGTGCTGGTTCTATTACTGAAGGTCGGAATAAGATTCAATAACCAGTCATAACATGAAATGGACCAAATACAATCCTAAAATTAAAATTAATATGCCATGGGAATTTAAATCATAAGAATTATTAAAGATAGACACAAAATGGTGGATTAACTCAAGGGATCAGCCAGCATCTCTGGAGAAAATGGATCGGTGACGTTTTGGGTCTGAACCTTCTTCAGATTGATCATAGTGGGGAGAGTGGAGGGGGGAGGGGGGTGGGGGGGGAGGGGGTGCGGGGAGAGGGAAAACTCAAAACAATAAAAGCAGAACAATTCCTGGCTGGCAGCTGACAAACGCAGGCAAGGAGATTCCTTGAAAGGCAGACAATTGGATAGAAACAGGTGGATATGTAGTTGCAAACTGTGATGTGAGCTAACAGACTTTTAGTGGTAGAGGGGAAGGGGACTATTGCGAGGTCAGCTAAGGTTCAGGGGAAGTGAGTGTGGGAAGAATAAGGGTGTGGGGGAGAAAGGAGTAGGGGAAGGGAGCTGTTTGCAGAAGATACTGTAGACACAAAGTGCTGGAGTAACTCAGCGGGTCAGAACCCTTCTTCAAACTGGAAGTAAAGGGGAGCCAACTGGATGTAGGAAAAGGCCAGAACCTGCCAGAAGGCCAGAGAGTTGGAGAATTCAATGTTCAAACGATTGGGTTGTCAGCTACCCAAGCGAAATATGAGGTTCCTCCAAGTGGTCTCACTCTGGCAATGGAGGAGGCCCAGGACAGAAAGGTCAGTATTGGAGGGGAGGGGCATTAAAGTGATTTACAACCGGGAGATCACGTAGGCCCTGGTGGACCAAGCGTCAGTGTTCAGCGAGACAGTCGCCGAGTCTACGCTTGATCTCACCAATGTACAGGAGTCCACATTGGAAACATCACATGCAGTAGGTGAGGTTAGAGCAGGTGCACGTGAACTTCTGTCTCACCTGGAGGGACTGCTGGGGTCCTTGGATGGAGTCGAGGGAGGAGGTATAAGGACAGGTGTTACATATCCTGCAGTTGCAGGGGGCGAGTACCTGGGAAGGGGGTGATTTGGATGGGAGGGATGTGAACCAAGGAGATATGGAGGGGGGAATTCTCCCCTTTCCTCATTGGATGTCCTCATTCTTTAGTGAACGTGGTTTCATCCTGGCTTCTTCTTCTTGCGTTTGAGGCAGCAGAGTTAAGGGCCTGTCCCAATGCGACGACCTAATCCTCGAGTTCAGAAGAGTTTGCCCTCGACTCAAACTCATAGAATGGTCGACACGAGGTCCTAGGAGGTCTTTGTTAAGGCTCTGTCTTACCTGTTTGCGGTCATCGGCGGTGAAGCGCGGCGTCGCCGGTAGCGAGGACCGCGCGGCAATGGCGAGAGCGTCGAGCCTATCCACCGGAGCGCTGCGCGGGGGCCGAGTTAATTCAAACACGGCGGGTCCCACGTGCTTGCCGTAAGTAAAAAATAGGGCGGGCCGACTGCGATGACGTCGGCCCGCCGCATGTGACTCACCAGCGGCGGCTGTGGCGGCGGCCATCCTGATCGCGGCGCTGTAGCGGTGGCTGTGCCTGCGGCCGTGCAGCACACGTGCCTCACTGGTGGTGGCACGTGCCTCACTGGCGGAGGCTGTGGCAGTGGAGGTTTGACGCACGGCGCTCGAGCCATACTGGCGGCGGCCCGTGCGAGCGGCCGTGCCGCACTCGTGCATCACTGGTGGAGGTTGTGCGGTGAGTATTTAGTTTTGGACATTGTCGATTTTATTTTAGCACCGCGCCGTGTTGGGAACACCGCCGCACGGCCCGGGAATTGTACTTTCTCACGAGTGCGTGGTCTATGGCGGCAGATTCTTCCCGTTTCGCCGCCATAGACCGCAGACTCGTGAGACAGGCCTTTAAGTCTCCTTAATGCTCGAGAGTAGTCCCCGCGTACTCAAGGCCTCAGCTAGGTCGCGGCGTATTTTTCAACATGCTGAAAAATGCCCGCGAGTAAAAAAAGGTCACCATGGAAAAAATCTATATTTTTTTACTCGTGGGTTTAGTCGAGGTAGGTCCTAGTAGGTCATAAAGCTATTTGTGGGTAGTGGAAGTCAATCGAAGTTAATCGAAGGTAGTCAAAGGTAAAGCTCGTTGAGAAAAAAAAGGTAAGTAAACCGACCGGTAATGTTAAATACCCGCTAAACTTTATTGAATGTTGTCTGGCTTCTTAAAAGTGTCTCCACTCCTTCTCCCCCCCTTCTCCCCCCTTCTCCCCCCTTTCTCCCCTTCTCCCCACCTTCTTCCCACTTTCTCCCCTCTTTCTCCCCTTCTCCCTCCCTTCTTCCCCCTTCTCCCCCTTCTACCCCCCTTCTCCCCTTCTCCCCTTCTCCCCCTTCTCCCCACCTTCTCCCCCCTTTCTCCCCCCTTTCTCCCCCCTTTCTCCCCCTTTCTCCCCCCTTTCTCCCCCCTTTATCAACCCCTTCTCTCCCCTTCTCTCCCCTTCTCCCCCTTCTCTCCCCCTTCTCTCCCCCTCTCACCACCTTCTCTCCCCTCCCCCCCCCCCCGCGCTCTCTAAAGGACTTACCGAACTGTGTCAGCCGTCTTTTACCTTCCTGTTCATCGCGGGTGTGAATTTCAGACAGCGCTCCTCTGCTTTCCGTGGCCCCCGCCTTTGCGATGTGTGTGTGTGTGTGTGTGTGTGTGTGTGTGTGTGCAGGCGGTCGATCCGGCTAGCGGTTTCATCGCTGACGGTCGATCCAGCTCGAGGTTTTTCACGCGAGTGCCCTCGAGCTTGAAGGTCGAAGACAGTCGCTGAAAAGTCACGTCAGTGGGACAAGCGCTTATGTTGCGCCCTCCAGGCACTGTAGCCAGTTCAACGTGCTGTTGTCAAGGGCTGTGAGGTCTACCCCTCCACCAGGGAGGTGGAGGAGAGCGCAGTCGAAAATGATGTGCTGCGCTGTTTGCTGGTCTGCTCCACACACGCAGGCTGATGATGAACGCAGCCCCCAGCGATGCATGTTGGCGTTGAACCGGCCGACCCCTGTACGAAGCCAGTTCAGGGCGACCCACTCTTTGCGGGGCTGTTCCGAGCCGGTGGGACTGTGGTGTTCGGTGCAACAGTGAATTGAGGAGGTCGCGAAGTCTGTTCCCAGCTGGTTCTCCATGCTCCTAGTGTGTTGAAACCGGAGCCACAGAGGGTCGCTGCGTGACGGGAGAAGGGGCGATGAGATGACAGGCGTTGAGGTCCCGGTTGCTGTGCGTCCTGGGCAAGGTGGTGCAAAGGATATTTGCCGTCTGATGGGGCCTTGTACACCAGCCAATGAGTGAATTAGTCTCTGCGATGCTTGGCGGGTGCGATAGCTGCGATCCTGGCTGTCACAGATGGATCCATCATTCATTCTTCTCTCTCTCCCTCTTCCTTCAGACCCAACAAGGACAGAGGTCCCTGGGCCTCACCTTTCACCCCACCAGCCCCTATAGCCAGCACATCATCCTCCATTTCCATCACCTCCAACATTATCCCATCATTAAACACATCTTTGCATCCCCACCACCTTTTGCTCCCTCCTTGGTTCACTCATACCGCCCACCCAAACCACCCACTTCCCAGGTACTTTCCCCTGCAACCGCAGGAGATGTAACACCTGTCTTATATCTCCTCCCTCGAATCCATCCAGGGACCGCGGCTCTCCTTCCAGATGAGACAGAGGTTCACACGCACCTGCTCTAACCTCACCTACTACATCGATGTGGGTTCCTGTACATTGGTGAGACTAAGCATAGACTTGGCGACCATTTTGCTGAACACATATTTTCGGTCCACCAAGGCGTAATAGATCTCCCGGTCCCTAACCATTTTAACCCCCCTTCCATTCCCACATTGACCTTACTGTCCTGGGTCTCCTCCATTGCCAGAGTGAGGCCACACACAAACTGGAGGAACAACACCTCATATTTTGCTTGTGTAGTTTACAGCCCAACAGTGCAAACATTGAATTCTCCAATTTAGGTAACCTCCACAAACATCACCTCCCCCTCCCCTTTCTCCCTCGTGCACCTCTTTCCCCCCCGCATCCCCTTCCCTTTTGAACCTTGGCTGACCATGCACTGGTTTCCCCCACCCCCTAAAAGGCCACTAAAGTTCATTAACCAACCTCACAGTCGCAATAATGTCTCTAGCCAACAACCAGGGAACCTCCTCACCTGACGTCATCTGTTGCAGCCCAGATTCATTCTGCCTTTTCTTGCTTCCAGTTTTGTCCATCCTCTCTCCCTACTACAGTCTGAAGCAGGGTCTCGACCTGAAAGGTGACCTATCCATTTTCTCCAGAGATGCTGCCTGACCCATTGAGTTACTCCAGCACTTTGTGTCTGTCTTTGGTATAAACCAATGTTACAACATTTTGAGATTTTAAAAATAAAGTCTGCAATTTATCCCATCAGATAAAGCATAAAAAGAAGTTTAATTTGACAACTAATTCACTTTCATATCTTCAGTATTAAAGAAGTTATGGCCATTTTCATACTCGGACATTAGCATCTTGTTCCCTATTGCTTTTCCATTGACTTAACACAAAAGCTGTGATCGAGGACAGTTAAAAGCCCATAACTTTCTTAAAAATCAAGATAACTGAAAGAAATGTTTAGTTATTATAGATTGAAGCATTCTGAAACAAATATGAAACAATCTTACTTAGAAGACATGAAAGTAAAGCATATAATTAGTTAGTTACCTAATTGTAGCTAATTACAAAATTCAATTACTAGATCTAAACATCTATCAATTTCTTAAGAATAGATTAACATTTTTAAATAGCCTAAGTGTCCAAATAACATTCACACAATAATTCACAATATAACATAATTTTTAAATCTCATTTTCATGAATTTACAGGCCAAATGCAAGGAATTGAATGTTTAATACCTGTAAATTAATGGGCATTTAAATCATCTTGTGAGTGAGGATTTCTGGAACGCGATCTTTTGGAACGTTCATTTGCGGTGAATTTTACCCCGTATTGGCATGAAAAATACTGCCGTTAGTTCGGGGAATAAAATCACTGTTTCGCATGAAAAAATGTGAATTAAAGGCTTCTTAAGAAGCACTTTTATACATTTAAAGAAACCGCTTTCGTTTACCTGTCCCGTGTGTGAAATCTGTCCCCGTTATCGGCGTTGATGCTTCAGGAGCTGCTTTTAAAATAACTCCAGCGCTGACATTGACGATTTAATAAAAATAAAAAATTCACAAAACGCTCCTAGGAACGATTTTTCAGCAAACGCTTGTACTCCAACGAAATATAATTCAGGACAAGGTAGGACAAACCCGCGTTTTAACCCCCCCCCTTAAAGGCGCCAAAATCGTGCACACGGCCAGTGGCAGAATTACAGCGCAACTGAAGGTAAGTTTTGTAACATACCTAGTAGGTGCACTTCCTTTATGCAATTATTACCTTTACAATAAAAGGTAAAAGGTTGAGCAGGCTGGGACCTTGGAGTGCAGAAGGATGAAGGGTGATCTTATATAGGTGTATAAGATCATGAGAGGAATAGATCTGGTAGATGCACAGTCTCTAGCCCAGAGTAGGTGAATCGAGGACCAGAAGACATGGGTTTATGGTGGAGAATATTTAATAGGAATCTAAGGGGTACCTTTTACACATAAATGGTGGTGGGTGTATGGAACAAGCTGCCAGAGGAAGTAGTTGATGCTGGGAGTATCCAGGGCCAGATTTAGATGATGAGAAGCCCTAAGCTGTTCCACTTGTGAGCCCCCCCCCCCCCAATCCCCCACCCCCATGACAAGAGGAAGATGGTCCACCAGATTGACACCGATTTGCAGCCGAGCGTGGCCAATGAGATAAGGGGCTGGAAAGCTGTGCTTTATTTATTTATTTATTTATTTATTGCCAGTGCTAGTGTCGAGTTATTGTCTTAAAACACTATTATTCTGAAATGGAGGGCAAGGAAAATTACTGAAGGGTTGTTTAGAGATTACAGTGCATTGTGACAGCATATGTAAGAAAGGCCTATGACAGTGTCAAAAATATTATACACCTTGCAGGGCTCTCACTTAAATTCTTTTCTCTGTTGTCAGCCGGGCAACCTTGGCTGCTTTTTAAGTTGCCAACTGACAGTTTAGGTGGTCATTTAAGATGGCTTGCATGACGCGTGCGATAATGTGCTTGGACAAAGTGCGTAGTTACCAGTCGGAATTATGCTCAATAAAGCACTCGCATATTATTTCTGCTTCAAATAAAGCCACAAACTAAACATATTCACCAATCAAGACATGATATATACCACAATGACATGCAGCAAAATTATAATACAGTATCTCAACACTTTTTACACATTGCAATGAATGCAATTTCTATTATTTCTTTCCCTTTCCAAACAAAAATGTGGTTGGATTATTCAGCGTATGATCAACCTCGGTGAGACCAAGCGCAGGCTTGGCGATCGCTTCGCACAACACCTCCACTCAGTTCGCAATAACCAACCTGATCTCCCGGTGGCTCAACACTTCAACTCCCTTTCCCATTCCGAATCCGACCTTTCTGTCCTGGGCCTCCTCCATGGCCAGAGTGAGGCCCACTGCATATTGGAGGAGCAGCACCTCATATTTGCTTGGGTAGTTTGCACATTGGCTTCTCTAGTTTCAGGTAGTCCTTGCTTTCTCCCTCCTTCCCCTCCCATTCCCAGCTCTCTATCTCCGCCACTTCCTTTCTTTTTCATGTCACCCACCCCCCCTCCAGACATCAATCTGAAGAAGGGTCTCGACCCGAAACGTCATCTATTCCTTTGCTCCACAGATGCTGCCTTACCCGCTGATATTCTCCAGCTTTTTTGTCTACCAATGGGATCTCACCACTGACCACATCTTCCCATCTCCTCCCTTGTTGGCTGAATTGATCCTGAATATGGGTGCTATCTGTATGGAGTTTGCTCCTTTTCCCTTTGATCACATGGGGTTTCTCCGGGTGCTCTTGTTTCCTTCCACATTCCAAAGGTGTGCAGGAACCTATTTCAGACCCAACCCGAAACGTAATATTTTCCTTTTGTCCAGAGAATCTGTCTGACCTGTTGAGTTACTCCAGCTTTTTGTGTCTATCTTCAGTTTAAACCAGCATCTGCAGTTCCTTCCTACACACATGATACTATACGATAGAACTTTATTAATCCCAGGAGGGAAATTGTGTGTGTGTGTGTGTGTATATATATATTATACACACACACACACACACACACACACACACACACACACACACACACACACACACACACACACACACACACACACACACACACACACACATATATAGTTATATATTCATATATAAACATACACTGTTTTGTTTTCTCGTTTATAACATTGTTTACAGAATACTATGTTTACATATTCTGTTGTGCTGCTGCAAGTAAGGATTTCATTATTCTAACTGGGATGTGAGAGAATAAAACACTCTTGACTCTTGACTTGCTCTGCTAATGTGTGGGATAGAACTAGTGTACGGGTGATCGGTGGTCGGCGTGGACTCGGTGGGCTGAAGGGCCTGTTTCCACGCTGTATCCTTAAATTAACCTAAAGACACTAAAACCAGAGGGAGTCTAAAGAAGGTTCTCTACCCGAAACGTCACCCAATTTCTTCTATCCTGAGTTGCTGGCTGCTCCATGGAGTTCCCCCGCACAATTAAAGCATGGAATAGTCTTCACCCTACCATAGTTACCCAACCAGACGCAACTAAATTTAAGGTACCTCTTTTTCCCCCAAGAACCCTTTTTTGCTTAAGTCCAAGTCAAGAGTCAAGAGAGTTTTATTGTCATCCGCCTTGGCCGGAGGCCCCCTAGATTTCGAGGCCCTAGGCTTCAGCCTATGAAGCCTAGTGGTAAATCCGGCTCGGCGAGGCCTCCCTAGATCTCGAGGCCCTAAGCTTAAGCTTGTCCATCTTATATGTAAATCCGGCCCTGGGAGTATCCCAACGTTTAAGAAACATTTAGACAGGTACATGGATAGGACAGGTTTGGAGGGATATGGATCAATCACAGGCAGGTGGGACTAATGTAGCTGGGACATTGTTGGGCCGAAGGGCCTGTATCCACACTGTATCACTCTGTGACTCGATGACTCGATTACGTTTCTGTATGAAATATGCCTATCAGAATAGGCGCTCTGTTAAAATCAGATAAAAGTTCGACTCGAGTGAACTATGTTCCCTCAATCCTTATATGTGTTAGTTCCAAAACCTGCCAGCACTTCACCTTTGATTATCCTTGATCAAGATCCTTGACTTTTACTTAAATGGAGGTAATTACTGTACAACAAAGAGATGATAGGCCACATGATCTGAGCATGGTGGTGGTGATTGGAACATGAAAGGAACATGATGCAAGTGATTGAATTTCTTCATACATTTTCCATTCGTTGTTCACTAAAACTCTCAATAGTCATTAAAGGAAGGATTGCACCCAAACCATAAATTAGAGTGTTACAGCATAAAAACAGGCCCTTCGGCCCAACTAGGCACACCACCAACATGCCCCATCTATACTAAGCCCACCTGCCTGTGTTTGGTCCACATCCCTCGAAACTCATCCTATCCATATACCTGTCTAAATGTTTACAAACCATTGTGATAATCCCTGCTTCAACTACCTCCTCCAGCAGCTCGATCCATGCACCTATAATCCCTTCTGTGTAAAAAAAAGTTGCCCCTCAGTTCCTAATAATTCCTTCTCACCCTCACCTTAAACCTATGTCCTCTGGTCCTCAATTCCCCTATTCTGGGTAAAAGATGAATTTATCCTATCTATTCTTCTCATGATATTGTACACTTCTATAAGATCACCCCTCATCCTCCGGCATTCCGAGGACTAAAGTCTGAGCCTGCTCAACCTCTCCCTAAAACTCTGGCCCTCGAGTTCTGGCAACATCCTCGTAAATCTTTTCTGCACCTTTTCTAGCTTAACTACATCTTTCCTATAACAGGGTAACCAAAACTGAACACAATATTCTGTGTGATCTCACTATTATCTTGCCTTGTACAAAGATCATTTGAAATACTTTTAATCTGCCAGGTAATGTTAAGTGTTCCAAACATTCAGTACCTTTTTTTAGCGCACTGAGTCATAATTTACCATCAAAATGACAACGTCTGATAGCGTGCGTTGTTATTTATTTGTAAATGCCACAACATCCAGACTAGAGCAGATGAGTAATTAAATGATGAAAATTCCTATCTAAGGGCAGCACGGTGGCGCAGCAGTAGAGCTACTGCCTTCCAGCGCCAGACTCATGTTTGATCCAGACTACAGGTGCTGTCTGTACGGAGTTTGTACATTCTCCCTGTGACCTGCGTGGGTTTTCTCTGAGATCTTCAATTTCCTCCCACACTCCAAAGATGTACAGGTTTGTAGGTTAATTGGTTTTGTATAAATATAAATTCTTCCTCGTGTGTTAATGTGCGAGGATCACTGGTCGGTGCAGAATCGGTGGGCAGAAGGGTCTGTTTCTGCGCTGTTTCTCTGAACTAAGCTAAACTAAGCTACAGTTAGGTACAATTAGTTGTGTGAATTTGGCTTCTCCCTGGCTGATTCGCCATTAAAAAGCTATATTTTCATAGTAAATACCAGCAAAGATGCCACAAACACAATAGTCTTGTCAATTTCTAGCTGGCTAGCATTTTGATGACATTAAAATAACATTTTCTACTAAAGGGCCTGTCCAACTTACACAACATTTTCTGCGACTGCCGGCACCCGGGATAGGTCGTTGCAGGTCGCCGAAAATTTTCAACAAGTTGTAAATTCTGCGGCGACCAGAACAAGGTACGACTCTTTGGGCGACTACTCACGACCATACAGGCTTCACCCCACGACATGTCGCCAGGGTGTCGCCTGTATTGTCGTGAGTAGTCTTCTCAGTCGCCCAAAGAGTCGTACCTTGTTCTGGTCGCCGTTGAATTTTCAACATGTTGAAAATTTTCGGCGACCTGCAACGACCTATGACGGGTGCCGGCAGTCGCTGAAAAAGTCGCGTAAGTGGGACAGGCCTTTTAGGGAGCCTATTGACAAAAATGGATTAATCAAAAGTGGGATTTTCATTTCTTTCAATTGCTTTAATTGATGTTGGAGATTTTAGTAATGTAAGACATTGTGTGGCAAAATGTTTCTGATCTTTCTTTTTTCCTTCCGAATTCAAGTGTTCTTTCCCACCTCCTAAATTTCTCTTCCTTTACTTGATTTAACATTCAGGCACGCTATTTTACACCTTCTTGTGTTTTGTGCAATAGTTTCATAACTCTTCATTCCAAATCTTTTCAATATTCGTTTGTGGGACCAGGTTGTCTCTGGCGAGGGCGTAATGACCACTGCTCATTGTCTTTGAGAAGGTGCTTCTTGAGCAACTACAGTCCCTAAAGGTCAGTATGGGAATGGGAGGGTGAGTTAGGAGATCACGTGGGCCAAGTGTAAGTGTTCAGCAAAACAATCACCAAGTCTACGCTTGGTTTCGCCGATATATAGGAGTCCACACCAGATACAGTAGACAAGGTTGGAGGAGGTGCAAGTTAACCTCTGCCTCACCTGAAAGAACTGTCGGGATCCCTGGATGAAGATCGAGGGGGTGTTTAAGGACAGGTGTTGCATCTCCTGCAGTTGCAGGGTAAAGTCCCTGGGATGGGTGTGGTTTGGGAGGGAGGGGATGAGTCAACCAAGGAGTTGCAGGGGCAACGGTTTCTGCGGAGAGCAGAAAGGGGTGGAGATGGGAAGATGTGGCTAGTGGTGGATCCTGTTGGAGGTGACAAATGTCAGAGGATGATATGTTGTCTGTGATGGTTGATGGGCTGAAAGGTGAGGACGGGGGGAACTCCGTCCCTGTTATAATTGGAGGGAGAAAGAGCAAAAGCAGAACTAATGGATTCAGAGGAGGCACGTGTGAGGGCCCTCTGACTCCCTCTTCCCTAAAGAATGAGGATGTCCCAGGGTAGAACTCCTCATCTCTGGAGCAGATGCGGTGGAGACGGAGGAATTGGGTGGGAAGAAATGTAGAAACTGTGGGAGTGAGTGGGCTTGTAATGGATGCCAGTTGATAGTCTATCTCCTGATGGAAACGGTGAGATCAAGAAAGAGGAGGGAGGTGTCAGAGATGGTCCAAGTGAATTTGGGTGCAGGGTGAATGTTAGTGGTGAAGTTAATACAGTCCATGAGTTCTGCATGGGTGCAGGAGGTAGCACCGATGCAGTTATCAATGTAGCATAGATAGAGTTTGTGGATAGGGCCAGTGTACGCCTGGAACAGTGATTATTTGATGTACCCTACAAAGAGACAGGCACAGCTGGGGCCCATGCGGTGCCATAGCTACACCTTGGATTTGGAGGAAGTGGGATTTTTTTTAAAAATATTTCCAAACAGACTTTATTCAAGTAAATAAATATGTACATTACATGTACTAAGCAAAAAAATCCATCCGACATTCTTGGCGGCTATACATACATTCCATACTGTTTACCCAAATCACAATTTTCCCCCACACCCTTGCCATCTCATGTGGCCCCCAGGGGTGATATCCCTTCCCTTGTTGTTTGAGGGGCATATCCACCACACTCTGCCCCCCATGTCCAGCAGCGGAAGGACCCCAGACTGTGGTCCTCCCCCACAGCCTTGGCATTGACTGCACCGAACTTCAGTGCGTCCCTCAGCACGTACTTCTGCAGTCTGGAGCGGGCCACTCGGCAACCTTCCCCGACGGACATCTTGCTCTGCTGGGAGGTCAACAACGCTTGGGCAGACCAAAGAGCGTCCAGCAGTACTCGATGTCAGTCTCTGAATGCGTCCCTGGAAACAATCTGTAAATCACAGAGTCCTCTGTGACGGAGCTGTTTGGAA
This sequence comes from Malacoraja senta, assembly GCA_038087875.1. Classification (NCBI taxonomy): domain Eukaryota; kingdom Metazoa; phylum Chordata; class Chondrichthyes; order Rajiformes; family Rajidae; genus Malacoraja; species Malacoraja senta. The sequence goes on along the minus strand of CM075981.1, from coordinate 44,533,084 downwards.
TAAATCATGACAGGGACCCTTACAAACTTCTCCAGACTCTCTTTGCAAATCCACACTCTGCAAAGAGGTGGGCAACCGTCACCTCTCCATAGCAGCCGTCCCGAGGGCAGCGTGCGCTGGTAGTGAGGTTCCGACGGTGCAGGAAGTATCTGACTGGGAGGGCTCCCCACACTGCCAGCCAAGCCAGGTCTTGGTGCTTGGTGAGTTCTGGCGATGAGGCATTTTGCCAGAGAAGCTGGGCAGTCTGCTCTGGGAACCACGCCACCGGATCCATCGGGTCCTTTCCCTGCAGTGCCTGCAGGACATTCCGTGCTGACCATTGCCCGATGGACTTGTGGTCAAAGGTGTTAGTCCGGAAGAACCTTTCCACAAACGACAGATGGGGCGGCAATGTCCAGCTGACTGGCACATTGCATGGCATCTGCGCCAGGCCCATCCTTCGCAACACCGAGGACAGGTAGAACCTCAGCAGGTAGTGGCACTTGGTGCCCACGTGCCTTGGCTCTACGCTCCGCCTGATGCAGCCACACACGAAGGTGAAGGGTGAGGGCGACGTTGGGCACGCTTTTACCCCCGTTGTCTGCTGCCTTGTGTATTGTGGCCCATCGCACCCGGTCCATCCTTGACCCCCAGATGAACTGGAAGACAGCCCGGGTGATCCCTGTGGTGTAGGAGGGAGGGACAGGCCACACTTGCGCCAAGTGCAGCAGCCCCGAGAGCACCTCACACCTGATGACCAAATTATTTCCGGTTATGGAGAGGGAGCGTTGCCTCCACAGCTCCAGCTTCTTCCCCACCTTGACTATCCGCTCCAGACAATTCTTGTCACACGCCTCAGCCCCCACGAACCAGATCCCCAGCACCTTCAAGAAGTCAGGCTTGATGGTGAAAGGGACGGAAGATCAGTCGGGACAGTTGCCAAAGAGCATGGCCTCGCTCTTCCTGCGGTTCACCCTGGCTCCCGTGGCCGACTCAAACTGGTCGCAGATACTAATCAATCTGCGGACCAACCCTGGATCCGAGCAGAAGACGGTGACATTATCCATGTACAGGGAGGTTTTGACCTGAGTGCCCCCAATGCCTGGCAATGTCACTCCTCTTATGCTCGCATCCGTCCTGATGGACTCGGCAAAAGGTTCAATACAACAGACGATCAAGACAAGGGAGAGAGGGCAACCCTGCCTGACTCCAGACCTGACGGGGAAGCTGTCTGATTCCCACCCATTGATTTGGACTGCACTACGGATATTGGTGTAGAGCAGTTTGATCCAATTTCTGATTCCCTCCCCAAAGCCCATTTTGGAGAGCACGTCCCTCATGTACGTGTGCGATATCGTGTCGAAGGCCTTCTCCTGGTCCAAGCTGACTAGGCATGCATCCACCTGACTGTCCTACATGTAGGCAATGGAATCTCTCAGCAGCACCAGGCTGTCTGAGATTTTCCTGCCAGGTACAGCACAGGTTTGGTCCGGGTGGATCACCCATCCCAGAGCAGGCTTGACCCGGTTGGCGATGGCCTTAGACAGGATCTTGTAATCAACATTCAACAATGTGATGGGTCTCCAATTCCTTATATCCTTCATCTCCCCCTTCTGCTTGTAGATTACGGTGATGCTGCCCTTCCTCATGGAGTCTGACATGCTGCCGGCTAGAAGCATGTCATTGTATACTTCCAGCAGGTCCGGGCCCACCCAGTCCCACAGAGCCGAATACAACTCGGCCGGTAAGCTATCGCTTCCGGGAGTTTTACTCGAGTCAAAGGAACGGATGGAGCCAGTCAGCTCCACTAGGGTCAGTAGTTGGTCCAGACTCTCCTGCTTGCTGTCCTCCAAGACCTCCGTGATAGAGGACAGGAAGCTCAGGGGGGCAATGCTGTCTGTCGTCCAAACCTGTATAAAAGGATGTGCAGATCCTCTGCATGTCTGTATTTCATATTTTCTCACGTATTGCCTTTTTAGTTAAATTCTCTTGTTCTTTAAAAGCTTCCCCATCCTCTGGCTTCCCACTAATCTTTGCTATGTTATACGCCTTCTCTTTTTAGTTTTATACTGTCCTTGACTTCCCTTGTCAGCCATGGTCACCTCATTCTCCCCCTAGAATCTTTCCTCCTTTTTGGAATGAAAAGATCCTGCATCTTCCAGATTATTCCCAGAAATTCTTGCCATTGCTGTTCCACCGTCATCCCTGCTAGGGTTCCTATCTAGTCAACTTTGGCCAGCTCCTTCCTCGTGCCTCCATAGTCCCCTTTGATCAGCTGTAATGTCGACACATCCGATTTCACCTTCTCCCTCTCAAAATTCAGGTTCAATCTTATCATCTTGTGGCCGCTGCCTCCTAGTGGTTCCTTTACCTTGAGTTCCTTTCTCAAATCTGGTTCATTATACAACACTAAATCCAGAATTACCTTCTCCCTGGTAGGCTCCACTACAAGCTGCTCTAAGAAACCATCTCGCAGGCACTCCACAAATTCCCTTTCTTGGGGTCCAGTACCAAACTGATTTTCCCAGTCTACCTGCACATTGAAATCTCCCATGACCACCGCAGCATTGCCTTTCTTACATGCCGATTGTATCTCCTGATGTATCCTGTATTCTGGCTACTATTTGGGGGCCTGTACATTTTCTCAGCTCTATCCACAATGACTCTACATACTCTGATCCTGTGTCACCCCTCGCTACGGGCTGAATTTCAGAGCTACCCCACCCCCTTCTGCCCACCTGTCTATCTTTCCGATAGGACGATAAGATTCTGCTCCCATATCCGATCCTCTTGCAGCCACATCTCTGTAATTCCCGCAACATCATACCTATCCCTCCAAACCTGTCCTATCCATGTACCAGTTTAATTATTTCATAAACGTTACAATAGTACCTGCCTCAATTACCTCTTCTGTCGGTTCGTTCCCTTTACCCACCAGCCTTTTTTGTAAAAAAATTACCACTCAGATTTCTTTCCCCATCTCACCAATCTATAAGATCACCCCTCATCGTACTCAAGGAATCGAGTCCTAGCCTGCTCAACTTCTCCATATAGCTCAGACACTCAAGCCCTGGCAACCTTATAAATCTTCTCTGTACCCTTTCCAACTTGACAACATATTTCATACAACAAAGTTCCGAGAACAGAACAAATACTCTATATGCGGCCTCACCAACATCTTCTATAACTGCAACATGACCTCCCAACTTCTATACCCAATATTTTGACAGATGGCCAATGTGCCAAAAGCCTTTTTGACAACCCCATCTACCTGCAACTCCACCTTCAAGGAACAATGTACCTGTACTCCTAGATCCCTCTGCTCTACAACACGCCCCAAAGCCCTACCATTTCCTGTGTAGGTCCTGCCCATGTCAAACATTCAAAAATGCAAATACTTCACATTTCTCTGTATTAAATTCCATCAACCATTCCTCAGCCCACATGGCCAATTGATCCAGATCCTGCTGCAAATTTCACAACCATCTTCACTATCTGCAAAACCACCCATTCTTGTATCAGCTGCAAACTTGCTAATCTTGCCATGTATGTTCTCATTCAAATCATTAAAATAGATGACAAACAGTAACGGGCCCAGCACCAAACCCTGAGACACACCACTAGTCAAAGGCTTTCAGTCCGAGAAGCAACCTTCCACCATGCTTCCTTGCATGAAGCCAATTTTTTATCCATTCAGCTATCTCTCCTTGGATCCTATACGATCTAACCTTCCAGAGTAGCCCACCATGTGGAACCTTGTTGAATGCTTCACTGAAGTCCATATATACAACATCTACAACTCTGCCCTCTTCAACCTTTTTGGTCACTTCTTCAAAAAACTCAGATACGTGAGACACGACTCCCAGGTACAAAACCATGCTGACACTCCATAATCACCCCTTGTTCATCTAAATACATGTTTAACAGAATAATCTCGAGTAACTTTCCAACTACAGATGTTAAGCTCATTGGCCTATAGTTCCCAGCATTTGTCCCGCAGCCCTTCTTGAATAGAGGCACAACATTTGCCACCCTCCAGTCTTCCTGAAGGAAACCACAGGAGCACAGGGAGAATGAGCAAACTCTGGATAGACAGCATCCAAGGTTGGGATTGAACCCAGATCTTTGGCACCATGAGGCAGCAGCTCTACCAGCTGCACCACTGTGCTGGCAATGATCGTAAAAATGTCAGTAGAAACCTAAAGGATTTGGAAACATGAGCAAAAACACTGCAAATACTCAACAACATTGTTTCAGACCAATTACTTTTGATTGAAATGACTCATGTTTAGTTACATTATAATGCAGTGAGGTTACATGGGTAGAAGTGGGAGATTCTAAAGGGATCATTGCTTTATGGGGATTGTACTATAGGCCTCCAAATACTCAATGGAAATTAGAGGAACAGATATGCTGGGAGATTGCAGACAGCTTCAAGACTAATAGAGCAGCTATCATTCTAATTTTACGAATATAGACTGGAACTGTCAAAGTGCCAAGATTCACCACTCTCTGACTAAAGAGTCCGATAAAGAGCAGATAAAAATGTTCAAGGTCCACAATAAGGTAGGTTGGAAGATTGGGATTATTTCATTGGAGGATCGTTCAGTAGTTTGATATCAGTTGGGCAAAAATTGTTCCTGGTTTTATGGTTTGCAGAAAAATATTTGGCAGAGCATTTGAGTAAATTTGCTGGGATGTTTACTGTGGGCTCTAATGCAAGCAGTAAACAGGCAGCAGTCTAGAACAGTCCATTCATTCATATGTTTTAAATGGCCACAGTTACAACTTAGCCAGTCTGGATATGAATGAATGCAATAACATTTTTTGAAAAAGAACAAGCAGCAAATATTTTTTTGAGACTTGTGATTTATTACTCCAAAATAACAAATATTAGCTTCAAGTGATGGGCAATTATCGTCAATGTTTAATGAGGTTTGCAAGGTGTCAGACAAAGCTATCTTTGGCTCTCGTACAATGTCTGAAATGTGGCAGAAATGCTTCTCAATAATTTATTTGGTACGTAGAGATTTGGAGTGTCCCAGCTTATTCACTCAGACCATTACAATTACATTTCAGACACGGGCTTTTGAAATGTATATTCATCTACGGCAGAGTTGAATCAAAAGTCAACATTTAAAATGCATGTAAAATGATCCCAGTTGTGGCAGCAGCTGCTGAGAGATCATTCACTGTTACACGGACATGTCTGAGCTGGTGAACTGGGCTAAAACCTGCTGGTTTCAGGATCAATGCGCTTTATGGGAGGGCTGTAGGGATGGACAATACGACAAGGTTCGTAGGTCAGAGGAAGCGAACCAGAATAATGGATTTTCATGCAGTTAACTGAACACAAAGAAATGGAGGGAGTCCGTGGCAGTAGAAAATAAAGGATTGCAAAAGTTAAAAAGCAATAAAAAGATAGGCGAGAGAGGAAGATACATGAAACATTAAATTAAAGTGACAAGTGGAAAGGATTGGGGATGAGCAAAGATTAGGGAGAGGAGTCAGTCTACCCAACAACAGAAGGGGGAGGAGTTGTACATTTGACCCATTCCCAGGCACCCATTTGCCGATCACTGCCTGATTGCACCAGGATATATCGTTCAGTTGGAGCTCCTCTGGGAAATTTGCTTTCAGCTTATGAGTGTGGTGCAGGGCAGCATGGCACAGTGCAGGAGTCACTGCCAGTACGAGGGGCTGCTTGCACTCACAGAGCAGCCTAGGCAATGGGTGAGGTCCCAGAACCAGTGTCACGCTGTTAGACCTGTCAATGCAACCACTTGTGAATATCATTACCATTCTCAATCATTCTGCATCTTTAAAAAATAACAATGGTAAAAAATCAAAATCAGTTTTTTTTTTTTTTTTTTTAATATTTTAATTTTATTAGAAGTAAGTACAATTGTATACAATCATATTTTCATAATACCTTTTATGTACAGCTTCTTATTTTTTAAATTTTTTGTAATAAAGAAGAAAAAGAGAAAAGTTAGATAATGAAAAATAGAAAAATGTGAGATATATAGTGTGTGAAAAAGAAAAATAGAGAGTGAAAAAAGAAAGTTGAGACATAGAAAATAGAAGAAAGAGAGTAAAAGAAGAAAAGAGAAGAAAAGAAAATAGAAGTAAGGAGATCATTTATAATCTTGACCATCCCCAGTCACGGATTAGCTTTTACACTTGTGTTGCACCATATGTTTCCAAAAAGACGACAAATGGAGACCAACTCGTTATGAATTGGTCAAATTTATCTATTAGGAGGAATCGCATTTCCTCAAGATGTGCGGTATCCAACATACTTGCAATCCACATTTTGAGCGTTGGTATTGGTGTATTTTTCCAAAATTTCAATATTCATTTTTTTGCTATTATTAAACCATAATTAAAAATTGACTTTTGAGATGACCTCTATTTGTTCCCGTCTTCCATTACCCCAAATATAATCAATTCGTTATTGGGTTCCATTTTTGTCTTAAATAATTTTGTAAATATTTCGAAAATATCACTCCAAAATCCATGAAGTTTTATACAAGAAACAAAAGAGTGTGTTATAGTTGCGTCTTGGGTTAAACATTTATCGCAAATGGGCGATATATTTGGATAAAATTTATTTAATCTTATTTTTGAGTAATATAATCTATGTAAAATTTTAAATTGGATTAGATTATGTCTTGCGTTAATCGAACACTTGTGAATGTATGTCAAATACTTTTCCCATGTAGCCGCCGTAATTTTTATCAATAATTCCCGTTCCCACTCTTCTCTAATTACCTCGGTCACAGGTAAATCTATATTTAAGATACTATTATATAAATATGATATTAATTTTTGTGTATCAGCTTTTATATTCATTACTTCTTCTAGTAAATCAGGAGTTATTTTTTGATATCCCTGAATGTATGTCTTCAAAAATTTACAAATCTGAAAATATTTAAAATAATGAGTGTTTTTCAGTTTAAATTTTAATTGTAATTGTTGAAATGATAATAAATCTCCCATTTCATACATGTCCCCGATCCTTTTAATTCCTAAACTTTCCCATTGATTATATATTTTATCCATCATAGATGGTTTAAATAAAGGATTATTCGCTATCGGTGTTAACAATGATAGGTTTCTTAATTTTAAGGATAATTTTATTTGTTTCCATATTCTTATTGTATCTTGTATAATTGGTTTTTTCTTATATATTGTATTGTTCATTTTTTTCGGGGAGAAGAGGATTGTTCCTATATTACAAGGATAACAATCCTCTTTCTCCATTTTTATCCATTCTGTCTGTTGAGTTGAACTATCCAACCAGTAAATTATATTCTTAATATGTATTGCCCAATAGTAATACAAAAAATTTGGGAGTGAAAGTCCCCCGACATCTTTTGGTTTACATAAGTGTTCTTTTTTAATTCTATATGATTTATAATCCCAAATAAAATCAGTTTTTCATAAAAAATTAGAAAATGAAAACCCAAATGCACTCATCGATGTAAATTTAATTATCAGCATTGGTTTCGGTTTCTTATTGTCATCTGCACCGAGGTACGGTGAAAAACTTTGCTTGCATAATACACAGTTAAATCACACTATACATGAGCATACAAGCCAAACACAAGGACAGCAGGTCATAGAGCCACAGAGTGAGACACTGTGCAAACAGGCCCTTCGGCCCAACTTGTCCGCACCTGCCAACATGTCCCAGTTGCACTAGTCCCACTTGCCTGCGTTTGGTCCATATCCCTCCAAACCTGTCCTATCCATGTACCTGTCTAGCTGCTTCTAAAATGTTCTTAAACTGGTTTCTTAAACAGTCCCTGCCTCAACTATCTCCTCTGGCAGCTTGTTCCATACACCCACCACCCTTTGTATGAAAAGGTTACCCCTCAGATTCCTATTAAATCTTTTCCACTTCACCTTAAACCTTTATCCTCTGGTCCTCGATTCACCTACTCTGGGCAAGAGACTCTGTGCATCTACCTGATCTATTCCTTTCATGATCTTATACTCATCTATAAGATCTCCCCTCATCCTCCTGTGCTCCAAGGAATAGAGTCCCAGCCTGCTCAACCTCTCTCTATAGCTCACACCCTCTTGTCCTGTCAATTGAAAAATGAAAGATATTGACTGGTTAAGAGATTGCACTCCGAGTATGATAGTGGATTTGCTCTTTGCAAAAGATGAAAATATTATACACAACAGTGAACGAGCAGGCCACAGGGGTCAAATACCCTCTCTTTCTTTGCTTTCTTAATTTAAAGCACAGAGCTTGTTTGGATTGTTCCCAATGCAATGGGATAAAAGAATGGGGTTTGGACGTGTGATTTTTTTAATTTATTTGCTTTTCAGGATCAGGACAAGGCTTTATTTAATGCTTCAACCAAATCGCTCTTTGGTTAGTCTGTAAATATACTCTGATAATGCTATTGGGCAGGGAGAGTAAGACATTGAATTGAAGGGTACAAGATGGTGCCTTATGGGCCTGTCCCACGTAGGCTATTATTAGGTGACTGCCGGCGACTGTCATAGTCATAGCAGGTCGCCGAAAAACCGGCGACTGGACCCCCCTTCGACATAACATTTGAAATAGAATCATTACTTTAACAACAACAAAAAAACGAAGTCAGCACCGGCGACAACCTACGTCACCTGGCGACAACTTACGTTAACCTGACAACAACCTACGTCACCTGGCGACAACTTAAAGGGCTGTCTCACTGTGCAAGTTGACCCAGGAGTGACCCCGAGTTTAAAACAAATTTAACTCGTGGTAATCACGTACAATTAACGTAGCGGGAACGTCGGAACTTGTGGACGCAACTTAGCGAATCTTGGCGCTAACGGGAGGTACCCGTGAAACTTGTTAACTCTTGCAAAAGTTCAAACATGTTTGTACTTTTCCACGAGTAAAATGTACTCTTGTGGTTAAAATGTGAAACATTTTAAACTCGTTGTAAGAACGTAGTGGCCCGTGCGATTAACTTTGTGACTCGTGATTCTACCGTGGGAACTCTTTTTAGAAACAATAATCAGGGACAGAAATATCAGTTACTTAGACTTTTTAAAGACAAATTCTGCTTAACAAAGTTAAGCAAGTTATTGATAAGGTGACAGAGTGGGTTGAAAAGAAAAAATATAAAAATTTGTGTTGTGTTGTGTTGTGTTGAAAAGCTTTTTGCTGATCCGTTTGATTCTCACTGTTTGTTTACTTCATTGCACAATAAAAGAGAGTTCTTTGCTATCAAGATCAAATTGATGTCTGGAAGTCTTCATTTTAATATCACTACAAAGTCTCATGACTTGAATGTAATATTCCTTTCATCATAAAACACAAAATAGAGGAAGGCAAAATATATTCACATCTTGATTCTCACAATCATTTGTGAGATTTAAGGACTCAGCTGCCTCATATGCTGTGCTTTTTAAATGTTTAAAATTGTCCCCTCTCAGTAGATCAGAAAATAAGACAAAGTCTTATGTGAAACAAATGTCTTGAATGTGAAACAAAGTCTTTATTCTTGTTCAATATAAAAAACGCTTTTTTGCGCATATTGAGAAATATGCGTAATTTCCTGCAAACCCATATCACGGTGAAGCACCACAGCAAACAACGCAGTGGTCTGAAAAAGGGCTTCTCATACATGAAAATCAACAAATGAAGCACAAATGAAAGTATTTCCACTATATACTAATTCAGCTGAGAAATGCACTAGTCTAAATTCAGGCAATAAAAGATACAATGCAATGCGCTAAATGACAAGTTTTGAGATCTACAATCAGATAAGCAGATGCATGATAACCACGTTTTAAAGGAAAGACAGATGCAATGAAATTACTTTTACACCACAATAAAAAATAAAATCCACACTTAAAGTTAAACAATGAAAAGTCAGCAGGATTTAAACTAAACATGAAATTAACTGGATTTTTCTGCATGTGGGCTCTCCTCATGCAGTGATGTACCTGTGGTCGGCAGCCGCTCAAAATAAGCTGTCCTGCCACGGCACACTGCCCAATTCTGAATTATAGTAGGAGCAGAGATGGTCTCTCTGCTCTGTTGCACTGTTGGTCCCCGTGTTACCTCGAAAACACTGCAGTGGCACCAAAGTCTCGTCGTTTGTACCACTCCTCCACGCACCTAGTGTTATTCTGCCTGTTTGACTGTCCACTAAGACACCGTCCTGCATGGACGTCGCTGATCCTGAAGCTGCACCTCTGATACGGATCAGGTTGTGCAGAACACATGCAGCAAACACAATAGTCTCTACGTTCTTTGGCTGGCATGACATCATTTTTTTAACGTGTGATGATTTTTCAACACTTCGATATACATTGTTGCCTCAAGATTAATGGGAGAGTAACTTGGTACACTCGGGAGACGAACTTGGAACATCGCAGAAATGAGAAGTAAACGGCAAACTTAGACATACCCGTGGGAACTCGGTTAAACTCTGGATCATAAACTTGTAGTCTCGTACGCAACCACGAGTCTTTCACTCGGGGTCACTCGTGGGTCAACTCGCACAGTGAGACAGACCTTTTACGTTAACCTGGGGACAACCTACGTTAACCTGGGGACAACTTACGTTAGCCTGACAACAACCTACGTTAACCTGGGGACAACTTACGTTAACCTGGGGACAACTTACGTTAACCTGACAACAACCTACGTTAACCTGGGGACAACCTACGTCACCTGGCGACAACTTACGTTAACCTGGGGACAACCTACGTTAACCTGGGGACAACCTATGTTAACCTGGGGACAACCTACGTTAACCTGGGGACAACTACGACAGCACCTATGTCAGGAGAAGTCAAGCTACGCTCATTGGCATCAAACCCACTGTCGCCGACTATCTCCGAAAATTTTCAACATGTTGAAAATCCAGCGGCGACCAGAAAGACACTACGATTCTTTGGGCGACTGAGGAGACTATTCACGACCATACAGGCAACACCCTGACAACCATCTGGCGACAGCCTAGTCACCTGTAGTCGCCTAAAAAATAGCCTAAGTGAGACAGGCCCATAAAACATGGCGACCCCTGTGTAGTGACTCAGTGTGGTCTACTAACACACACTTATACTTAGTATACTTAGTATGATTGTACCTAAGATTGTCACTGAACTGTTTGCTAAATAACAATTTCACGTACATGTGATAATAAAGGACCATTAAACTTTTGATTGGTTCATTTTAGTCCAAAACAGAAAATAATAAAACCACATATAACATTTGCAAATCCACATCAGAATGCTGTAAACTGCAACATTTTTGATAAAACAATATTTTGTAACATACATTCAAGCTACTTTGCTGTGTTTAAAATGCCAACTGTAGCAACAAGGTCATGAATGTGTTTGCAAAATTATTCTTAACTATTCCAGCAGCTCTCAGTTGGGTTTTAATCAACCCTTCCTCTCTTTCAGAAATCGATGTGTGGGGTATTGAACAAAAATCCCCTTATCACAGCAACACACAGTATTCACTGTAAAGGGAGCAAACGCACATTAATTTCCAATTACCAAAGATGTCATGTGAAAGGGGAAAGATTTAAAGGGTCTGAAGAAGGGTCTCGACCCGAAACGTCACCCATTCCTTCTCTCCAGAGATGCTGCCTGTCCTGCTGAGTTACTCCAGCTTTTTGTGTCTATCTATTCTCGGTACCTTAGTGGTGTTCCATGATTTAGAGTGGGTGACAATGAAAGAACAGGATGGTGTAAGACTTGAAGGGGAACCTGCATGTTCGATAAAGAGGGAAGAAGATTAGACTTTATTGCCTTCCATCACAGTGAGGAGTGTGGGGTATACACTGTGGTGGATGTTTATGTTCAGTTTTATGCAGTTGTGTGTCTTGTTGCTTTTGTTTAGTATGGCTGTATGGTAAATCGAGTTTCAGTGAACCTTAGAGATTAGAGATTCCTTTATTTGTCATTCAGACCTTTCGGTCTGAACGAAATTTCGTTGCCTGCAGTCATACATATAATAATAAATAACAAAACACACAATAAACACAAATTAACATCCACCACAGTGAGTTCACCAGGCACCTCCTCACTGTGATGGAGGCAAAAGTCTTAAAGTCTCTGTCTCTTCCCTCTTTGTTCTTCCTCTGCGCCGAGGCGATCCAGGCTTCTGATGTTGTGACCCTGCCGGGTGATGGTAAGTCAATCCCGCAGCTGAATCCGAGCTCCGTGACGGGCCGGTTCAAACTCCGCGGCCCGGGGTGGCCGAAGCTGCCGAAGCTGCCGCCCTCCAGTCCAGCGGACGCAGCTGTAGTTGCGGGAGCTCCAGAAAAACAGGTCACCCACCTGTGACCTGCAAGCTCCCGACGATGTCGTCCACCGGGCCCGCGGCCGAGCCACCGGACCCAGGTCGCCACCAGTGTCCTCGGTCGCCACCGCCGGAACGCCACTGCCGGAACGCCACCGCAGCCCCGAAGCAGGCCAGCCCCGCGCTGGTAAGTCCTGGCTCTGCCTCCGGAGCCTCGAGGTCGGTCGCTCGCAGTTGGAGTTGGAGGCCGGCAGCTCCGCCATTAGGCCTTGGCGCAGACGGAGGCAGAGAAGGGGGATACGACAAGAAAAAGTCGCATTCCCCCGAAGGAAGAGACAAAAATCATGTTTCACCCCCCCACCCCACACATACACAACCCAATAAACTAAAATTTAACTAAAACAGGACAAAAGAAAACAACAACAAAATTAAAAACAGACGGACTGCAGGCGAGCCGCTGCTGTTCGACAGCGCCGCCACTTCCGGACCAATATTAATTGGTACACATGACAATAATATACCTATGAACCTTTGAACCTTTAAACCTTCGATCTACAATTCTTGTCAAACTAGGTGGTTTGCGTGAGAGATATTTTTAGAGTAGTTCAGGAGAATATCTAGAGTGGCGTAGATACAGATCTATAGCAGTATCTTGCAGCTCTATAGCAGTATCTTGCAGCTGGGCTTGCAGTCATAGTGTTTTGGTGATGGAGGGAGTGAGTGTTTCGATTTTTGTATTACCTGATTTTCATGATGCTAACTCCTATTCTGTAATACAATCTGTTTAAGAGAGAACAGAAGATGCTGGGAAAATCGAAGGTAGACAAAAATGCTGGAGAAACTCAGCGGGGGAGGCAGCATCTATGGAGAGAAGGAATAGGCAATGTCTCGGGTCGAGACCCTTCTTCAGACTGATGTCGGGGGGGGCAGGAAAACAAAAGGAAGAGGTGGAGACAGTAGGCTTGTGGAAGAGCTGGGAAGGGGGAGGGGAAGGAGGGAGAAAGCAAGGACTATCTGAAGTTGGAGAAGTCAATGAAATAACTGTGCATAGTTCCCTGAAGGTGGAATCTCATGTAGATAGGGTGGTAAAGAAAGCTTTTGGTGTGCTGGCCTATATAAATCAGAGCATTGAATATAGAAGTTGGGATGTAATGTTAAAATTGTACAAGGCATTGGTGAGGCCAATTCTGGAGTATGGAGTACAATTTTGGTCTCCTAATTATAGGAAGGATGTCAACAAAATAGAGAGAGTACAGAGGAGATTTACTAGAATGTTGCCTGGGTTTCAGCAACTAAGTTACAGAGAAAGGTTGAACAAGTTAGGTCTTTATTCTTTGGAGCGCAGAAGGTTAAGAGGGGACTTGATAGAGGTCTTTAAAATTATGAGCGGGTTAGACAGAGTGGACGTGGATAAGCTTTTCCCATTGACAGTAGGGAAGATTCCAACAAGGGGACATGACTTGAGAATTAAGGGACAGAATTTTAGGGGGAACATTAGGGGGAACTTCTTTACTCAGAGAGTGGTAGCTGTGTGGAATGAGCTTCCAGTGGAAGTGGTGGAGGCAGGTTCGATGTTATCCTTTAAAAATAGATTGGATGGGTATATGGACGGGAAAGGAATGGAGGATTATGGTCTGAGTGCAGGTAGATGGGACTAGGGGGAAGTATTTATTTTTAATTTAAAAACAATTTTTTTTTAAATGTTCGGCACGGACTTGAAGGGCCGAGATGGCCTGTTTCCGTGCTGTTATGGTTATATGGTTATATGGTTATATGGTTCATACCGCTGGGGTGTAAACTCCCCAAGCGAAATATGAGGTACTGCTCCTCCAATTTGCACTGAGCCTCACTCTGGCCATGGAGGAGGCCCAGGATAGATGCTGCCTGCACGGAGTCTGTACGTTCTCCCCATTAGCTGCGTGGGTTTTCTCCGAGATCTTCGGTTTCCTCCCACGCTCCAAAGACGTCCAGGTCTGTAGGTGAATTGGCTTGGTATAAATGTAAAAATTGTCCCTCGTGTAGGATAGTGATAATGTGTGGGGATCGCTGGTCGGTGCAGACTCAGTGGGCTGAAGAGTCGGTTTCCGTGCTGTATCTCTAAACTAAACTAAACTAAACTGAAAGGCCATCATTGATCGAAGGAGAACAAAGCTTCTTCCATCACTTGCTATAGTTCCTTTTGATGCCCATCTCTGATCAGTCTTTCTCCTTCTCTCCCTTGGACCGCCCTGCTCCTTGTAGTTAATGCCCATCTCTGATCAGTCTTTCTCCTTCTCTCCCTTGGACCGCCCTGCTCCTTGTATTTTTTCATGACTGTTGATGGATGTTAAGCGATTTCTTTCTGTTTTGTTTCTTGCACAATAATGAATGTGTCCGTGGCTGCCAAACATAATGTTTGCAGCATCTAGGATCCTCTGCTGTTGATCAGCACAGTGGCGCAGTGGTAGAGTTGCTGCCTTACAGGGCCAGAGACCTGGGTTTGATCCCAACTACGGGTGCTGTCTGTACGGAGTTTGTATGTTCTCCCCGTGACCGCGTGGGTTTTCTCCAAGATCTTCGGTTTCCTCCCACACTCCAAAAACGTACAGGTTTGTAGGTTAATTGGCTTCTGTAAATTGTAAATGGTCCGTTGTGTGTATGATAGGATAGTGTTAGTGTGCAGGGTGATCATTGGCCAACGTGGACTCGAGGGTCCTGTTTCCGCACTGTATCTCTAAAGAATACCTCGGCAAATGTGCAGTAGCTGCAATGATATGACTACAGATAAAGCACGTGACAGCGATTTCAACATGTCGTCAGTTGAGTCAGAGTTGACAACACTCTTGTGTGAAATCTTTGTTTCTCGACTTCCACGTTGCCCCAAGTTAATGTTCAGCGTACCGCTCGCTACCTAAGATGTCATTCCAGCAGCAATTACAGACAGGCAAACTCACTCCTTAAAATTGCTTCCAACAAATTGTCATTTCCCACATCTTCTTCCTTATGGCATCGTATCCACAATTGCTTTTGGGTTCTGGCAATAGGGAGCATAGTGGACTAGAAATAAATGAGCCCATTAAATAACATGTTCAGAAAAAGACACAAAGTGCTGGAGTAACTCAGCAGGTCAGGCAGATGAAGTTTCAGGATAGGTGACATCTCAGGCCTCGACCCTTCGTCAGACTATTAGTGGCCGGAGGGGGAGAGAAAGCTGGAAGAGAGGTGGGGTAGACAAACAGGCAAGTGATACAGTTGAGGAGGGGGGGGGGCTGATTAGCAGATGGTTGGACAAAGGCCATAGAGGAAAAGGCAAAAAGTGTGAGATAAGTTGTCCCTTTCATCTTGTCCAACCATGTTTTGTATCCACCTATCACTCACCAGGTTTTGTCCTGTCCCCACCTCTCTTCCAGCTTCTCCCCCCCCCCCCACAACCAATTACAATCAATCTGAAGAACGGTCCTGACCTGAGCCGTTGCTTATCCATGTTCTCCAGAGATGCTGCCTGACTTGCTGAACACCTTCTGCATTTGTATTTTTGTAAATCAGCACCTGCAATTCCTTGTGTCTACAAACACCATGTTCAATGTGTGGAATCCCACTGCTGGTAATTTAAGTCTATTACTTTAGTATGTGCACCTTAGTCAAGCAGGTATGTGGCATGGAGGTACAAGTGGCTTCTTCTTCCCCTCAGTGCACATTTAGCACATTGATAGCAGGAGTCTCATGTAACGGCTAAACCTGCTTATTACCAATTGACAACATACCTTGCCTCCTAATGGTGAGCAGTGACAACAACCATGGTAACATAGGGAGGGGAAGTAGTCACATACTTTCTGGAGTAAAGACCTGGATATCTGAGAGGCAAAGGTCAACAGGGGCATTGAGGTCTCTCAGTGTAGGAGGCGAGGAGGCGAGGGAGCTGCTCAACGCTTCTGCTTAATTGTACTTAATTCTATGAACCACTGCTGCATAACGTTAGTACCTCCACCAATGTAAAGCACTTTGGCCAACGAGAGTTGTTTTTTAAATGTGCTATAGAAATAAAAGTGACTTGACTTGCTGATATCACGAGCTGGCAAAATGCTTGATGACTTTACGTGTCAAGTCGAAGTCAAAGGAAGATCAGCAAAGCCTATCAGCTGATACCTGCACACATCTCATATGCAAAACAATTTTTAGTAATGGCAGAAAGTAATATATAAATATATGTGTGTGTGTGCGCGTGTTTGTGCGTATGCATGCATGCGTGTGTGTGTGTAGGTGTGCGTGTGTGCGTATATGTGTGCATGTTTGCATATATGTGTGTGCGAATGTGTGGGTGTGTGTATATGCATGTGCGTGCGTGCATATAAGTGTGTGCATATTTGTGTATGCATGTGCTTGTGTGTGTAAGTTGGCCTGTAGTATGGTGCCATGCCATGTCCACAAGCTTGGAAGAGAGAGTGCCAGTAATAATGGACTCAACTACTACAAAGCCAGTGATGTTTGAGGTGTGCTTATACCCAATCATCATAATCATAATCATACGTTATTAGCCAAGTATGTTTTGCAACATACAAGGAATTTGATTTGCCATACCAATAAAAAGCAACAAGATGCACAAAATACATCCACCACAGTGGCTCCTCCACATTCCTCACTGTGATGGAAGGCGAAAAAAAAGTGAAATCTATTCCCTTTGTTCTCCCGCGGTCGAGGCACTCGAGCCTTCCGTTGACGGGGCGATCTTGGCTCCCGCAGCAGGCAGTCGGGGTGATGAACCTCCCGCATCGGGGGGATCTCAGCTCCCCTTCGCCGGGCGATCGGACCCCGGGTCGGGGCTAGTCGAACGTCCTGCGACTTTGGAGCTTCCCGACATCAGTCTCTACCCGAGACTGCGAGCTCCTCGATGCTAAAATCCGCAGGCCGTGGTTGGAGCGTCGATCGATCCCAGGCAAGGGATCGCAGGCTCCAATAGTAAGTGCACGGCACCGCGGCGGGGCTCACAGTCAGTCTCGAGCAAGGCCGCCAGCTCCATGATGTTAGGCCACAGAGCAACCGGAGATACGATCCGGAAAAATCGGATCTCCAGCAAGGTAAGAGATTAGAAAAAGTTTCCCCCAACCCTTCCTCCACCACCCCCCACATAAAACGAACCAGAGAACATTAACACATACATTAAAACACACTAAAAATAACAAAAATGATGACAAGACAGACAGACCATTGGCGAAGCTGCCATCGCTGACGGCGCCACCCAGTACTATCTCTTTATTCTTTTGTAGACCACCTAGTGATTCGCAGGGGTGCAGCAAGACCCTACTAAACTTCACCTGAAGTTCTCGTCGAGCAGCTCTAATCCGGACACTTCCCGTTGAGCAGAGGCGTGTTTAAAGGCAGGATCTACATGTGATGGATCACCAGGCAAAAGTGCCCAGTTACCAGAGCGGAGGAGAGAGTATTCCTGGTACAACTTCCTACAGTGTGAGGCAACACCAGTTTGGTGGCAGAAGGCCTCCGATGAGGAGTACCTCAGGCAGTCTGCGTTTTTAATATGTTTGCAGAATTTGGTCATTGTGGGCAAAATTTATTGTCCATTACTCACACTCCTTGAACTCAGTCACGCTGGTTATGTCAGAGGCAGTAAACTGTCCCCCCCCCCCCCCCCTTGTAGGTGTGGCTCTCAACTCAGATATAGGTTCGAGCAGGCCTCTGGCTTTGTACAATGTACATGTAATGTCCAGCTCACCACCAGAGCCACTCGCTTTATTAAGCCAGAATAATTGAATTACAAATTTAAATACCTAATTGTTCCAAAGGGAATCAAATTCATTCCTCGACTTCCGGTGGCGTCATGTTAGACTAACAGACGTGCACCCAGCTCCTCTCCCGAAAAACTTCACGATTTATCGTGTAAAACGGGTCCGAAAATCGGGATTGTTTTTAAAAACCTTACCGGAGCTTCTGGTTACCGCGCTGATGACGTCATCGTTAAACGCGATGTTTTAAACGGTGGTTTGAAGCCCTTTAAATGAGTAAATTGCCTCCAGCTGTGAGCCCTCAGAGAGCTGTGAATAAGCTGTCGAAAAAGTTCGAAGCAGAAGTTACCTCTGAAGTCTCTGAAGTGGCTGCAGAAATGGATACAAGATCTAAGAAAGACTTTGATGACTTGAAGAAATCAATGAAAAATTTGAAAGATGAGATCTCGGATAATAGGGTGGAAGATAAGAAGGAAATGAAGGAAAATTCGGCAAAAATGATGGAAGGAATGGAGAAGATGATGAAGGATTTAAACGCTGGTAACCAGAAGAATATGACGGATTTACTGGACATTATGAATAAACGAATTGATGAGGTGAAAGATGGACTATCAGAGAAAATGGATAAGATGGATGTAATTACTACGGATAAGTTCACGGCTGTACTTGAAACAGTAGCTGCAAGTATGCACACAATTACGGAATTGGAGAAAAATACGGCTCGACTGGTTGAAGACATGGCGAAATTGAGGCAAGAACATGAGCAAATGAGGCGAGAAAACGAACAAGCATCACTACAAATGGGGACTCAATTAGAGAAAGTCTCATTCAAATGCCTGGACCTGGAAGCTCGCTCTAGACGCCAGAATTTGAGAATTCTTGGTGTTTCAGAGGGGGCAGAAGGGGAACAGGTACGTGAATTTGCCATGGGCTTGTTGAAACAACTGTTGAATCTTTCCAAGGAACCGAAAATCGAAGTGGCTCATCGTGTCCCAAGATTTGGAAAAAGATCTGATGCGGGAAAAGCTTATCCACGACATATTATAGTGAAATTTCGAGATACTGCAGAACTGGAATACGTTATGAGTAAAATCAAATATGGTGTACAATTGCGGCTGGACAAGGACACTATTAAGATATTCAGGGACTACCCACATGAAATTGTGCAAAAAAGAAACAAATTTGATAAGGTTAAAGATCTTTTAAGAGGGAGAGAAGGGGTCAGATTTGGGTTTTTTTATCCCGCGAAAATGCGTATTTCCTTTAATGGTTTTGAAAAGTCATTTGTTAAGCCTGAAGACGCTTTCAAATATGCCCAAACGATTGTTGAAAAACAGAAATAAAAGGGAGCTTTGGCAGATCCGAATAATTCTCAGCTATGTTTTGTCTGGGGATAGTTACACTGTTATCTCTGGAATGTTGAAGCAAGGACATTTTCTGTTCAAAACGTGTAAACAACTTTACAGCTGGAATATGAATTAGAAAATAATTGCTTATTGATTAAAATGTTATAACCAATTGTAAGAACTTATCCTATTAACAACTTTAAAAGTTATGCAGGTTAGACTAGAATACTAACAAAAAAAACAAAAAAATAATGAACTAACATACTAATATGAATTTTTAATAAATTGTAACCTTGTCTATAAGCGGGAGGAGGGGGATGAGAAACGAGCTCCTGGCTTATGTCCAGGAGCACGTCTCGTTAACCCCTTCAACCAACAGTTGATTCTTATTGAAATCAAAAATATTGGTTTAATAATTAAACTCTGATATATATATATGTTATAAGGAAATATCAGGGTAAAATTGTATTATATATCTGAATGTGAGGCCTCGTTTTAATATTTTAATATGTTATGATTAACTAAGAGAGCGGAGCTAGTTGAGCAACAACGCAATGGAAGTCAAAATAAGGTTTTTTCCCACCTACAGGTGGGTCACTCGCTACAGTGCCGACTATAGACACTGTAGCCTCACTTTTTTAGGGTTTTTTTTATCACATATAATCACTTGTTTGTGTTTTGTGTTTAGTGATAAGAGTAATATGGACATACCAACAAAAGTTAATAATTCAAAAACTCCCCCAATACCTAAAGACCTGGGACATGGACGCACCACAAGATTCAAAGGTACTATAATTATTCAAAATGCATGACACCACACAAAAGAACCTAGGAGGAATCTCATTTTGTAGTTGGAATATAAGAGGTATTAACGAACCTATCAAAAGGGGTAAGATATTAGCTCAGCTAAAAATGTATAATTCTGACATTACCTTCCTACAAGAAACACACCTAAAACCTCAGGACCAAGTTAGGCTGAGGGCGAAATGGATAGGTCAAACATACCACTCTTCATTCACTTCAAAATCTAGAGGCACGTCAATTATCATAAGAAAAGGTATACCATTTAAAGCAAAGAATATTATAACAGATATAGAAGGGAGATACCTAATAGTTAATGGAGAAATCCATGACACTCCACTTACTTTGGTAAATATATATGCCCCTAACTTTGATAACCCCCACTTTTTCAATAAAATCTTCAATATAATTGCAGAGTCAAACTATCAAAATGTTATAATAGGCGGAGACTTTAACTGTGTTTTAGATCCGTACTTAGATAAATCAAGTCAAAAACAGAGAGGGAATATGAAATCGAAAACTGGGGAACTCCTCAATACCTACATAAATAACACTAATATAGCAGATGTTTGGAGAATTGTGAATCCAACTGGCAGGGAATATTCGTTTTACTCAATGGTACATAAGACATACTCACATATAGACTACTTTCTGCTGGATACAAAATTAATCCCCCAAACATCTAATGCAATATACCATACAAATTCAATTTCAGACCATTCTCCACTAACTTTCTTTTTAAAACTGGAAGGATTGTCTAAGAATAATTCATTCTGGAGATTTAACTCTCAAATTTTAAAAGATCCACAAGCGAGTATATATTTAAAAGAACAAATGGAGGTCTTTTTTCAAACAAATGATACTTCAGATATATCGCCTACTTTACTTTGGGAATCTTTTAAAGCATACATTAGGGGTATTATAATTTCATATCAAGCTTTTCAAAATAAAAAGAATAAGAATGAACAAAGACAGTTAGAAGAACTTATTAGACAAATGGATATAGATAATGCTAAAGATCCATCAATTGATAAACATAATAAAATAATAATTTTAAAATTTAAATTAAATAAATTATTATCTGCCAAACTTATAAGACTTTTTCAAATTACAAAACAAGAGCACTTTGAATTTGGGGATAAACCGCATAAACTTTTGGCTCGCCAGCTAAAAAAACGAGAAAAGGAACATACTATACCAAAGATCAAATCAGATAAAGGGGAATTATTAACAACACCGAAGGATATTAATAAAAGATTTGCGCAATTTTACGAGAATTTGTATACATCTAAAACGATAATTGATTCCAATAATATCACAAAGTTCTTGGATACCTGTAATCTTCCAAAGTTAGAGCTGAAGGAACAAGAGGAACTGGGTGCACAAATCTCAATTAAGGAATTAGAAGATACAATAAACTCACTAAAAAATGGAAAAACACCAGGCCCTGATGGATTTACTAATGAATTTTATAAAAGCTTTTATGATAAAATAATACCAAGATTACAAAAAATGTACCAATACGCTTTTAAAAAACGAATACTACCTGATACATTAGCGGAATCAACGATTACATTAATACCTAAGAAAAATAAAGATTTAGAAGAACCTGGCTCATATAGAGCTATAGCATTGTTAAACACAGATCAAAAAATATTAGCGAAAACATTAGCTAGAAGATTAAGTAAATACATTAGTAAATTAATAAACCCAGATCAGACAGGGTTTATCCCTAAGAGATACTCTTCTAATAATATGAGACGTCTACTCAACATAATGCACTCACACAAATCTGAAGATCAAGAATTATCAATTATTTCGCTGGATGCTGAAAAAGCATTTGATCAAGTAGAATGGAATTATATGGATAAAGTATTACAAAAATTTCAACTGGGAGAGAATTTTATTTTATGGATTAAGTTACTATATAACAAACCTACAGCTAGAATACTTACTAATAACATATTATCCTCGAAATTTCAACTATCAAGGGGAAATAGACAAGGATGCTCATTATCACCACAGCTGTTTGCTCTCATTATTGAACCGCTAGCAGAAAAAATTAGAATACACCCTGATATTCATGGATATAATACTAAAGACTCATATAATAAAATATCTTTATACGCGGATGATATATTATTGTATATTACAAAACCTCAAATCACTATACCAAATATATTAAATTTAATTGAAGACTTCGGATCTTTTTCTGGATATAGAATAAATTGGAATAAAAGTGAAATTATGTCAATAAAACCGAAAGATTCAACATCTTTTAAAATTCCCTTTTAAAATAGCTACAGAAAAATTTAAATATTTGGGAATCGAAATTACCAGAACATATCAAGGTATGTTCAGGGCAAATTTTGACCCCCTACTTAATAAACTGAATACATTAATTAAATTCTGGAAAAAGCTCCCGATGTCTTTAATAGGCCGAATAAACGCATAAAAATGATCTTTTTACCACAATTTTATACCTATTTCAATCAATTCCTATATACTTACCTAAGATGTTTTTTAAAAACTCGACTCAGATATCACTAATTTTATATGGGACTATAAATCACATAGAATACAAAAAACCCATCTGATAAATCTAAAGTATTGGGGGGTCTAGCACTACCTAATTTTATGTATTATTATTGTCAGTAAATATTAAAAACATGATTCAACTGATGGATAACTCCGCCCAGCAAGTAGACTGGATTGTAATGGAGAAAGAGGATTGCTCCTCTAGAAACATTGGAGCGATCCTCCTCTCTCCAATGAAATTGAATAACATAAACTATAATAAGAACCCAATTATTCATAGTACAATCCGTATTTGGAAACAAATAAAACAAAATTTAAAATTAAGAAACTTATCACTTTTATTACCTATAGTCAATAACCCTTCGTTTAGTCTTCTATTATAGATAAAGCTTATACACAATGGGATAGACTAGGAATTAAAACGCTTGGTGACTTGTATGAAACTGGAAAATTACTTTCATTTCAACAATTACAAATAAAATATAAACTCGGAAATAATCAATATTTTAAATACTTTCAAATATGCGACTATTTGAAAAAATATACAAAAGATCATCATAATAACCCAGCAGATGTACTGGACGAGGCAATGCAGATAAAAGCGGAATCAGCAAACTTAATATCATATTTGTACAATATTATCTTAAATGCACAAATACCATCTACAGAGGGTATCAGAAGAGACTGGAACAAGAGTTAGCTATTAAAATTTCAAGGAAAGTTGGGAATGAATACTTATTAAAAGTGCATAAATGCTCGATTAATGTAAGACACACTTTAATACAATTTAAAATTTTACATAGATTATATTATTCGAAAACTAAAATTCATAAAATTTTCCCAAACGTATCATCTATTTGTGATAAATGTCAATCCCAAGAAGCAACTATAGCGCACTCATTTGTCTTCTGTACAAAAATTCAAAAATTTTGGAATGAAATTTTGAAATCTTTACAAAGTTATTTAAAACAAGACTGACCCAAAGCAGAATGGATTATCTTCGGAATACGGAAGATGATCCAGAACTAAATGTTTGCAAAAGAAATTAATGGATTATGGGTTAATAACTGGAAAAAAGCTAATTCTAAAATTTTGGAAGAGGCTCCAATACCAACTATAAATATGTGGATTTCAAATATGTTTGAAACATTACCCCTTGAAGAGATAAGATCCTCCTAGCAGGTAAACCAGATCACTTCCACCTGACGTGGTCTGCATTTATAGAATTATTACAAACATAGGGTGCAAAAGTACTTAAAAAAATTAAAAAATTGAGGTCGGGTAAGGGGGGATGATAGTTGAAGAGTTGGTATGTCCTATTTACGTGATGCTCAAAAAAAAACATCTTTGTTTTCTCTTCTTTTCTATTTCTCTTTTCTTTTCTTAGGGCCTATTTCTTAACTCTTTTTCTTTTTTGTTTTTAATTTCGCTCTTATAGGGTCTTCGTCCTTTTTTGTTGTTACTTTCTCTACACTTTTCTACACTTGCACTTTTTCCTTCACTTTCTTCTCTCTTCAATCTTTTCTTTCTCTAGTGTAAAAAAATAAATAAAGGGAGTACATTAATTGTAAGAAGATATAAATGACGAGTATTAATGTATGTGGTTGTAATGTAATGTACTTCTAATAAATAAAAATTAAAAAAAAAAAAAAATTCATTCCTCCCATCAATAATCCATCCTCTTGATCGAAGCTAATTAACCATTATTCTCCTGTACCTTATAGTCCAAGCTGATGAAAAGACACACAGTGATGCTGAGGGGTTGTCTGACTGCTCATAGGCCACAGTGGCGCAGCGATAGAGTTCTGCCTTACAGCGCTTGCAGCGCCAGAATCCCAGGTTAGATCCCAACTACAGGTGCTGTCTGTAAGGAGTTTGTACGTTTTCTCCATGACAGCGTGGGTTTCTCTGAGATCTTCGGTTTCCTCCCACACTCCAAAGACGTACAGGTTTGTAGGTTATTAAACGGTGTAAGTGAAAATTGTTCCCTATGTGTGTAGGATAGTGTTAATGTGCGGGGATTGCTGGTCGGTGCGGCTCGATGGGCTGAAGGGCCTGTTTCCACGCTGTGTCTCCAAACTAAACTACTCAAAGGCTCAAAAGCCTACTTGAGAGTGTGGGGGAGACCAGTTCTAAATGTTCCTGTTTTGTGTGGGACCGTGAAGTCTTGTGCCAATGATAGATCACTGGTCTGAAATGTTAACTCAGTTTCCCTCTCCACAGTTGCTTCCTGACCTCCAATGTTGCCAGGATTCTATTTGATTTTGTATTTTATTTGACATTTCCAAATATCTGCAGCTTTTTGCTTTTACTCAGCATTTTTCTTTTCGTCATTCCAAGATCAGAGACATTCTACCTCATCACTTTCAGGTGTAAATCCAAATGAAATTACCCGAAGATGCTGAAAAACTGAAATGAAACAGATGTTGGAAACACACAAGAGGTCAGGCAGCAGATGTGGCAAGAGAAACCGTTTCATTTGCAACAATGAGAATCATTGAATCTGAAACATTACTGTTCTCGTTCCACAGCTGCAGCCTATCAATGATTACAGTTTTCAGCAGCTTCTGCTTTTAGTCTGTCTTTTGAATTGCAGAAGACTTCATTGACCACAGACCATGAGTGGAGCATGTACCACCCTAATAGACACTTGCATCCACGGCAATTACCCTGTCATTTGTGCCGTAGTAGGGACTAGCAATTCATTGAAACATTTCCATGCACAAAAATGCCTTTCTCTGCATGCGCCTGTTCTGCTGGGTTTAGTGTAGTTTAGAGATACAGCATGGAAACAGGCCCTTCAGCCCACCGAGTCCGCACCGACCAGCGATCCCTGCACAGTAACACTATCCTACACACATCAGGGACAATTTACGCTTAATCAATATCCAATTAACCTACAAACCTGTACGTCTTTGGAGTGTTGGAGGAAACATAAGATTTGGAGAAAACTCACAGGGAGAACGTACAAACTCCGTACAGACAGCACCTGTAGCCAGGATCGAACCCAGGTGATTGGTGCTGCTGGCGTTGTAAGGCAGCAACTCTACCGCTGTGCTACCGTGCCGCCCAAAACATTGCATTTATATGTAATGCATCCTCCGAAATGTGCAATGACTTCCTGCACTTTTTCATTGATAAGGTTGTTACCATAAGGGCTCTCATTTCAGCTCCTGCCTCTGACCCCTCTGATTCTGTCCCATGCTAGGTGTATTTGATAAGTTTGTGCCTATGACATTGTCCCTTTTAGAGGATGTGGTTAGCCATATTAAGCCATCAGGTTCCCCTTGTGATGCTGTCCCTCCTCATCTTTTCAAAGAGGTTTTCCCCAGTATAGGGCAGTCGGTTCTTGCCATTATTAACAGCAGTTTGTGTTCTGGAGTTGTCCCCGTAAGTTTTAAACATGCAGTAGTGCAACCCCTGCTTAAGAAACCTGGCCTGAATCAAACTGTATTGGCCAATTTTAGGCCCATCTCCAAGTTGCCTTTTATTTCTAAAATCTTGGAGAAAGTGGTTTACGCTCAGTTAAAACTTTTCTTGGACGAGCATAATATTCGGGAGGTTTTCCAGTCTGGGTTTAAAACTATGCATAGCACAGAGTCAGCATTGCTAAGGGTCTTTAATGACATCCTCCTAGCTAATGATTCTGGTGATTATGTGATTCTTGTCCTGCTGGACCTATCTGCTGCCTTTGATACAGTGGATCATGATATTTTAGTAACTCGGTTAAGGCACCTAGTGGGCATTTGTGGTAGTGCCCTGGAATGGTTCAGGTCCTATCTGGCAGACAGAACTATGTGTGTAAGCCTTGCTGGTTTTGAATCCTCCTCCGCTCCTCTGTCATATGGGGTTCCACAGGGCTCAATTTTAGGGCCCCTGCTTTTCTCATTGTACTTACTTCCTCTGGGTTCCATTCTTAGAAAGCATGGCATCTCTTTTCATTGTTATGCTGATGATAGTCAGATATATGTGCCGCTGAAGAAGAAAGATGCTTTCTCAGTCAAACCACTTCTGTTATGTCTTGATGACATTAAATCCTGGATGGCCCTAAACTTTTTTAATTTTAATGAAAAGAAAACAGAAGTGATAGTGTTTGGTCCCAATGGCCCCCGTGAACTTCCCCCTGTTGACTTGGGTCCCTTGGCACTGTATGTGAAGCCAACAGTTTTGAACTTGGGTTTTAAGATGGACAGTGATTTTAAATTAGATCGTCAAATAGGCGCGGTAGTTAAGTCCAGCTTCTTTCATTTAAGGCAGCTGGCAAAGGTGAAGCCCATTCTTGAACGACAGCATTTTGAAACAGTAATCCATGCCTTCATCACGTCTTGGCTGGATTACTGTAACGCACTTTATTTTGGAGTTAGCCAATCATCCCTTGCACGTCTCCAGTTGGTTCAGAATGCTGCTGCTCGCCTTTTAACTGGAACACGTAAGAGGGAGCACATAATGCCTATTCTGGCCTCCCTCCACTGGCTGCCTGTGTACTTTAGAGTTCGTTTTAAGATTCTTTTATTTGTTTTTAAATCTTTAAATGGTCTCGCCCCGCCTTACCTCTCTGAGCTGCTTCATCCCTACGCTCCTGCTCGGTGCCTCAGGTCAGCTGATCAGCTGCTCCTGGAGGTACCGAGGTCTAAGCGGAAGCTCAGAGGGGATAGAGCCTTCTCTGTTGTTGCTCCGACATTATGGAACTCTCTACCTTTGAACATTAGACAGGCCATTTTAAAAACTAGCCTTAAAACCCTTTTCTATTCCTTGGCTTTTGACCCTGCGTGAGACTTTGCTCCTGTTTTAGTGTTTTTTATTGTTTTACTGTCTTTTAATGTTTTTGTTGTTTTGTTTTATGTTTGTGATTAGTCATGTACAGCACGTTGTTGCAACGGTGGTTGTTTTTAAAGTGCTCTATAAATAAAGTTATTATTATATGTTCACTGGACATGCCCAATGCTCTCCAGGTGTTATGTACACATGATGTACTTTTGTCTGCATTCCATTGCAGAATGTGTCAAATCATAGCACCACACAAGAGCATTTCTAGAACAATGTCTTCAGGAAAGAAGAATTTAATTTATAAAATAATTGAATGAATTATTAAGCCCAATCAATGTTATAGCAATCAACGCCTTCCTATTTTGCAACATTTAGAAATTAGCATCTTCTGAATATTTATATAATTGATGGTTCAAATACTTGCAACAGTTAATGTCAGGTCAAAGGTAATGCAAGATGTAGAATCCACAGGAGATCCTTCTTCCCTGTGGCTATCAAACTGTACAACCCCTCCCCCTTCTGTCGTGGGGTAGACTGACGCCCCTCCCCCTCCTCCTGAAAAGCGATTTCACTTACTGTAATGTTCTGAGATCCAACTCCCCATTATCAGCACCACAGGGATAGAGAGATGGCCAAAACACATTTTCATGGACGATTACACACAAAATGCTGCACGACAGGCAGCATCTCTAGGGAGAAGGAACGGTTTCAGGTCAAGACCCTTCTTCAGATGATTAATTTGGTTCCAACTTGCTGGGTTAGAATATGTGGCCACATCATAGAGTATGAATGCGTTTAATTTTCCAGGACTAACATCCATCGCCTAACTGATTATAAGGAAGGTCATCAGTGTTTGCTATATTTGCACAAGGTGTTACACATGAAGCTGTGAGAATATTACTGATTACATTGATCACACGTGGTTTAGCAGCAGATGGATAGGTTTATAATTCTGGGCCGCGGACAATGCATTTGTTTCATATTTAAATTTAATTGTAGGCACAAAAGACGGCAGATGCAGGATTCCCCAGCGAAAACTGCTGGAGGAACTCAACGGGTCAGGCAGCATCTGTGGAAGTAAATGGACACAGGCCATTTTGGAAGATAGACACAAAATGCTGGAGTAACTCAGCAGAACAGGCAGCATCTCTGGGGAGAAGGAATGGGTGACGTTTCGGGTCGTGACTCTTCTTCAGACTGTGCTTTTAGCTCAGGACCTTTCATCAGACTTACATTGTCTTGCTTACTCCAAATTCCAAATAACAAAATGCCTGAAGAGGGATAATAGGATAATCTTGGTGTCACAGTTTAGCCAAGCACAGGTGGCTTTCCCCCAAGGGTGAAACAAGTTAGATGTTCTCATACAGTTTACACCTAGATGATCAGAAGCTATTTCAATTCAAATATGTGGCATGTGATGGTGGATGGGATTTGGGGCCCAATAATTTAGGGGATGAATTAAATTGGAGATTGATTCAGAGTGTAGCTGTCGGCAGAGGCTTGATGGTAGCATGGTCTGAGATCAAATGTTGAAGCTTCTATTCCATGTCAAGAACTGCAGCAAAGGATCAAGACTAAATGAAGTTCAGAGGACATGCTGCCTTGTCAGAGGAGTTGCCATTTGTATGAGAATATTATTTAGTTTACTTTAGAGATAAAGATTGGAAACATGCCGTTCAGCCCTTCAAGTCCACGCTGACCAGTGATCCCTGCCCACTAACACTATCCTACACACACTAGGGACAATTTACACTTACACCAAGCCAACTAACCTACAAATTTGTACGTCTTTGGAGTGCGGTAGAAAAACGAACATCTCGGAGTAAACCCACGCGGTCAAGGGAAAAGGTACAAACTCCGTACAGACAGCACCTGTAATTGTGATCAAACCCATGTCTCTGGCGCTGTAAGTACTAAGGCAGCATCTCTACCACTGCGCCACTCTTTTGAGCAGATCTTAGTTACAAATGCACATTCCTTGACCAGAACTTTCCCAGTGCCTTGGCTTAAATTTTCACACCGGAAAAGGAACCTCACTAGGTTACCACTGCAGATGCAAACAGATACACAGCACGATTGGCAGCCCCGCCAACAGTCTGTCAGTTTTTTCGTCTTTTAAAAATTTTTTTAGTGTGTTAAAAGTTTGTGTAAATGTTCTCCGGTTTGTTTTATTTGCGGGGAGGGGGAGGGGGGATTTTTATTTCTGTTTCTTACCTTGCTGGAGATGCGATTAATTTTCAGATCGCATTACCAGGTCACACTGCGGCCTACCATCGATGGAGCTGGAGGCTTCCTCGGACTGACTTTGGGCCCCACTGTGGGGCGTGGACTTAACATCGGAGCCGATCTCTTGCCTGGGATCGCTCCAACCGCGACCTGCGGACTTACCATCACGGGCTCGCAGTCTCTGGAGAGGCCGAATCGGGAAAGGTTCACCCAGCCCCGACGCGGGGTTTGATCGCCGGCACAGGGGAGCTGACATACCCCCAATGCAGAGGCTGATCGCCATGATGTGGAGGGCCAAAGTGGCGCCGGCTACAGGAGCCAAGATCATCCCGTCAACGGAAGGGCTTGAGGCCCCCGACCGCGGGAGAGCAAAGGGAAGATATTTGAACTTTTTTTGCCTTCCATCACAGTAAGGAATGTGGAGGAGTCTCTGTGGTTGATGTTTATGTTAAAATGTAGTTTGTGTGTTCTGTTGCTTTTTATTTGTATGACTGACTTGGCAAATGAAATTCCTCATATGTTGTAAAACATACTTGGCTAATAAAATATTATTGTGATTGTGATTGTGTGAATACAATGGAAATATTTGTTTGGTATAGTTTTTGGAAGACCATGTTATTAAAGAGAAATTGGTGCAATACATCTTAAACCCAATCCTTGCTGCATTGAATATCAGAGATATTAATTTGATTGCAACTATTTTAAATGTTTTACCTATAGATTTAAAATGTCAGTTCCAGATTAGGTTGCATTACTGCACAGAGCCCAAGAAACTGCAGCAACAGTTACTAATGTCTGAACATTGGGGGAATGTAGGACAGATAGCAGGTCCTACAGCTCTCTGAGCCTCTTCCATGATTCAACTGGATCACGGTGGGCTCAGCTACTCCTTAACTGCAATGAATGGCCATGGTTCTTGGGTCAGAGTATACACGTGAAAGAAATCTTAGCAGTGAAAAGGTTAAAGCCAACAAGGAACTAAATGAAATCAATGGCAAACTTTTCACTTATCCCAGCCTTAATAACTTTTGGGGGAAGTTCCAGATGTTATCACCTTACATGTGAAGAAGTGTAATTTAATTAAATATTAAATGAGACTCTTGTGTGTTGATATCTTAAGCCACGTGTCCCATGCGTTGAACGCAGCACTTTAGCCACAGTAATAACAAAGAAATTAAAGATACTGTAAAAGGCATGACGCAATTTTTTTTTGTATTTTAAAATTTTGCAATCAAAAACACAATATGACAGAAGGCATCTATTTACAACAGCAGTTTTTTTTGGTATGATACAGCATTTAATACAACTGTTGACAATCTGCAATCTCTTGCTTTGTCAAACAAAAGCAGACTTCTTCACACCAGAAGGCAGCTAAGGCACAATTTCTGTGTTTCTTTTTCTCTCTGCTAATAGGAGGGCAAGTGGGTGCAAAACAGCTAGTGCAATTATTTGCGGAATAAAATTCTACATACAGGAAATTGTACTGGTTTTCAGAACTTTGATCAAAAGGTCAAATTAAAGATATTTTTAAACATAAAATATTTTATTACTTTAAATAAATAACAAAATATTTACATCTTTCAATATGCTGCATATTGGAATTTGTCCTTCTTTCATTGTATTTACAGGTTCAGTTTATAAAATAATTCTTTACAGATTTCTTTTAATGCATATTTGGATCTTTAACAAAATAGCAGTCATATTTTTAAACTCCACTTGGTCATTTTCCTTCTGTTAAAATGAGGGCGTGATCACCAATTTATAAGGAGAGCCAGCACTAACTATCTGACATCCACACATTTGTTGACATTGAACAAGTGTAGCTTTAATAACCCCAAGACCCTTTCATAAGGGTCTTTGGACAGAAATTGACCTAAACGAGACTAACAAAGCTCATTGAACAAAATATGTGACAATTTACAAATATGGTGCAGTGAAGCAGCACCTGAATATTTGCTCTGTTATCAGAGACATCTGTACAGCATCTTGCAGTTTATTTGGCAAGTTTATCTTCAATTTTGACGAGCTCTCACGGCACAGATCAGTTTGCATAGATGATACATTCAGCTCAGGTGAAACAGGCTCAGTAGATAATTTCAATATCTATAACATCAGGTAAAATGAACTCCCATGGACATGTGAGGTAGCACCCATGATAGAGCCCTCTCCTTGTGGAAGGGAGAAGGCATAGATGATAATGAATGCATGGGCGTCTACAGCATACAGACTTGATAATGGACAGCTGGGGAACAATTTCACAAATCCCCTCCCCTGCCTCCCCCACAAAAGACTTTGTTCACTCAGTCGTGAAATTTGCTCGTCAACTTTATGCTGTTAACTTGTACATTTGGATAAATTGAACAAATTGGAAAAGAGTACTTGCTGTGTACATTTCAAAGGCTGAATCTCGGAAGATCGAGCCTTGGGGAATACAGTCAGTTAGTTTGCATTCATAATGAATTTTGCAGCACACAGCGAGTCAGCACACAGCGAGTCAACCCTTTACCGGCTGAGAAATCTAATTTTTCAAATAATTCTATTTTTTTTAATGATCGAGGGGCAGGGGCAGGACACAAAATATCAAAATAAATTGCCCACCAGTCTTTTAACATTTATTTGCTGTTTTCAGCCTCGCTACAAACAAACTATAAATTAATCATGCCCCCATATCTAACATTTACTTGTGGTTTGTCTTCTTTTGTCAGCTTAAGTTACCACTGCAGATGCAAACAGATACATAGCACTGTATGGACTCCATACCTCTTACACAGATCTAGTTATCATTCACCCACAGGGCTGAGATACATTGATTCTTACAAGAGGAAGCTAGTTTTTCAAAAATCGGCTAACAGAGAATATTTGTAGATTAACAAAATGTGAAGCAAATGTGGGTGAAATGGATCAGTGAGGAATGCAATCCTGATCACTGTTTGCCACCCTCTCCACCTGTTAATGTACAATTAATATATTAAAAACCATTCCTTTTTCTAAGCATTTAGCAAGTCCTGTTCCAATTCCGATTCTTGAACCAATCTGTGACTGAGGTTATCAGTTCATCTGATTACTAATACACCAAAGGGATTTAAAGTGCTGGAGTAACTCAGCAGGCCAGGCAGCATCTTTGGAGAACATGGATTGGTGACCTTTTCAGATTGAGACCTTTCTTCAGAAGAGTCCGAAGAAGAGTCTCTGCATAAAACATCACCTATTTATGTCCTCCAGAAACGTGGCCTGAACTGTTGAGTTACTCCAGCACTTTAGTGTCCTGTTGTGTATTAACCAGCATCTGCAGTTCTTTGTTTCGACTAAGACATCAAGTGCTGCAATGGAATAGTGCAGAAAGACTGCTCCTCAACCCAAAAATGAACCATCAACTTCAAGAATGGGTAATGATTGCACTAATGAGGATGGAAACCTGGAATAAATGGGTGAGAGGTTCAGGCATGAACCTGTCTAAGCTGAAGGGTCACTCACTCCCACACAGGTTTTTCCTGGTTTTAATGGACCGGAATGTGTGACAGGCAGCAGCGTTGAATACTCACACAAGTGCAAGGATGTCTGAAATGTACTTGATTAGCGAGCAAGAAGCAAGGTAGTGAGAGGTTTGAACTGGCACCCTTCAAGAGGACTGAGGTAAATGCCAATTAGGAACCTTTAACTTTCTCCCACTGCCCAGCTGTGCCAAAGCATCATTTTTCACTTTCACAATAGTAATTCTTCATGTTGACTTTGTTTCAAAGCTGCTGTTAACAAGGAGAATGTGAGATTCAACATGATGTAAACACTTTATCATCCTCAGTCAGCTTTAACAACTGCTGCTGTCTTCAGGAGCTACATTTTAATGGTTAAATCTTCATTCTTTTATCTTGCTTTCCATATCTTACATGGATTTTGAGTGGAGAACGCTGAGAAAATAAAGTAAGAAATAGAGTTGCATATGGAAATAACTCGCTCTCTGCTGACTTAACCGTATAACGTTAATTGTTTCACTCATACGTCAAATAATAGGTCAAGTTAAAATGGGGATGTGGTTCATTTGATACATTTCCAGTTAGCTTATTTGTTCCATTAAAATGAAGTTTAAAAACAAGACATGGTGCTAGATTGCCTATTGCTAGAAAGGTCACCTTGACAGTAATGTAGTTTGCCAGGTTCAAATTAATGTACCTTAAACTGAATGTTCGAAAGACCAGGAATCCTGAATATGTAGCAATTCCAGCCCATAGTTCCAATCAAAGAGCCTCAATTTTGCAAACTATGCTTGAACGAGATAAAAAGTATCTCAAATGTTAATATAAAGGTATCAGTTCAGCTATGCATTCATCTATTGAAGAGGAGGTTCAGTTCTAGGTTAATTCTGCCTCAGCAGCTACTGCTAAGCTTGCAATATAGTTGTGGCTGTGTTATTCCAAAAGGAAACAGAGTCCACAGCCTCTGTAGTGCTAACTGGAAGATACATTTCTGTACCTTCACCGTAAACTTCCGAATTAAAAATCGCATTTCTGGTGCTGTACTCAATTAGCTTTCTCATTGAAAGTGCAGTGCCAATCACTTTTTTTTCTTGGCAAAACATGTTAAAAAATCGTAGGTCATAAAAAACCTATAACTGTAGAAGGAATGTATGATAACATAATTTTTAAAAGTATAGGCATATTGCTACCTTGAAAAATTGTGATGGTCCCTAAAACTCTCAGCATGAGTGAATCCAATTAGTTATTGTGGGGATGCTAACACATGACCATGTTCTGAATCCATTTCCCAGTCCTGGCTGCAGTATAATGCTCAGATCATCTGTTACACACTTGGAATATTCAGTGCTGAAAAGCTTGTTTCAGCAGAGTGTCATAATCCTGTCAGGAGGACAGACTTTCACTCTTACAGTAGGTGCAACAATGACACTCGATTCAAATTGTCCTGTTGACTGAAGCTTTAAGACCTCTGCGGCTTTTAGATCAGGTACCGTTAAAGAAGATAGGAAGTCAGGGCATATGCCTTTATCAATAAAGGCAGATTATTAGTAGGATATAGATATCAAGCTGCAAAAGCAGCATCTACTCATTAGTCACTGACTAAAATGTTTAAATAAATAGAGTGCGAAAATTTCCTTCTATCTTTTTCGTACATGATAATACGATCGTTTCTTTCATCATGCCAGCCCAGCTAACACATCGCTTTTGTGAACATCGCTGTCTTCAGTTTTAAATGCACTGCTCTAGCTTTGCCACAATTTTGTGACGACATCTTGGAACTGTTGCTAAGAACTAAAGGAGAGACCCAACTGCAGAAATTGATCCCACTATCAGGAAAATTTGCATTTTCACAATGACTTGGGGGCGCACTAGGTGCTACCTCAAGCGGCCATTGGCTTTGACGGGACCCAGATCTGACTTGGGGTCCGGACTTTGTGAGCTCCAGGTTGTTTGACTGCAGGTCTGCATCACTGGGCAAGAGGTGGGACCAATGGTACAAATGTCCACAGCTGACCACAAGCTGTTCACCATGGGATCCACCCAGTTCTCCAACTGTGAGCCGCTGAGAGCTGCATTGCGCTTTGCCTGTTCCACTTGGCCCGGAGTAACGTGGATGTTCAGAGCGTTATTCAAGCCCTGAAAGCTTTGTTCCATGTAGGCATTCTTCGGTGGCCCATTGTGCAACTTAAGTGCTTCTTCTGCAAAATAAGAACAAAATGACTCATTGAAACTTCTACAATACTGCAAAGACTTCTGCAACACTGATTAAACCATCAGCTTCATCACTATTTTTAGCACATAATCAACGTCTTCAATACTTGTGTAAAATGTACAATAATCAGCTGCCTTTTGAGGAAATGTTTTACACTTGCGCACACAGCCACAAACACACATTAAAATGCTGAAGCAATCCATTACGGACCTGTTCCACTTACGCAATTTATTTGGCGACTTGCCGGCACCCGTCATAATCGCAGCAGGTTGCCGAAAATTTTCGACGTGTTGAAAATCCAGCGGCGACCAGAAAAAGGTACGACACTTTGGGCGACTACTCACGACCAAACCCCGCGACATGTATGGTCGTGAGTAGTCGCCCAAAGAGTCGTACCTTTTTCTGGTCGCCACTGGATTTTCAACATGTTAAGAATTTTCAGCAACCTGCTGCGACTATGACGTGGGACAAGCCCTTAACCTTATGCATACAAGTAAACCTGAGTTCATGTGATTACACATTGGAAGTTTGTTCGTAATCAGCAAGAAACAGATAAGTTAAGAGGGAGTGCAAAAATGTGGTAGATGAGGTAATAATGATGGGAAATGTGAGGTTGTTCAGCTTTGTAGGCAAATAAAAAGTGAGCTGCAATGGATTACTCCAGCATTTTGTGTCTATCTTCGGTGTAAAGAGATGCTGCCTGTCCCACTGAGTTACTCCAGCATTTTGTGTCTATCTTCGGTGTAAACCAGTATCTGCAGTTCCTTCCCACACAATAAAAATTAGCTTATTGTTCAAAAGAAGCAACTGCAGAATGCTTCTATAGGGAGTGATGAGAGTAAGTCAAGGCAAGTTACTGTCCTGGGCTCCTCCATTGCCAGTGTGAGACCACATGTAAACTGGGGGACTCGTATTCTGCTTGGGTAGCTTACAACTCTATGGTACGAGCATTGAATTCTCTAATTTTAGGTAACTAACCTAACCCCCCTCCCCCCCATCACTCGCTTCTTTGCGCCCCATTTTAACTTGCTCCATTTTTCCCCTCCCCATCCACCTATATTCCTCAGGCTTAACAATTTGTACTTCCTCCATCCTTGTTTTGCATCTTTTGTCTTTTATCTCTGGCCTTTGCCCAACCACCTGCCTCTCAACCCCTGCTCCTCCTCATCTGTACCCACCTATCACTTACCAGGCTTTGTACTGCCCCTCCTCTCTTCCAGCTTTCTCCCCCACAATCAGTCAGGAGAAGTTTCCAGACCCAAAACATCACCTATCAGTTTTCTTCAGAGATGCTGCCTGACCCACTCAATTACTCCAGCAGTTGTGCCTTTTTTTCAGAATAATAAGTTAAAAAGGCAAATAGAATGTCTACTGTCCTGGATGGAAGCCCACTGCCACTATCTGTGTGAAGAGGCAGGAAATTCTTTCAATGACTTGGGTCATGCTCATCTCTTTGACGATACGATACAATAGAACTTTATTCATCCCTGGAGGAAAATTGGTCTCTCAACAAGGTACACGAGAACTTGAAATTAAAATTAAATTAAAAGTGAAAACAAAAGAAAAAGACAAGCGACTGTTGGCTGGCTGCCGTGTGCACAGCGCCTTCACTGGAACGAACGAACAAACAAATACATGAACGCAGGCTTATCCCCGGGGCAGAGGATTCTAAAACTAGAGTGTTCCCCGCCCCTCCACCACACCGCATCCCCCTTTGTTCTCCCACCGTCCCTCATGGTGGACCCCCACACCGGGTCCCCATTATCTTCCCCTCCCCTTATTACATTACTTATACAGACTATCTGGTCACTTGCCTCAGTGTTATTCCAGGTGTGGCAATGCTGAAAATACTGAAAGGTATGAGGATGTTCATCACTAAAAACACATGATTACAGTCGTAAAGCATGGAAACAGGCCCTCCATTCCCAACTTGCCCACACCAACCAAGATGCCCCATCTGCACTAGTTCCACCTGCCTGTGTTTGGCCCAAATCTTTCTAAACTTTTCCTTTCCATGTACCTGTCCAAATTATTCAATTTTTTGTACAGTTCCATCTGTGCTATTTTGCATTGGCAAATTTAAATTGTTGAAATTATATAATATTCTTATTATTAAAAAAGCTGAAATGAAATGTCTTTTTGATAGTCCAAGGGGCCTTTCCCACTTAGGCAATTTTTTCGGCGACTGCTGGCGACAGTCTTAGTCGTAGCAGGTCACCGAAAAACCGGCGACTGGACCCCCACTACGACAATGTCTATGCCATTGTCTACAACAACCTACCTCCTAGTCGGCATCAAGCTACGGCAAGCTACCGACCACCGGCGACCCATTAGGACGTCCACCTACGACCACATCTACGACAACCCACGTCCACCCGCGACAAGCTACGACAAGTCAAG
The DNA here is from genome assembly GCA_038087875.1 of Malacoraja senta. Lineage (NCBI taxonomy): Eukaryota > Metazoa > Chordata > Chondrichthyes > Rajiformes > Rajidae > Malacoraja > Malacoraja senta. Next base: position 44,495,357 of record CM075981.1, on the reverse strand, counting down.
ACAATTCAGTCGCCGGTACCTGTTGCCGGTTGACATAGGTTAACGTGTATAGTCGCCAATGGAATTCACCGATGTCAGCACCGGCGACAACCTACGTCATCCTGGCGACAACGCCTAAGTCAGGCTACGATTCTTGGTGTCAAGCCCACGGGCGGCGACTGTCGCTGAAAAATTTTGAACATTTCAAAATCCAGCGGCGACCAGAAAATAGATACGACTCTTTGGGCGACTGAGGAGACCATACAGGCAACACCGCAGCGACCATGTGGCGACAGCCTAGTTGCCTAAAAAATCACCTAAGTGGGACAGGGGCATAAGAGAGGAATTTAATTGACTTTTAGGGAGCTAATTAATTCCCTCCAAATTCTGAATCTCCAGTTACATTTGTTGCCATAATCTTTCTCCAGTGTTGATAAGAAATGGGAGCATGTAATGTAGTAATCAAGGGAGATCTTTTAAAGGGGATTAATTCTTCCTGGTTTTCGAACTAAGCTGAAGGAAAGCCCTATGTTTCTTAAAGAGACTTTAACAATACTTTCATGATCCCCAAGTGCTCTACTGCCTACAAAGTATGTTTAAAAGTAAACATTGTTGTAATGTAGGAATCCTGACAGCTAGTTTGTGCACAAAGAGCTCCTGCAGAAGACAGTGTAATAATGACAGGGTGTCCACCCAACAATGTTGAGTGAAGGATTAATATTGATCTTTCTTCCAGGTAACTCACCTGTTTTTCTGTAAAATATGACTTAACTGAGGAAACAGATGCAGACTTTTGCATTGAATGGTAAGATTCTAAGGAGTCTTAACTTACAGAGGGATCTAGGGATGCAAGTCCATAGGTTGCTGAAAGTGGCAACACAAGTAAATAGGGTGGAAAAGAAGGCAGACAACTTGCTTATTTTCATTGCCCCTGGCACACTGTATGAAAGTTGAAGTCATGTTGCAGCTGTAGTAAGGCCACATCTGGAGGACCGTGTGTCATTCCTGTTGCCACACTATGGACGGATGTGGAGACTTTGGAGAGTGCAGAAGAGGTTCACCTATATGTTGCATGGATTAATGCATATTAGCCACAAGGAGAGGCTGGATAAAAACGGATAGCTTTCTCTGGAATGGTCGGAGGCTGAGGGGCAACTAAATATATAACATTGGGAGGCATAAATAAAATAGTGTCTTTTTAACAGGGTGGAAATGTCAAATGCTAGACAGACAGGGTGGTGAATCTGTGGAATTCTTTGCCACAGAAGGACGGGGAGCCGTCGGTGAGAGGAGGAGTTACCTGGGCGGTGAGTTATAAATCGAGCGCGGGGCTTGCTTTCACAGAGGCCCGGGGAGCCGTTGGTGAGAGGAGGAGTTACCTGGGCCCGGGGAGCCGTTGGTGACAGGAGGAGTTACCTGGGCCCGGGGAGCCGTTGGTGAGAGGAGGAGTTACCTGGGCCCGGGGAGCCGTTGGTGACAGGAGGAGTTACCTGGGCCCGGGGAGCCGTTGGTGACAGGAGGAGTTACCTGGGCCCGGGGAGCCGTTGGTGACAGGAGGAGTTACCTGGGCCCGGGGAGCCGTTGGTGAGTTACCTGGGCCCGGGGAGCCGTTGGTGACAGGAGGAGTTACCTGGGCCCGGGGAGCCGTTGGTGAGTTACCTGGGCCCGGGGAGCCGTTGGTGACAGGAGGAGTTACCTGGGCCCGGGGAGCCGTTGGTGAGTTACCTGGGCCCGGGGAGCCGTTGGTGACAGGAGGAGGGGTTACCTGGGCCCGGGGAGCCGTTGGAGCCGTTGGTGAGTTACCTGGGCCCGGGGAGCCGTTGGAGCCGTTGGTGACAGGAGGAGCTTTTACCCAAATCTGCAACGTTCCATCTCACTTCCAGAGAAGGGGTCTGGTGGAAGCCTCTGATTGGTGGAAGAGGACCAGAGGAAGCAGCTGATTGGGTGCAACCCCAGGTTTACATTTCTGCTTTCAGGTTAAGGGTTCAGTGAGTTGAGGGTTCAGTGAGTTGAGGGTTCAGTGAGTTGAGGGTTCAGTGAGTTGAGGGTTCAGTGAGTTGAGGGTTCAGTGAGTTGAGGGTTCAGTGAGTTGAGGGTTCAGTGAGTTGAGGGTTCAGTGAGTTGAGGGTTCAGTGAGTTGAGGGTTCAGTGAGTTGAGGGTTCAGTGAGTTGAGGGTTCAGTGAGTTGAGGGTTCAGTGAGTTGAGGGTTCAGTGAGTTGAGGGTTCAGTGAGTTGAGGGTTCAGTGAGTTGAGGGTACAGTATTTATTAGTAAAGGTACAGTTTAAAGGATAAAGATTTTTATAGTGTGAGGGAGTTGATTTAATTTGGGAGTAAGCTGTCAGTGGAGATTGGCCCCGTGGTTTGCTCAGCCTGCAACATGTGGGAGATCAGGGATATGGTCGGTGTCCCTGGTGACTACGTTTGCAGGAAGTGTGTCCAGCTGCAGCTCCTGGCAGACTGCATTGAACGATTGGAGCTGCGGTTGGATTCATACTGGAGCATCCACGATGCTGAGAAAGTCGTGAATAGCACGTACAGCGAGTTGGTCACACCGCAGGTAAAAGGTAAGAGGACAGAAAGGGAACGGGTGGCCAATAGCCAGCAAAGCAGTAGGCAGGTAGTGCAGGGGTCCCCTGCGGTCATCTCCCTCCTAAACAGGTATACCATTTTGGATACTGTTGGGGGAGATGGCTCATCAGGGGAAGGCAGCAGCAGCCAAGTTCATGGCACCATGGGTGGCTCTGCGGCACAGGAGGGGAGAAAAAAGAGTGGAAGGGCAATAGTAATAGGGGATTCCATTGTAAGGGGAATAGATAGGCATTTCTGCGGCGGCAAACGAGACTCCAGGATGGTATGTTGCCTCCCTGGTGCAAGGGTCAGGGATGTCACTGAACGGCTGCAGAACATTCTGGAGGGGGAGGGTGAACAGTCAGTTGTCGTGGTGCATATTGGTACCAACGATATAGGTAAAAAAAGGGATGAGGTCCTACAAGGTGAATTTAGGGAGCTAGGAGATAAACTTAAAAGTAGGACCTCAAAGGTAATAATCTATGGATTACTACCAGTACCACGGGCCAGTGAGAGTAGAAATAGGAGGATATTGCAGATTAATACGTGGCTTGAAAAATGGTGCAAGGGGGAGGGATTCAAATTTTTAGGGCATTGGAACCAGTTCTGGGGGAGGTGGGACCAGTACAAACAGGACGGTCTGCACCTGGGCTGGAATGGAACCAATGTCCTTGGGGGAGTGTTTGCTAGTGCTGTCGGGGAGGATTTAAACTAATGTGGCAGGGGGATGGGTGCAAGAGCAGAGAGGCAGAGGGGTGTAAAATGAGGGTAGAAGCAATAGGTAACAAGGTGAAAAGTAAAAGTGGCAGGCAGACAAATCCAGGGCAAAAATCAAAAAGGGCCACTTTTCAACATAATTGTATAAGGGGTAAGAGTGTTGTAAAAACAAGCCTGAAGGCTTTGTATCTTAATGCAAGGAGCATTCGTAATAAGGTGGATGAGTTGAAAGTGCAGATAGTTATTAATGAATATGATATAGTTGGGATCACGGAGACATGGCTCCAGGGTGACCAAGGCTGGAAGCTGAACATCCAGGGATATTCAATATTCAGGAGGGATAGACAGAAAGGAAAAGGAGGCGGGGTAGCGTTGCTGGTTAGAGAGGAGATTAACGCAATAGAAAGGAAGGACATTAGCTTGGAGGATGTGGAATTGATATGGGTAGAGCTGCGAAACACTAAGGGGCATAAAACGCTAGTGGGAGTTGTGTACAGGCCACCTAACAGTAGTAGTGGAGTTGGGGATGGCATCAAACAGGAAATTAGAAATGCGTGCAACAAAGGTAAAACAATTATAATTGGTGATTTCAATCTACATATAGATTGGGTGAATCAAATTGGCAGGGGTGCTGAGGAAGAGGATTTCTTGGAATGTATGCGGGATAGTTTTCTAAACCAACATGTAGAGGAACCAACAAGAGAGCAGGCTATTCTAGACTGGGTATTGAGTAATGAGGAAGGGTTAGTTAGCAGTCTTGTTGTGCGTGGCCCCTTGGGCAAGAGTGACCATAATATGGTTGAGTTCTTCATTAGGATGGAGAGTGACATTGTTAATTCAGAAACAAGGGTCCTGAACTTAAAGAAAGGTGACTTTGAGGGTATGAGACGTGAATTGGCCAAGATAGACTGGCAAATGATTCTTAAAGGGTTGACGGTGGATATGCAATGGAAGGCATTTAAAAACTGCATGGATGAACTACAACAATTGTTCATCCCAGTTTGGCAAAAGAATAAATCGGGGAAGGTAGTGCATCCGTGGATAACAAGGGAAATCAGGGATAGTATCAAAACAAAAGATGAAGCGTACAAATTAGCCAGGAAAAGCAGCCTACCAGAGGACTGGGAGAAATTCAGAGTCCAGCAGAGGAGGACAAAAGGCTTAATTAGGAAAGGGAAAATAGATTATGAAAGAAAACTGGCAGGGAACATAAAAACTGACTGCAAAGGTTTTTATAGATATGTGAAGAGGAAAAGATTAGTTAAAACAAATGTAGGTCCCTTGCAGTCAGAAACAGGCGAATTGATCATGGGGAACAAGGACATGGCAGACCAATTGAATAACTACTTTGGTTCTGTCTTCACTAGAGGAAGGCATAAATAATCTGCCGGAAATAGCAAGGGACCGGGGGTTAAATGAGTGAAATCCAGGTGGTGTTAGGTAAATTGAATGGATTAAAGGCCGATAAATCCCCAGGGCCAGATAAGTTGCATCCCAGAGTACTTAAGGAAGTAGCCGCAGAAATAGTGGATGCATTAGTGATAATTTTTCAAAACTCTTTAGATTCTGGAGTAGTTCCTGAGGACTGGAGGGTAGCTAATGTAACCCCACTTTTTAAAAAGGGAGGGAGAGAGAAAACGGGGAATTACAGACCAGTTAGTCTAACATCGGTGGTGGGGACAATTCTGGAGTCAGTTATTAAAGATGGGATAGCAGCACATTTGGAAAGTGGTGAATTCATTGGACAAAGTCAGCATGGATTTATGAAAGGTAAATCATGTCTGACGAATCTTATAGAATTTTTCGAGGATGTAACTAGTAGAGTGGATAAGGGAGAATCAGTGGATGTGTTATATCTGGACTTTCAGAAGGCTTTCGACAAGGTCCCACATAAGAGATTAGTATGCAAACTTAAAGCACACGGTATTGGGGGTTCAGTATTGATGTGGATAGAGAACTGGCTGGCAGACAGGAAGCAAAGAGTAGGAGTAAACAGGTCCTTTTCAGAATGGCAGGCAGTGACTAGTGGGGTACCGCAAGGCTCAGTGCTGGGACCCCAGCTATTTACAATATATATTAATGATCTGGATGAGGGAATTGAATGCAACATCTCCAAGTTTGCGGATGACACGAAGCTGGGGGTCAGTGTTAGCTGTGAGGAGGATGCTAGGAGGCTGCAAGGTGACTTGGATAGGTTGGGTGAGTGGGCAAATGCATGGCAGATGCAGTATAATGTGGATAAATGTGAGGTTATCCACTTTGGTGGCAAAAACAGGAAAGTAGACTATTATCTGAATGGTGGCCGATTAGGAAAAGGGGAGATGCAATGAGACCTGGGTGTCATGGTATGGGTATGGAGAGAAGGCAGGGATGGGATACTGAGTTGGATGATCAGCCATGATCATATCGAATGGCGGTGCAGGCTCGAAGGGCCGAATGGCCTACTCCTGCACCTATTTTCTATGATTCTATGTTTCTATGTTATTGATTGGGGACGATCAGCCATGATCACAATGAATGGCGGTGCTGGCTCGAAGGGCCAAATGGCCTCCTCCTGCACCTATTTTCTATGTTTCTAGAAGGCTGTGGAGGCCAAGTCAGTGGATATTTTTAAGGCAGAGATAGATAGATTCTTGATTAGTACAGGTGGATCATACCCACATATTCATTGCCACAGAAGGCTGTGGAAGCAATGTTAGTGGATATATTTAAGGCAGAGGTAGATTGATTCCTGTTTAGTGCGGGTGTCAGAAGTTATGGGGAGAAGGCAGGAGAATGGGGTTAGGAGGGAGAGATAGATCAGCTATGATTGAATGGTGGAGTAGACTGCCAAATAGATGAGCCAAATGGCCTAATTCCACTCCATCTGACATGAGCATTGGTTCAAGGAGAAAGGAGGAAAATTTAAAGGAGATATGCAAAGGAAGAGACCATTCAGTTTTACACAGATAGTGGTTGGTGCCCGAACCAGGGGAGATGATAGAAGCAGATAAATAAGAATATTTATGATAGATATTTAGATGGACATGGAGATAAAGGGTGATATGGACCAAGTGCGGGCAAATGGGATGAGTTTAGATTGTGTCATGCCAGCAGAGATATGTTAGGCTGAAGTGTGCATTCCTGTACTGTGTCCTGTGCTAAGTGCCACTGTGCTATGTTGAGCTTAACATGTCATCTGAATGAGGGCCTCTGAGGTTATTGAGCATAGAATCTGGAGTGAAACTTAAACACACAACCTTCTGATTCAGAGGTGTGATTACAACAAACTGAGGCAAAACTAAAACTATGCCTGATTATTGTTGCTTTGAAGCAGTGAGTGGACTCTTTAATCTCTAGTGGTTGCTGGCTGTTGTAATCCACCTGCGTTAATTGTCAAAATGACATGCATTAGATACTCATTATGCATGGAAACTGAAACCAGATAAATTGGTTCAGTAACACTCCTGGTTCACTCTGACAACTATCTAGTGCATAATGAATAAACGTGGAATCTTTTAACACTCACAGATGGCAGGAGAGTTTATAAATAGCACTTGAGAAAAAACACTTGTGATGTTTTTGTTCAATGATTCAACTGTTCAGATTGAACAAACAAAAAATGATTAATTAACCGAGCAACTTTGAGCCAGACCCATTGTTCTCAGGGATTTTGCCTGCTTCTCGTAAGCTTCTAGTATTTTAACACAAGCATCTAGATCAATAGGGTCTGGAGGATAAGTAGGTGGATGAGCATTCAGTCCTGGGACAGTTATCCGACATGAATTTGACATTAAAAAGTTTGTATCAACGCTGGCAATCATAAACGACCAGACTGTTGTTTAAAGGCGAACTTCACAGAAAGGAAATTGCCAGTTTAGCCTATGTGTGTCTCCAGCCCCACCAGCATGGTTGCCATTTAATTACAGAGGCAAAATAGAATGGACAAAAAATACCACCGATGCCAAGGACATCCACAACCTAGTGAATGAATGAAAAACGGTTTATAACATCACAGCAACAACGGAATCTCCGGCAATTGGGCTCCAAGTATCCTGACATCTTCCATGATGCAACAAGACCAGAGGAGAAAGGAGGAATGCAAAGAACTGCAGCATCTGTTAATTTTACAGTATTGATAATAGCAAATGAGCTTTGTAGTTAGTTAGTCCATGCCTTTCCTCAAGAAGTGATGCAGCGTTATAAAATTCTTAAAGGACTGGACAGGTTAGATGTAGGAAACCATTTCCCGATGTTGGTGGAATCCAGAACTCATGGTCACAGTTTAAGAATAAGGGGTAGGCCATTTAGGACTGAGATGAGGAAAAATATTTTCACGCAGAGTGTTGTGAATCTGTGGAATTCTCTGCCACAGCAGGCAGTGGAGGCCAATTCACTGGATGTTTTCAAGAGAGTTAGATTTGGCTCTTAGGACTAAAGGAATCCAGGGATATGGAGAAAAAGCAGGAACAGGGTACTGATGATCAGCAGATTCACAACTCTCTGGGTGAAAATGTTTTTCCTCATGTCAGTCCTAAATGGCCTACCCCTTATTCTTAAACTGTAACCCTGAGCTCTGGATTCCACCAACATCGGATTTTTTTTTCCTACATCTAACCTGTTCAATCATTTATGAATTTTATATGTTTCTATAAGATCCCTTCTCATCCTTCTAAATTCCAGTGAATACAAGCCCAGTCGATCCATACTTTCATCATACGTTAGCCATGATCATATTGAATGGTGGTGCTGGCTGGAAGGGCCTAATGGCTTACTCCTGCAGCTATTTTCTATGTTTCTATGACTCTTTTCATGAATACATGATTCATTCAGTGACAAATGTGGCACAGTGGTGCAGCTGGTGGAGTTTCTGCCACTCAGCACCAGGGACCCTGTTTCTATCCTTCTTCCTGGAAACCACATAGGTTTACTCCCAGAGTTCTGGTTTCCTCCCACGTCCCAAAGAGATTTGTGGGTTAACTGCCCTGTGTAAATTGCCCCTAGTGTTAGGGTGTAGATGCAAAAGTGGGATAACATGGAACTAGTGCGAACGGGTTATCGATGGTCGGTGTGGACTAGATGGGCTGAATGGCTTGTTTCCATTCAGCATCATTCAATCAATTGAAACCAAAGGAAACAAATGCTTTGTTTGAATCGGTTAATCAGCCGTCTCATTGAACAGTTTGCAAGTTGGTCTACTCTTATCTAAGTTATGCTGATGTCATGTCTGATCATTATCTTCCCATTTTTGACTGCGAACAATAACTTTAACTAGTATTGAAATCTAGATAAAGATCAAGGCTGTAACGGAAATTTTAATTTTTAATACGCTGTTGGTGATTGGTGACTTCCAGATAATGACGCGGTAATAGAAATTTTAGGGAGTGTTTTTATGTTTACGCTAGGTTTGTATTGTTAAATTAGTAACTGCACTTCACATGCTTAGATGTGGTTAAACAAAGTGCTTGTTCAGGGTACATATAATGGGTTCTGTCCAGTCCTTGATATCTGTGGTGGGTTATGATTGAAGTGAAGTGGTTGTTCTCATTTTAAACTCTACTCTGCCTATGTATGTGTTTGTAACAGATTTGTTGTGTGGGTAAGGTTTCAGAACCAATTAGAGAAAGTGACAATTCTCGATCCCTTAAATTGATCCTGGAAATGAAGAGAGGTCAGCCTCAGAGGAGGGCACTTATGTCAACTGTGTGAAACATAAAATAACACCGCAAAACAAGACACACAATGACTAGCTTGATTACGAACAGAACAGAAACCATCTGAACAACAGGAGGGAACAATGTATACCATACTATCCAACATGTATATGTTATACTGTACATTCAGGATCAAGTACAACTGTGATGAATTCCACAGACAATTAGCAAAATAACTCCAAAAATCAGAGGCCAAAAGAAACATTGAAGAATTAGAAGGAGAAAATAATCAGTGCACTTTCCCATTTAGCTTTGTTTTCTGAAGGGGAAATTTACTTTCCCTGTTTATGTAGTGTGGATGCAGTGAATGGAACAGATAGCTTCTTTAAAGAAAGGAGCGTGCACCTGAGGGTAGGAAGGATAGAGAGTTATGCAGTCACACGAGACAAAGCTTGTGTGGAATGTGTAAAGGTTTTCATGCGTTCACCTTTCCGCAATTCTCTGATTGAGTTACCAGACATAAGACTCACCTTTTCTGATCAGCTGCCTGTTTGAGAATGTCAGAGGTGCAACCAGAAACTTGGTTTCAGCCACGGGTGCCCAATGGTGCAATATTTTAACTGTCCACAGGCCCGGCCGCAGAGGCAAGTTCAACGGAGGTTTGTAATGTGTGAACTCAGCACCAGAATCAACCTGAATATCATAGGTTGCTGCAATAACGTTGATTGGGTCGATCCAGACTACAGTGACGGTGATGTTGGGACCTTTGCCCCATTTCTGCATGCCAATGGGCTCGTCCATGGGTCCAATCAGCCCTCCGTAGTTACGGAAAATTCTTTCCTTAGCATCCCAGTCTGTGCCAACCTGAAAGCAAAGAAATTCCAAGTTAAAGAATTGCCTGGAAATCTTATAGTATCAACACCCTCAAAGGACGATCATAGACCACAGGTGTATCTTGTTAATCAGTAAAACAGGACAGCAAGTTGGTGTCTGGTGGGATAGAGTTTAGAGATCATTGCCTGGTAAGCCCATTCCACACAGCTGTTGGTGCTGTCTCCATGGAGTTTGCATGTTCTGCCTGAGACCACCATATATATCCTGCTCAAGTAGGATAGCAAATGTTATGTAAACGAGGTGTAACATGCACCAAATTCAGCCTGTGCTGAATTCATGTCGATGTCTCACCCAGTTGGGAATGCTCATCTGTCTCCAGGTAGTCATTAAAATGTTTTTCTTAAAACCTGCACGGACCAACAGGCCGGAGTTTTTGTGGACATCTTCAACCTCTCACTACAAAGCATTGAGGTTCCCACCTGCTTTAAATGGACTTCCATAGTAAGGGGGTCTTAGTATGCGATAGGTGACCAACCTCATCGACTGTCGACTGGTGGCACCCACTTATGTTGCAATGAAGTGCTTTGAGAGGTTGGTTACGATGCATATCAACCCCTGCCGTAGTAAAGATCTGCACACACCTCAAATCTCCAACTGCCACAACAGATCAACAGCGGATGCCATTTCTCTGTACTCCACTCTGCACTGGGCGAATTGGACAGGAACATGTATGTCTAGTATCGCTCAGTGACTGTAACTTGGGCATCAACTCTATCACCCCATCTATACCCATCATCAAATTCAGGGAATTGGGCCTCTATTCATGCCAATACAATTGGATTCTCAACTTCCTCACCGGCAAGACAAGAATCACAATGAATTGGCAGCAACATTTCTTCATCGATGACCAGGTGAAGATTGTGTGCTCAGTCCCTTCTCTACTCACACTATACCCATTACTGTTCTCACTATTAGCAAGACTGAGGAGCTGATTGGTGATTTCAGGAAGAGAAAGTCAAAGATCCATCAACGGGACAATGGTGGAGAGAATCAACAGTCTACCTCACAACAGAAGGGGGAGGAGTTGTACAGTTTGATAGCCACAGGGAAGAAGGATCTCCTGTGGCGTTCTATCCTGCATCTTGGTGGAACCAGTCAGTTGCTGAAGGTGCTCCTCAGGTTGACCAGTGTGCCATGGAGGGGGTGAGCTGTATTGTCCAAGATGCTCCACAGTTTGAGGAGCATCCTCCCCTCCCAAGACCACCTCCCATAAATCCAACTCCGCCCCCAGGATGGAGTCAACCTTCCTGATGAGTTGGTTAATCCTATTGTCCTCCATGTCCTTCGCCCTGCTGCCCCAGCACACGGCAGCAACGATGGCACTGGCTACCACCGATAGGTAGAACATCTGCAGCATCTCACTGTAGACGATGAAGGAACAGGACCTTCAGAAAAAGTACAGGTGGCTCTGTCCCTTCTTTTACAGGGACTCAGCGTTCTTGGGCCAGGCCAGTTTACTGTCCAAGTACACTCCCAGGTATTTGTACTCCCTGGTAAACTGCAGATCCACACCATTGTTGGATAACATTGTAGGAATGGCACACCATGAAAGGAAGGCATCTTGGCCCGACCCTTTCCACAGATGCTGCCTAACCCTCTGGGTTTCGCCAGCAGTTTATCTTTAACCGCAGGCTGCTGGAGTCTGAACATCAGCACTAACCTTACTGGGGGGCTTCTCTCACGGACGGCTGCTGATTGCATGGTCAGGTCAAGCACTTAGATCAGCTCACCTCTTGAGCTCACAGAGAAAGTCCAGTAAAACAAAATATCTTCTTCACAACTAGATTGGAAGAAATCTGTTTCCTGCGTAGCTTTGTGAGCACAGCCTGTGATTAGGAGACTGAATGAGAGAAGCCTGTCTGGCTGGTACTTGCAATGAACTTCATTTTCAGTTCTCTAATGGATAGTGTGCTCTATAATCACAAGTCCTTTGTAACAATAAGCGAGGCTGGTTTACACCCAAGTACCTTTTATAATGATTGTCAAGACTGAAGCTGCACTGGGTCACCTTCATTCACCTGCTGTCATTGAAGCTGCTGTTTCAATGGAGAAACTCTGACAGAAGACATAAAGGAATCGCTTTTCTAAAGAAAGGTTTTGCTTGTCCTGAATAAACTGACTTTCTATTCCTTGGAGACAAGCCAGAGAGACAACTTTATGTGTAGGAAGGAATTGCAGATGCTGCTTTAAATTGAAGATAGACACAAAATTGTGGAGTAACTCAGCGGGACGCAGCATCTCTGGAGAAAAGGAATGGGTGACGTTTCAGGTCGAGACCCTTCTTCAGCCTGATGTCAGGGAAGTGGGCTGTACATAGATAAGGATGGGTAAGGTGTGAAACAGGACAAAGGGGATGGAGATGAAGGAAAATGTAGAATAGATCATTGTTAGTTGGGAGAAGGTAACAACAAAGCAAAGAGATACAATGGAGTTGTAGACAGTAAGACTGGTCGGGGAACTGGGATGGAGAGGGAAAGCAAGGGTTACTTGAAGTTAAAGAAGTTGTTGTGTTATAAGCTGCCCAAGCCAAATAATGTATGAGGTGCTGTTCCTCCAATTTGCACTGGGCCTCACTCTGACAATTGAGGAGGCCCAGGACAGAAAGGTCAGTGTGGGAATGGGAGGGGGAGTTAAAGTGTTGAGCAACCAGGAGATTAGGTAGGTTTAGGCGGACTGAGTGGAGGTGTTCAGTGAAATGATCATCGAGCCGATATATAGGAGTCCACACCAGGAACAGCAGATACAGTACATGAAGTTGGAGGAGGTGCAAGTGAACCTCTGCCTCACCTGAAGAGGCTGTTGGGGTACTTGGACGGAGTCGAGGGCGGTGGTATAGGGACAGGTGTTGCATCTCCTGCAGTCGCCGGAGAAGGTACCTGGGGAGGGGATGGTTTGGGTGGGAGTTGACCTGGGAGTTTCTGAGGGACCAGTCTCTGCGGAAGGCGGAAAGGGGTGGAGATAGGAAGATGTGACCAGGAGTGGGATCCCGTTGGAGTTGACGAAAATGTTGGAGGATTTTGTGCTGTATGTGACGGCTGATGGGGTGGATGGCGAGGACAAGGGGGGACTCTGTCCCTGTTACGAATGGGGGAGGGGGAGCAAGAACGGAGCTGCAGAATATCGAGGAGACCCTAATGAGAGCCTCATCTATAATAGAAGAGGGGATCTCCCATTCCTTAAAGAATGAGGGCATCTTTATAATATCTTGTATTGTACTTTTGTTACAAACAGGAGTCTCTTTGGCCATTGCTGCACCCCTCTGAGGGTGTTCTTCTGATTTCTGTTCTGAACTCCCATTCTTATCCGAGCACTTGCTGATGTTGGCCCTTGCCTGCTCTTACTGCGATGCCCTCCTTGGCTGCTCCATCTTTGTTCATCCAACAAGTTGCCCAATGTTAGTTTTAGAATGAGACACAATAAACTGCAGTTGCTGGTATCTTTTGCAAATCACACAGTTCTGATGGAACTCTGTAGGCCAGGCAGCATCTGTGGAGGGAATGGACAGACAATGCCTTGGCACAGCCCATTTCCCCAGCTGGACAAGATCCTGCTAGAATTTTTTAGCACTATCTTCACTGTCTACGATACTACCCATCTGTTATCTGCCTTGATCATGCCTTATAGATTCTCATCCAAATGGTTGATTTAAACCACAAATAGCAATGGACCCAGCATTGATCCCTGAGGCACAGCACTAATCACAGGTCTCCATTCTGAGAAACAACCTTCCACCAACACACCTCTGCTTCATTCTATAAAGCCAATTCTGTCAGCTAGCTCTCCCTGGATCCCATGCGATCTGACCCTCCAGAGCAGCCTACCATCCAGAATCTTACAGCTGAAATCCTTGTAAACAAAATGACGAAGCCCTCGTCATGCTTCCTGGTTGCGTCTTCAAAAAGCTCACTCAAATTCCCATGTATATTGTCGTTGATGCATAATATTCCTTGGAATGAATCCCTGGGTCATAGAAACATAGAAACATAGAAATTAGGTGCAGGAGTAGGCCATTCGGCCCTTCGAGCCTGCACCGCCATTCAATATGATCATGGCTGATCATCCAACTCAGTATCCCGTACCTGCCTTCTCTCCATACCCTCTGATCCCTTTAGCCACAAGGGCCACATCTAACTCCCTCTTAAATATAGCCAATGAACTGGCCTCGACTACCCTCTGTGGCAGAGAGTTCCAGAGATTCACCACTCTCTGTGTGAAAAAAGTTCTTCTCATCTCGGTTTTAAAGGATTTCCCCCTTATCCTTAAGCTGTGACCCCTTGTCCTGGACTTCCCCAACATCGGGAGCAATCTTCCTGCATCTAGCCTGTCCAACCCCTTAAGAATTTTGTAAGTTTCTATAAGATCCCCTCTCAATCTCCTAAATTCTAGAGAGTATAAACCAAGTCTATCCAGTCTTTCTTCATAAGACAGTCCTGACATCCCAGGAATCAGTCTGGTGAACCTTCTCTGCACTCCCTCTATGGCAATAATGTCCTTCCTCAGATTTGGAGACCAAAACTGTACGCAATACTCCAGGTGTGGTCTCACCAAGACCCTGTACAACTGCAGTAGAACCTCCCTGCTCCTATACTCAAATCCTTTTGCTATGAAAGCTAACATACCATTCGCTTTCTTCACTGCCTGCTGCACCTGCATGCCTACTTTCAATGACTGGTGTACCATGACACCCAGGTCTCGCTGCATCTCCCCTTTTCCTAGTCGGCCACCATTTAGATAATAGTCTGCTTTCCTGTTTTTGCCACCAAAATGGATAACCTCACATTTATCCACATTATACTGCATCTGCCAAACATTTGCCCACTCACCCAGCCTATCCAAGTCACCTTGCAGTCTCCTAGCATCCTCCTCACAGCTAACACTGCCCCCCAGCTTAGTGTCATCCGCAAACTTGGAGATATTGCCTTCAATTCCCTCATCCAGGTCATTAATATATATTGTAAATAGCTGGGGTCCCAGCACTGAGCCTTGCGGTACCCCACTAGTCACTGCCTGCCATTGTGAAAAGGACCCGTTTACTCCTACTCTTTGCTTCCTGTTTGCCAGCCAGTTCTCTATCCACATCAATACTGAACCCCCAATGCCATGTGCTTTACGTTTGTATACGAATCTCTTATGTGGGACCTTGTCGAAAGCCTTCTGGAAGTCCAGATACACCACATCCACTGGTTCTCCCCTATCCACGCTACTAGTTACATCCTCGAAAAATTCTACAAGATTCGTCAGACATGATTTACCTTTCGTAAATCCATGCTGACTTTGTCCAATGATTTCACCACTTTCCAAATGTGCTGCTATCCCATCTTTAATAACTGACTCTAGCAGTTTCCCCACTACCGATGTTAGACTAACTGGTCTGTAATTCCCCGTTTTCTCTCTCCCTCCCTTCTTAAAAAGTGGGGTTACGTTTGCTACCCGCCAATCCTCAGGAACTACTCCAGAATCTAAAGAGTTTTGAAAGATTATTACTAATGCATCCACTATTTCTGGAGCTACTTCCTTAAGTACTCTGGGATGCAGCCTATCTGGCCCTGGGGATTTATCGGCCTTTAATCCATTCAATTTACCCAAAACCACTTCCCGACTAACCTGGATTTCACTCAGTTCCTCCAACTCCTTTGACCCGCGGTCCCCTGCTATTTCCGGCAGATTATTTATGTCTTCCTTAGTGAAGACGGAACCAAAGTAGTTATTCAATTGGTCCGCCATATCCTTGTTCCCCATGATCAACTCACCTGTTTCTGACTGCAAGGGACCTACATTTGTTTTAACTAATCTCTTTCTTTTTACATATCTATAAAAACTTTTGCAGTCAGTTTTTATGTTCCCTGCCAGTTTTCTTTCATAATCTATTTTTCCTTTCCTAATTACACCCTTTGTCCTCCTCTGCTGGTCTCTGAATTTCTCCCAGTCCTCCGGTATGCTGCTTTTTCTGGCTAATTTGTACGCATCATCCTTCGCTTTGATACCATCCCTGATTTCCCTTGTTATCCACGGATGCACTACCTTCCCCGATTTATTCTTTTGCCAAACTGGGATGAACAATTTTTGTAGTTCATCCATGCAGTCTTTAAATGTCTTCCATTGCATGTCCACCGTCAACCCTTTTAGAATTAATTGCCAGTCAATCTTGGCCAATTCACGTCTCATACCCTCAAAGTTACCTTTCTTTAAGTTCAGAACCATTGTTTCTGAATTAACAATGTCACTCTCCATCCTAATGAAGAACTCAACCATATTATGGTCACTCTTGCCCAAGGGGGCACGTACAACAAGACTGCTAACTAACCCTTCCTCATTACTCAATACCCAGTCTAAAATAGCCTGCTCTCTCGTTGGTTCCTCTACATGTTGATTTAGATAACTATCCCACATACATTCCAAGAAATCCTCTTCCTCAGCACCCCTGCCAATTTGATTCACCCAATCTATATGTAGATTGAAGTCACCCATTATAACTGTTTTGCCTTTGTCGCACGCATTTCTAATTTCCTGTTTGATACCATCTCCAACTTCACTACTACTGTTAGGTGGCCTGTACACAACACCCACCAGCGTTTTCTGCCCCTTAGTGTTTCGCAGCTCTACCCATACCGATTCCACATCCTCGAACCTAATGTCCTTCCTTTCCATTGCGTTAATGTCCTCTCTAACCAGCAACGCTACCCCACCTCCTTTTCCTTTCTCTCTTAGATGAGCACAAGTGTTTACTACACAAAATAGACCATATACCTGGATGTGTGACTCTTTAGCCAGCTGTACATCTGTTGCATCTATTCATATAGTTTTTGAGTGAAATGAAGAAGTCGTAATCCAAAAATCGAATTAGGTTAATGGAGTTTTGGCTTCGGTCTCGAGAGGATTGCAATTGTAAAATGAGGATGTGATGTTTGCAGTGGTTGAAGCTTTGTAGCAATTGGAAACTGTTTGAATGCAGGCTGCCATGGGATAAAGAGATATTACAAATATAATGGAGAGGGAATATGGCTGAATGGGGGCAGACTGGATAAATCAATGGTACAGTATTTAAAATGATGAAGTTATTTATCAGGATTAATATTTTGGCAGAAGTATGTAGATCTTGAAAACTGAGCCCTAATATTAGACCTCTGATACTTGGGATGCTAATGAAGAAGCTGTTTTGCACGTGCAGTTGTGAATTCGGGAGCATTCTTTCCTGAAGTGCTGTGGGGGCTGGGTCAAGACACATCTTCAATGCTGAGATGAATGGATTTGGCAAGGTTATACATGTCTGTAAACCATAGACAGGCGCACTTTATGTACATTGTACACAGAACAATAGAAGACTGGAACAGGCCCTTCAGCCCATCATACCTGTGCCAACCATGATGCCAATCTAAACCAATCCCATCTGCCTGCACAAGGTGCTATATCCCTCTACACCCAGCTTGTTCATGTATCTGTCCAAATGCCTCTTATATGTTTTTCTCCATACCTGCTTCTGCCATCTCCCCGGCAGCAAGCTCCTGGCACGTCACACTGTGCAGAACACAAGTTGCCTCACACATTTCCTTCTCACCCCTTTCACCTTAAACCTATGACCCCTAGTATTTGACATTTCTACTCTGGGGAAAAGACTCTCACTAGCTAGTCTGAAGAAGGGTCTCGACCAGAAGTGTCACCTACTCCTTTTCTCCATAGATGCTGCCTCACCCGCTGAATTTCTCCAGCATTTTTTGTCTACTCACTAGCTACCATATCTGTCTCTCATAATTTTATAAACTAGAGCCGTGACACAGCTGAATTGTAGAGATGACCATTCTGATCTGACATTTCTAAAAATCAATGGCAGTCACATGCACAGGGGGTCAGAGAGCAACAGCTCAAGGAGACTGCATTCATACCTTGGACTGTAAAGGAGATTTCTGTTCTATGAAGATGACAAAGCCACAGAGTCAAGCAACATCCCAGCATCTTGTACAGCATGAACATCACATTTCAACCTCTATACTCAATACACTGAATGATGACAGTTAATCTGCCGAAAAACTTCTTGATCACCTTATCTAAATTGGACGCCACTTTCAAGGAACTACGTCCCTGCAATCCTAGATCCCTCTGAACGATAACAAAGTCCTGGCATTTATGTGAAGGTTCTGCGCTGGTTAGACTTCCCAAAATGCAACACCTCACATTCATCTGCATTAAACCCCATTAACCATTCCTCTCCTTCCCCTGCCCAAATGATCAAGATCCTGCTGGAACCTTTGATGACCATCTTTGCTGGCTACAATACCACCCACTTTAGTGCCATCTGCAAACGTACTAATCATGCCTTCTATATACTCATCCATATTGTTGATATAAACTTTTTGTCTTTTTTGTTATTTTTAGTGTGTTTTAAAAAGTATGTGTTAATGTTCTCTGGTTTGTTTTATGTGGGGGGTCGGGGAAACTTTTTTTTCAATCTCTTACCTTGCTGGAGATGCGATTGTTTTCCGGATCGTATCTCCGGTCGCTCTGCGGCCTAACATCATGGAGTTAGCGGCCTTGCTCGAGACTGACTTTGAGCCTCACTACGAGGCCGTGGAATTACCATCGGAGCCTGCGATCCCTTGACTGGGATCGACACTCCAACCGCACTTCAACATCGAGGAGCTCACAGTCTTGGGTAGAGATTGATGTCGGGAAGCCCCAAAGTCACAAGAGGTTAAACCAGCTCCGACCGGGGGTCCGATCGCCCAGCGCGGGGGAGCTGAGATCCCCCTGATGCGGGAGCTTGATCACCCCGATGCGGAGGGCCCGACCACCGGCTATGGGAGTCAAGATCGTCCCGTCAACGGAAGGCTCGATGCCCCCAACAAAGAAGGGAAGAGATTGAACTTTTTTTTCACCTTCCATCACAGTGAGGAATGTGGAGGAGTCACTGTGGTGGATGTTTATGATAAAATGCATTTTGTGTGTCTTGTGGCTTTTTATTGGTATGACAAATCAAATTCCTCGTATGTTGCAAAACATACTTGGCTAATAAAGCATGATTATGATTATGAAGAAACAGCAATGGGCCCAGCACCGAATCTTGAGGCAAACCACAAGTCACAGGCCTCCAGACCGATAAACAATCTTCCAACATCATATTCTTCTTCCTTCCATGAAGGCAATTTTATATTCAGTCGGCTATCTCTCCTTGGATCCCATGCGATCTAATCTTCCAGAACGGCCTACCATGAGGAACCTTGTTAAATGCCTTGCTGAAATCCATATGTTATACATCTGTTTGGATTATGCTTAATATTATCTGCCAGAGCTATCTCCTGTCCCTACTGCAAAATAATTTTATAATATCCAAATCGTCAACCGACATCTATTGAAGAACCTATCCACGTTCTCCAGAGATGCTGTCTGACCTGCTGAATTACTCCAGCACTTTGTGTCCTTTTTCACTTAGCATAGGATGGCTGGCAGAAACATCAAAAACACAAACTGTGGTGAGCAGACAGATATTAACCAGGCCTTGTGTTGGAAGAATTATTGCAACCACAGTGTAATATATTACTGAATGCCTTAAAGGGAGAACATCTACTACTGTGCCACCAATTGCATCACAGGAAATCACATTTTAATTGTATGTAGACATAATTTACATGCAACCACAGTGCCTCTCCAACTTCTACAGATACACCACAGAAAGCATTTTATCAGGATGCATCACAGCTTTCGGTTTAGAAACAGCTCCATCTAAAACTGCAAGAAATTGCAGCGAATTGTGGACTCAGCCCAGACCATCACACAAACCAACCTCCCTTCCATTGACTCCATTTATACCTCACGCTGCCTCGGCAAGGCCAGCAACATAATCAAGGACCAGTTGTACCCTGGCCACACCCTCTTCTCCCCTCTCCCATCAGGCAAAAGTATAGGTGTGAAAACGCACACCTCCAGATTCAGGGACAGTTTCTTCCCAACTGTTACACAGCAACTGAATCATCCTACCACAACCAGAGAGCAGTTCTGAACGACTATCTACCTCATTGGTGACCCTCGGACTATCTTTGATCGGACTTTGCTGGCTTTATCTTACAATAAACGTTACCCCCTTATCATGTATCTGTTCACTGTGAACGGGTCATTTGTAATCATGGATTGTCTTTCCGCTGACTGGCTAGTAAACAACAGAAGCTTTTCACTGCACCCCAGTATACGTGACAATATACTAAACTAAACTCTGTTATCTTTGTGGCACCACTTCCTCAACTGGCTTCCTTCTTCTAAAGATTATACATAAAATCAGGTGCCTGCGAGCATGGATTCACGACGTTTGTTTCTGGCCAGAGTAACAGAAGTGCATGCTGTTTGAAATCAAATGAGAACATTTAAACATTTGACGGTAATAGCACTTACATTTTGAAGAGACAGTTCCCTCAGAGCAATGAAATAACAGTGTTTTTACCTCAGCAAACTGTAGTCGTGCAAAATCACTTGTGGGATTAGAAAATTTAAACATTTTCCTCGGCATCACCCAAGTCTCCAGCGTTTCCAGTTTACTGGTGGCCAGGTTTGTTGCATGGTGCCTCAGTAAGTAGCCTTGGAACCGGTCAGCATAGAAGTAGAGATGAACAGAGACGGGGTGACCCATGCCGTAATATCTAGCATGCAGAATGGGAAGAGAGAGCAACATTAGTCAAAAAATAACACATCCAGCAGACATTTTACGACTGCAACCATAAAATAAGGAACAGTCCAAATAACAAGGAGTGTTCAGGTAGAATATTTGGCCCGTGGCATAAAGACCCCATTAGCACAGAGAAAGCCACTTAGAACTGAGCTCATTATAAGCAGCCCCAGAGATGCAGGAATTAAAGCCTTTAATCCCCGTTGTTTGCTTTTAACTGGTTCCTGCTAGATTAACACCTGCTGGCATGATTTACGTGTGAGAGAGAAAATCAAGGTCAAATGAAGAAAAGAAAGAAGTTTAATGTTACTGTTTTGCATTATTCCATGTGCATACATTGGGCTTTTTCCATAGAACTAGTATGCAGTATTGAAATAACAGATTTGCTCTGACATGAAACTGAAAGCTTGTTTTAAAGCCCAAAACACAGGGAATCAAAGCTGTATTGCCCATAAATTACAGCCAATAGACGTTACTGGAACACTTCATGATACCAATTTTTACAGACTGTTAATAGAAGTAAGCAGTATTACTGCCTGTAAGAATTTGAAACAGAGAGACATAACAGGCTGTTTTTTACCTACAAAGCATCATTGGTAATTGCAAAAAAAACACATGTGTTCAAATAATGTTTGGTAAACATCTCCCATTCCCACACTGACCTTTCTGTCCTGGGCCTCCTCCATTGTCAGAGTGAAGCCAAATGCAAATTGGAGGAACAGCATCTCATATTTCGCTTGAGCAGCTTACAACCCAGCAGTATGAATAATGATTTCTCTAACCTCAATTAACCCTTGCATCCCTTTCTCTCTGTCCCTCCCCCACCCAAGTCATTGTACTAGCTTCAACATTGTCTTGTTGAGTCTCATTGTCTGTAACTCGTTTTCACCCAGCACACAGCTAACAATGGCCTGTTTCCTTTATCATCGTTACAGTTTTGCATATCTTTTGTTCATTTGTTCTATATCTCTCTACATCACTGTCTATATCTCTCATTTCCCTTTCATAAGGTCATAAGGTCATAAAGAATAGTAATGGAGTTAGGCTATTCGGCCCGTCAAATCTATCTCTCCCTCCTAAGCCCATTCTCCTGCCTTCACCCCATAACCCCTGACAAATGTACTAATCAAGACTGACTATCAATCTGAAGAAGGGTCTCGACCCGAAACATCACCTATTCTTTTCTTCAGACATGATGTTTGACCCACTGAGTTACTCCAGTTTTTTGTGTCTATCTTCAGTTTAAACCAGCATCTGAACCATTTCTATATGTGCTACTAGACCTGGTTATTTGACTTCAATTCTGATGCGTACAAAGACACCTGGGTTCCTTTTGAGAATTAATTTTACCATTTTTTTCATCATTTTAAAATATTTTGTCTTGCTGTTTTGTTCTAATTAGCAGAGATAGTGTAAAATTACCGCAGGTGTTTTGTATGTCACTTCAAGCCATCATGCAGGTGCTGCTTGAATTAGGAAGGCAAATGGTACAAGGTGTTGTTCCCAGTGGAGTTACATGCATGAGGAAAGATGTTCAGTTTAGTTTCGAGATACAGCGCGGAAACAGGCCCTTCGGCCCACCGAGTCCGCACCGACCAGCGATCCCCGCATATTAACACTATCCTACACACACTCAGGACAATTTACATTCATACCAAACCAATTCATCTATAAACCTGCACGTCTTTGGAATGTGGGAGGAAACCGAAGATCTTGGAGAAAAACCTCGTGGTCACGGGGAGAACGTACAAACTCCGTACAGACTGAACCCATAGCCGGGATCGAACCCGGGCCTCAGGCGCTGAAAGCGCTGTAAGGCACCAACTGAACCGCTGCGCCACCGTGCTGCCCCACTGCATACTACAATTAAAACATAGAACATAGAACATAGAAAATAGGTGCAGGAGGTGGCTGTTCAGTCCTTCAAGCCAGCACCGCCATTCACTGTGATCATGACTGATCGTCCCCAATCAATAACCCGTGCCTGCCTTCTCCTCATTATGCAGAGTCTTGGTGAGACTGTACTCATAAGAGTATTGAGCGGCATTAATTCCTATACTTGAAAAAATATATACTTGCCATAGAGAGAGTACAAAGAAGATACATTGGATTGGTTTCAGGGCTGGGTAGTCTGCTGCACATGAGACGTTGTGCAAACCAGGCCTGTGGCTGCATGGGTTTTCTGGGGGGGGGGGGGGGGTTCCAGTTCCCTCCACACTCCAAAGACAGGTTTGGAGGTTAATTGGCTTCAGTAAAAATGGTAAACTTGTAAATTGTCGCTAGTGTGTAGGATGGTGAGAATGATTGCTGGTCGGTGTGGGCTCAGTGGGCGGAAGGGCCTATTTTCGTGCCAGGGTACTCAAGGAGTTGGCTTTAGAAATCGTGGACGTATTGGTGATCATTTTCCAATGTTCTATAGGTTCTGGATCAGTTCCTGTGGATTGGAGGGTAGCTAATGTTATCACACATTTGAAGAAAGGAGGGAGAGAGAAAGCATGGAATTATAGACTGGTTAGACTGACCAGTGGTGGGGAAGATGCTGGAGTTGATTATTAAAGATGTAATAGCGGCACATTTGGATAGCAGTAACAGGATCGGTCCAAGTCAGCATGGATTTACGAAGGAGAAATCATGCTTGACAATTCTTCTGGAATTTTTTGCGAATAGAAACATAGAAACATAGAAAATAGGTGCAGGAGTAGGCCATTCGGCCCTTCGAGCCTGCACCGCCATTCAATATGATCATGGCTGATCATCCAACTCAGTATCCTGTACCTGCCTCTTTCCATACCCCCTGATCCCTTTAGCCACAAGGGCCACATCTAACTCCCTCTTAAATATAGCCAATGAACTGGCCTCAACTACCTTCTGTGGCAGAGAATTACAGAGATTCACCACACTCTGTGTGAAAAATGTTTTCCTCATCTCGGTCCTAAAAGATTTTCCCCTTATCCTTAAACTGTGACCCCTTGTTCTGGACTTCCCCAACATCGGGAACAATCTTCCTGCATCTAGACTGTCCAACCCCTTAAGAATTTTGTACGTTTCCATAAGATCCCCCCTCAATCTTCTAAATTCTAGCGAGTACAAACCGAGTCTATCCAGTCAATGTAACAAGTATAATGGACAAGGAAGAGCCAGTGGATGTAGTGTACCTGGACTTTCAGAAAGCCTTTGATAAGGTCCCACATAGGAGATTAGTGGGCAAAATTAGAGCTCATGGTATTGGGGGTAGAGTGCTGACATGGATAGAAAATTGGTTGGCAGACAGCAAACAAAGAGTAGGGATTAACAGGTCCCTTTCAGAATGGCAGGCAGTGACTACTGGGGTGCCGCAAGGCTCTGTGCTGGGACCGCAGCTATTTAGAATATATATTAATGAGTTACATGAAGGACATTAGCAAATTTGCAGATGGCATAAAGCTGGGTGGCAGTGTGAACTGTGAAGAGGATGCATAGTGATTTGGACAGGTTGGGTGAGTGGGCAGATGCATGGCAGATTCAGTATAATGTGGATAAATGTGAGGTTATCCACTTTGGTGGCAAGAACGGGAAGGCAAATTATTATGTTAATGGTGTCAGGTTAGGAAAAGAGGAAGTACAACGAGACCTGGGTGTCCTTGTACATCAGTCACTGAAAGTAAGCATGCAGGTACAGCAGGTAGTGAAGAAAGCTAATGACATGTTGGACTTCTTAACAAGAGAAGTTGAGAAAAGAGGTCCTTTTGCAGTTGTACAGGGCCTTGGTAAGACCACACCTGGAGTATTGTGTGCAGTTTTGGTCTCCTAATTTGAAGAAAGACAATATTGCTATTGAGGGAGTGCAGTGTAGGTTCACGAGGTTAATTCCCCGGATGGCGGGACTGTCATATAATGAAAGAATGGAGCGACTGGGCTTGTATTCACTGGAATTTAGGATGAGAGGAGATCTTATAGAAACATATAAAATTATTAAGGGATTGAACACGCTAGATGCAGGAAACGTGTTTCCGATGTTGGGGTAGTCCAGAACCATGGGCCACAGTTTAAGAATAAGGCGTAGGCCATTTAGAACTGAGATGAGGAAAAACTTTTTCACACAGAGAGTTGTGAATTTGTGCAATTCTCTGTCTCAGAAGGCAGTGGAGGCCAATTCACTGGATGCATTCAAAAGAGAGTTAGATAAGGCTCTTACGGCTAGCGGAATCAAGGAATATGGGGAGAAGGCAGGAATGGGGTACTGATTGTGGATTATCAGCCATGATCACATAGAATAGCAGAACTGGCTCAAAGGGCCGAATGGCCTACTGCTGCACCTATTGTCTATGTTTCTATGTATCTATAAAGTCTAGTCAGAGGGTTGTGTGGAAGGAAGATATTCTGGCCAGAGGTCTGTGACCTGTGGCTTGTGCAGGGTCTATGCAGGGTATTCTGCTGATTATGATATATATATATATGACCTGGACATAAATGTAATGGGTTAGTGAGTAAGTTTGCTGATGCACGCAAAATTGGGGGAGTTGCAGACAGTGATGAAAGTTGTCTGAAGAAACAACGGAGTTTAGATTCGCTGTAGAAATGGCAGATGGAGTTTAACCTGAGCAAGTGTAAGGCGAGGGAGGTTGATTGTAAGGGGAAAGCATACAGTTCATGGCAAGACCCTTCACAGCATTGATGTGCAGAGGGATCTTGGAGTCCAAGTTCACAGCTCATTGAAGGTGGCAGCACAAGTAGATTGGGTTTTAGCTACAGGGAGAGGTTGGACACACTTGGATTGTCTTCTCTGGAATGTTGGAGGTTGAGGGGAGGCTTAATAGAAGTATATAACATTATGAGAGATACAGATAAGATAGACGGTCAGAAGCTTTTCCCAGGCTGGAAATATCCAACACTAGGGAGCATCGCTATAAGGTGAGAGGGGGAAAGTTTAATGGAGATATGGGGGACTAGTTTTTTACACAGAGAGTAATGGGCTCCCAGAATGCAATGGTAGGAGTGGTGGTGGAGGCAGATACGATAGTGGTGTTTAAGATGCTTTTAGTTAGGCACACGGAAGTGCAGGGAATAGAGGGATAGGGATCATGTACAGGCAGATGAGACCAGTTTAAATTGGTATCTGTTTCACACACACATTGTGGGCTGAAGCACCCATTCCTATGCTGTACTAATAGAAACATAGAAATATAGAAAATAGGAGGAGGCCATTCGGCGCTTCGAGCCAGCACCGCCATTCATTGTGATCATGGCTGATTGTCCCCTATCAATAACCCGTGCCTGCCTTCTCCCCATATCCCTTGACTCCACTATCCCCTAGAGCTCTACCTAACTCTCTCTTAAATCCATCCAGTGACATGACCTCCACCGCCCTCTGTGGCAGGGAATTCCACAAACTCACAACTCTTGTTTTTTCTCACCTCAGTCTTAAATGACTTCCCCTTTATTCTAAGACTGTAGTCCCTGGTTCTGGAATCGCCCAACATTTGGGAACATTCCTCCTGCATCTAGCTCGTCCAGTCCTTTTTATAATTTTATATGTTTCTATAAGATCCCCCCTTATCCTTCTAAACTCCAGTGAATACAAGCCTAGTCTTTTCAATCTTTCCTCATATGACAGTCCCGCCATCCCAGGGATCAAAATCCGTGAACCTACGATGCACTGCCTCAATCACAAGGATGTCCTTCCTCAAATTAGGAGACCAAAACTGTGCACAATACTCCAGATGTGGTCTCACCAGAGACCTATACAACTGCAGAAGAACCTCTTTACTGAAGAGGTTCTTCCTTTACTGAAATCTTCTTGTTATGAAGGCCAACATTCCATTAGCTTTCTTCACTGCCTGCTGTACCTGTCAGCCAACTTTCAGTGACTGGTGTACAAGGACGCCCAGGTCTCGCTGCACCTCTCCCTTACCTAACCTAACCCCATTGAGATAATAATCTGCCCCCTTGTTTTTGCTGCCAAAGTGGATAACCTCACATTTATCTATATTACACTGCATCTACCACATCTGCCCACTCACTCAACCTGTCCAGGTCACCCTGCAACCTCCTAACATCCTATTCACAGTTCACACTGCCACCCAGCTTTGTGTCATCCGCAAACTAGCTAGTGTTGCTCCTAATTCCCTCTTCCAAATCATTAATATATATGATAAACTGTTGCTGCCCCAACACCGAGCCTTGCGGCACTCCACTCGCCACTGCCTGCCTTTCTGAAAAGTACCCGTTCACTCCTACTCTTTGCTTCCGGTCTGCCAACCAATTTTCTATGCATGTCACCACCTTACCCCCAATACCATGTGCTCTAATTTTAGTCACCAGTCTCCCGTGCGGGACCTTATCAAAGGCTTTCTGAAAGTCTAGATACACTACATCCACTGGCACCCCTTCATCCATTTTACTTGTCACATCCTCAAAAAATTCCAGAAGATTAGTCAAGCATGATTTCCCTTTCATAAATCCATGTTGACTTGGACTAATCCTTTTACTGCTATCCAAATGCCCCATTATTACCTCTTTAGTAATTGACTCCAGCATCTTTCCAACCACCGAAGTCAGGCTAACTGGTCCGTAATTCCCCGTTTTCTCTCTCGCTCCTTTCTTGAAAAGTGGGATAACATTTGCTATCCTCCAATCCACAGGAACTTATCCTGAATCTATTGAACATTGGAAAATGATCACCAATGCGTCCACTATTTCTTGAGCCACCTCCCTGAGGACCCTGGGATGCAGACCATCAGGTCCAGGGGATTTATCAGCCTTCAGTTCCATTAGCCTACCCAATACTATTTCTCGCCTAATGAAAGTTTCTTTCAGTTCCTCTACCCCCTTAGATCCTCTGTCCTCCAGTACATCTGGGAGATTTTTTTGTGTCTTCCTTAGTGAAGACAGATCCGAAGTACCTGTTCAACTCTTCTGCCATTTCCTTGTTCCCCATAATAATTTCACCCATGTCTGCCTTCAAGGGACCCACATTTGACTTTGCTACTCTTTTTCCCTTAACATATCTAAAGAAGCTTTTACTGTCCTTCTTTATATTCCTGGCCAGCTTCCCCTCATACTTCATCTTTTCAGCCCGTATTGCCCGTTTTGTTTCCTTCTGTTGTCCTATGAAAGTTTCCCAATCCTCTGGCTTCCGGCTACTCTTTGCTGTGTTATACATCTTTTCTTTTAGTTTTATTCTATCCCTAACTTCTCTTGTCAGCCACGGTTGCCTCCTACTCCCCTTAGAATCTTTCTTCCTTTTTGGAATGAAATGATCCTGCGTCTTCCGGATTATGCCCAGAAATTCCTGCCATTGCTGTTCCACTGTCATTCCTACTAGGGTCCCTTTCGAATCTACTTTGGCCAGCTCCCCTCTCAGGCCTTCATAATCCCCTTTGTTCAACTGCATCACTGCCACTTCCGATTTAACGTTCTCCTTCTCAAATTGCAGATTAAAACTAATCATATTATGATCACTACCTCCAAGCAGTTCCTTTACCTCGAGTTCTCTTATCATATCTGGTTCATTGGACAACACTAAATCCAGAATTGCCTTTTCTCTGGTCGGCTCCATTACAAGCTGCTCTAAGAATCCATCTCGGAGCCATTCTACAAACTCTCTTTCTTGGGGTCCTGAACCAACCTGATTTTCCCAGTCTACCTGCATATTGAAATCCCCATCACCACAGTGGCATTACCTTTGTTACATGCCAGTTTTAATTCCTGCTGCAACTTACACCCTACATCCGGGCTACTATTTGGGGGTATGTAAATAACACCAATTAGTGTCTTCTTGCCGTTACAATTCCTCAACTCAATCCACAGTGACTCTACGTCGTCAGTCACTATGTCTTCCCTCGCAAGGGACTGAATTCCATCCCTCACCAGTAGAGCTCCCCCCCCTCCTCTGCCCACCTGCCTGTCCTTTCTATAGGATATATAACCCTGTATATTAAGATCCCAGGCCCGATCCTCCTGCAGACACGTCTCAGTAATCCCCACAATGCCATATCTATCAACCTGTAACTGAGCCTCAAGCTCATCTACTTTATTTCTTATACTTCGCGCATTCATATACAATACTTTTAATTCCTTACGCATCTCACCTTTCACATCGATCCCTATTATACTAGGCCATACTCTCCTATCCCTTTGTGAGCTTCCTTTCCCGTTAATTCTGGGGTCATTAACCATCCCTTTACTCTCTTTCCCTTTAACTCCATCCTCGACTATCCCATTTGACACCCTACCCCCCTTATTCAGTTTAAAACCACCCATGTAGCAGTGGCAAACCTGCCTGCCAGAATGCTGGTCCCCCACCTGTTGAGATGCAATCCGTCCCTTTTGTACAGTTCCCCGTTACTCCAAAACAGATCCCAGTGATCTAAGAATCTAAATCCCTGCCCCCTGTACCAGTTCCTCAGGTCCCGTATCTCCCTGTTCCTGCTCTTGCCAGCACGAGGAACTGGAAGCAAACCGGAGATAACAACCCCGGAGGTCCTGCTTTTCAGCATTTTTCTGTTTTCTGTTTGTCTGTTTATGTAGGACAAAGCTGAGGAGAAATGTGTTTACAGTGGTAAAGCCTTGGAATTCTCTAGCCCAGTCATTGATGGCATTAGGACAGATGGGTTTGTGAATATTAAAGGATATAAGGGTCATGGACATACTTCAGGAACATTGCACCAAGTTAGGTCAGCCATGATCCTCCCACACTCCAAAGACGTACAGGTACGTAGGTTAATTGGCTTGGGTTTGAATACTTGGTGTATGTGTAAATTGTCCTTAGTGTGTGTAGGATAGTGTTAATGTGCGGCGATTGCAGGTCGGCCCAGACTCAGTGGGCTGAAGGGCCTGTTTCCGCACTGTATCTCTAAACTAAACTAAAGTAAATAAACTCAAGATGCTGGAATATTGAGCAAACAACAAACCGCTGGAGGACATCATACGTGTCAGGCAGCATACGTGGAGGGAAATAGGCACACTCACATTTCAGGGCTGGACACTTCTTCAGTCAGATAAGAATAAGGGTCTCTATCCGAAACGTCATCTATTCCTCTCCACGGATACTGCCTGACCCATTAAGTTCTTAGAGCAGTTTTTTTTTCTCAAGTCCTAATTCTTCTGTGTTAAACATGCAGGTTTGAGAAAACATCTCATCTTTCCAAAAAATCTTTTGAAAATTATGAGCAG
The DNA here is from genome assembly GCA_038087875.1 of Malacoraja senta. Taxonomy (NCBI): domain Eukaryota; kingdom Metazoa; phylum Chordata; class Chondrichthyes; order Rajiformes; family Rajidae; genus Malacoraja; species Malacoraja senta. Next base: position 44,465,763 of record CM075981.1, on the reverse strand, counting down.
TTTGTTATAAAAATCCTTTTTTTTCAAAGATGCCGATGAATTTCTTGCAGCTATAAAGTTACATTAAGGAGTGAATAACTTGAATTACCCTGTGTAAGGGGAGCACTTGAGAATACAGATCCTGCAGCAACAGTAAACACTTGTGAGGAGGAGTGATCTGCCCACTCATGGGCTGACACGTCCCAGCTGGCAGACAAGAGTGGGATATTCCGTGGCACAGAGATGGCTGCTAAATGATCGCTACTCAGGCATTTCAGAAACATGATTAGTTACTCATCCCCTTCAACCCGCATTTTGCCAGACTTTGCTGTCCTGTTTCCTTAACGATAGATTTTCGGAAATCTCCAAAAACCACAGCAGGGCTGCCAACTCTCACGCATTGAACGTGAGAATCATGCATTTCGCCAAATTCTCAAGTTCTCACGCTGATCACAAATTTCTCACGCTCTGTCGTGAGAAATTCTGTGATCAATGAAAATTTCAAAACTCATATCAACTGCATGAGCTGCGGGTGTTGGAGAGCTGGGGCTGAGGGAGGGATGGAAGCAGAAGCAGTGGCGGGGACAGATGTGGATGGGGTGCCGGGACTGGCGAGTGTTTGCAGGGCTGGTGAGTGTTTGCCGGGCTGGTGAGTCGCTCACTACAGCCATGGAGCAGCCAGACGCGTCGGAAGAGAGTCTGTGCCAAATTCGCCCAGGTGACTGGCATGGATCAGGCTGCAGCTCGTGCATCCTGGAGGACAACCAACGGCTGCTGGAAGTAAGTACCAAGCACAGGGTAGAAATGGTGGAAGATAGTGGCCTTCAAATGTGGGTGGTTGGAGAAAGCATCCTGCTTGCCTGCTAGATTTTCACTTACTGTAACTGCAGGAAAAATGTTCCCGATGTTGGGGGAGTTCAGAACCAGGGCTCACAGTTTAAGAATAGATGGTAGGCCAGTTAGGACTGAGATGAGGCCAAATTTCTTCATGCAGAGAGTTGTGAATCTGTGGAATTCTCTGCCACAGAAGGCAGTAGAGGCCAATTCACTGGATGTTTTCAAGAGAGAGTTACATTTAGCTCTTGGGGCTAGCGAATTCAAGGGATATGGGGAAAAAACAGGAAAGAGGTACTGATTTTAGATGAACAGCCATGATCATATTGAATGGCAGTGCTGGCTCAAAGGGCCAAATGGCCTACTCCTGCACCTATTTTCTATGTTTCTATGCTTGAGTATTTGGCAATAAAACTTGACCACTTGATTTTGAAACATTCATGCATGGTGGGGGTATAAAGTAGTCATAGAGTGATACAGTGTGAAAACAGGCCTTTCGGCCCAACTTGCCCACACCGGCCAACGTCCCAGCTACACTACCTGCTTTTGGTCCATATCCAAACCTGTCCTATCCATGTATCAGTCTAACTGATTCTTAAATGTTGGGATAGTCCTGCCTCAACTACCTCCTCTGGCAGCTTGTTCCATACACCCACCACGTTTAAGTTACCCCTTAAAAAGTCACCTCTTAAAAATACTTCAAATAAAAAACATTGAAATCATACTTCTATAATTCACTAAAACATGATTTAAATACATCAAATTTCAAAAAGTCCCTACCATTCCCCTTCCCCCGCTCGGTTGCTCCACTCCCTCGCTGGGTACCCTCAAGGCCAGTGATCAGTAATCACTCAGCCCCCCCACTTTCAAAAATGCTCCGCGACCCATGGTTCAAACAGAGAACACTGCCAGATGTGAGCAGGGAACTGAGGCCAGTTGTCTGCGATGTCTGGATCCCAATGCTCAGCGCTTCGTGTTTCGGAGTTGGCTAATATTTTTGATTTGTAATTAGCCTGATTTGTATTTAGTTGACAAAACCTTAATTTATTAATCGGGAATATCAAGGGGGATGGGATAAATGTAGTATTAAAATGACATGCAAGGTGTCAGGCTGTCTGTCACAACATACAGCCCCGATTACCCATTATTTCCTTTAGTTAAATATTGGGAAAGTCGCACTATTGTCATTTGACACTCAACTATTATGTTTGTTTACCTCACAGACTATTTCTAACCCCCCCCCCATATTCCTTTGACAGGTTGAATAGAAATGTCCCCAATCTCGTTGTTTTATTAATTCAACACGTAGATGAACATCCTCAAGGAGTGTAATCAGATAGAAACTGATTCAGATGAGATGTTTAAGAGCTTGTTCAATGAAGGAGCATATTTTAAAGGAGTGACACAGATACTTGCAGGGGAATGTGTGAGGAGGTTATCATTTATCTTTAATTTTAGCTTGAACCAGGATATCTGAAAATTCAAAGTTTAATATGGTAATTGTGCTGATACTGACTCCAACCAACCACGTAATGAATATCATCCATTCCGGAGGTTTTATTTTTCTGATGCCATTTAAACTTCATTTGGATTTCAACCAATTCAATGTAAAAGTAATTGGGAATGTGGAGCATTGGAACAAAAATTTGCCCTCGGTACATATTAACTGTAATATAATAATGTACGCATGTTGGTAGGTGCAATAAAAACAAAGATATTTTTTATCATTGTTGTGTTATGAATACCACAGAAAATATTATGTACTCTCAATATCACATTTAATTGAATAATATTGCTTAAATATATAGGTATTGGACTTTGCATTTCGGAAAATCCCAGCTGAGAGGAAGACAGCAAAATACTGAAAATATTGGGGGTGAAAATGACTTCAGGACAGTTTGTTAGGAAAATGAAGGAAATGGTAACATAATACTTATACAGCTGAGTGAGTATAATTTTATAGATGAGAAATTGTGTTCAACCAATTGATGATTTCTTTGACAAAGTAACTAGCACGTAAGATAACAAGTAAGCCAATGGATGTAGCAAATTTTCTTAAACAAAATTTGGTTCGTGAAGTGCCCCATAAAAGATTACCGCATTAGATAAGCACCTGTGGACTTGAACGTAATAGGTTAAGTGCAGGCGGTCAGATATGGGGCTTTATGTGTGGGCCAGATATATTGTCAGTGCAGAGGGGCTAAGAGCAAGGCCAAGTGTGCATCCAGAGTCAAGGTCTGGAATAGTACTAGGTTTGCAGTCAAAGCTGGGACAATGGGAGTGTTCAGCACTGGTAACCTAAGCAGGAAAGCAGCTATGATCAGGGTAGAATAGGGGGGGAAGGTGTAAAGCTGGACTCAGGGTCAGGAATGAGAGAAGGTATGCAACTGGATTCAGGGTCAGGAGTAGTACCAGGTGTGCAGTGAGACCCTGGTTGGTCAACATGGGCCATGTGTTTGATTATAATCTGATTTCCATACATGAATATACTTAGATCATTCATGTGCTGCACCTGTTGATCAGAGCCTGGCTCTACTCTGGAATGTAATTAGGAATGTCATTTAGCCTAACCTTATTCATAGCTAATCCAATTTAAAGCATAAATATTGCATTCAAGTGTAAGTTAAAAGACTCGCTACAGTATGCACCAGATTGCACAATTTCAAGCTGAAAAATGCAAAAGCTCCGTACCAATGGGAGGGGGTGCCTTGGTCTCTCGCAATTTCTCACTCCCAACTCTCACCCAATGTTGGCAGCCCTGTCACAATAAAAGCATTTATAATAAGATGTTTGAATTGGACCCACAGAGTTTTTGGAAAATGCAGTTCGGTTTAATTTAGATTAGTTTAGTTTGGTTTAGTATAGTTTAGAGATACAGCATGGAAATAGGCCCTTTGGCCCACCGAGTCTGTGTTGACCAATGATCGTCCATGCACCTGTTCTATCCTACACACTATGGACAATTTACAGAAGCCAATTAACCTGCAAACCTGCACGTCTTTGGAGTCTGGAAGGAAACCAGAGCACCCAGAGAAAACCCACATGGTCACGGAAAATGTACAAACTCCATACATACAGCACCCGTAGTCAGGATGAAACTTGGGTGTTTACTGCTGTAAGCCAGCAAATCTACTGCTACGCCACAGTGCTGCGGTGTTTAGAAAAAAAAGATTCACTGCAGAAGACGGGAGTGAACAAGTATAGAAAAGATGATTGGGGGAGATAGCGTGTGTCATTCAGGATCATTTAAAAATGAGGGATGCTGAATTGAAAGCTCCAGGGAAAGAAACACATTTTAAAAAGTTCAGGTTAAGTTAACAAGCAAACTTAAAGTAGCATTGAGAGTAGAGGCCGACCAGAGACCACTTGGGCAGGTTAAGTGGGGTGTGAAATGTGTTATGTTGTGATATGAGGTATATTACACACACACTAATGAAATCTGCTTGCAATTTTTTCCCTTTAAAATTGGAGATGAGGCAAGGCACTGGACTAACCTTATGTAGGACCCCATTTTAGGTGCTACATTTTCAGATAAAATTCTAAAGAGTTGTCAGGGTTACTCATTGCAACAGTTGGTAACTAATGACTATGATACAATTACTGGTAGCTACAAACAGGGCAGAAATTGTAAAAGGCAACTTTAAAAGAATGAATTAAGGGAAATAAATTAATGTTAAATATGCTAGAATGAACACAGAATTGAGCCAGTCATTTATTTAAACCAAAAATAATAAATGCTGGGATTAATTCCCTGCTATGATGCCTCCAGGAGACAATAGATTGGAACAAATAACAGACTAACTTAAGTTTATATTCCACATTTTATGTCCCTTTGTGATGTTCCACAGGACTTTACCGTTAATTACTTGCTTTGTGGAGTGCTACATTCCTTCTATTCACTGGGATTTAGACGGATGAGAGGGGATTTTATAGAAACATATAAAATTCTTAAGGTACACAAAAATGCTGGAGAAACTCAGCGGGTGCAGCAGCATCTATGGAGCGAAGGAAATAGGCAACGTTTCGGGCCGAAACCCTTCTTCAGACTCCTAAAATTCTTAAGGGATTAGACAAGCTAGATGCAGGAACAATGTTACCCAGGTTGTGGGAGTCTAGAAGCAGGGGTCACAGGGTAGGCCATTTAGGACTGAGATGAGGAAAAACTTTTTTACTCAGAGAGTTATGAATCTGTGGAATTCTGTGGCACAGAAGGCAGTGGAGGCCAATTCACTGGATGCTTTCAAGGATGAGTTAGATATAGTTGCTCTTAGGGCTTCGGAATCAAGGGATATGGCGAAGAAATGATTTTGGATGATCAGCTATGATCATATTGAATTGCGGTGCTGGCTCGAAGGGCCGAATGGTCTACTCCTGCACCTATTTTATATGTTTCTATTCCCTTGAATGACTAATTGCACATATCAAAGAACATTTTGATTTTAAGCACACACTTTGCTTCGTAATGTTGAAGGAGAGATATGGATTAGCCAAGATACTGAGGGCAAAGCCTCAGCTCTTCTTAGAAATCATCCCAATCATTGGGGAGAAAAGACGGGGCTTTGGTACACTATCTCATGTGAAAGCCAGCTTAAGGAAAATGTCCTGTTGTTGCTCAAATGAATATCACTTTCTGTGAGAAAGACAAACTTGCAGTTAGTCCCACCTGCAAAGATGTGGGGAGAGGGGTGGACATTTGCAGAGGGGAAGGAAGTGGAGGGGGTGAGGAAAGTCAAGGGTCATGGAAGAATTTGTTAAAACTGGTTCCAAATACTGGGTCATGAAGAACCTGAAGAAAATTAGTATTAAGATATAATATCCTTGGGACTGCAATAATGGAGACATTTGGCATAGTAACAAAGTACTGAAAAAATTACAATCTAATCTGTAAAACTAATGAAGTTAAATATAAATACTTTCTAAAAATATTCACAGAGGTGGCAGGGCAGCGCAGCGGTAGAGTTGCTGCCTTACAGTGCCAGAGACCCGGGTTCAATCCTGACTATGAGTGCTGCCTGTATGGAGTTTGTACGTTCTCCCTGAGACCACGTGGGTTTTCATCGGGTGCTCTGGTTTCCTCCCACACTCAAATGAGGTATGGGTTTATAGGTTAATTGGCTTTAGTAAAAACTAAATTTTCTTAGTGTGTAGGATAGTGGTAGTGTACAGGGATCGCTGGTCGGCGCAGATTCACTGGGCCGAAGGGCCTGTTTCTGTGTTGTATCTCTAAACTAAACTAACGGATGATAACATTAACTGGAACTAAGGTTAAAATGCAGCATATGAAAACAATGGAATGGCTAGCCGGAGTGAAACTAATTGACAGAGTTGAACACTGCTGAGCCTGATTTTATGCCATGGTCTTTAATTCACTGAAGAAATTTCCCTACTATAAGGTCATGTGATAGGAGAAGAAATAGGCCATTCTGCCCATTCAATCATGGCTGATCTATCTCTCCCTCCAAACCCATTCTCCTGCCTTCTACCCATAATCCCTGACACGAGTACTAATCAAGAATCTAGCTATCTCTGCCTTATAAATATCCATTGACTTGGCCTCTATAACCTTCTGTGGCAAAGAATTCCGCTATTGTTGGGAGAAGTTGCTAGAGAGTGTATTCTCTGATATTATAGTCTGGCATTGTCAACAATTAATTTTAAAACAATTAAGAATCTCTCCAGCCTATTAGCTTAACATCATCATGTTGATTAAGTGCTGTTGATACCTGAGTATTGAGTAATGATGTAGAGGACTGGGCTAATGGGAAAGTAGTTTAAACACCAATGCAGTTAACTTAAAAATAAACCCCATTAATAGCTGGTGTTGGTAACTGTGGACTCAGATTGTGTACAAATCCATCTGCTTCACCGATATCTTCTCTTCATCCAGTTTTGTTCTGTACATCGCTCCAGAGCCACTGTAATCGAGACATAACTGTTCTCTTGCCTAGCAACTAACACAGCAGTACTAAAACTGCTATTCCATTGTGGAAGGTGCTTGACTACCAACTTATCAGGGGTAACGGGGCCTATAAATGACAGGCTTGTTATGAAGCCCATATAACAGGAATGAATGAAAGAATCGACTACAATAAGAGAAGCTATTTTAGAAAACCTGTAAGAATAACTTTCACAACAATAGCTTAAGCAATGGAGAAAGTAAGGAATGAAGATGAGGGGTCTACTTAATTTGAAATGGAATTGAACTTGGACAGGTAGATAATTAATGTTAAACGTAAAGAGTTGTACATTGGTTAAAAATGTATGTAATACAAGGAATTTAATTAATATGAGATAATAAAAGGGATTATGCAGTAAATGTAAGATCATTCATCTCATAATGGCTGGATACTATGCAAAAGTAATTAAAAATGGAACAGAACGCCAAAGCACTTTTAAACCTTTTGTTATATAAACAATGCTGGACCCATGTTGTAACAGTTGTGATTTACACTTTGTACTAAACTATCCAGGACTTTTGGTCTAACTTCACAATAAATTGCTCAACACAAAATTAAAACATCCATATTTGAAGGCCATCTGTTATTTTCTGTTAAGTATTTTAGTTAAGTGTTAGTTTTAGACATACAGCATTCAAACAGGTCCATCAACCCATGTCTGAAGAAGGGTCTCGACCCAAAATGTCACCCATTCCTTCTCTCCTGAAATGCTGCCTGTCCCGCTGAGTTACTCCAGTGTTTTGTGTCTATCTTAGGTCCATCAACCCATCGAGTCCATGCCGACCATCGATCCCCCATTCATACTGGTTCTATGTTAACCCACTTCGCATCCACCTCATACATACTGGAGGCAATGTATAGAGGTTAATTAACCTATAAACCTGCACGTCTTTGGGATGAGGGAGGAAACCGGAGCACCTGGAGAAAACCTACATGGTCACGGGGAGACTGTGCAAACTTCATGTAGACTGCACCTGAGGTCAGGATTAAACCCAGGACTCTGGTGATGAGAGGTAATGGCTCCACAAACTGTGCCGGTCCCTATTGGGAAAGTGGTTGTACCCCCACCCCCAACCCAAACCCCTACAGGATATTGGTGAAGCAGATGAGTTTGTACATGATGGTTGAATCTCCCTCATTGGGCTCTAATTCTTTGACATTTGAGCTCCCTTCACCTCCTAGCCCTCTCTCTGGTTTACCACATCAACCTGCTTTTGGTTCCAGAGCATACTTGATAATTTGCAATCTTCAAAGAAAAGGAAAAGGCATGGTATTCAATAACCATTGGGCAGTCTGTAGCAACACAACCATAGCCAAGTTAGTACTAGCGGCATTATGCACCAATTGTAGAGAGCACCTTTAACAGTGTCCTAGAATTTCCAGTCTACACTTCTTTAGGTGGAGAGACCAAGAGTGCACACAGCTCTCACACCAAAGATTAACTCAAGCAATAAAGTTTAACATACCATTGGCATGTTTATGTACTTGCTATGAACCAGGGCTGCTGATCACACTCTATTCCATTTACTCAGTCCCAAATTTTGAAAAATATCCTGTTTTTCTTATTCTCACAAATCAAATTGCAGGAACTCACATTTTCCCACATCATGACCCATTTACCACCTAATCGCCCACTCTCCCATTGAGCAAGGATCACCAACAAACATATTATACTCTATTTCAGCTTGCCATTAATATAAATTGTGAATAGTTTAACTTCCAAAACGGATGTGTGTGATACCATAAGCATTATCCTGCCAACCTGTAAATGACTCATTTAATCCAATTCTCTGCTTTGTTCTTTAATCAATATCTTATCCTAGCTAAATTGTTACCTAAGCCCGTGATCGCATACTTGATGTAACAACCTGTGTAAAAAAGAACTGCAGATGCTAGTTAAAATCTGGCAGCATCTCTGGAGAGAAGGAATGGCAACGTTTTGCGTCGAGACCCTTCTTCAGATAACCTTTTCTCGCATTCTTTAATCAAAATGCTTTTAATTTAAAAAATCCATATATACTATATCTGCTGATTCCCACTTATCTATCTAGTTAAATGCTCAAAATACTATGCAATATTTGGCAAATGCAATTCTCCCTTCTTGAAACTATGGTAGGTCTGCCTAATTATTTTCAGTTTCTAAATAATCTATTACCATGTCTTTAATGATTTCAGCATGTTATTAACACCAGGTGTCTGGCTAGCCAGTTTTTGGTTCACTAATATTCTCTCCCCCTTTTTTAAAATAGTCATGGTACATTTGTAATCTCCCAGTCTGCTGGTAATGTTCCAAAATCTGAAAAATTATGGGAAACCATTACAAAAGCACCCACCATCACTGCAACATTATGTGCACAGTTAATTGTTTTATAGCCTGGGATGCAGATCTTCTGGTTCAGGGAATCTCTCTTGTTTTTGTCCCTGACTTTTGCCACTACTTACACCTTGATGATTTTAATCACTTCAAGCTCTTCACTTTTGATTCACTTCTATTTCTGCTACATTTGTCAAATTTCATTGAGTAAGGACAGAAAATATTTATATATTATTGTAATCATTTCTTTATCCCCATTGTAAATTCTCTTGGCAAGATCTCTAAGAGACTCCAATTAATTTGTATTAATCATTCTTCTCACATTGATGAATGGGTTTATACAATTTCATATATAAATTCAGAATGCATATTTTCTAACTATTATTTTTTTTGCTCATCATTGCTTCTTTCCAAAACTTCCCATTCCTTCGGTTTATTATCCAAAACTCTTCTTTTAAACATTTATTGACAACCTCCATGATCAGTCTATTTATTGCTTCAGGCTTTTCATATTTCTTGAATAATTCACCATCCAGTAGTTTTAACTAATTAGTATAAATTGCTAGGTTAAATCACCTTTGCATTCTTACAGTAGCATTTATATCCTTTTAAAAGCTCTCTGAAAATGCACTAACCTGCCTCAAATATATTACAGGTAAGATTAAAGAATATTGTGCCCTGTTGTCTAGAATAAAAATTATGCCTATATGTGGTTTCATTCTGATAGAATGAAATATTAATTAGTATAGATGGGATTTAAGTAAAACATTTAATTGAAAGTAAGCAAGGAAAGTCAGACCAGACGACATAAATCTAAATTATTAAATATTCTTCATTCTAAGAAAAATAAATGTTTGAATAACGTGCAGGACAAGATATTAAAGATAAAATAGAGAAGACGTTCCAAATGCTGTTGAATACAATGCTATGGAGAAAGAAAGAGTCTACGTGAGGGTATTCAATGAGGCTTTCTTTATCCTTTTTATCTTTCTTAGGCTCTTGTCATTTATCCCTGCGTTATAAAAAGGAGGAATGATCAAGCCCAGAAGTTTCAGTGGTTGTTTCGACTCAATCATATGATCTTGTTCAAGTAACACATTTTTGCATGATTACATGATTAGTCATTCTCCATGTAATAGTTCCCTCTCTAGGGCAACCACGCTCAGCATCCCTATATCATTGTAAATTGTTCAGCTTGCTATGTCATGCGGCTAATTTATCCAATAGCAATTAGGTGAACCCAAAGGGTTTGTTTCCTAAAAAGATCAGGTAGGAAAATAAATCTGAAATCAATAACTTATGTCCTTATAGATAGATTCTTGATTATAGACAATAGATAATAAGTGCAGGAGTAGGCCATTCGACACTTCGAGCCAGCACCACCATTCACTGTGATCATGGCTGATCATCCACAATCAGTACCCCGTTCCTGCCTTCTCCCCATATCCATTAGTACGGGTATCAGGGGTTACGGGGACAAGGCAGGAGAATGGGGTTAGGAGGGAGAGGTCGATCAGCCATGATTGAATGATGGAGTAGACTTGATGGGCCGAATGGTTTAATTCTGCTCCTATTACTTATGAGTTATTTACTTATGATTTATCTAACATGAAGCGAATCAGGTAAATTGTCCCAAGTAACCTCCAGAACTGATCGTCAACTGTTTCACCTCACAGCTCCATGGACAATTAGAAATTAAAATTCATAACATAACCAATATCCATGTATCTGACAGAAAAAAAACTATCTACCCATACAATTGCCCACATTCTTTCAGAAATTAATCTATTAATATATATCTCAAGATGGGGCTGGCATTTCAATGTTGTTTCTTTCTCTAAGTTTACATTGTTTCCTTGGCCTTCCTTCTATTAGTTTAGGCTCGCTACTAATGGCATCCATTGAAGTCCTTGCATGTGAATCTACCGTGCAGAGATACCCACCTGCATTTCAGTCCCTCCCTGCACACCTCACGCGTCACATTCAGATCCTTCCCCATACACCTGGCCAACTCACCTCTCTGTGCCCATTGATTTAAATGTATTCTCAAATCATTTTACCACTGCCATAGTAAATCAGGACATTAGTTTGTGCAGTGACTAATATGTCAGCTACAAGTATATAGCACCTGGTAGCACAGGAAACATTTAATGATTCCCATATGTCTATTCCGGCCTCTGCCCCAAATGCATGTCATAAAACAGCCTGAAAGCACTATCATGATTAGAACAATAGGACCCAAAGTGTTCGAGTAAGCGGTCCGTGTTACCACCTGACGAGGGGAGTGGTCCCCAGTGGAGGTCTCTCTACAAGGGAGTAAATTGGGGACCTGGGGTGGAGAGTGTTGCACAAAGCCGTGGCCTGCAACAGGTACTTGAGCCGGTTCACGGACTCGCCAGCCGCCTGTCACTTTTGCGGCGAGGAAGAGACCATGTTCCACATCTACATGGAGTGTGAGAGATTGCAGCCCTCAACAATCAATAGCGTCGGACTAATGTGGAGCCAAACATGAGGAGCAGCCCTTCAGATACTCGGACAGTATCGGAAGGGGCTGCTCCTCAAGTTTTGGCTCCACCTTAGTCCGACGCTATTGATTTTGGGGCACCCGGTACAGAGGGGGGAGGGTCGGGAGGGAGGAGGGGGTCTCCCTGTCGGTCTGCTCCTGGGCCTGGCAGCGGGCAGTCGACAGCCGCACCGGGGTCGGCTGTCTGCCCCTTTTCCGGGGTTACGTCCGTGCCCGCGTGTCCCTGGAGAGGGAACACACGGAGACCACGGGGACTCTGGAGGCCTTCCGTGAATGCTGGTCACCGCAGGAGGTCGAATGTATTGTTGATAAAAATGTTAATATTTTAATTTGCTAACTTTGTTTGTAAAATGCCAATATAGGCATTCTTTGATCATGTTACTACTTTGTATTTTTGTTTGTTCTGAATGAAAGCATTTTGTATGAAAAAAAAAAGTGTTTAAGTAACTCAGCAGGTCAGACAGCATTTGCAGAGAACATGGATAGGTAACTATTGGGGTTAGGACCCTTCTTCAGACTCGGGCTAAAATTAATACAGATTTAAATTGTTGAAGATGGACACAAAATGCTGGAGCAACTTAGCAGGACAGGCAGCATCTCTGGAGAGAAGGAATGGATGATGTTTCAGGTTGAGACCCATCATCAGTGAAGAAGGCCATTCATCAGATGCTGCCCGTCCTGCTTGAGTTACTCCAGCATTTTGTGTCTATCTTCGGTTTAAACCAGGATCTGCAGTTCCTTCCCACACTTTAAATTGCTGAAGGTTGTCTTTTAATTCAACACTTAAGCTGGAATTTACTTAAATTCAAAGTCAGATTTCGACACCATGGTATTTGAGTGGCAGGCTTCACTAAAGAATACACCTTTCAAAGAAATCAACAGAGCAGATAGATAATGGATCACGCTTGTTTGCAGCTTTGGGAGATAACATCAGTCAGATGTCAGACAGAATGGGTAAATTCATGAAAGGAGAAAAGATGTAAACATTTACATTTTAATAACTTCTTAGATAACCCACAGGATAACCCACAGCACGTTGCTATCACTACTTTCTTCTCATCGACAATTCGAATGGACAATAAATGCTGGTCTTACCAACAATAACCTAATTGCAAAAATCTAATTTAAAAAATATTTTAGAGATCTGGGATTATGCACTAACTGGAAGTGCACTATATGCACTTGAAGACACCCCTGCAGTGCTGATGAATAGGGATTTCATAGATTTGGACACGGTGATAAGAAGAATCCATTATACATTTCTAAGTCAGGAGGGTGTGTGACTTGGAGGGGAACCTAGAGGAGGTTTGTGTGCTTCTGCTGCCCTTTTCCTTCCAGATAGTACAGGTTGCAAGTGTGGGTGGTGCTACCACAGTCTGAATAAGTAGCAGCAACTTGCACTCTTAGGCACATCAAGTTGGGCATGAGTAAAGGGCCTGTCCCATTTGCTGATTTTTTTGGTGACTGCCGGCATCATTGATTGACGTATCAGGCCACCGAAAAAGTCACGTTGTGATGCGGCGTGATGATTTATTGACGCGCGGTGCCTCCTCAAGTGTCGCAACAATTTTTTTGTCGCCGCTGGATTTTGAAATGTTCAAAATCTTTCGGCGACCCTGATACGTCAGTCAATGACGCCGGCAGTCGCCGAAAAAATCAGCAGGTTGGACAGGCCCTTTAGATCCCAGATTGTGAGGTATGTGAAGTGGTGGTGGGGGTGAGAGGGGACAAAGGATTCCTCTCAGTCTGCCTTTGGATTATATCATTTAGCAACCATACTTAGATACATAGATACATAGACAATAGGTGCAGGAGTAGGCCATTCGGCCCTTCGAGCCCTATTATGTCACAGCGAGTATATTTGTTCAATGTTGGCTACAAGGCTTGACTTGCTAACTTGTTACAGGAAACCATCAGGTGTTAGTTTCCCACTGGACTGAATTGGGTTTTCTGTGCTCTGGTTTAGATTTTTAGACTTTAGACTTCAGTGATACAGCATAGAAACAGGCCCTTCGGCCCACCAAGTCCGTGCCGACCAGCGATCCCCATACACCAACGTACACACTAGGGACAATTTACAATTTTGCCAAAGCCAATTAACCTACAAACCTGTATGTTTTTGGAGTGTGGGAGGAGACCGGAGCACCCGGCAGAAACCGGAGTACCCGGAGAAAACCTATGCGGTCACTGGGAGAACATGCAAACTCTGTACTGACAGCACCCGTAGTCAGGATTGAACATGGATCTCTGTTGCTGTAAGGCAGCAACTCTACCGCTGCATCACTGTGTCACCCCCATTTATTCAAGAAAATTTACTTGGCGTTAGACACAAAATGCTGGAGTAACTCAACGGGACAGGCAGCATCTCTGGAGAGAAGGAATGGGTGACATTTCGGGTCGAGACCCTTATTCAATGGGTGTTAATTACTTTGTCATATCTGAAATTAAAATAAGCAATATTATTTGCATAGTAATATGGAGAAAATAATTTCTAACTGAGCGCTAAATGTTTTCAAAACTTTTTACATTCTCAGTAAAATTAGTTCAAGTGCTCTCTCTTTAATATTTTTGTGTGTGTGCAAAGCTGCCAATGTTGGGAGGTTCCAGAGCTGTGGGCTGTTCATCCCCTCTCACCTGCATTTATTTTCCTCATTGGCATGCCAGGAAGATTCTGCTCGCTTGAGGCCAAGGCGGCTGAAAGAGTGAAACATGGTCAGGTACGTGTCGCTGATGCTGTGGATGCCATCTGGTTCATCGTATGCGTTTTCCCAGTACGCCTTCAGGGCCGTTGTGCCAGCTGGGTAGTTGCCAAAGAGGTAGAAGTCCAGCTGTCCAATGATCTCTTGGTTCACCGCCGACTCAAACTTCCGCGCAAAGAAGGTTGGTCTGGCAGTTTGCTGTGTGGATGAGAAGTGTTCATTATTATCACCAATCACATGTACACATCTTGAATGCCTGGCTGATTTTGGCCAAGTTCCTGAAGTACAGAAAATCTATTGTACGAGAAACCAATCTGGAAAATACTTGACAAGGTTTACAGGGAGCACCCTGTAAACCTTGTCAAGTATTTTCCAGATTGCTGGAGTAACTCAGCAAAATGCTGGAGTAACTCAGCGGGACAGGCAGCATCTCTGGAGAGAATGAATGGGTGACGTTTCGGGTCGAGACCCTTCTTCAGACTGCATTATATTCCAGTACCTTTATTTAGGTACATTCCGTTCTTCACTGGATCATTTTCCAATTGGATTGGTGTCCCATTGTTTCCAATGTTGGTAATCTACTGTTTGTATGTATAGGGAAGAGTACTGCAAGATCAAGAGGTTAAGCATGCTAGTACAACTGGCATTCAGTAAGGCCAATGACTTGTTGCCCTTCATTTTGAGGGGAATTAAATACAGGAGTCGTACCGCAGTTGTACTGGGCCTTGGCAAGACCACAGCTTAAATATTGTGTTGTGTTTTGGTCCTCTTATCTGAGGAAAGATGATACTGCTGTGGCAGGAGTGTGGTGAAGATTTATCAGTCAGATTCCTGGATTGATATAACTGATGTATGAAGAAAGATTGAGATGATTAAGCTTCTACATTGTAGAGTTCAGAGGAATGAGAGGGGACCTCATTGAAACGTATAAAATCCTGATGGTTCTCGACAGTTTAGTGCATGAAGGATTTTCTGGAAGGTGAGGGAGTCAAGG
Organism: Malacoraja senta; assembly: GCA_038087875.1. NCBI lineage: Eukaryota > Metazoa > Chordata > Chondrichthyes > Rajiformes > Rajidae > Malacoraja > Malacoraja senta. The sequence continues at coordinate 44,450,462 of CM075981.1, read as the reverse complement.
GATCTGGGAATAATGGTAAGAGGCAACTAATTCAGGACTGGGATGAGGAGAAATTATTTCACTCAAACAGTGGATAAACTCGACAATTCTTTCAAACTAAAGTCAATTGAGGCTAAATAATTCAATATATTCAAGGAGTTAGATATAGTACTAATGGCCAAAGAAAGGTGCAGGGTGACAAAGTAAGTGGAGGGCACTGAATTTGGATGATCAAAGATTCTATTGAATGTCGGAGTAACTCAAAGGGCCGAATGAATTGCTCCTGTTCCTATTTGTTTAATGTTTCTATGTATCTATTGATAGTAAACTCTTGAATGCACAACTTTCATAATTATATCCCTTATAAGGTGATATTGAGCACAACCCTCGTTCCTGACACCTTGCTGCCATGACTCACGACTAAAGAAATCCTCAAAATCTCCGTTTGACCGAAGATGAAACAATCCCAATCTCTCTTTCTCCACAAGAACTCCGAATGTGGAGCTGCCTTCACATGTTCCCTCTTCCCTGTTGCATCCCTTCAACCAGCTGTCTGTTATCCCAGTTAACTAAATAATCCCAACGCCAACTAGATTCTGAATTGGAACAGTAAACTTAATCTGAGAGCTTGCTGGAATCGCTCCCAAGCTGTTTGAATATGAGCCCTGGTCTAAGCGATATGAGCGGTAGCCTTGCATGTGTCTACCTGGAAGCGATGAAAGTCTTGGGGTTTGAAGTCGTTAGGAGAGCAGCCACACCAGTCCACGATGTGTTTGTATTGGCACTTGCAGCCCAGCTTACGATTCCAGTTGGTAATGCGCAGATTGTTATCCACCATTGTACCGCAGAGATGACCATTCTCCAAAACCGTGTGGAAGAATGACTGTATTGGAAAAAGCATTAAGACGGCATTTGTAAGCACTCAGCTGCAGGAAAATACCTTACACTGCCCGATTAGAAACATAGAAACATAGAAAATAGGTGCAGGAGGAGGCCATTCGGCCCTTCGAGCCAGCACCGCCATTCATTGTGATCATGGCTGATCGTCCCCAATCAATAACCCGTGCCTGCCTTCTCCACATATACCTTGATTCCACTAGCCTCATGAGCTCTATCTAACTCTCTCTTAAATCCATCCAGTGACTTGGCCTCCACTGCCCTCTGTGGCAGGGAATTCCACAAATTCACAACTCTCTAGGTGAAAACATTTTTTCTCACCTCAGTCTTAAATGGCCTCCCCTTTGTTCTAAGACTGTGGCCCCTGGTTCTGGACTCACCCAACATTGGGAATATTTTTCCTTCATCTAGCTTGTCCAGTCCTTTTATAATTGTATATGTTTCTGTAAGATACCCCCTCATCATTCTAAACTCCAGTGAATACAAGCCAAGTCTTTTCAATCTTTCCTCATATGACAGTCCCGCCATCCCAGGGATCAATCTTGTGAACCTACGCTGCACTGCCTCAAACACAAGGATGTCCTTCCTCAAATTAGAAGACCAAACTGTACACAATACTCCAGATGTGGTCTCACCAGAGCCCTATACAACTGCAGAAGAACCTCTCTACTCCTATACTGAAATCCTCTTGTTATGAAGGCCAAAATTCCATTAGCTTTCTTCACTGCCTGCTGTACCTGTAAGCCAACTTTCAGTGACCGGTGTACAAGGACACCCAGGTCTCGCTGTACCTGCCCCTAACCCCATTGAGATAATAATCTGCCCCCTTGTTTTTGCCACCAAAGTGGATAACCTCACATTTATCTATATTATATTGCATCTGGCACGCATCTGCCCACTCACTCAACCTGTCCAGGTCACCCTGCAACCTCCTAACATCCTCTTCACTGTTCACACTGCCACCCAGCTTTGTGTCATTCGCAAACTTGCTAGTGTTGCTCATAATTCCCTCTTCCAAATCATTAATATATCTGGTAAACAGTTGCGGCCCCAACACCGAGCCTTGCGGCACTCCACTCGCCACTGCCTGCCATTCTGAAAAGGACCCGTTCACTCCTATTTTTTGCTTCCTGTCTGTCAACCAATTTTCTATCCACGTCAACACCCTACCCCCAATACCATGTGCTCTAATTTTAGTCACCAGTCTCCCGTGCGGGACCTTATCACAGGCTTTCTGAAAGTCTAGATACACTACATCCACTGGCACCCCTTCATCCATTTTACTTGTCACATCCTCAAAAAATTCCAGAAGATTAGTCAAGCATGATTTCTCTTTCATAAATCCATGTTGACTTGGACTAATCCTTTTACTGCTATCCAAATGCCCCATTATTACCTCTTTAATAATTGACTCCAGCATCTTTCCCACCACCGAAGTCAGGCTAACTGGTCTGTAATTCCACGTTTTCTCTCTCGCTCCTTTCTTGAAAAGTGGGATAATATTAGCTATCCTCCAATCCACAGGAACTGATCCTGAACCTATTGAACATTGGAAAATGATCACCAATGCATCCACTATTTCTAGAGCCACCTCCCTGAGGACCCTGGGGTGCAGTCCATCAGGTCCAGGGGATACTAATACTATTTCTCGCCTACTGAAAATTTCTTTCAGTTCCTCGACCCCCTTAGATCCTCTGTCCTCCAGTACTACTGGGAGATTGTTTGTGTCTTCCTTAGTGAAGACAGATCCGAAGTACCTGTTCAACTCTTCTGCCATTTCCTTGATCCCCATAATAATTTCACCCGTGTCTGCCTTCAAAGGACCCACATTTGACTTTGCTATTCTTTTCCCCTTAACATACCTAAAGAAGCTTTTACTGTCCTTCTTTATATTCCTGGCCTGCTTCCCCTCGTACTTCATCTTTTCAGCCCGTATTGCCCGTTTTGTTTCCTTCTGTTGTCCTATGAAAGTTTCCCAATCCTCTGGCTTCCGGCTACTCTTTGCTGTGTTATACATCTTTTCTTTTAGTTTTATTCTATCCCTAACTTCTCTTGTCAGCTACGGTTGGCTCCTACTCCCCTTAGAATCTTTCTTCCTTTTTGGAATGAAATGATCCTGCGTCTTCCGGATTATGCCCAGAAATTCCTGCCATTGCGTGTTCCACCGTCATTCCTGCTAGGATCCCTTTCCAGTCTACCTTGGCCAGCTCCGCTCTCATGCTTTCATAGTCCCCTTTGTTCAACTGCATCACTGACACTTCCGATTGAACCTTCTTCTTCTAAGATTAGTACCAATCATGATCAGAACAGATAAAGAGTTAACATTGACAGGAAAAAATGACATTGACATTTAAAAAAATTATTTACTTGCTGTTTGAAAATAAATTAAGGGTGAAGAACACATCTGTTAATAATGGTGATCTGGTTCAGCATTTGGTGTTCCACATGGAAGCTATGAATCATTTATCAGTAATCACCTTTGCACCACCAGGACAACAGCTTTAGCACAGTGTGTTTACTTAGTTTAGATTCTAGCTCAGACGACTGTTTATCACAGTGAAACGACATCAACTGTACCGCAAATCCAGCTTCTGATCAATCTTATTCTTACTGAATTGAATGGAACACAGAGTGGTTACACAATATGTTGCTGGTATTGAATCCAATCCCAGCAGCTGCTGGTCCACAAATGCACGCCAGCCCTTTGCATGCACTCATAATTCATGATTAAATTACACGGTGTGCAACCCACAATAAAGCACTCTCCCCGGCTTAAAATGAAATGCAAGGCCAATGAATATGAATTTAACACTTCAACATTTGACTGAATCACAATGGCTGATGTTCTGATAAATAAAGAGGGGGGTAAAGGAGGTGGAGGAGTTGTTTTATGAATTGTGGGGAATGTAGTGGTGGTGCTCAGTGAGGCCATACTGGAGTGTACACCTATTGACGCATTATGATCAAGCTCAAAAATAAGATAATAGCAATTACTCGAATGGGATTACATTATAGGCCACCCAATAGCCAGCGGGAGTGATAGAGGGTCAGATATATAGACAGATTATGGAAGGATGCAAGAAGCACAGGGTTGTTGTAGTGGGTGACTTTAACTTCCATAATATTGACTATGATCTACTCAGGGCACGAGGAATACATCTGTGGAATTCATTGCCACAGACGGCTGTGGAGGCCAAGTCAGTGGATATTTTTAAGGCAGATATAGACAAGTTCTTGATCAGAACGGGTGTTAAGGGTTATTGGGAGAAGGCAGGAAATGGGATAAGGTTGCAGAGATCAGCCATGATTGAATGGCAGAGTACACTCGATGGACCGAATGACCTAATTCTACTCCTATAACTTGTGAACATGTAAACATTATATGGATAGTCCAACTCGAGAAGGGACCATACTGGACCTTGTATTGCCAGGAACCTTGCCAGATGACCAGTGTTACAGTGGAAGAGCAATTTGGAGATAATGATCATAACTCCAGACAATATGTCCGAAGAAGGGTCTCGACTCGAAACGTCACCCATTCCTTCTCTCCTGAGATGCTGCCTGGCCCGCTGAGTGACTCCAGTTTTTTGTGTCTACCTTCCATTTGTTTTAAGGTTGCTTTGAATAGGGACAGGTGTGGATGTTGTGGGAAGGTACTTAATTGGGGCAAGGCAGATTACAATGTCAGTAGTCAGGAACCAAACAAGGTCGATTGGAAGCAGTTGCTCTTGGGTAAGTCCACAGATGACATGTGGGAGTTATTTAAAAGCCAGCTGATCAATATGCATGATCAACAAATTCCAGTAAGGAGGAGGGAGGATAAGGATGGCGAGGTGGGGGAACTGTGGAAGGCCAAGGAGGTTCTAGATTTGGTCAGGAAGACAAAGGAAGGGTACGTCAGGTTTAAGAAGGTGGCATCAGCGAATATAAAATGAGCAGGAATGAACTTAAGTGGGTGATTACAAGGGCCAAAAGTAGCCAGGAAATGTCATTGTTGAGTCGGATTAAGAAAAATCCCAAGGTTTTTAATAGGTACATTAAAAAACAAGAGGGTGGCCAGGGAGAAGGTGGGAATGCTCAAGGATTAAGGAGGGAATCTATGCTTGGAGTCAGAGGATGTAGGTAAGGTGCTAAACGAGTAGTTAGTATCTGTATTCAGCGATGAGAAGCAATTGGAAGGCATTGTGTTAAGAGTTGCTGCCTTACAGCGCCAAAGATCCCAGTTCGATCTTGACTACAGGTGCTGTCTGTACGGAGTTTGTATGTTCTCCCTGTGGGTTTTCTCTGAGTGCCCCGGTTTCCTCCGATACTCCAAAGATATACAGGTGCCAATTGCCATCTCAAATGGGAAACATATCATCATTTTCATTTTTGCTAAGCTTATATCGAAGATTGTCCTCAAGAGAACTGTGATCGCAATTATGCAATAAGGACTGCAGAAGAAAGTGGCCCATCACCAACATCTCAGAGACACTGCTGATAAATATAAATACTGCTTTCCCAGAGACAATCATATTTTGTTAATAATTTAAAAATAAACATCTATTACTATTTTTCTCCTTTCTCTTCTTCTGCTTTCTGCTTCATATTTAGTTTAGTTTAGAGACTTCAGCCCACCGAGCCCACACCGACCTGCGATCCAAGCACATTTTTGCTAAATGTGACACATTTTGGACACATTTGACAAACAAGTCAATGCCGTGGTAAAAGCTAGCTTCTTTCAGCTTCGGACGATAGCTGAAATAAAACAATTCCTCCAGTTTGATGACCTCAAAAAGATCATCCACACATTCATCTCCTCCCGCCTAGATTACTGCAACTCCCTTTACACTGGCATCAGCCAATCTTCCCTGTCCCGCCTGCAACTGGTCCAAAACGCTGCAGCGAGACTCCTGACGGGCACCCGAAAAAGGGACCACATCACCCCGATCCTGGCCTCTCTCCACTGGCTCCCTGTGCGGTTCCGTATAAACTTCAAGATCCTCCTCCATGTCTACAAAGCCCTCAATGGGCTTGCCCCCACCTACATAAACTGTCTTCTCACCCACCACTCCACCTCCAGGCCCCTCAGATCGGCCGACTTGGGGTTGCTGAATATCCCACGGTCTAGGCATAAGCTCAGGGGCGACCGCGCCTTTGCGGTTGCAGCCCCTAGACTGTGGAACAGCATCCCCTTTCCCATCAGAACTGCCCCCTCCATCGACTCTTCTAAGTCAAGTCTAAAAACGTATCTATACTCCCAAGCCTTTCCTGACATCCTCTGAGTGAGGGCTACATGTATATATGTATGTAGTTTGTTTTGTTTATGCTATTCTTATAACAAATGTAAAGCACTTTGGCCAACGAGAGTTGTTTTTTAAATGTGCTATATAAATAAATGTGACTTGACTTGACTTGACATTAACACGATCCATTCCTTAAGTGAATTTACATTACCAGGGCTCGAAATTAGCGGTTGCCCGGGTGCCATTGACCACCCAAAGTGCCGCCGGGCAACCTAAACACCGAGTCATTTTGCCCGGCTTGGCAAGCAAATACTGGTTTATACCGATAGACACAAAAAACTGGAGTAACACCGCGGGTCACTCAGCATCTCTGGAGAATAGGAACATGACGTTTTGTGTCGGCGGCGGCTGTGCGGGGCAAAGATACTAGGTGCGTGGTGACGAAGGTTCGAAGTGAATGATGGGCCCCGAACAGCGGCAGCAGCGGCCGCAAGAGCGGCTCCACCGCCTTCTCTTCCCGCACCCCGCCCGGCGGAAGGAGGCCTCCCTCATCCTTCCTCCCTCCCTCCTCCCGGCCTCGCCATGCGAGAGGGGTTGTTTTGAAAGCGTCATTGGTGCATTTGCAAGCAGCGGCTGCTATCGCCCTGATAACGGCCGCTGCTTGCCAATCCATTAACGGCGCTTTCAAAACAACCCCTCTTGCACACCGAGGCCGGGAGGAGGGAGGGAGAGAGGGAGGGAGAGGGAGGCAGACGCCTCCTTCCGCCATCTGAAGCAGCTGCACCAAAGATCCTATAGCTATAGGATCTTTGAGCTGCACCGCTCTGCCCCGCACCTTCCTGTCGGCTGGCGGAGGAGGGGTGGCGAGATCCCAACCACCCCCCCCTTTGGCTGCGGCACTTTGGCGTTGGACAGGTTCGGCCAAAGCAGCGGGGTGATGTTGTTAGAGGACCTTCCTTCCTCCCCACCTCCTCTGCCCCTTCCCCCCCTCTCTCTCTTGTACGCCCCCCTCCACCCCTCTTATCCTGGGACCTCTCCTGTCCATCCCGCACTGATCCCCATTATCTCCTCTATTCCTCATTTGACATCCCGTGCTCCCCTCCCCATCTACCCCCTCCCCCAATCTAGTCATCACCCTACCCACCTCACATTGATTCTCCTGCCACACCCCCCATCCATCCTACACTGGTCCCCCAATTCATCCTGTACTGACCCCCCTTCCCATCCATCCTGCACTTCTCCCCCCATTCATACTGCACTGATCCTCCCATTCATCCCGTACTGACCCACCCTCCATTTACCCTGCACCAATCCCCCCCATCCATCCTGTAGTTATCTCCCCATTCATCTTTTACTGATCTCCCATTCATCCTGCACAGACCCTCCAATCCACACTGTCCTGACCCCCCCCCATTCATCCTGTACTGACCCCCCCCATTCATCCTGTACTGATCCCCCCATTCAAGACGAATGGGGGGAACAGTCTGAAGAAGGGTCTCGACCCGAAACGTTGCCTATTTCCTTCGCTCCATAGATGCTGCCTCACCCGCTGAGTTTCTCCAGCATTTTTGTCTACCCCCATTCATCCTGTACTGATCCCCCATTCATCCTGTACTGATCCCCCCCCATCCATCCCGTACTGATCCCCCCATTCAACACCACTGACATCCCCCGTGCTCTCCCCTCACAATTTTACATACTCCAACCAACACGTACTAATTCACCTGCCTCAATCCATCCATTCCGCACCGATTGCCTTCTCAACGCCCTCCCCCCCCCTGCCATCTATCCACCCCGCATTAATTCACACCCCCCCCTCCCTGACCCTATTGTGCTTCATGGTCTTCACAGCGAACATTGACTATGTTTGATAATGGAATGCAATCAAATGTGTTTTAATTCCCAATGTTATTATTTGTTTTGACACCTTTAAACATATTACCAAAAGAACATTTGCTGCAGTTATGTCCTTTGGCCATCTCTTGTCAGTTAGTGTAATGTTTAACCTGTCAGATGGGTATAGTCGGTTTTAACAGCTATTATCATAAAATGCTTTTAGAAATTTCCTTGCAACCTGTATATTTTGTTATGGATAAATTATGTAGGAAGTGAGAGTGTTTCTGTGCCAATAGCAATAACGACCCATGCTAAGGCCATGTCATGATAATTTTCGGTCCTTTACAGAGAACATGCTTGCATCAATCTGTAGTGTGCATGGTTAAGGATATATGTTACCACGGTCCAGGATTTATTGATACAGGTTGATCATATGCTGAATAATCCAACCACATTTTTGTTTGGAAGTTGAAAGAACTAGTAGAAATTGCATTAATTGCAATGTGTAAAAAGAGTTGAGATATTGTATTATCATTTTGCTGCATGTCATTGTGGTATATATCATGTCTTGATTGGTGAATATGTTTAGTTTGTGAGTTATTTGAAGCAGAAATAATATGTGAATGTAGACAAAAGTGCTGGAGAAACTCAGCAGATGCGGCAGCATCTATGGAGCGAAGGAAATAGGCAACGTTTCGGGCCGAAACCCTTCTTCAGACTGATGGGTTTCGGCCTGAAACGTTGCCTATTTCCTTCGCTCCATGGATGCTGCTGCACCCGCTCAGTTTCTCCAGCACTTTTGTCTACCTTCGATTTTCCAGCATCTGCAGTTCCTTCTTGAACATAATATGTGAATGCTTCATTGAGCATAATTCCGACTGGTAAATACGCACTTCGTCCGAGCACATTATCGCACGCGTCATGCAAGCCGTCTTAAATGACCACCTAAACTGTTATTTGGCAACCTAAAAAGCCGTCAAGGTTGCCCGGCTGGCAACAGGGAAAAAAAGTTAAGTGAGAGCCCTAATTACCCTATTGCTTTCTAAAGACGCTGCCTGACCACTGGTGTGTTTCGAACATATTATGTTTCTACTGCTGTCTACTGAGATTAAATTCTCATTTATTTTAAAGCAAATCCTACAAAAAGGTAATTCAGATAATCCTCACAACTCATCCCAGACCAGCAGGAAGTTTCAATTCTACATGAATGATTTTGGCAAAAGATTGAAACCAGAACAAGCAGTAGAAGCTATTCTAATTGTCACTATTACACTGTCACAGCAGCGAAACATGTCCCTGGAAATAATATCATTAGGAGAAAGCAAAATCTCTGTGCACCGTATTGCTTTGTTCCTTTCGCTCAAACGACTTTGCTTAATAAGAATAGACACAAAATGCTGGAGTAACTCAGCAGGACAGGCAGCATCACTGGAGAGAAGGAATGGGTGACGTTTTGGGTCGAGACCCTTCTTCAGACTGATGTCAGGGGAGTGAGGATAAGGAAGTGTAAGGTGTGAAAGCTGTATAAAGGGGGTATAAATCAAGATCATTGTTAGCTGGGATAAGGTAATAACAAAGCAAACAGATAAACTGTACTTGGACTGAGTCAGACTGGTTGGAGAACTGGGAAGGGGGAGGGATGAAACGAAGGGGAAATCAAGGGCTATTTGAAGTTAGAGAAGTCAATCTTCATACCGCTGTGGGGTAAGCTGCCCAAGCGAAATATGAGGTGCTGTTCCTCCAATTTGCGCTGGGCCTCACTCTGACAATGGAGGAATCCCAGGACAGAAAGGTCAGTGTGGGAATGGGAGGGGGAGTTAAAGTGTTCAGAAACCGGGAGATCAGGTAGGTTTAGGTGGACTGAGCGGAGGTGTTCAGCGAAACGATCACCAAGCCTGCGCTTGGTCTCGCTGATATACAGGAGTCCACACCTGGAAAGAGTAAATGAGAGTCATGCAAAAGACAATTCAAAGGAAGATTTGGTCTCTAAACCTGTGCTCTGTAGCACATTTCATTGGGTATATGTTAATGCAGCTTCTCTGTTGCCTGTGAATTATCCTTTGGACTCTCGGCATTGTTGCATGTAACTAGGTACCAGGTGTCTGAGTTAACTTTTTATTCAAACTGTTCCAGGGTCATCACAGCCTTGAAAAGCACATCACAACTTACTAGGCCTCTGACTGGTACAACTCACCTGTGAACCTTTTGAAGAAGTGATAACATGTATTGATAGAAACATAGAAACATAGAAAATAGGTGCAGGAGGAGGCCATTCGGCCCTTCGAGCCAGCACCACCATTCATTGTGAGCATGGCTGATCGTCCCCAATCAATAACCCGTGCCTGCCTTCTCCCCATATCCCTTGATTCCACTAGCCCCTAGAGCTCTATCTAACTCTCTCTTAAATCCATCCATTGAGTTGGCCTCCACTGCCCTCTGTGGCAGGGAATTCCACAAATTCACAACTCTCTGATTGAAAAGGTTTTTTCTCACCTCAGTCTTAAATGACCTCCCCTTTATTCTAAGACTGTGACCCCTGGTTCTGGACTCGCACAACATTGGGAGCATTTTTCCTGCATCTAGCTTGTCCAGTCCTTTCATAATTTTATATGTTTCTATAAGATCCCCCCTCCTCATTTTAAACTCCAGTGAACACAAGCCTAGTCTTTTCAATCTTTCCTCATATGACAGTCCCGCCATCCCAGGGATCAATTTTGTGAACCTACGCTGCACTGCCTCAATCACAAGGATGTCCTTCCTCAAAGTAGGAGACCAAAACTGTACACAATCCTCCAGATGTGGTCTCACCAGAGCCCTATACAACTGCAGAAGAACCTCTTTACTCCTATACTGAAATCCTCTTGTTATGAAGGCCAACATTCCATTAGCTTTCTTCACTGCCTGCTGTACCTGCACGCCAACTTTCAGTGACTGGTGTACAAGGACGCCCAGGTCTCGCTGCACCTCCCCCTTACCTAACCTAACCCCATTGAGATAATAATCTGCCTCCTTGTTTTTGCCGCCAAAGTGGATAAACTCACATTTATCTACATTATATTGCATCTGCCACGCATCTGCCCACTCACTCAACCTGTCCAGGTCACCCTGCAACCTCCTAACATCCTCTTCACAGTTCACACTGCCACCCAGCTTTGTGTCATCCGCAAACTTGCTAGTGTTGCTCCTAATTCCCTCTTCCAAATCATTAATATATATGGTACACAGTTGCGGCCCCAACACCGAGCCTTGCGGCACTCCACTCGCCACTGCCTGCCATTCTGAAAAGGACCCGTTCACTCCTACTCTTTGCATCCTGTCTGCCAACCAATTTTCTATCCATGTCAACACCCTACCCCCAATACCATATGCTCTAATTTTGGTCACCAGTCTCCCATGCGGGACCTTAGCAAAGGCTTTCTGAAAGTCTAGATACACTACATCCACTGGCAACCCTTCATCCATTTTACTTGTCACATCCTCAAAAAATTCCAGAAGATTAGTCAAGCATGATTGCCCTTTCATAAATCCATGTTGACTTGGACTAATCCTTTTACTGCTATCCAAATGCCCCATTATTACCTCTTTAATAATTGACTCAAGCATCTTTCCCACCACCGAACTGGTCTGCAATTCCCTGTTTTCTCTCTCGCTCCTTTCTTGAAAAGTGGGATAACATTAGCTACCCTCCAATCCACAGGAATTGTTCCTGAATCTAGTGAACATTGGAAAATGATCACCAATGCGTCCACTATTTCTAGAGCCACCTCCCTGAGGACCCTGGGATGCAGACCATCAGGCCCATGGGATTTATCATCCTTCAGTCCCATTAGCCTACACAATACTATTTCTCGCCTAATGAAAATTTCTTTCAGTTCCTCTACCCCGTTAGATACTCTGTCCACCAGTACATCTGGGAGATTGTTTGTGTCTTCCTTAGTGAAGACAGATCCGAAGTACCTATTCAACTCTTCTGCCATTTCATTGTTGCCCATAATAATTTCACCCGTGTCTGCCTTCAAGGGACCCACATTTGACTTTGCTACACTTTTTCCCTTAACATATCTAAAGAAGCTTTTACGGTCCTTCTTTATATTCCTGGCCAGCTTCCCTTCGTACTTCATCTTTTCAGCCCATATTGCCCGTTTTGTTTCCTTCTGTTGTCCTATGAAAGTTTCCCAATCCTCTGGCTTCCGGCTACTCTTTGATGAGCGCACTGTGGAAGAAGTAGTCTATGTGAACTTCATTACGATGCGGCCCTAGTTGGGAAGCTGGTCCAAATGTTTTTTGCTCATGGAATCCAAGACGTTTTGACAGAACTGGGCAAAATAGGAAGCAGAGGTAAGAGTGGAGGATTGTTTTGCATTTGGGAACTAATCCCAGCAGTGTAATTAGGGATCAGTGCTGGAATTCTTACTGCTCATTCTATGTATTGACAATTTGAACATGAATGTACAAGGTATGCTGAGCAAACTCACAAGGAACACGGACATTTCCGGCGTAGATAATGTGTACAGATAGTCTTCAGGATGATATTCATCAGTTGATGAAAAAGGCATGGCTATAGCCGATGGGATTTAATACTGATTTGTATAATTTGTTGCACTAATCACGGGAAGACCTACGCAATGAACAGTATGGACCGAGGTGTATATAAGGACAAGGATACAGGTTGATAAGATGAGGAAGAAGCCACATGGGATGCTGGCTATCTTTAGCCAGAGGCACAGAATATAAGAAGAGGTATTTGATGATATAATGTCATAAAGCATTGATTAGGTGACTACTGGAGTACTATGTATCACCCTGGTCACTGCACAGGAGAGTAGGCAGAGAATATACACCATGATAGTACCTGGCATGGAACATTTCAGTTATGAGGAATGAGTGAGTGTTGAGTTTGATTTTCTTCAGCAGAGGCTGAGAATGGACCTGACATGGGTATATGGAACTGAGGGGGAGATAGTAGGCACATTTTCACCATTATAAGCTGTCTAAAACTAGAGGGAGAACAAGGAACTACAGATGTTGGAATATTGAGTAAAACACAAAGTGTAATAAGAACTCAGTGGGTCAGGCAGCATCTGTGGAGGCGACATTTTAGTTTGGGACCTTTCTTTGGACTAGAAGGTTGAAGGGTAAGGGTAACTTCAATATCTGGACACACACTTGAACTGCAAGGCAGAGAGGGCTATCGATTAAGTGTGAGTTGGCATGATGGTCAACATGGAGATGGTAGGTTGACCACAATAAAATAGCAGCAAGAGTTGGCCAAGAGGGCCCTCATGTGTGTACACTTTCAATATGATCAAGGCTGATCAATGGTGGTCTCAATTCCTCTACTGCATCAGCCCCCACCCACCCCCCCCCCCCCCCCTCCCATAAGTCTCAGTAAAAAAGCAAACTGCTGCAGGAACTCCGTGAAGCAGCATTTCTGGAGGCAAAAGGCTAATTGACTTGGTTGGGAGCCTGCATCAGTACTGAGTGTCGAGGGGAGAGACCCAGCATAAAAAGGTGAGAGGAGGGGGACGAGGCAAGGTCGGGCAGAGGTTGGGTGGAGCCAGGAGAGAAGGGAGATGTCAGGCAGATGAAGCTGTGAAGCCAGTGGATGCGACACCTCAACATGGCAAGACGATGGGTAGTCCAGGCGATTGTTCTGTGGAATACCTATGCTGTTTTCAGAATGACCAACTTGACATCTTGGTTGTATGCAAATTTAGACCCATCTTTCCATTCTAATTGTTTTTCTCCACTATCAGGGTGAAGTCAAACACAGACCATAGGAACAGCACCTAGCAACTCTCCTGGGTAGCTGTCAACCCAATGGGATGAATATTGAAGTCTTAACCATCAGGTGACCTACACTTCCTGTGTTCCTTTCTCTCTTCTCTGGTTCCGGGTGTCAGAGGTTATGGGGAGAAGGCACGAGAATGGGGTTAGGAGGGAGAGATAGATCAGCCATGATTGAATGGTGTAGACTTGTTTGGCTGAATGGCCTAATTACTCTCACCCAACAAACAGCTAACAATGGCCTGTTTCCTTTATCATTGTTACTTTTTTGCATATCATTCATTCATTGTTCTTTATCTCTCTACATCATTGTATATATCTCTCATTTCCCTTATCCCTCACCAGTCTGAACAAAGGTCTCGACCCGAAACGTCACCCATTCCTTCTTTCCATTGAGTGGGAGTTAGATAGACCTCTTAAAGATAGCGGAGTCAAGGGATATGGGGAGAAGGCAGGAACGGGGTACTGATTGTGAATGATCAGCTATGATCACATTGAATGGCGGTGCTGGCTCGAATGACCAAATGGCCTACTCCTGCACCTGTTGTCTATTGTCCAGAGATGCTGCCTGTCCCACTCAGTTATTCCAGCTTTTTGTGTCTATCTTCGGTTTAAACCAGCATCTGCAGTTCCATCCTACTAATTCTACTCTTATCACTTATGATCTTATGTTCCCTCTATGCCCCCATTTCCCAACACCCCCTCACCCATTCATTCCCCTTTGGCAACTGATCCCATCTGTCCATCGTCCTTCCCTTAGTTGGTTCCACTTTAGCCCTTCCTTATTTATCAGATTCTACATCAGCAGCCTCTTGCTTCCACTTATTACCTTCTAGCCTCTGTTTCTTTCTCCTTCCTCATCTCTCCCCAACCTAGCCCCAGGAGCCCTGTTTTTTTTGTTTTCCTTATCCTTCTACCTATTTCCATCCAGAGCCACCACCTCCTGACCCCATCCCGTCTCCTTGCCAACATGTCTCCATCCACCCGTCATGTCACACCTTGCCTGGTTCAATCAATCCCTCCACATCCCATTGCAGATCACAATGTCCTCCTTGCAACATGCCCCTCCACCCACTTCCCAATCATTGAAAAACATGGAGACGTTACACTTTGTAGCTCCCTCCAGGTCATTAATATAAATAGTTAACAATTGAGGGCCAAGAACTACCTCCTGGGGTACTCCACTAGTTAAATTCCTCCAGCCTGAAATAACACATTTCGTCTAACTGTTTGTATGGTACCCGGACGTGGTGTCGAAGGACGAGAAGCCAAAGCGAAGAAGTGGAAGCCAAATAGCCGAATGGAAACGAAGCCGAAACGCCAACAAACCAAAAGGGCGGGATGTCTAAAAGCCAACTAACCGAAAGGCTGCGTGGCCTCAAAGCAAACTCACTGAATGGCAGCTCTGCTGAAACACCACCTAACCGAAAGGCTGCGTCGCCTACAAGCCAACTAACCGTATGCCGCTCTGCCGAAAAGTCAAATAATGGACATGATGTCGCCGGGGGGGGGGAGGGGGGGGGCGGGACTTGTCAGCGATTGGTCCACATCCCCGCGCCCATCACATCACTGGCCGGTGGAGACGGGAGGGTGGGGTCATTTTCCCACACAAGCCATTATTTGACTTTTTGGCAGAGCGGCCATTCGGTTAGTTGGCTTTTCGGCTTCCCGCCCTTTCGGTTCGTTGCCGTTTCGGCTTTGTTTCCATTCAGCTATTTGGCTTTGACTTCTTTGCTTTGGCTTCTCGTCTTTCGACGCCACGTCCGCACACGGTTTGTATTCCATGTAGCAGCCAGTTTTCAATCTATGCTAACATGCTTAGCCTCTAAATGTATGCACCAGCTTCTGCACTGTGATATAAGGACCTGTTTCTGCGCTGTACAAGTCTGATTATTTCTTGTGTTGGAAGTAACTGCAAATGCTGGTTTACACCAAAGATAGACACAAAATGCTGGAGTAACTCAGCAGGACAGGTAGCATCTCTGGAGAGATGAAATGGGTGATGTTTCAGGTGGAGACCTTTCTTCAGACTGAGGATCAGGGGAGAGGAAACTGGAGATATGGAAGAGTATAAAGAGAATGTAAGGTGTGAAAAGGACAGATCAAAAGTTGATGATAATCAAGGAAAGGTACAATGATTCATTGTTGGCTGAGGGGAAGTGACAAGGAGGGATATAAACTGTAACATTAATCAGGAGGACAGTGAAACTAGTTGGAGAACTAGGGCAGGGGAGAGGCAGAGAGAGAGGGAGAACAAGGGTTACTTGAAGTTAGAGAAATCAAATTCATACCGCTGGGTTGTAAGCAGCCCAAGAAAAAATGAGGTGCTGTTCCTCAAATTCGATCATCATCAGGTTTGATCTGTCCTTTTCATATTCATAGTTTAGTTTAGTTTAGAGATACAGCGCGGAAACAGGCCCTTCAGCCCACCGGGTCCGCACCGACCAGTGATCCCCGCACATTAACATTATCCTACACCCACTAGGGACAATTTTTACATTTACCAAGTCCATTAGCCTGCAAACCTCTTTGTATCTATCCGTATCTCCAGTTTCCTTCTGCCCTGACTCTCAGCCTGAACAGTCAAGTCAAGAGTGTTTTATTGTCATATGTCCCAGATAGAACATTGAAATTCTTACTTGCTACAGCACAACAGAATATGTCAAGACCCGAAACATCACCCATTCCTTATCTCCAGAGATGCTGCCTGAGCCGCTGAGTTACTCCAGCTCCAGTGTCTATCTTTGATTATTTCTTCCCTTGATTAGCCCTCTCTCCAACATTTCTTCTCCTGGCGAGGTCTTTGTCCACTGTTCCCTCCTTGGGCCAGGCCTCTGGCCTTCACCCTCCCCCTGGCTCCCCTGTCCATGGACCCAATTGCTTCTCGGTCTCAGGGATGGTCCTGCAGATCCTTTATCCCCTAGTCTTGGCCGGTGTCACCTGGCAGGTACCAGGTTATGGGGAAAATGCAGGAGAATGGGGTTAGGAGGCAGAGATGGATCAGCCATGATTGAATGGCAGAGTATACTTGATGGGCTGAATGGCCTAATTCTACTATCCCTTATGACCTTATGACCTTTTTTTCCACCAAAGGCAAAGGTTTTCCTCATCACCTTATCCAGACCTTTGCCTCTTTTTGTCCATCAGTTATCCTGAGGCCAAGTCTCTGCTGTGTCCTGATATCGTTCGTTATCTTATTATTTCATTCAGTCTCTGCCCAATATGGAAGCCAAGACCTGGAATTTTCTCACAGGAATATCACAGGATGTGATTTTTTTTGTATTCCCAGACTGTTAAAACTGAATTAGATTTTCCCCGAGTGCAAGTTCCCTAATATTGAATTGAGGGGAACGCATGGAAATGTCCTCATTGCTGCCTGGTTACCATAGTGATGTAGATATCATGGCATTACACAGGCCCTTCAGCCCAACTCGTCCATGCTGACCGAGATGCCACATCTAAGCTAGTCCCATTCATCCATGTCCCTCCAAACCTTTCATATCTATATGCCTGTCCAAATATAGAAAAGCACCAGTAGAGAGAGTCACTGTAGCACATGGAAAGTTCTGAATGTGAGATAAATAGCTATCAGAAGATCAGAAGTGATAGGAGTAGAATTAGGCCATTCGACCCATCAAGTCTATACCACCATTCAATCATGGCTGATCTATCTCTCCCTCCTGACCCCATTCTCCTGCCTTCTCCCCATGAACTCTGACATTCTGTACTTGGCAAGGAATATTTAAAAAATGTTCCAACTCTTCATCAAAAATCAATAAATGATGCCAATTTTAAAATGTGGAAATTCCCACCGTGGGTAGAATTGAAATCATTTGCAAAGGAACTGTACAGGCTCTGTTGTTGTGAAAATTAACTGGACTTTTCTTTTTGAACAGATCAAGGCACACCTACATAAAACACTCCAGTTGACTGCAAATCACGAGGGCAACAGCAGCTGTAAACCACAGCAACATGGGCTTTTCAAATGCCAAATCAAGCACTTCCTTAGACTTCCTCAGCAGGCAGGTTTACAAGAATTATCCCAGGAATCAATAGGTTAAACTATGATGAGCGTTTGTCGGCACTGGGCCTGTACTCGCTAGAGTTTAGAAGAATGAGGGGGGACATCATTGAAACATACCGAATCGTGAAAGGTTTGGATAGAGTGGATGTGGAGAGGATGTTTCCACTAGTGGGAGAGTTTAGGACTAGAGGTCATAGCCTCAGAATTAAAGGACGTTCTTTTTGGAAGGAGATGAAGAGAAATTTCTTTAGTCAGAGGGTGGTGAATCCGTGGCATTCTTTGCCACAGAAGGCTGTGGAGGCCAAGTCAAGGCCAAATGGACATTTTAAAGGCAGAGATAGATAGATTCTTTATTAGTACATGTGTCAGAGGTTATGGGGAGAAGGCAGGAGAATAGGGTTAGGAGGGAGAGATAGAACAGCCATGATTGAATGGTGGAGTAGACTTGATCGGCTAAAATGGCCTCATTCTACTCCTATCACATGAGCTTCTGCATGAAGCCACTGAATTGTTCATGGGTGACGTTTCAAAAAAAAGCAACCTGTAATTATCGCTTTTCAATCAATATAACTTCCTGCTTCTTATTAAGTAAAGACAGTGCTTGTGGAGAGACCATTAAAGGAATGACACAATGACATCAAGCAGTTTGACTGCAGTTCCATACCTCAGCAGGTAGCAGTGTATAGGCATAAAACCGCTTCATGTGCGTCACCAGTTCGTCTTCTGAATAGTTGACGTATTCTACAAATTTTCTGTTGAGGAGAAACCAGTCTGAGCCACCGTCTACAGTGATGCCTTCTGGGATTTTCCTGTCTCCGAGGCGCCACATGTGCGTGTCGCACTCAAAAAAAATCCTGTCCAATCCCTGCTTTCTTATGAACCTGAGAAAAAGACAGAAAATATTGAAAAATGAGAGGTTGTTAGGGGAATGGGAAGTCATAAGGAATAGGAATTCGGCCCATCAAGTCTACTCCACTATGGCTGATCTATCTCTCCCTCCTAACCCCATTCTCCTGCCTTCTCCCCACACCCTCTGACACCAGTACTAATCCAGAATCTATCTATCTCTGCCTTTAAAATATCCACTGACTTGGCCTCCACAGCCTTCTGTGGCAAAGAATTCCACAGATTCACCTCCCTCTAAAGAAATTTTTCCTCATCTCCTTCCTAAAAGAACGTTCTTTAATTCTGAGGTTATGACCTCTAGTCCTAGACTTTCCCACTAGTGGAAACATCCTCTCCACATCCACTCTATCCAAGCCTTTCACTATTCTGTTTGTTTCAATGAGTTCCCCCCTCATTCTTCTAAACTCCAGGGAGTACAGGCCCAGTGCCGACAAATGCTCATCATAGATTAATGTAATAATTTCTGGGATCATTCTTGTAAATCTTGAGAGTTCAGGTACTGCAATTGGAAAAGAGCAATAAACATAGCCCTGTTAAAACTGGGATTGGCTATGGAAAGCCGATAAAACAGCTAAGTTCTACTTTCACATATCATTACTTTAACCAACTGCAACAGTACAGTGTTCCAATGATGTCTTCAAGAATTCTATTGTAAACAAGACTTTAATGAAATGAAGAATTCCAGATACAGGGACAATTTTCCAGATTCAGGGACAGTTTCTTCCCAGCTGTTATCAGGCAACTGAACCAACCTACCAACATCCAGAGAGCAATCCTGAGCTACTGTCTACCTCATTGGAGACCCTCAGACTATTTTTATTCGGACTTAACTGGCCTTTATCTTGCACTAAACATTATTTTCTTCATCAGGTTTCTGTACTCTGTGGATGGCTCGATTGTAATCAAGTTTTGTCTTTCCACTGACTGGTTAGCACACAACAAAAGCTTATCACTGCATCTCGGTACATGTGACAATATACTAAACTGAATTAATAATGGTCATTCATGCCCCCCATTAAACACATGCCAATATCTGGTGTGGTTAGTTCTTTGCAACAATGAGTGGTAATGGATAACAATTTGACTATGTTCCATAATGTAGTCTTCACAGATCACTGCATTGGGTGCTAGTACAACACTGTCAGAATATGCCACATTTTTAATAGGGAAAGAGCAATGAACAATGTACAAAATACAGTTGAAATTGATGGGAAGTATTTGTGGTGTTTAAACTTTTGCTGTAAATTGAGGATGAATAATCTAATGCAATTTCAAGCACATTCTCACCAACCACTGGAATATATTTCTCATTTGCTGATACGACTTTAACCACCATCACTTTTGCTGCCTCTTCCAAACCATGCTTTAGCTTAGCTTAGAGATACAACACAAAAACAGGCCCTTCAGCCCACCGAGTCCGTGCCGACCAGCGATCCCCGTACACTAGCACTATCCTACACACTAGGGACAATTTACAATTTTACTGAAGCCAATTATCCTACACACCTGTAGGGTCTTTGGAGTGTGGGAAGAAACCGGAGCACCTGGAGAAAACCCACGTGGTCACGGGGAGAATGTACAAAATCCGTACAGGCAGCACTCATAGTGAGGATTGAACCCGGGTCTCTGTTGCTGTAAGGCAGCAACTCTACCGCTGCACCACCATGCTGCCCTAAGTTACTGCAGGAAGTGTAGAGCAGCCCACTTCCACTCTATGTGCGAGAAAGCAAAATCCTGCAGACATTGCAAGCCTGAAGTAAAAACAGAACAAGTTTAACATGCTCAGCAAGTCAGAGCACTTCTGAGGAGAGGGAAACAAAGTCACTGTTTTTAGGTTGATGACTTTCTTTATGACATCTGACCTGAGTAATTCTAGCATTTTTCTAATTTTATTCCTCTCTCCCACACTTCCTCTTGTGTCGAACATTTAACATGTTATAATTTTACTCAGTAAATGGATATATTGAATTGGCACTCAGAATGTTCCCCAGAGAAGGTGAGTGGGGAGGATGAGGTAAAGAAGCATTTGGGTACATGGATAAGTCAAATGAGTGGGTGAGAATGTGGCAGATGGAATATAATGTGAAAAAGTGTGTGGTTGTTCACTTTGGTGTATTTTTTTATAAAAGTGGATAAATTAGATAATATTGATGTGCCATGACCACCCTGAGGCCAGACATCCTCCTGGTCTAAGAGGCGACCAAAAACATTGTCTTGTTGGAACTGACAGTGCCATGGGAGGACCGTCTGGACGAGGCCCACGAGAGGAAGAAGACCAAGTACGAAGAGCTGGTCATAGACTGCCGTAAGCAGGGCTGGAAGGCAAGGTGTAGGCCCATCGAGGTTGGCTGCAGAGGTTTTGCAGGGCAATCGCTCTACAAAGCCTTGAGTGCACTGGGCATCAATGGAATGGAGAGAAGAGCTATCAAGAACATCACAGAGGCAGCGGAGAAAGCCTCCAGATGGCTCTGGATCAGGAGAGGAGGTCCATGGGGAGGAGCGAATGCCACCTGAACACAAGTCGAGGTCTGATCAACCACGGCTGGTTCGCCTGGGTGAGGGTGTCTGATGTTGAAAAACCCAAAACACCTAATGACCCCAGGTTACATCAGTGATGATGTGTTCAGGAGCATCAAGAGATGTATTTTTTATCAATCAAAAGTACATATGTGTGGTTATACACGAGAGGCCGAAGTATCCACAGTATTAAGACAGACACAAAAAGCTGGAGTAACTCAACAGGACAGCCTGCATCTCTGGAGAGAAGGAATGGGTAAAGTTTCGAGTTTTTTTGCATATCTTTCATTCATTTGTTCTATATCCCTCTACATCACTGTCTCCAGTATATCTCTCATTTGCCATTCCCCTGACTCTCTGTCTGAAGAAGGGTCTCGACCCGAAACATCACATATTCCTTTTCTCCAGAGATGCTGGCTGTCGCACTGAGTTACTCCAGCTTTTTATGTCTATCTTCGGTTTAAACCAGCATCTGCGGTTCCTTCCTCCAAATGCACAGCATTAATGTAGATAGATGCCCTTTCACAGTTCCCAAAAGTGCAACCATCTGATCCATTAGGTCTGCTTGGTAAAAACAACTTCTCAATGCAGTACTCCTTGAGGTGTCCAGGAGAGTGAACGTTGACCACGAGATCACACTGTAGACTGCACATGGCCTTGTCTGAGTTGCCTCCTCGCCTGCTCTGTCCGAACAGGATCACCTTCTGGATAGCCCTGTCCACTGCAGGGCTCTCACTTCACTTTTTTCCCTGTTGGCAGCCGGGCAACCTAGGGAGCTTTTTAGGTTGCCAAATGACAGTTTAGGTGGTCATTTAAGACGGCTTGCATGACCTGTGCGATAATGTGCTCAGACGAAGTACATAGTTGCCAGTCGGAATTATGCTCACATATTATTTCTGCTTCAAATAAGTCATAAACTAAACATATTCACCAATCAATATATGATATATCCCACAATGACATATAGCAAATTTATAATACAGTATCTCAACTCTTTTTACACATTGCAAAGAATGCAATTTCTATTATTTCTTTCCACTTCCAAACAAAAATGTTCTTGGATTATTCAGCGTATGGTCAGCCTGTGTCAATAAATCCTGGACCATGGTAACATATATGCTTAACCATGCACACTACAGATTGATGCAAGCATGTTTTCTGTGAAGGACCGAAAATTACCATGACATGGCCATAGCATGGGTCGTTATTGCTATTGGTACAGAAACACTCTAGCGGGATGGATAGATGGCGGGGGGGTTGAGAAGGCATTCGGTGTGATCTGGATGGATTGAGATAGGGGAATTAGTGCGTGTTAGTTGGAGTAGGTAAAATTGTGAGGGGAGAGTGCGGGGGGTGTCAGTGGGGGTTGAATGGGGGGGATCAGTACGGGATGGATGGGGGGTATCAGTACAGGATGGATGGAGGGATCAGTGCAGGATGAATGGGGGGGTCAGTACACGATAGAAGGGGGGGGCGGGTCAGTGCAGTGTGGATCGGGGGCTCTGTGCAGGATAGATGGGGGGAACACTACAGGATGGATGGGGGGGTTCAGTACAGGATTAATGGGGGGGAGCAGTGCAGGATGGATGGGGGGAGTAGTGCAGGATGGATGGGAAGGGGGTCAGTACAGGATGAATTGGGGGACCAGTGTAGGATAGATGGGAGGTACAGAAAAATGCTGGAGAAACTCAACGGGTGCAGCAGCATCTATGGAGCGAAGGAAATAGGCAACGTTTCGGGCCGAAACCTTAAATTGGTATAATTTTAGGATAGATGGGGGGTGGCAGGAGAATCAAAGCGAGGTTGATAGGGAGATCAGTGCAGGATGAATAGATGGGGGGGCGGTGGTGATGGGGAGGGGAGCACAGGGGATGTCAGTGAGGACTGAATAGAGGCAGGAATGGGGATCAGTGCGGGATGGAGAAGAGGGGTCCCAGGATAAAGGGGATGGAGGGGGGCGTACGAGAGAGAGAGAGAGAGTGAGAGAGGGGGCGAGGTGGGGAGGGAGGAAGGAAGGTCAGCGCTCCTCGGACATCACGGGCATCATCGCTGCCTTGACCGTCCCTGTCCACCGCCAAGTGCCGCCGCCAAAGTTGGAGGCAGTTAAGATCTCCTCGCCATCGCCTCCCCTCCTCCGCCAGCCTTACAGGAAGGTGCTGGGCCGAGCGGTGCAGGTGCTTCAGATGGCGGAAGGGGGCCTCCTCTTCCTCCCTCCTCCCGGCCTCGGCGTTCGGGAGGATTTGTTTTGAAAGCGGTTATTCCGTTGGCGGAGTGGCATGCAGCAGCCACTATCAAGGCGGGTGGGGTGCTGGAGGAGGAGGAGATGGAGCTGCCATCGCCGTCGCCGCTGTGCGGGGCCCATCATTCGCTCCGACCCCTGTCACCCCGCACTACAGCCGTCGCCGCTGCCGACCAGAAACGTCACTTATTCCTTTTCTCCAGAGATGCTGCCTGACCCGCTGAGTTACACCAGGTTTTTGTGTCCATCTTTAGTATAAACCAGTATCTGCAGTGTCAAGCCGGGCAAAATGACACGGCTTTTAGGTTGCCCGGTGGAACTTTAGGTGGCCATTGGCACCCGGGCAACCGTTAATTTCGAGCCCTGCACTGGGACTATGCGACTGCTCACCGTGAGACAGCTAATATAGTTGTTGCTCCACCTTGGTTCAATCTTGGCCCCCAGTGATAACTGCATGGTTTGCAAGTTCTCCCTGAGATCATCATTTCCTCCAATTGCCCAAAGATGTGAAGGTTGGCAGAAACATAGAAAATAGGTGCAGGAGTAGACCATTCGGCCCTACGAGCCAGCACCGCCATTCAATATGATCATAGCTGATCATCCAGAATCAGTACCCTGTACCTGCTTTTTCCCCATATCCCTTGATTCCGTTAGCCCTACGGGCTATATCTAAGTCTCTCTTGAAAACATCCAGTGAATTGGCCTCCACTGCCTTCTGTGGCAGTGAATTCCACAGTTTTAGAACTCTTTGGGTAGGTTAATTGCCCACTGTAAGTTTCCCCTTGTGTGCAGGCAAGTGCTGGAAATTAGGTTTATGTAGGCCAAGTGTACATGGGAACTGATGGCTGCCATGCACCAAATGGCCTGTTTCAATACTATTGACACTGTGACTCTTCCTGCATTTGTTACCACATCCAAATTTAACGCCACCCATGGGCTGCACTTTATGCTGAATCCCAGAAACACATGGAAACCCAAGAAGCACAGAATCCCATTAACCCATATCAACTGAGTGCTCACATCTCAGTGCCTCTTTGTGCTGCCCCCTGTCACACAATTCGACCATGCAGCCAACTCCATGAGGCTTTATTCAGCAGCTTGGCAGACGGGAGCTGAGTGGATCAGAACCATTCATTTAAAATCTCATCAAGGTGTGAGCTGCTTCACAGAAACCCAATATAACTATTTTAATGTCCTTTCCACTGAACTCAAGCAGCCAACCCACCATCCGGCCTCAACTTCTTTCTTGCTACCCCAGTTCAAATAGGCATTTTCATTACGATCAGTGAGATGAGCTAACGGTTTAAGAGATGAACGCTTGTTCCCACGGTTAGGTTAAGTCTATAGAAAAGTCTCGACCTAAAACATCACCTATTCCTTCTCTCCAGGGATGCTGACTGACCCGCTGAGTTACTCCAGCATTTTGTGTCTATTTTAGGTTAAGCTAAGAAGATAGACACAAAAAGCTGGAGTAACTCAGCGGGACAGGCAGGATCTCCGGAGAGAAGGAATGGGTGACATTTCGGGTCGAGACCCTTCTTCATTCAAGATAAACTTAGCTTCCACGTAGGAAGAATGGTTTCTGTTTAAAAAAAGTGAGGAATTCCTCTCTGCAGCATTAACGTCATGATCTTATTAAAAAACATGTGTTTTATTTACTGCTGTACCATCTTCCTTTGGAACATACATGACTACATACAAACATGATGGTGATATATGACCACAACACGATAAATATTTCCAATGGTGGGACTGATTGGATTAGGTCTAAGTGAGTTATAAATCTCCCAATGGCAGACAGTTCATTTTACACTGCTAATCAAAACGGATTCTGCTTATAACAGTTGGGGAATAGTCTCAGCATAAACAAAAAATATATGAATTAGCATCTTGCAAGATTTGTTGAAATTGATCATTTCTACTCCCGAACTTGCTGAAGTTTTGCTCTTTTAGTTCAAAGATTATTTGCTCTCTCTTTTAGTGTTGCCTGACAATGTGTTGGCATGTTGAATTATAGGCATGCAGAGAGACCTCAGTGCTTTGTCGGATATTCTTGCGTTTGGATCACAAAATTTGTCTAATGAAAGTAAACTATTTTAATGTATTCAATTCATTTCATACCAGTAAACAGAAATTGTACGATTTATTGGAATTATCCAGCAGTGGGAGGCACAGTGGCGCAGCGGTAGAGTTGCTGCCTTACAGCGCTTGCAGCGCCAGAGACCCAGGTTCAATCCTGACAAAGGGTGCTGCCGGTACGGATTTTGTACGTTCACCCCGTGACAGCGTGGTTTTTCTCTGAGATCTTCAATTTCCTCCCATAGTCCAGACGTACAGGTTTGAGGGTTAATTGGTTTGGTATAAATGTAAATAGTCCCTTGTGTGTGTAGGATAGTGTTAATGCACGGGGATCGCTGGTCGGCACGGACTTGATGGTCCGAAGAGCCTATTTCCGCGCTGTATAACTCTAAACCAAACTAAACTATCTAAATGGAATACTTCTTTATTCCTGAAGTTGACAATCCTAGAGGTAAAGCACTCTCCACATTTATGCAACAAGCTTTTTACATGCATAAAATTATTTCAAGGATTTAACAAGCCACACGGCATTAACCTCTATTTTGACGTGAGTTATTGCCTTTACGTTTTTTTTCCCAAATTGGTGCCATTTCACATCTGTAGTGCATCCTGTTCATTAAATTTATGCAGCAAGAGGCAATTTAATCAGATCTTAGCAAAGTTATAAATCTCACTAATTAACCAACAAAGGCAAAAGTCAAAGACAGCTTGATCATGACTATTACTCTGCTGGCTGGAATATTTCGGTACAAATGGAAACACAACTAAAGCAATTGAAAACAAAGATCTACGGTGAACTGTACAAATTACGCAACAGAAAGACAAGCAGTTTTTCATTATTGGGACTGTGGAACTGGTGTAAATGTTTCCAATTGCTATCTGTAACAATAGTCTCCTATAATTGCTTTAACCTAATCCGAAATGTCTCAATAAATTACTTTTATGTGTTGCAGGAAAAACAGAAAAGACCTCTGTATGTTTTCAGACGATGCTAACAATATCAGAGTTTAATGAATTTGAACAGCAACATATGTTATATATCTTCTTAGGATGTACAGAGATCGGGTTTCATCTGTCTTTGGCAAAAAGGTGGATAAATTTAGTTTAATTTGGTTTAGAGATACAGCATGGAGACAGGCCCATCGGCCCACCGAGTCCACACCGACCAGTGATCCCTGCACACTAAAGCTATCCTACACACACACACTAGGGACAATTTACACTTATACCAAGCTAATTCACCTACGTCTTTGGAGTGTGGGAGAAAACGGAAGATCTCAGAGAAAACCTATACGGGGAGACGTACAAACTCCGTACAGACAGCACCCGTAGTCGGGATCGAACCCGGATCTCTGGCACCGCAAGCGCTGTCAGGCAGCAAGTCTACCGCTGCACCAGTGTGCCACCCTGTTTATATAGTGCTTTTCACAATCTCGGTGTGAAGGAGGTTGCAACCAGTGGGATACTTGTGAAGTAGAGGCATTGTTATAATGTAGGATATTACATTACACAGGGAATCCGTGGCTTTCCCCACAACACTGGCAAAGAAAGCCCTTCCCAAGGTCATCCTGAATTGCTTAGATTTAGGAAGTAGCATCAGATTTTAAATAAAACTAGATGGTTAACTTGCCATTTGCAAGAGATTGAATTTAATCAAATGCAGAATGAAGGAATATATTCATTGGAAAATAGTGATGAATATAGTGTGCCATTAAAAGAAAATCACTATCAATTAAGTTAAACTATTTAACCTTTTAAAACAGAGCCATGGTATTAAACGAGTACATCCATTCAATGTTACTCAAATGTTTGGGCTGCAGATTTTAAAATTGTAAATATTTCAGACTGAATAAGGAATGTTAAAAGTGGATTGGGATTTGCTGCCTATTTAAACTGTCGGAGCACACTGCCACCAGTGGCACCACAGTGTAATTACAACGGGCTGTTCTGATGAACATCGATATGAAATGGTTAAATCTGTATCTCTCCACAACCTTCGCCTGACTGCTGAGTATTTCCAGCATTAGTAGCATATTATAGGTTACTTTTAATGCATTATAGAAGCATATATGAATCATAGCAGCCACTTTCAACGTTATTGGCTATGCATGTCCTTCATCTTACTCACTAATTGATTTGGTATTTGTTCACTCATGAATATTTAATTTATTTTATGTTATGGGGAAGGTAGATAAGCACATAAGACTCCAGGATCAAAACCTAAAGTTATTGAATGTAAAAACTGTTCTGATGTGGATTGTTCTGACTGGAAAGGTAACAAAAGCAGATTTGGTGATAACTTAAAAAAAAGAATCAGTTAAACTCTCGAAACAAAAACAAAGACTACAGTGCTATGGAGAGAGCGCGGAGAAGTGAGATTAATTGAGTATCTCTTCTGAATTGGCAACTGGGCTACTATGGGCTAAATAGTCTCCTCCATGCAACGTCATTTGATAATTCTGTGGAAGTATAGTCAGTTAGACAGGTACATGGATAGGACAGGTTTGGAGGGATATGGACCAAGCACAAGCAAGTGGGACTAGTGTAGCTGGGAATGTTGGCAGGTATGGGCAAGTTGGGCCGAAGGGCCTGTTTCCACACTGCATGACTCTATGACTGTAAATGATATGTTGTTACAGATAGGAAGCTTCTCTGCATTATAAACACCAAGCTGTTCCCATCCCAGGTTTTCCCCTTATCCCATTATCCCACTGTTTTACATAGTATGGATCTGATTGACACGTAGGTGTTATCTCGTTGAGAGCTATGAGAAAGTTGAAACAGACTGTTATTAGGAATAAACAGGTTAATATTTTGTGGCAACGATATTGATGCAATACAAGAGTTTAGCGAAGTTTGTATAACACCATCAGAAAAGAAATAAGATCAATGAGAGTTCTGTAGAATGTTAATTATCTTTTTAATGCTGGTTCGATAATTGGATTTGGCCATGTATTTAATCAAAGATGAAAGTAGAAGAGAAGTAGGATCAGGTCCTGCACATGAGATTAAATATTAATTATGTACCCACCACATACTGGTAATACTTTGCAACTGGGCAGCCTATGAATCCTTTAATAATCTCACGATCAGTCATGTAGCTTGCATTAATGCTTCTCCCTTACACTGCATGTTAACACACTCAAGTAATCACTCTGAATTTCAATTATAATTTATGATGATCCATATACTTTATCATATCTGTCTAATTTAAATTGAATAATATTTGAAAGCAATAAAATTCTTAATCCTTCTGTTGATTTAAAAAAAAACTAATCCAATCTTGGATTCTGGAGATTGAAACAGCAAGCGGTCCATCAACGTTTAGTAATACTACATCACGCCTTCACTGTGAATGAACAATGACTACAGCTGATAGAAGTCAGATTTACCATTTCACAGTTGCAGCGATTTTTATATTATAAGACTAGAAATACTCATTTCAGGGGATTAAATGCTGTCAAACCAAACGTGCTCTTGCACTGAGCCACCAACGTTTGCTTGGAGCTGGATAGAGAGCTGTTTTCCAGACACAAAACCTCGAGCAATGAATTTCCTCCACATCCTCCTAATTGTAGTTTCACTGTACCTTAATTGGTACATGTGACAATAAACAGACCTTTGAACCTTTGATTAGGTGGTGACATCTGACCGATTACTTGGATAGGTTATGCCCTCAGTTAGTTAGTTGGTCAAGGGCTACTTGGGACAGTTAGAAATTGCTGGAGGAAGTCAGCAAAGACAGGGTGTATAAACAGAGTAGACTGGGCATTGATGGAGAACATTCGTGCTCCATGAGGTCATGAGTAGTCCTGTAAACTTTCATCGCTGGAGAGAAGAATTGGGTGAAGTTTTGGGTCGAGGCACTTCTCCAGGTCTCTCCAGAGATGCTGCCTGTCCCTCTGAGTTACACCAGCATCTTGGGTCTATCTTCAGTGTAAACCAGCGTCCGCAGTTCCTTCCTGCACAAATTTCTTATTTCAGCGATTCAGCCATTCTGAATGCCTTATCCCAGCTAGATCTCCAGGCCCCATGAGCTGAAAACATACGTTGGTGACATAAAGCCTCATAACCATTACCTCCTTATTCCACTCACCCATCGGCTTCTCATGAGCAAATTGATCACCTGACTCCTAACCCACTAAATGTTCTCACCTAGCACGCATGTAACAGGGGCCTGTTTTCTTTATCATTGTTACTTTTTTGCGTATCTTTCATTCACGTGTTCTATATCTCTCTACATCATCGTCTATATCTCTCGTTTCCCTCTCCCCTGATCCTCCGTCTGAAGAAGGGTCTCCAACTGAATCGTCACCTATTCCTTTTCTCCAGAGATGCTGCCTGACCCGCTGAGTTACTCCAGCATTTTGTGTCTATCTTCCAATAAATGGACGTGTTGGGTTAAGTTTTGAGATATGAACCCCACTCTCCTGTTTGGAGTAAAATCACTTCAATGTTTGTTATCTCTCTAGAAGTAAATAAAAGCAACTTAAAATGTGCTTGGTTCATTTTTACAGCTTTATATGATATTGATTGCCATGATGGATTTAACAGTGTGATGGGTTAAAGCAATATGTAAATGATAAGCTCTAACACAGCACTAGTAAAAACTTTTCATCGTAGGTAGATGAATGGAATACATGCATGAGTGATCGGAGCAGAATTAAGGGCCTGTCCCACTTGGCGATTTATTTGGCAACAGCCGGCATCATTGGCTGACGTATCAGGGTCGCTGAAAGATTTTGAACATTTCAAATTGCAGCGGCAACAATAAAAGTGTTGCGACACTTGAGGAGACACCGCGCATCAATACGTCGCCACGTCGTGACAGTTTCGGTGACCTGATACGTCAGTCAATGATGTCGACAGTCGCCGAAAAAATTGCCAAGTGGGACAGGCCCTTTTGGCCATTCAGCCCATTAAGTCTACTCCGCCATTCAATCTGTCGCTCCCTCCTAACCCCATTCTCCTGCCTTCTCCCCATAACCCCTGACACCCATACTAATCAAGAATCTATCTATCTCTGCCTTAGAAATATCCACTGAAATATCCATGGCGGCGTGGTGGTAGAGTTGCTGCCTTACAGCGCTTGCAGCCCCGGAGACCCGGCTTCGCTCCAGACTATGTTTGCTGTCTGTGCGGAGTTTGCACATTCTCCCCATGACTGTGTGTTTTCTCCGAGATCTTTGGTTTCTTCCCACACTCCAAAAACGTACAGGTATGTAGGTTAATTGGCTTGGTGTATGTGTAAAATTGTCCCTAGTGGTGTAGGATGGTGTTAATGTGCGGGGATCGCTGTTCGGTGCGGACCCGTGGGTTGAAGGGCCTGTTTCCGCGCTGTTTCTCTGAACTAAACGTGGCCTCTACTGCCTTCTGTGGCAATGAATGCCACAGATTCATAACCCTCTGACTAGAGAATATTAGAAATGAGACAGCCTCTTTGTAAGTTCCCTGCAGTTTATGTTTAATTTTCCCCACGTCACCTTCGTTTGTGCTGTCTTGGCTGCCCTGATGTGAAGGAATCTGGAGCTTGTTACTCCAGATTAATGATCTTGCAACCACATAAAACCAGCAGATAGCACAAGCCTAATAAAACAAGCATGAAATTAAAGCAAGATGGACGTTTGTTCATGGAGGCAATGCTTCACGATGTACACCACACCAGTATTATCCTGCTGCTGTGTTAATACAACAGTTCCCAACCCCATCTGCACTTTGTCTTCTGGCTGAAGTCGAGCACAACGCCGTGCAGCCACTGGAGGAGACTGATTGTTAAAAATTAAAGCAACATATTAAAACTTTTTTTTGTTTGCAGCAAAACCTGTCAATCTGGAACACCAAAACAATTGGCACTGAGCTCTTCAGATTGCAAGTTTCCTTATTTCTAGGATTGTATGAATATGTACTATGCCTCATATCCCAAGGTGGGACCTCAATTTCAGTCCACCTGTATACCAGGAACAGCAGTTGCTGGTAGCTTCGTATTCTGCGCACACTACAACAAGTGACAGTAGCTGCCACCCCAGACAGAGGTCCCTGAGGCATTCCCACCACTTGTTCACCTCACCCGGTCAATGTGCCTGCTTTTGGAACATGATCCATTAGCGGAACGGGCGGCCACAGTGGCGCAGTGGTAGAGTTGCTGCTTTACAGCGCTTGCAGCGCTGGAGACCCGGGTTCAATCCCAACTACGGGTGCTGAGTGTACGGCGTTTGTACGTTCTCCCTGTGAACACATGGGTTTTCTCCAAGATCTTCAGTTTGCTCCCACACTCTGAAGATGTACAGGTTTGTAGATTAATTGGCTTGGTGATTGTGTAAAATTGTCCATAGTGTGAATGTGTGGGGATCGCCGGTCAGTGTAGACTCAATGGGCCAAAGGGCCTGTTTTCGCGCTGTATCACTGAATAAAACTAAACTAAATTGAACTAAATTATTGCAGTCTGATTTTCACTCCCTGCTGCGGAAGGGATCCTGGAGTTAGCAGGGCAGTTGCTGTAGGGCTGGAGGTGAAGGTATTACTCTGGTGAAGAGTGTGGTGGAGAGTAACTAATGTCCTGTTGTCCTGATGATTTGTGTTTTTTCAGCTGCCAGTACTGGTTTGCTAATCATTAGTGTCTAACATGCTGCTGGAGTGAAATGAAACTGTCCGCTAACTCTCTGTACTGCTTTCATGTTTTGAATTGAGTTTTAAACATGGGCACAACACGTCATTCCAAATCAATCCTCCGTTATCCTGCACTTAATACATTTAGATTTATTATAGTCTCATGTACCAAGATACAATAATAACCTTGGTTTGTATGCTCTCCAATCAAACCAGATCATTACAGCAATACAATCAAACTCAAATACAATAGGTAGAGAAAACGACAAAATCCAAAGAGTGAAATTTAGTTTTCAATGCAATGCACAAGTTCCAGAGACAAAGTTTCCTTTTCATATATCTGACAATGTAGATGGCTTGATTGTAATCATGTATTGTAGAAGACATTGAAACATAGAAACATAGAAAATATGTGCAGGAGGAGGCCATTCGGCCCCTCGAGCCAGCACCGCCATTCATTGTGATCATGGTTGATCATCCCCAATCAATAACCCGTGCCTGCCTTCTCCCCATATCCCTTGATTTAACCAGCCCCCAGAGCTCTATCTAACTCTCTCTTAAATCCATCCAGTGATTTGGCCTCCACTGCCCTCTGTGGCAGGGAATTCCACAAACTCACAACTCTCTGGGTGAAAAAGGTTTTTCTCACCTCAGTCTTAAATGGCATCCCCTTTATTCTAAGACTGTGGCCCCTGGTTCTGGACTCGCCCAACATTGGGAACATTTTTCCTGCATCTAGCTTGTCCAGTCCTTTTATAATTTTATATGTATTTTATATAATTTTATATGTATAACACAGCAAAGAGTAGCCGGAAGCCAGAGGATTGACAAAACTTTCATAGGTCAACAGAAGGAAACAAAACGGGCAATACGGGCTGAAACAATGAAGTACGAAGGGAAGCTGGCCAGGAATATAAAGGACAGTAAAAGCTTATTTAGATATGTTAAGGGAAAAAGAGTAGCAAAGTCAAATGTGGGTCCCTTGAAGGCAGACACGGGTGAAATTATTATGGGCAACAAGGAAATGGCAGAAGATTTGAATAGGTACTTCGGATCTGTCTTCACTAAGGAAGACACAAACAATCTCCCAGATGTACTGGAGGACAGAGGATCTAAGGGGGTAGAGGAACTGAAAGAGATTTGCATTAGGCAACAAATAGTATTGGGTAGGCTAATGGGACTGAAGGATGATAAATCCCCTGGGACTGATGGTCTGCATGCCAGGGTCCTCAGGGAGGTGGCTCTAGAAATAGTGGACGCATTGGTGATCATTTTCCAATGTTCAATAGATTCAGGATCAGTTCCTGTGGATTGGAGGATAGCTAATGTTATCCCACTTTTCAAGAAAGGAGCGAGAGAGAAAACGGGGAATTACAGACCAGTTAGCCTGACTTTGGTGGTGGGAAAGATGCTGGAGTCAATTATTAAAGAGGTAATAATGGGGCATTTGGATAGCAGTAAAAGGATTAGTCCAAGTCAACATGGATTTATGAAAGGGAAATCATGCTTGACTAATCTTCTGGAATTTTTTGAGGATGTGACAAGTAAAATGGATGAAGGGGTGCCAGTGGATGTAGTGTATCTAGACTTTCAGAAAGCCTTTGATAAGGTCCCGCATGGGAGACTGGTGACTAAAATTAAAGCACATGGTATTGGGAATAGGGTGTTGACATGGATAGAAAATTGGGTGGCGATTGGGTAGCAAAGAGTAGGAGTGAACGGGTCCTTTTCAGAATGGCAGGTAGTGGCGAGTGGAGTGCCGCAAGGCTCAGTGTTGGGGCCGCAACTGTTTACCATATATATTAATGATTTGGAAGAGGGAATTAGGAGCAACACTAGCAAGTTTGCAGATGACACAAAGCTAGGTGGCAGTGTGAACTGTGAAGAGGATGTTAGGAGGTTGCAGGGTGACCTGGACAGGTTGAGTGAGTGGGCAGATGCGTGGCAGATGCAGTATAATATTGATAAATGTGAGGTTATCCACTTTGGCAGCAAAATCAAGGGGGCAGATTATTATCTCAATGGGGTTAGGTTAGGTAAGGGGGGAGGTGCAGTGAGACCTGGGCGTCCTTGTACACTGGTCACTGAAAGTTGGCTTACAGGTACAGCAGGCAGTGAAGAAAGGTAATGGAATTTTGGCCTTCATATCAAGAGGATTTCAGTATAGAAGTAAAGAGGTTCTTCTGCAGTAGTATAGGGCTCTGGTGAGACCACATCGGGAGTATTGTGTACAGTTTTGGTCTCCTAATTTGAGGAAGGACATCCTTGTGATTGAGGCAGTGCAGCATAGGTTCACGAGATTGATCCCTGGGATGGCGGGACTGTCATATGAGGAAAGATTGAAAAGACTAGGCTTGTATTCACTGGAGTTTAGAAGGATGAGGAGGGGTCTTATAGAAACATATAAAATTATAAAAGGACTGGACAAACTAGATGCAGGAAAAATGTTCCCAATGTGGGGCGAGTCCAGAACCAGGGGCCACAGTCTTAGAATAAAGGGGAGGTTATTTAAGACTGAGGTGAGAACAAACTTTTTCACCCAAAGAGTTGTGAATTTATGGAATTCCCTGCCACAGAGGGCAGTGGAGGCCAAGTCACTGGATGGATTTAAGAGAGAGTTAGATAGAGCTCTAGGGGCTAGTGGAGTCAAGGGATATGGGGAGAAGGCAGGCACGGATTATTGATAGGGGACAATCAGCCATGATCACAATGAATGACGGTGCTGGCTTGAAGGGCCGAATGGCCTCTTCCTGCACCTATTTTATATGTTTCTATGTTTCTATATGGTTCTATAAGATCCCCTTCTATATATATAGACATTTAGCTTAACTCAGTATGTTATAACTATAACCAGTTACCTTTAAATTGTATCTGCCTGTAATTATGTGGGTGTCGGAGTAAGCGGCTGGGATTCTCGCAATAGTAATTAGTAGTAATTAGTTTAGTTTAGTTTGAAGAAGCATTGGGGAGAGGTCACAGCTTTCGACCATGCACGAGCTTGACCATGCACGAGTTCCACCATGTACGAGTTTGATTATGAGTAAGATCAAAATGTACTTAAACAAGAAGAAGTTTGGATGATTATTTAACTGTTTTTGCTACTACAATAAAGAAACAATTAATTAAGAGACTGTGTTTTGAAGATTTATCTTTCGACGGCATTGAATGTCTCGTGGAGAGCTCGTGAATGTGTTTCGATAATCTCCTAAACCCCTGTCTTCAATCATAGTGACTAGAAGAAAGATTCCTTGAACGATATGAAAATCTGTCACTACATAGAAACATAGAAACATAGAAAATAGGTGCAGGAGTAGGCCATTAGGCCCTTCGAGCCTGCACCTCCATTCAATATGATCATGGCTGATCATCCAACTCAGTATCCTGTACCTGCGTTCTCTCCATGCCCCCTGATCTCTTTAGCCACAAGGGCCACATCTAACTCCCTCTTAAATATAGCCAATGAACTGGCCTCAACTAAATTCTGTGGCAGAGAATTCCACAGATTCACCACTCTGTGTGAATTTTTTTTTTCTTATCTCAGTCCTAAAAGAATTCCCCCTAAACCTTAAACTGTGACCCCATGTTCTGGACTTCCCCAACATCGGGAACAATCTTCCTGCATCTAGCCTATCCAACCCCGTAAGAATTTTGTAAGTTTCTAAAAGATCCCCCCTCAATCTTCTAAATTCTAGCGAGCACAAGCCGAGTCTATCCAGTCTTTCTTCATATGAAAGTCCTGCCATCCCAGGAATCAGTCTGGTGAACCTTCTCTGTACTCCCTCTATGGCAAGAATGTCTTTCCTCAGATTAGGAGACCAAAACTGTACACAATACTCCAGGTGTGGTCTCACCACGGCCCTGTACAACTGCAGCAGAACCTCCCTGCTCCTATACTCAAATCCTTTCGCTATGAATGCTAACATACCATTCACTTTCTTCACTGCCTGCTGCACCTGCATGCCTGCTTTCAATGACTGGTGTACCATGACACCCAGGTCTCGTTGCATCTCCCCTTTTCCTAATCGGCCACCATTCAGATAATAGACTACTTTCCTGTTCTTGCCACCAGTGGATAACCTCACATTTATCCACATGATACTGCATCTGCCATGCATTTACCCACTCACCCAACCTATCCAAGTCACCTTGCAGCCTCCTAGCATTCTCCTCACAGCTAACACTGCCCCCCAGCTTCATGTCATCCGCAAACTTGGAGATGTTGCATTCAATTCCCTCGTCCAAATCATTAATATATATTGTAAATAGCTGGGGTCCTAGCACTAAGCCTTGCGGTACCCCACTAGTCACTGCCTGCCATTCTGAAAAGGACCCGTTTACTCCTACTCTTTGCTTCCTGTCTGCCAGGCAGTTCTCTATCCACATCAATGCTGAACCCCCAATACCATGTACTTTAAGTTTGCATACTAATCTCTTATGTGGAACCTTGTCGAAAGCCTTCTGAAAGTCCAGATATAACACATCCACTAGTTCTCCCTTATCCACTCTACTAGTTACATCCTCGAAAAATTCTATAAGATTCGTCAGACATGATTTACCTTTCATAAATCCATGCTGACTGTCCAATGATTTCACCACTTTCCAAATGTGCTGCTATCCCATCTTTAATAGCTGACTCTAGCATTTTCCCCACTACTGATGTTAGACTAACTGGTCTGTAATTCCCCGTTTTCTCTCTCCCTCCCTTTTTAAAAGGTGGGGTTACATTAGCTACCCTCCAATCCTCAGGAACTGCTCCAGAATCTAAAGAGTTTTGAAAAATTATCACTAATGCATCCACTATTTCTGGGGCTACTTCCTTAAGTACTCTGGGATGCAGCCTATCTGGCCCTGGATACATCTAGTCGAAAACTGCCTTAGAGCCATGAGGTAGAAGATAGGTCCCATAGAAGAGGGACAGAATATTGGGTTGGATCTCTGGAGGGTGATTTATGCCAGAAGAACTGGTTCCGTAGAAGTGGAACTGAAGATAGATCTCAGCCAGAGATTGATTTAGTCTACCTGCCGGCAGGTTAATCGACAAAGCCACGCGACTTATCTGAAGATTGAAAACTTAACTGATTGAAAGCGTGAGTAGAACAGCTATTGTATCTATATTACTAAATGTCTGATCTTGACCACTTTTGGCTCACTGTGCTGTGATTTCCGAGAGAACGCCGCCACCTATGTCCATCATTTTTGGCCACCTCGCTCAGAGTCCCCATCTGCATTCCTGGACCAGAGGATTTTTCCCATCGATAAAAAATCAGAGAGATATTAATGTTGTTTTTTTTTAATTGCCATTCTCTCTGCTGCCTCTGCTGGATGGAGGGGGCGGGACTATAAAACCAGGAAGTGGTGTGCCTCACTCAGTCTCCGCAAGATGGAGGAAGCCAGAGGGTCATGTCTCTCTGAGCTCTGAATAACACTGAACACATGTCTTCTCAACTGTGAGTGCCCTTAATGTGGTTTGAAAATGAAAATATGGATGGTTTGAAGTAAAAAGGCACTGCCTGCAAATGGTTGTTTGGGGGGTTTGGGTTGAAGTAAAAAGGCACTGCCTGCAAATGGTTGTTTGGGGGGGTTTGGGTTGAAGTGAAAAGGCACTGCCTGCAAATGGTTGTTTGGGGGAGTTGGGTTGAAGTGAAAAGGCACTGCCTGCAAATGGTTGTTTGGGGGGGTTGGGTTGAAGTAAAAAGGCACTGCCTGCAAATGGTTGTTTGGGGGGTTTGGGTTTGAAGTGAAAAGGCACTGCCTGCAAATGGTTGTTTGGGGGCGTTGGGTTGAAGTGAAAAGGCACTGCCTGCAAATGGTTGTTTGGGGGGGGGTTGGGTTGAAGTGAAAAGGCACTGCCTGCAAATGGTTGTTTGTCTAAACTTGACAACTTCCTGTTTGCACTATATTGATTTTAGATAAAATGCTACCACTTACGGCTGTGATTTTGGGCCATTCTTACTCAGTTCCCCTCCGTTCATCAGGTGCAGAGGATTCTTCCCATCAAATAAAAACAAAAGTGTTATTAGTGTTTAAAAAATGTTGAGAATCTCTCTCCTGTTAATCACGCCATGAAGGCCACATCTTTTCCGGTGGGAGGGGGAGGGATTATAAAACCCAGGTGTGGGTGTGACTCAGTCTCTGCATGATGGGGGCAGTGTTAGCTGTGAGGAGGATGCTAGGAGACTGCAAGGTGACTTGGATAGGCTGGGTGAGTGGGCAAATGTTTGGCAGATGCAGTATAATGTGGATAAATGTGAGATTATCCACTTTGGTGGCAAAAACGGGAAGGCAGACTATTATCTAAATGGTGGCCGATTAGGAAATGGGGAGGTGCAGCGAGACCTGGGTGTCATGGTACACCAGTCATTTAAAGTAGGCATGCAGGTGCAGCAGGTAGTGAAGAAAGCTAATGGTATGTTGGCCTTCATAGCAAGAGGATTTGAGTATAGGAGCAGGGAGGTTCTACTGCAGTTGTACAGGGTCTTGGTGAGACCACACCTGGAGTATTGCGTACAGTTTTGGTCTCCAAATCTGAGGAAGGACATTATAGCCATAGAGGGAGTGCAGAGAAGGTTCACCAGACTGATTCCTGGGATGTCAGGACTTTCATATGAAGAAAGACTGGATAGACTTGGCTTATACTCGCTAGAATTTAGGAGATTGAGAGGGGATCTTATAGAAACGTACAAAATTCTTATGGGGTTGGACAGGCTAGATGCAGGAAGATTGTTCCCGATGTTGGGGAAGTCCAGGACAAGGGGTCACAGCTTAAGGATAAGGGGGAAATCCTTTAAGACCGAGATGAGGAAAAACTTTTTCACACAGAGAGTGGTGAATCTCTGGAACTCTCTGCCACAGAGGGTAGTTGAGGCCAGTTCATTGGCTATATTTAAGAGGGAGTTAGATGTGGCCCTTGTGGCTAAAGGGATCAGGGGGTATGGAGAGAAGGCAGGTACGGGATACTGAGTTGGATGATCAGCCATGATCATATTGAATGGCGGTGCAGGCTCGAAGGGCCGAATGGCCTACTCCTGCACCTATTTTCTATGTATGTATCTATGTATCTGTCTCAGCTGTGAATCAACTGAACACACTGAATGTCTACTGAACTGTAAGTGTGGTGTTTTGTGTGGTTTTATGGTGGTTTTTATGGTGGTTTCACCCTGCTTGAAATAGTATGAAACTGCATTTGAATGTGGTGGCCTTGCACCCTGCATGAAATGGTATGAAACTGCACTTGAATTTGGTGGCCTTGCACCCTGCATGAAATGGTATGAAACTGCATTTGAATTTGGTGGCCTTGCAACCTCCTTGAAATTGTATGAAACTGCACTTGAATTTGGTGGCCTTGCACCCTGCTTGAAGTGGTTGGAAACTGCACTTGAATTCGGTGGCCTTGCACCCTGTTTGAAGTGGTAGGAAACTGAACCTGAATTTGGTGGCCTTGCACCCTGCTTGAAGTGGTATGAAACTGCACTTGAATTTTGTGGCCTTGCACCCTGCTCGAAGAGGTAAGAAACAGCACTTGAATTCGGTGGCCTTGCACCCTGCTTGAAATGGTAGGAAAATGGATTTGAATTTGGTGGCTTGCACTCTGCTTGAAATGGAATTTCAAGGAATAGCCGTGAGTCAACTGCCAACCCACCAGCTGTGAGTGAGCTGCCAGCACATCAGGCGTGAGGGACTGGGCTGCCACCCCAAGAATCCATTTGGCCCACAATGTCCATACTAGCCCTCTGGAGACCAGTAGTCCCTGCAGCCAACAACACCCATACCAGCGCTCCAGAAATCCCCCCCCCCCACAGGCCACCAATATTGGAATTGGTGGAGAGGTGTAATATTAGACTATTTATCTTGACCAGCCCTCCCGTGTGAACATGGGACCCAACGGGTCCCACTTAGTCTAGTTATGCTATAAATTTGAAAGCCGGAACGCTTTAATTAGAATAGCTTCTTAACGGGATGCTGTGAAAGTTCAAATTCATCGTATTTTAAAGTAAAATTACAGGCTCTGATAAAGAGTCTAGAGAAGGGTGCGAAGTTCTGTTAAGTTCTGGAAGGGAGCTAAGAAGTGAGTAATACTGGGTTCCAGGTGCTGGCCTTGGTATGTTTTGAAGTCGAGATAAGATACATTCTTTCTGAACTGAAGTCACTCCTATTCTTGGAAAATATTTGGATGTTTTCTGAATGTCCAGTTTTGTTTTGGTTTCTTATCGGGTGTTTATAGAACAAGGACCAGAATGTTTATCAATAAGACAGAAACAAATAAGACTGAAGAGGTCCTGTTTGTCCAACTAACAGATTTGGCAGTCTGCCAAGACCTGTTTAATCCATGGAGCAAGATTGAGCAGGTGAGTCAGAGGTGCCACAAGGTGGCAGAGAGAAGCCAAGATATCCGAAGAGACAAACTAAGCTCACCGAAAAGGCCCGAATTGCATTTCTGAAGAAATGCCAGAAGGAGTGGAGAGACTAGTTTGAGAGAGGAGAAAAGGAGAGAAACAAGCTGTGGAAGCGGGTTATCGATTTAATAGAGATGCAGGATGAACTCATGTACCTTGAAGAGAATGCTGAAAAAGTAAAATCTAATCATGGACAACTAGTTCAACCTCCGCCTGGAGTTTGCACAAAACCAAGACTTATTACTGAGCTTGTCACTGCCTGATGAGGAAAGCAAAGAGCATAATCAGTGGTTTCAAAAGGCGATTGAATTTCTTAACTGTGTTGTTGGCAATGTGGAGAAATGGTTAGCTGATCAAAGGATGGCGTGTGATGCAGCAGGAAGTGCGACGCAACGAGGTGCTGAAATGGAACAAGAAGTAACACCACTAGATAGTATCTAAACGTTTCAACACGAAGATCAAGACATAAGTCTGGTTCAGAAGCCAGTTCAATTTCAAGAGCCTCTGCTCATTTCGAATTTGAAGCAACTATGGCTGCTCTTTCGCTACAAGTTGCTACCTTGACGAGAAAGCGTGAGATTGAAGCACAGGAAGAACAGTTAGAACAGACTGAGGCACGTGTGGAGCAGACAAGGAGAGAGGCTGAGGCAGGTGTGGAAGAGAAGAGCAGAGAGGTTGAGGAACAAAGAAGGCAGTTAAAGAGAGAGAAGGAATGTTTGGAACTGCATACGAAGTTGGAAGAAGCCAGGACGAAGATTGAGATGCTGGAGGGCCAAGGTTCAAGAGGTGGCTCTAAAGTATCAGATGGGAAGAACTCTTATTTGAGAAAAAGAACTGCTCAAAGGGAGACAGCAGTTGGATTAATTCCACAACCGAGGACCACCAGATCTCGAGGCTTTGAACACCCATTGAAACAGTGGCGGTCCGACAAAGCTTTACCTCAACAACAGGATGTTAGACCGAACCAACAAATTTATGGGCCTCCAAATGAGGCTCGTAACAAACCACCAATTCAGTATGCTTTTCAGAGGCCTGTTTATCGTCCGTCTGCGCCAAGCCAAGGATCTCAAGGTGAATTCTATGAATTGGTGAGGAATCAAACTGAAATTAGCAAGCTCATAGCTCAACAAAATCTCTCTTCCACCCTACCACCAATAGAAATTCCTAGATCTGATGGTGATCCTTAGCGGTATGAAGCTTTCATAATGGCGTTTCATGAAGGAGTAGAAATGAAAACTACTGATGAAAAAGAGCGCTTACGATTTCTGGTGCATTACACAAGCGGACATGCTAAGGTGCTTGTAGAAAGTTGTCTAAATAGGCCTGGAAGCCAAGGCTATCGAGAGGCATAAAAGGTTGCTTAAAGAACGTTATGATAATGAACAGAGGATTGCTACTGCATACATGAAGAAGGCCTATGCTTGGAAAGATATCAAGTCAGAAGATGTGGAGGCATTAAGTGAGTTTGCGATATTTCTTAGAGGTTGTTGTGGCTCGATAAAAAATCTCGACCACATGGATGAAATGAATGTTGTTAGTA
The DNA here is from genome assembly GCA_038087875.1 of Malacoraja senta. NCBI lineage: Eukaryota > Metazoa > Chordata > Chondrichthyes > Rajiformes > Rajidae > Malacoraja > Malacoraja senta. The sequence continues at coordinate 44,408,434 of CM075981.1, read as the reverse complement.
ATACTAGAGCCATCATTTAAAAACTGCCCTATAGGCTTAGAGAAAAGTGGAGAGATTGGGCAGGCCGGATAATGGAAAAGGAGAATTGAGAAGCCATGTTGCTTGACCTGGTGGCTTTCTTTGAAAGGGAAGTACGGTTCATGTTAGATCCACGCCAAGGGAGTATTGAAGATCCTAAACTAATTCCAACTGTCAAAGTTTCTACCTTTACTAAAACTAAAGGAAGATCAGGACCTAAGGGAAGTAATTTTGCTACCACTATACTCTGTGGAAACGGCAGGTGGAATGGAAGGAGATATATCTACTAGCAAGCAAAAAGGATTTTGTTTGTTATGTGATGAGGTTGGTCACACTATAAGGTGGTGTCGAAGATACAAGAAGAAGGCATTTAAAGTTTGAAAAAGGGTTTCGACCCAAAACGTTGTCTATTTCCTTCGCTCCATAGATGCTGCCTCACCCGCTGAGTTTCTCCAGCATTTTTGTCTACCTAAGATCTTGTTGAATGCCAGATGAAGTGCATGTCTTTGGAGCAGTGTCATCACCAAGTTGTGCAAACTTTGCATTAAAGAAGACCACAGAGGATAATAAAGCTCACTTTCCAGAAGAAGTGATAACCTCTGTGAAGAATAATTTCTAGCTGGATGATTGTTTAAAATCCATGTCTACGGAGCAGGATGCAACTCAAATGGTAAAACATCTGACTTCCCTCTGCAATAAGGGAGTATTTACACTTTCCAAGTGGATCAGCAACAGCCATGTGGTATTGGAAAGCATTCCACCAGATGATAGAGCCAAGGAGACCAGGGAGTTGGATTTGGACAAAGACAATTTGCCAATGGAAAGAGCATTGGGATTGCCCAGTGCATGAAGCCTACTAGCTTTGGTAAGATCAGAAGTGAACAACTGCATAATTTCTCAGATGCCAGTGAAAGTGGCTACGGTACTGTTTCATATCTAAGACTGGAAAATGATAACAAACAAGTACGTTGCATTCTTAATGGGAAAAGCCAGTGTGGCACCATTGAAGCAAATGACAATTCCCAGAATGGAACTTACTTCCACAGTCTTAGCTGTTAAAGTTGACATAATGCTGCAAAAAGAACTACATCTTCAACTGGAAGAATCTGTCTTCTGGACCGATAGTACTACGGTGCTTAAATACTTCAACAATGAGGACAAATGTTTTTTTTAACATTTGTAGCAATCAGAAACTCCTTTGTATTGGGAGTTACTAATGTTTCACAATGGAAATATGTTAACACAAAGAAAAATCCGGCAGATGATGCTTCTAGAGGACTACCTGCAGACCGCTTCTGAAGCAATAAGAGATGGATCAATGGAATAGAGTTTCTCTGTAGGCCAGACAGAGAATGGCCAAAACTTAAGCTGGGATTTTAAATCTCTGCTAATGATTTGGAAATTATACAAAACATCACAGTGAATGTCGTTGCGAAAAATCCTATTATTCTCTCGAAGGATTTTCACATTTCAACATTATTTTTACGACATATCCATGAATTGATCGGACATGGAGTTTCATGCTGTCAAAACTTGGAACTTTTGTGTTTTGGACCTCATACTGGGTATCATGCCTGATGATAAGGGTTTGGTGCATACAGATCGACTTCAGACTAAGAACAATGTTTTAATAATACCAATAACCAAGTTATGCTTACTTCTAGAAGGCGAAGGTGAAGATGGAAGAATCGCTAAATAAGTCTGAATGTGGATATATAATGCATGTTATTTTTTTGTTTTGTTGATATATGTTAAGCTTTTATAGCTCCTTCTTTAATGTCTATTAGTAATTGCCTCGTTATATACTCAGAACAATTAGGGGCCGGTATGTAGTAGCCATTTTGTAGGTATGTTACAAAACTTACCTTCAGCGGCGCTGCAGTTTTGTCACTGCCCGTGTGCGCGACTTTGGCGCCGTTGAGAGGGGGGCGGGTTTAAAATAGGGTATTTCGGAAGCCTATTCTAAACGATCTTGAACAGGCTATTTAGTTGATGAGGAAAAATCGCTTCGACTGCCATTCTCTGGAATTATTTTTAAACTGCGCTTATTAATTTAATTACTGTAGTAAATTAAAAATCATCTTCTAAAACCATGAACGCCGACAACGAGACGGACCTCACGAAGGGGACAAGGCAAGGTACAGTTTATTTTTTTCATTAAAAAGTGCTTCTTAGGATACCTTTAATCAAAATTTCACATTGCGAGATGACGACTTATTCCCCATACGAACCGGCAGTATTTTTCCTGCCGACATGGGGTTTAAATTCACCGCAAATGCAATGTTCCAATTGATCGCGTTCCAGAAAATCCCACTCGCAAGTTGATTTAAATGGCCATTAATTTACGGGAATTAAACATTAAATTCCTTCCATTTGGCCTATAAATTAATGACAATGACATTTAAAAATCATGTTATATTGTGAATTCTTGTGTGAATGTTATTTGGACACTTAGGCTATTTAAAAATGTTCATCTTTTCTTAAGAAATTGATAGATGTTTAGATCTAGTAATTGAATTTTGTAATTAGCTACAATTGGGTAACTAACTAATTATATGCTTTAATTTCAGGTCATCCAAGTAAGATTGTTTCATATTTGTTTCAGAATACTTCAACCTATAAGAACTGAAAATGTCTTTCAGTTCTCTTAATTTTTAAGAAAGTTATGGGCTTTTGACTGTCCTTGATCACAGCTTTTGTGTTGTCAATGGAAAATAATAGGGAAGAAGATGATAATTTCAGAGTATGGAAATGACCATAACTTTTTTAATACTGAAGATATGAAAGTGAATTACATGTCTAATTAAACTTCTTTTTATGCTTTATCTGATGGGATAAATTGCAGACTTGATTTTTAAAATCTCAAAATTGTGTAACATTGCTACATTTAGCTTAACTCAGTATGTTATAACTATAACCAGTTACCTTTAAATTATATCTGCCTGTAATTATGTGGGTGGGATTCATACATAGTCGGAGGTGTGTTTGCGGCTGGGATTCTCGCGCAGTCGCCCTGGTAGTAATTAGTTTAGATGAGTTTGAAGAAGCATTGGGGAGGAGGTCACAGCTTTCGACCACGCATGAGTTTGACCATGCACGAGTTCCACCATGTACGAGTTTGACTTTGAGTAAAATCAAAATGTACTTAAACAAGAAGAAGTTTGGATGAATATCTTACTGTTTTTTACTACGACAATAAAAAAAAAATTAAGAGACTGTTTTGAAGATTTATCTATCGATGGCATTGAATGTCTCGTGGAGAGCTCGTGAATGCGTTTTGATAATCTCCTAAACCCCTGTCTTCAATCATAGTGGCTAGAGGAAAGATTCCTTGAACAATATAAAAATCTATCACTACATGTATGGTCTTTCTAACTCAAACTCAAGTCAAGATGCTAAAGTCAAACTCAATATAAGCAATGGGAGGAAGGTGAATCGGACTGTCCACCTAGCTTAGGGAAGCCTCATAACAGCAAGAGAAAAAGCTGTTCCTGAATCTGGTGCAGAACTTTCAAGCTTCTGTATCTTCTGCCCAACAGGAGCTGTATATTGATTTAGAAAAGATGCTACCCTATATCGCTATGATTTTTGGCCATCTTACTCACAGTCCTCCTCCGCTGAGGCAGCCCCGAGGATTTTTCCGATCAATGACAAATAAAAAAGTTATGAGTGTTTAAAATATCTTGAGATCAGCTGATTGGTCCTCTCGCCTGTCAATCACCACGATGAAGGTAATGCCCCTTCCTCGGGGGGGGGGGGGCAGGACTAAAAAACCCCGGTTGCCTGGACGTGAGTCAGTCAATCTGGAAGATCGCGAGGGAGAGGCCACAACTGTCATTCTAAGCTGTGAATCAACTGAACTGTGAGTCTGCAATGTACTTGCAATAAATTATTTGTTAGCCCTTAATGACAATGCAATGAGTTGTTTGGCCTGCCCTGCCTGTGCTTGAAACTGCAATGCTAAATTGGAAATGAAGTGACAATGCAATGAGTTGTTTGGCCTGCCCTGCCTGTGCTTGAAACTGTAATGCAAAATTTGAAATGAAGTAACAATGTAACAAGTTGTTTGGCCTGCCCTGTTCTTGAAATGGCAATGCAATGAGGTCCGATTGTGTTTGGAAGGAATAAATGCTTTGTTAGGTCCGACTGTGTTTGGAAGGAATACACGCTTTGTTAGGTCCGACTGTGTTTGGAAGGAATAAATGCTTTGTTAGGTCTGACTGTGTTTGGAAGGAATAAATGCTTTGTTAGGTCCGACTGTGTTCGGAAGGAATAAATGCTTTGTTAGGTCCGACTGTGATTAGTCCAAAGGCCCCGCTCATTCTGTGACTTCCGCTTAGTGGACAGGTCGCGCTGATTGCATAATTTCCGGTGAGTGCAGAGGTCATGCTGATTGTGTAATTTCCAATAAGTGCAGAGGTCGTGCTGATTGTGGAAGTGCCACTGACTGCGGAAGCCACACAGTGGAGAGGCCGATCTCAGCCGTATGAGTAGATACAAGAAAGTTTAACTGTTATGGGTGTGTGTGTGTGTGTGTGTGTGTGTATGTGTGTGTGTGTGTGGGGTGGAGGGTGTGTGTGTGTGTGGTGAAGGGTGTGTGTGTGTGAGTATATGTGTGTGTGTGTGGTGGAGGGTGTGTGTGTGTGAGTATATGTGTGTGTGTGTGAGGTGGAGGGTGTGTGAGTGTATGTGTGTGTATGTGTTTGTCTGTGTGTGTATGTGAGTCTGTGTGTGTGTGAGTGTGTGTGAGGTGGAGGGTGAGTGTATGTGTGTGTGTGTGAGTGTATGTGTGTGTGTGCACTCTGCTTGAAATGCTATGAAATTGAATTTGGTGGCCTGCACTCGGCTTGCAAAAGCTATGAAATCAAATTTGGTGGCCTGCACTTTGCTAGAAATTCTATGAAATTGAATTTGGTGGCCTGCACTCTGCTTCAAATGCTAAGAAATTGAATTTGGTGACCTGCACTCTGCTTGAAATGCCAAGAAATTGAATTTGGTGGCCTGCACTCTGCTTGAAATGCTATGAAATTGAATTTGTTGGCCAGCACTCTGCTTGAAATGCTATGAAATTGAATTTGTTGGCCTGCACTCTGCTTGAAATGGAATTTCAAGGAATAACCGTGAGTGAACTGCCAGCCCACCAGCCTTGAGCGACTGATCTGCCGACCCACCCAGCTCTGAGTAACTGAGCTGCCAGCCCACCATCCTTGAGTGACTGAGCTGCCAGCCCACCAGCCCTGAGTGACTGAGCTGCCAGCCCACCAGCCCTAAGTGACTGAGCTGCCGGCCCACAAGGCCTGGGTGACTGAGCTGCCGGCCCACCAGGCCTGAGTGACTGAGCTGCCGGCCCACCAGGCCTGAGTGACTGAGCTGCCAGCCCACCAGGCCTGAGTGACTGAGCTGCCAGCCCACCTGGCCGGAGTGAATGAGCTGCCGGCCTACCAGGCCTAAGTGACTGAGCTGCCAGCCCACCAGGCCCGAGTGACTGAGCTGCCAGCCCAAGAATCTATTCGGCCCACAATGTCCATACTGGACCTCTGGAAACCAGTCCCATCAGCCCACAGAACTCATACTAGTGCTCCAGAAAGCAATCCCCCCACTGGCTGCCAATATTGGAATTGTGTTGGCGGACCAGCCCTCCCGTGTGAACATGGGACCCAACGGGTCCCACTTAGTCTAGAATAAATATATCTATGTGTACTTGTGAGTATGTGTATATATACACACTGAACTTTTTTTCTCATTTATGTTGTTTAAAGTGCACTATGTTTCCATATTCTGTTGTGCTGCAGCAAGTAAGAATTTCATTGTTCTATCTGGGACATGTGACAATAAAACACTCTTGACTCTCTTGGGAGATTGTGCTTCACAAATCTGATTGAGTTATTTGAAGATGTAACCCAGAGGATCAATGACAGAGTTGTAGATTTCAGCAAGGCATTTGACAAGGTTCTGCATGGCAGGCTATCCTGGCAGGTTGGATTGCATGGCATCCAGGGAGAGCTGGCCTACAAGATAGAAAATTGCCTACGTGGAAAGAAGCAGAGGGTGACGGTGGAAGGTTGTTTTTTGGACTAGGGGCATGCCTCAACGATTGGTGCTGGGCTCATTGCTCTTTGTGGTTTATATCAATGATTTGGATGATAACATACAACACAGCAGTAGTAAGTTTGCAGATTACATAAAATGGGCGATACTGTAGATAACAAAGATGGTCATCAAAGGTTACAGGAGGATCTTGATCAGTTGGTCAAGTGGGCAGAAGAATGTTTAATGGCATTTAATGCAAATAAAACTGAGGTATCACATTTTGGGAAGTCTAACCACGGCAGGACCTTCACACTAATTGGCAGGGCTTTAGGGAATGCAGCAGAGCAGAGGGATCCAGGAGTGCAGGTAGATAGTTCCTTGAAAATGGCGTCGCAAATGGATAAGTTGGTCAAGAAGGCTTTCGACAAATTGGCCTTCAACAGTCAGGGTATTGAGCATAGAACGTGGGATGATATGTTAAAAAGAACTGGTCAGGCCGCAGTTGGAGTATTGTGTTCAGTTTTGGTCACCATGCTATAGAAAATATGTTGTTAAGCTGGAAAAGGTGCAAAGAAGAGTTTATGAGGATGTCGACAGGTCCTGGCAGCCTGAGATATAGGGAGAGGTTGAGCAGAATGGGACTTTATTCTTTGGAGCGCAGGAGGATAAGATGTGATCTTATTGGTGTATAAGATCATGAGAGGAATAGATCGGGTAAATGCACAAGAGTCGTTTACCCAGAGTAGGGGAATAGAGAACCAGATGATATAGATTCAAGCTGAGATTTAATAGGAATCTCAGGGGCAACCTATACACACTGAGGCTAGTGGGCATATAGAATGAGCTGCCAGAGGAGGTAGTTACAACAGAAACAATAACAACATTTAAAAGACATTTAGACAGGTACATTGATATGACAGGTTTAGAGTGACATGGGCCAAATGTGGGCAGGTAGGACAAATGTAGATGGGTCGCCATGGATGGCATGGGTTAGTTGGGCTGAAAGGCTTGTTTCCATGCTGTATGTCTCTATGACTCTAAGGGGCACTTTGCTTCTCTCAAATTGTAATTTATTTGAGAGCATCGGTAAAGGTTCACCTTGACACATCCACCATATGTTTCATGTGTACACAGAGAACAAGTGATTCAGTGTTATGAATGTCTAATCATGTTTAGCTGTGGTTCATTGCTCAAGCTTTTGCCTCTAAGTCAGGACATTGTGTGTTCTTCCATTCCAGAAACTGTAGTGCAGATATTTAGGCCAACATATCAAGATCAGTAGATCTTGCCTTAGGTATATGTGCAAACTTCCTCAGCATTATTTTACAATAGGTAAAGTTCCTGGACAAAATGTTTAGTTCAGTTTAGTTTAGAGATACAGAGCGGAAACAGGCCCTTTGGCTCACCGAGCCCGCGCCGACCAGCGATCCCCGCACACTACAACTTACAATTTTTACCAAAGCCAATTAACCTACAAACCTGTATGTCTTTGGAGTGTGGGAGGAAACTGGAGCACCCGGAGAAAACCCACGCGGTTACGGGGAGAACGCACAAACTCCGTACAGACAGCACCCATAGTCAGGATCAAACCCAGGTCTCTGGCGCTGTAAGACAGCAACTCTACCGCTGCGCCATCGTGCCACCCTATCAACCAACATGTAATACAATTAACTCAGTCAACCCATCATTGTTTTTCATGTGACCTCCGTGTATAGAAATTATTTGCTGTACGTCCAGCTATGATTATATTCAAAATTCACTTTGTGGCACTTTGGGATATCTGGGGCTATGTGGTGCTATACAAAGTGCGAGTGTTTTTCTTTTCTTCCTCCATTAGCTTTAAATAGTTTGTTCTGGTATAACTAAATTCTATGAAGAAAATAGTTTCAGTACCTTCCATCATCTAACATGGGGAAGGAAGTAGCACATTACACTGGTACTGTTTCCTGTTTCTGTATGAACTGATGGAAGAGCGACAGAGGGGGAGGGGGGAGAACAAAGGAAGATCTAGCAGGGGGGGGAGCTGCCATGAGCGGGGAGAACAAACGGAGACATGGGGGGGCGCCCTTTTGTGGCAACGCTTTGCATACCTTGAGTACGCAAAACAAAGAACTTCACTGTGACACATTCATTAATTCGTCCGTTCATTCGCCTCTCACTCCCAGGGCAATTTTTAAACGTTAATTACGAAGAACAATGAACTTTAATGTTCTTCTGTTCTTCTTATACGCCTTAATTTAAACCTCTGGTGTAAACACCAGCTGCCAGTGGCATAATTCAGGAACAGTGATGTGGAGAAAGCGGGGAGATATGCTCAAATGAAATGTGGTTCGTGTCGGGACGCTGAGGCATCGACTGGTCCTATTTTGGTTCAACATCTCCCACTGACTGTCCACCTGGAAATGTGTTCAGGGCCAGCTCCCCACTGCTGGTGGTTACAACTTTCAATATCAATAGGAAATATGTGTCCTAATTTAAACAATTTATCATCCACTGAGCAAAATGCTCTCTCACTTCTGTTAGCACTCAAGAACAGGCTTTCATTGCATCACTACTCACCTGTCACTGAACAGCCGAACGGAAAATCAATAATGATGTTAAATCATTATGATCCCGGAATTTGCACTTTAACAAGTCAATCTGATTGAAGCATGCACAGCATGGGGCACTGGAGCAGACTGTGCGACAGAGAGAGGCTTACATTCCCACAGGTTACTGTGAATGGAATGGAGAAGTAATCATCACAGAAGCATAAGCCAACTTGGTGAGAGATCACGAGGGACATTCGCGGGAAAAAAGAGAGAGACGGGGAGGGAAGGGGGCAAAGGGAGAGGGAGAAGGAGGAGCAGGGGTAGAGGGGGAGGGAGGAGGGAGGGAGAGGGAGGGGGAGTGAGGGGGTGGGGAGAGGGAGAAGGAGGGGGAGGGGGAGGGAGAGGGAGAGGGAGAGGGAGAGGGGGAGAGGGGGAGGGCTGGGAGGGAGAGGGGGAGGTAGAGGGAGATCGAGAGGGGGAGTGAGAGGGAGAGGGGGAGGGAGAGAGAGTGAGGGGGGAAGGAGGAGGGAGAAGGAGGGGGAGTGAGGGGGGAAGGGGAGGGAGAGGGAGAAGGAGAGGGTGGGGGAAGGGGAGGGGGAGGGAGAGGGAGAGGGATAAATGGCATGGATATAAACGTAGACAGGTTGGTCAGTAAGATTGCAGATGACAGCAAGATTGCTGGGGCAGAGGACAGTGAGGAAGACTGCAAGTATGCCGCGGGATAAAGGTCAGCTGTATAGACCAGAAATGGGCGGAGAAATGACAGATGCTCATTAATCTGAGCAAGTGTGAGGTGTTGCACTTTGCAACATCAAATGTAAGGGAAAAATTGCCTCATCCTTTTTCCATAACTTCCCAAACTCATCTTCTTCAAGTCGAGGTGCAGCGGTGTCTGTCACCATCACCCACTCTTACTTCATGCTGAACAACCCCCTGAGTGAAACGGATTTCCCCACCGCCTTCACTCAGTCTTTTGTCATTTATTTAAAACTTATGATGTCTGGTTACTAAATATTCCTTTGATAAATTCTCACTCACCACCACAGGCCCTCTGAAATATTTGGTTAAACCATAATGCAACTTTATAAAACGTTGGTTGGTCTGCATTGCAGCTTTATAAAACTTTGGGTAGGCAACATTTGGAGTATTATGTGCAATTGTGGTCATCCCATTACAGAAAGAATGTGAGAAGTTTGGAGAGGGTGCAGAAGAGGTTAACCTGGATACTGCCTCAATTAGAGGGCATTAGCTACAGGAAGAGGTTGGATTGATTCACTGGAACATCAGAGGCTAAGATGAGATCTGATAGAAACTTATAAAACGATGAGATGCCTAGATACTCAGAACCATCATCCCAGGGTGGAAATTACATATACTAGAGAGCTTGGCTTTAAGGCGAGATGTGGAAAGTTCAAAGGAGATGTGCGGGCAAGTTTTTTTTTTACACAGACTAAAATTAAGAAAAGTCTCGAAAATTAGTTTTGTTTAGTTTAGATATACAGCGTGTAAACCGGCCCTTAGCCTCACTGAGTCTGTGCTGACCAACGATCCCCGCACACTAACGCTCTCCTACACACTCTAGGGACAGTTTACAATTGTACCAAAGCCAATTTACCTACAACCTATACATCTTTGGAGTGTGGGAGGAAACCGGAGCACCCGGGAATAACCCACGCAGGTCACGGGGAGAACGTACAAACTCCTTACAGACAGCACCCGTAGTCAGGATCGAACCCGGGTCTCTGGGGCTGTAAGGCAGCAACTCTACCGCTGCGCGACAGTGCCACCAGGTTCTCTGCAACTTAAAGAGTGAAACTGAAATTATTTTTAAGTCTGCACACTAACATTATTTAGGAATGTTAATTGCAAAAGCAAACGTAGAGCAGAAACGTATCTGTTGCATTATTAGCCATGTTGTATTATTGTTCCTTGTACAGTTCATAAACATACTGATTCTACAAAACTTTCATCTGTAACTTTGTTTTACGGAGTTCCAAATCTGGACAATAGACAATAGACAATAGGTGCAGGAGCAGGCCATTCGGCCCTTCGAGCCAGCACCGCCATTCGATGTGATCATGGCTGATCATCCACAATCAATACCCCATTCCTGCCTTCTCCCCATATCCCCTGACTCCGCAATCTTTTTTCTTTTAAAAAAAAAAATTGTTTATGAGAAGTATTTTACATTACAGTAATCTGCAATAACGTAAGTTTATACAGTTCTTATACCACTTCTTATTTTAAACTTTAATAGGAAAAAAGGATAGAAAGAGTTAGTAAAGATAGTCAGTGAGTGAATGAAAGAGTGGTCCAGGAACACCCATATGAACCTAAACCACAAGAAATAGTTAAAAAAGAAAAGAAAAAAACCAAAAGGAGGAAAAAGAAAAAAGAAAAAAGAAAGTAAGATTGGACATTATGAGAGGGATGTACCCCTGCCTCCGCAATCTTTAAGTTATCTTTTATTAACAAATGTTCATAGATTCAGATATTATAAAAGATTGCTGGTTAGTTTAGAAAACTTTGCAATGACCACTGATGCTGGCATCAACAAAGTGACGGAGCAGAGCAGAAGTTCCTTGTGTGTCAATACCCTCGCCGTATCATCAATCCTTAACAGAAACGTCACAGAGTGTGGATTTGCCAATGTTAAGAGGGAGCATGACACTGCCGATGAGGAGAGCCCATCCAGCAATGACTCTGTAACACAGACACAGAAAGGGGCAGAGAAAGAAATGGGCAGAATGCTTCGAAACTTAAAAAAAAAATAAGCCAATGCTCTCAATAATTGTAGTTGAATTTAGAGATACAGCGTGGAAACAGGCCCTTCGGCCCACCAAGTCCGTGCTGACCAACTATCGCCTGTACATTAGTTCTATCCTACACACTAAGACAATTTACAGAAACCAATTAACCTTCAAACCTGCACGTCTTTGGAATGTGGGAGGAAATCAGAGCTCCAGAAGAAATCCCATTCAGTCACAGGGAGAATGTACAAACTCTGTACCGACACCACCCATAGTCAGGATTGAATCCGGGTCTATACCAGCAACTACTGCTGTGCCACTGTCCTACATACCAAATTCTTTTTTTTTTACCAAAATCAATTAAGCTACAAACGTGTACATCTTTGGAGTGTGGGAGGAAACCGGAGCACCCGGGGGAAACCCACGTGGTCACCAGGAGAACATACAAACTCTGCATAGTCAAGATTAAACCCAGGTCTCTGGAGCTGTAAGGCATCAACTCTACCACTGTGCCACCGTGGCAGTTTTCTATCCATGTACCTGTCCAAATGTCTTTTAAATCTTGTTAAAGTTGCATGTCAAGTTCCTATTAAATCTTTCCCCTCTCACCTTAAACCTATGTTCTTTGCATCTTGATTCCCCTTCTCAGGGTATCTATTCCCCTCATTCTAAACACCTCCATAAGATCACTCATCTTCCCACCAAAAGGAATAAAGTCCTACCTGGCCCATGCTCTCCAATAGCTCAGGCCCTGAAGTCCTGACAACATCCTTGTAAATTTTCTTTGCACTGGTTCCAGCTGAACAACATCCTTCTCAAAGCAGACTGACCAAAACTGAACACAATACTCCAAATACGGCCTCATCGATGTCTTGTACAACTGTAACATAACATCTTAACTTCCATACAAAATACTCTGATTGAAGAAGGCCAATGTACCAAAAACCTTATGATGCCACTTTCAAGGAACTACGTACCTGCATTCTTCGATCCCTCTGCTCTACAACATTCCCCATGCCCGGCCATTCACTGTGAAGGTCCTGCCCTGGTTTGACTTTCCAAAATGCAACACTTCACACATATCTGCATTAAACCTCATTAACAATTCCTCAGCTAACTTGCCCAACTGATCAAGATCCTGTTGTAATTTTAGATAACCGTTCACTGTCGACGATACCACACACTTTAGTGTCTTTTGCACACTTACTAATCCTGCCTTGTGTGTTCTCATCCAAATCATTGATCTAAATCACAAACAGCAATGGTCCCTGAGGCACACCACTAGTCACAGACTACCAGTCTGATAAACAATCTCTGCTTCCTTCCATGAAGCCAATTCTCTACCCAGTTGGCTAGCTCTCCCTGGATCAAACCTTCCAGAGCAGTCCACCATGCGGAGCCTTATCAAATGCCCTGCTGAAGTCAATTTTGACAATATCTATGGCTTTGCCCTTGTTAAAAAAGGCAAGGATGTGCCCTGGATTTGGTGTTGTGTAATGAACCAGATTTGATCAGGGAGCTTAAGGTAAACTACTATAGACCACAATATGATAAAATTCAACCTGCAGTTTGAGGGAGAAGATGAAATCGGATGTGTCAGTTTTACTGCTGAGCAAAGGTGACTACAGAGGCATGAGGGAGGAGCTGGCTAAAGTTGATTGGAAAGGGACCCTAACAGGAATGATGGTGGAGCAGCGATGGCAGGAGTTTCTGGGAGTAATCTGGAAGATGCAGGACTTTTAATTCCAAAGAGGAAAAAAGATTATTGGGGGAAAATGAAGCCTAATCCTGATTTTGAATGAAGACTGATGTTAGGAAATCATGCTTGGCAATTTGCTTTTGGAAGGAAACTTGAAAGTCAATGCCAAATCATTTCTGGTTGTGGCCTAGATTTTCTGATGCTAACTTCCTATTGTTTTTCCCTCTGGGACTGAGAGCAATGGAATAAGTGCGGTACAGTAACACAAAGGGTGGCATAGTGGCACACCGGTTGAGTGTATGCCCTTATGGTGTAGGATACAACTAGTGCACGGGTGATCGCTGGTTTGTGCGGACTCGGTTGGCCATAGGGGACTGTTTCCACGCTGTATCTCTAAACTGAACTAAAATACATCGTTCAGTTTAGAGATACATAGCTGGTGCATTTAATGAGTAATTGGGGCCAACCCCATTCTGCTTGTTCAAACGGACTTTGTCAATTATGCTGACATGAAATGTACATCCAATGTCCTGCAGAAATGGAAAGGGTGCTCAAGGTTAAGGTGATATTTGTCAACCATTTCATAGCATTTATTTCTTATTTTCTGGCTGGTTCTTGGGTCATGTTGAACTCTTAGTGCAAAATGCCTTACATTATTTTTTGCCCTATAGCAGTTATTTTTGTTGTAGAAGCCCTGATCAAAAGTGATTATAAGGATAGGCGAACACTCAAGGAGCTCTTTGCCCATTAGCTGCTGTCAGGGGCGACCACACTGTCTTAGAAGATAAGTAGTGAACGTGAAAGAAAGCTGAGAAATGTAACCAATGGCAATCATATGATGCATGAAGTCTAGCTATTGTGGTACAACTTGTTGTGCTTGTGTTTTGACAATATTCAGAGGGAGAGTCTGTACAATGGCAAAATTGCATTGGAAAGAGATTGTGAAAATCTCCTGTTAACTTGAAAGAGATATTAAACAGATCTGCCACATCCCAGTCTGGTTGAGATAAATGACAGTTTTGTAACTTTCAATGAACTACATTTTCTGTTGTTTTAGATCTCACACCAAAGGAAGACACAAGGATGTCGTTAATATGTAGTTGCTTTCTGTCAATGCCAGACATATATGCCCGAGAGAGAATATATAACTGCTAAGTAAGGTAGGCATTGGCAATCCACCGCTGGCTTCCCAATTTCATCGTCCACCACCCACTAGTCATGAAGCTACTGACACCGATAAACAAATTGACCAAAACATCAGCAACACGAATAAACAGCCCTGGTTTAAGAAATGGTATAGACATAGTGATACAGCATGGAAACAGGCCCTTCAGCCCTACTTGCCCACACCAGCCAATGTGTCCCAGCTTCACTAGTCCCATTTTCCTGCGTTTGGTCCATATCCCTCCAAACCGGTACCCGGACGGGGTGTGGAAAGACAAGAAGCTGAAGC